>JACXIX010000011.1:252628-953136 GCA_014737535.1 Bombus cullumanus
AGGGCCACTACGGCGACAACTAGTCTTGCCTGTCTCGCTAGCGGTCGAAATTCACGGTGCACAATATAAATACCGCACCTAGCGAGACTCCCTCTGCGTCTAAGGCAGGGACTACCGGACATAGCCTTACTGACGAGTCCACCGGTAGTCCCGGGACGAAACGCGTTCATTTCACTCCTATCACGACCTATCCACCTCAGTTTCAAAAAAAATGTGCGAGCTAAAAATATCGAACAGTCGAGAGTAACCTTTCGATTGTTCAAACGATTGAAATGTTTCAACAGAGTCCATAGTTGACGCGCGTCATCAAAACTTGCGAGCTTTAATTAGCAATCATCCTGTTCATTTTCCAGTTAAGTACGCACTTGTAACCTTGAGTTTGTTCCCGGGCAATTGAGAGATCCGGGAAAGGCAAGCGTGTACTAACTAACGGCAACCTCGCGAAATTCGTTAATGAGAACGAGTCACGATTGGCAGCGAGCACCAAGCGAGAGTCGTTCGCGCGAATTATTTTTCGACAATATCGTTACATTGGTAATTGGTTCAAACGTCGCATTTCGTGCGTGTGTCGCGGACCGTTGATTTTAAATTAACGCCGTTTAAGAGATAAAAAGTGGACAGTAAAGCAGGCTACGACGATGCTAGAACCTAGTATCGAAATTATATTTAAAGATAAAGTAGAAGAGTGGTTTTACCAAAGTTTTGATACATTTAGAAAATTTGTAGGAATTTTACAACAACAACAACGAAAAGAAAAAAAGAAGGGAATGATACTTAATTAAGTTTCGTAACATATGAAATATTTTGTGACTGTTCACGCGAAAGTCTCACTGAGAAGTTTCACGTGCTGGATACTTCAAGTTGCATGAAAATTTCCAAAGTTAAGAAAGTGGTAGACGTTGCTCGTGTAACCTTGTTCTAAAATAAAGTATATAGGGGTGTCGATTCATGAACTTTTTGCGGAGACGATATTTTTGACGCGCGATGTATCTTCGACAGAGTAGAATATTTCTTTCTTTTTCGCTGTTTTATGTATTGAAGAAACTTCCATTACTTTCACATCGACCCTGTACATTATACTAGTTCACGAACTCGCTGTATTCCACCTTTCTATTCGATGTCCCATTTCACCGCAGCACGCTCCATCTACCGCGACAAGAAACGAAAAACCGGATGTAGGAACTCGAATCCCCGATGTCTTTGTTCCGGGAAAAAGATTACTCGTCGAATTGAAAAAGCCTTGCGACCATGTTATCCAAATATTTCTATATAACGAAACAATTCAATGATTACAATTTTGTTTCTTTACAAATACGTATTACCGTGATTTTTAAATATTTTAATTAATGTAATTCCAAGATTCTTTGTAATTGCTTAGAAAAAATTTCATTCGTTTAAGAGATGCGCAAGAAGAAGTATACGTGAAAAACATCACGGAAATGATACTTGTGAAAAATTCATTTCCACCGGTGACATGATTCCTCGTATATATTCCACACTCGCGTGAGAAACGCGTCGTTAAAGTTCGTCGTCGAACTGAACGTAACGTAGATGGTGAAACTAGAAGTCGTAAAAAGGAAACGGCAGCCACTTGGATGAAATTTTTGTGCTGCTAATTTGAGATTGTCGTGACACGGTAAAAGAAAAGGTGTCTGCGCTGGAAATAGTCTCCCTGGTACACCGGTACACCGGTACACCGTATTAATTCGCGTAGAATCGCCTCCGAAACTTTCATCAAGACGTTCCATAATCCGGGATTCTGCTCGAATCGCTGCAGCATTAATGGATAATAATTAACGCGACTTCTTCTCGGAGATTTTCTCGAATGAAAGCTAAAGAGAACTCGGAACTCTTCGGGGCCATTTTAGCGATCCGCCTCTTGAAAAAATTCGTCGAGAGCTTAACGTCATACCTATTCAGCTGACTCGTTGACCGTGCAAGTTGCGTTATACAGCGTGTATCATCAATTGCGTTCTTTCAATGGATAATTTTAATTCATGCGGATGAAATTGAAAGGATAACGGGTATGTATATGTTGAAATACGGCGATATATCGATATACGATTCGACGACAGCGCGGATCCGATAAGAGTAACGTGTAAAGGGACGGCTCTATCGTTCGGCGAAGTCATCCAGTGTACACTATGGAAAACGCGTACTCAGCTTATCGTTTAAGAGGTTAAACGATCAATAATTTTCACGTAGATATGCATTTTAACCTCTTAAACAAACATAAGGAGAGGTTGCAACGGTTTAAAAACATTCGACCAAACAAACCTATATCAATAGTTTTTATAGTCGAAATTGCTCGTAATCGCTAACTCGACCGAGTTGATTCGAATCGCAGATTCGACACCTCGAAATAATACAAATTATTGCTAGTTCGATAGAACGATATTATCTTGCGTAAAATGACAGAATTATAGAATGAATTAATCGTTATCGTAATCCTCGATTATCAACCTATTTGTTAGTAATTCGTTCAAAGCGAACAAACGATAGAGAATCGATATTATTAAATCCGCAGAATGCTGATTGATTTTAAAAGAGCGAAGGCAGGAGTTTCATAAAAAGGTAACAGAGAACTTATCGTTAGCAGGAAAATGGCCAACATCACTGACTAACAAGCTATGGATATCTATTTCTTCAAATTTATATCTTCATAAACGGAATAGGAGGAGTAGAAGATAGAGATTTGTTTGGTCTTCTAAATAGTATAACGAGTATCGTATTTTGCATATTTGATGTTTTATTTCATATTTTATTTGCATCTCTAAATTTTCCATAGATGTATAAAAATCCGCGGTCGCCTGATTAATTACCGACATGTAACGATGTTTACAGGACAATCGATAATTACTATAGGGTAACAGACGTAACAAAGCGATCAATGAGAACAAGTGACGACATTTGCAAACCGAACACGTATCAAGGATACCGTCCGTATAACTCTGTTTTCATTTAAATAGATATACTAGACAGAGATGGTGCTGACGATAAACCTTCCGGGGGCGTTTCAATATTCCTCATACCCCGGGCTATCGTTGGCTAAAGGTATCAGGTTGGAGAACGTGAAGAGGCCGTTCGTGTTCAGAAACATTCGGATACACGGCACGAGACGCGCTCTCCTTTGCAAAATGGCTCGATTCGTGCGGTCTCGAATAGTGAAGCCGGTAAATGGTACTAGAGCGAGGGCGAGGGATTTTTTCGAATCACGAGGACGTCCCGTAAATTCGTGAAGCTTTCACGGTGAAAGGGAGAAAGGGAAAACAACGGGCCTCGTCTCAAAAACGTCGTCGCGAACGTCGCGTCGTTGTCGTCGAAACGAGCCGGGATACGAAGACAAGAGGTTTCCATAAACACGGCAGCTCCACGAACGAAAGGGGTAGAGGTGGTTGACTCGATTTCGAGATGCTTTCGTCGACGAAAGAGACGAAAATCGGTGCAAAGTGTGTGCACCTACGTGCTATAGGACGTCCAAAAGTATCCTGAAATATTTAGTTAACGCTGTTGGCATCGTAATGGAAGTGGACTTAAGATCCGAAAGTTCACGTACAACGACGATGACACGCTACATCGACGTCGTTTCTGGATCCTTTTGATTCTCGAATGGCTTTCTTTTCCCCCTTTCCCACTCCCTTTCCCATCCCTTTTCTCACAGCCCGTTTCTTTTCTCCTATATTTCGTGTTTCATTTACTTCGTTTCCGCCACTGTTTCTGTTCCCCTCCTCTGAACTATCTCCGTTTGTAAATCTCTTTCCCTTCCTTTTCTTAAGGTGTCTCGTGGTAGTTCTGTTTTCCCGAGTCGCGTCTTTCGCCTCTGTCCTCCACTTTATTTTCTTTCATTTTCCAGCGCACTTTTGCCCCCTTCTTTATTCTCCAAGATGTAAATATTTTTCTACCGAAACACCAGAGCCTTTCTCTACTTCCTCTTCGGCTATTCGTATCTTTGCCCGTGTATCCCTCTGAGTGCGAGTAATTGCTCTTTTTCCATCTTTTCTTCTTTCAAATCTCTGTCGATGATTTCACAGTTCGAACGTTTATACGACGATTTTTTTCTAATGATCTTTACCCGCTTTCCTTTTTCACTTCAAACATAAATTAATAGTAAGAACGTACACGTTAGTAGGCCCTGAGCTTCTTGTTCTATTTATTCCGCATCCTTTTTCATCTCCACTCGTCGATCTACCACATCGTCCTTATCTTCCCATTGCTGTCTCGTCTTAGCTCTCCTTCAGTTTGCCTCGGTTACGTCGATATTACGTAAATTGAGCTTAAGCGGTATCACGCTGTGGAAACGCCGGCCAAATGGGTCAGCTCTGGCCGAGCTACAACTGTGCAGTCAAGAGATTTTCGACGGAACAGCCCAAACCGTTTATCATCCCTGAGAACGATCCACGGACAAGACATTTCGTTCCATTCCTTACAACTTTTTTGGATGGCAGTTGGAGCACAACTCGCTACGCTATGCTACAAATTTCCAAAATTTCCAAAATTTCCAAAATTTCCAAAATTTCCAAAATTTCTTACTATATATTTGATGCCGAAATATTAGACCGTTATTACAAGATAACTCTTTTCTAGTTCTCAAAGGCCGGCATTTTTAAATCGAGAAAATCCTGATTGATTTATCTTTAATCGATGCAGAGAATTGAGATCGTTGTGTAGTACTTAATTTTAAATTCTATTCGCGTCGTTATGCCAACGTTACTTATTTCGTTAATTGTATATCTTTTGTCAGTGACTCTGGAAATTCTGAGAATCTCCAGGTGCAAAATTTCTTATCTATCGAGCAATCGGCGTATTAAATTTACATCGTTTCTTTTGAAACATGATACTCGCTTCCTGAAGTAAGCTGAAAAAATTCGATCGAACGAATGGAAAAGTCAATTCTTTCTGCTTAATAGAGCATTAAGTATTCGCGTCTCTTTACAAAGTGCTATAATTACACTCTTGTTTGTTAACCTTTCCCTTCCATAACTCGTCTAGAATCATTTAATTCCGTCGTATGAAAAAATTTACTTCGCGTTAATTGATCGTCACATCGAAGAATTGTTCCGAAATATCGTAATCGCGTCTTCACATTGTTAAGAATTACTTCAGCCTGTAGTCAGGGCAAGGTTGCGAATCAGCATTGTAGAAGTATGCATCAATCTGCACCACGAGACACATGTTCCCAACCGTGTTGGAAAATTTGTGCGCGTAATTATCTTGCGAATTTAATGTCCAAAAGTAATTTTCGCTCGTGCAGAATTGTCTCGGGATTTATTTACATGCGTTTCACGCGATAGCTACGGAAGAATGGTAGTTGAGAGTAGGTATAGGTATAGTAGGTAGCCATTCGGTATACGCAACTAGTTTTGCATGGTTCGCGTTCATTTCGTATTAACCCGCGGCTGTCTCTGTAATATACTCTTGTTACCAGTGAATATTAACGACAAGGTTCGAGATAATTATTAAACATATTAATGATAGATAGTTTTGTAGACTAATGTGGAAATATAGTTCGAGAAGCGTTTTGTGAAAGACTTTTAAAAGATTTCTCGATCGATTTGGATTTATTGGCATGACCCAGGTTTGACTCAAAATATATTTATTTCCAATTTAAACACTACTTCTATCCATATTGAAAATTCATAAAAATGTTTACTCGCAAGACGACTATCGCCCGTAAAATCTTATACAAAACAATAATTATATCTGATAACGACATATTACCGATAATTACCGACTTCTGCTCCGATTAAATGCTTAATTCTCTAGGACAAACTCTCGATCTAGAAGCTGACGCACATCCTAAACTTTCAACTCTGAACTCTCTGAACTCTAATTCTTCAATTTCTTACTCTCACCTGTTCGCGTACTTATTTTCCATAATCATTTATCACGCACATTTCTTTTTCCTCTAGTTCTCCCTCAAGTTCTCTTTCGTTCAGTGTGGACATTGAGACACGTACACCGCAGCCTTGAATAGTCGTGCATAATCGCGAGCTCTTCAAACATTCTTCTTTCGCATCTCTAGCACTTTAGACTAAGTACCCTTCATTCGCACATCCATAGCTCTAACTCAAACGCTTTTTGCTCTCAGCTATAGTATACTAAACAAAGTATTACTAGAACATGAACCGTTGTGCAACAATTTCGCTAATTAGAATCAAATGCCCGCTTTAGGAATCTTTCAAAAGCAAGTGCAAACATTTTTACCAAATATCTCTCGCTGCAAAAATCCATTGCACGTACACTGGCCATGCACGAAGAAATTAACCTTCTACTGTCGGATGTTACCATATGGCGACATTTAAAATTTATCTTAAACGTAGACCACAGCGGCGGCATTCAAAATTTGTCTGCAGAATCGGATGGCATTACTATGACAGCGGTAAATATTTACTGCTTCGACTAGTGTTGGTAGTGGCAACAAAAAAGTATGCCGTTGATCGTAAAGGGTGAATTAATCCGCAGCATGCTCCCAAAGGCAGCAAACTTTCCACAAAATATTTGTTCATTCCAAAGAACGATTAGCAACTTTTGCGGTTCATCGTAAAGGCGACGCGATCCAAAGGTAAATTCATGGATGCGTGGCAAGCGAAGAATTAATCCTCTCGCGTGCCGACAGAGAGTAGCGTATTCTACACGGCGAGGTTTGTAGGTGTAGCTGGATTTGGCCGGTGGGCACGGCTCGTTTAACCGCGGCCAGCCTCGTATTCCGTAGCACAAAAGCCCGATGCCGTGAATGGAAGGGTTAGAGGGTCGAAAAGCAGGTATCTTCGGGCTACGGGGTAGCCGTACGATTGAAAGCGACGCGGTTTTAGAGGCTGCGGAACGAGGGCAGGCTACAACTAACCGGACTGGTTCGTGGAGTCTTCGGACCCGACCTCGCTTGCGTCTGTAACGGACCTACCTACTGTTTGCACAGATAAGAGTAATTAATGTCTTCTCGGCTCTGGGTTCCCGGGGCGACAACCTCGCTTCGTCGCCTCGCACGACCGGCTAACAGCCGCTGGCTCGACGAGCTGCCTTCTTTCTTCCCAGATGCACCCGAAGACTCGCCAAGGTGAGAAGTAACAGCACGTCACCTGCTAAACGATTGGTCGAGGTTGGTTTTAAAGGACAGACTCGGTGACTGCTGGCAATTCAGTTTCCGACGACATTCGTTGAGAAGATCGAACCGCAAACTGAACAGAGGCTTGTATCGAGAAAATCCAAGGGATATAGAAGTGGTTAAAATGGTACTTGTATTTGAAGAAGTTGGAGATTGGAGATTGTAATAGACAATGTCTGCACTTATCCTCGTTTCCCGATGAAGCGTTTTTTATTCGGTTCTACATTTCATTCTCGTAATATCAAATTTTTTCCAATCATAAGAAAGTACTACTTTAAACGGTTTTTTCTTTTTTTGTCCTTCATGCATATTTTTTGGCATTTCCAGCCAATTGTTGTCGACGTTCTTACGAATAGAGGTAAGAAGGTTCGTTGACGTAATTCAGCTATTGTCATTGAAACGTAGATCTTCCTGAAAGGTATACTCTTTCTTAAGAAAGCTAAGAAGGTGAGTTCGAAAATTTAACAGCCAGCTTTATATAATGATAGAACCGAAATTTGTCGAGTTCTATCGTTCTTTAAAAGACACGATGCTTACGAAATCCACGAGAAAGATCGGCGGAACAAAGTGTGAAAACAAGATGATAGAGCGGCAGTTCTCCAACACTGACAGCTCTCTCGGCGCTATCTATAATGGATTAAACTTCAAGTTGGACGGATCGTCATCGATTCGTTCGCGTAACTAGCAATTTCACGCGTCCATGGTATCGATAAGACACTCTCTTACTTAATAACAGGAAATCGAATAAAATAAAAAGCTTCAGATTCTTGCTCATCGGAGCGTCTAGTGAAACAATGAAGTTTCAAAGACTCGAAGTCGATCAAAAAAAGGAAAAGTTGATCCGGACGATCGTTAACGACGAAGTATACAAAACGTGGATACTGTACGTCTACTGTAAATACGATGTTTCATAAGCGCCTGCAACCACGAGGGCAGCCAAAAAGAAAGTAACTTTCGTTGCCGAAGTTGCGCAAGTTTTCTTTCAATATAAGCCGAGATATTCTGTAGTCGCGAGAGCCAGCCGCGAATAAACCGAACTGCAACGGCATCGGGATCTTAAATAAGATACTCGTTATGTGATGCCAGAACTACCGAAGCTCCCATAATCTTTCTAGGCGTGGGATTAAACTTTGACTTGGCGAGTTTGCTTCCGCAGGGATCGTGCGAGGACGCGCTTTATCCAAGAGGCGACAGAAAAAAAGGCATGCCCTGCTTTGGCTTACTTGCAAAAGTTTTTACAAAATGTTGTGAGAAAAAAAAAAAAAAGAAAAGAAAAGAAAAGAAAGAATAAATGGTAGACGATACTGTGCGTGCGTACGTTGTATACGAAGATTTTGTTTCACAGAAATTGCAAGGGTAAATTTTATCTGTCATGTACCATAATGTATGTATAACGTTAGTCTAAAAGATGTGAAAGAACTGTAAAAAAAATTGCAAGTTCCCTGCGAATCAACACGAAGAACGGTAGAACAGAGTATAGATGTAGACACTTGATATTATTGTAAAATTATGTTATCATTGCGTTTAACTTTGCATATTTGCGTTTTTATTCGCTGGATTTACCAAAGTTATTCGTAACCAGCAAATAACTTATATACGTACGAATTATACGTTATAACTTATACATATATCTATAGGCAGTGCCTTATTCATCGTGAAATTGTGCGTTATATCTATTTTTAATGGTCACGTTAATTCTAAGCTATATCTCTCTATGCTCTACTTGAGACTCCTATAGCACTCCTATAGGGACTATAGCCCAGATTTAAGTCACGCTCGACCCAAACCAAACCAAAGTCTAACCTAAATCTAACAGTCCGAGAGGGTTGCACGTTTAGTTGTTTTACAACCAAGTGGCTCTCTGTGGTACACTGGTCAATGCCCTGCAAGAAGTTGATTTAGGGATTCTACCCGCATACATTGTGCACAAGAGTTGATTTGATGTAATACTTACGTAATATTTACAGCGGTATCCGATAAACAATATTGCACTCCTTGTATTTAGATAAAGAATGAGAAAATATAACTCGAATCCTCGATAACTATTTAGTAAAAGTATGAACTATATAAAAGTTCTTAAAGGTAAGAAAGTTCAAAGATTAACTTCTGTTATATCTTTAGTCGAAATTAAATCATATTGGGATATACATATATACATAGGTACATGTTACTAGACTGCGAATTTTTATATTATGGTGATTATATGAAATTTGGAACTACAAAGTTGCACAGAATGCGCATAATATGAAAAAATATACAAAATATCCAAAGTATAGCGCTTCGTACGAGACTTGGTAAGCGAAACAATTTTCTACCAAGTTTCTACCCTTTGATCATAATCTCAAGGATAGGCATTTGCATAAAAATGCGCAACCAGTCTACTACGTGTAATCGTAGTCTATCGCGGTGGAAACTTTCACGTATACGAATTACAACGGGTCGTTGTAAATTTGCGCGAACCAAGTGACCTCGTGAGACGCGAATAAAGGTGAAACAGTTTTATCGTCAAATTTCATCACGGCAATCGTCACACAAGTCGAATAAGAGGAATTAGTGTCGTGTACGTGAGTTTTCAGTACCGATGGGAGACCGCGTCTAACTGCCAACAGCTATTACGATGTGCAGAAACCACCACGGATCTACCACTGACCTTTCCATGATCCTTTCAAAGGATTAAACTTTAACGTGTCCGCGGTAAGCGCTTTCTCAAACAACAACCAGCAACAGTGTTTCCATTAACAAAGTACCAAGCTGACTATGCTTTATAATTGCATTGCGGCAAGAAAGAACATAAATTCGTCAAGTGTATAGAATTACACTATCCAAGGATAATTATTCAGCGATAACTTTAATTTCAAGTATAATTAATTCTCTAAAATAATTCTTAGTGGGAAGTTTAGTAAGGGAAGTTTAATAAGGAAATATTTTTCTAGTGGATGTCGGTGGTTGCGCGAGACAGTCGAATGAGAGAGAATCATTTGGAGAAGATAAACTGACTTAAAAGTTGGACAGACGAAGCTCTTGAATTGCTTTCATTAAACATGTGCACGTATTAGGGCTTTGTGGAAATATTTGCTGTACCTTAACGATTGATAGTAAATATTGGAATTTTCGAAAATGGAAGCGTGAATATCAAAAGAATATGGAAATTCTATAAAGTACGTTAATACAAATTTACATAGAAAATTCCTTAGGCTGTTTATATCCCATAAAAAGACTAATTCGTTTCGACAATGATTACAAACAAACAAAGAAACAATTACAAAGAATTGAAGTTAAAACTATTATATAAATCAATGTTTCACTATTAAGAGAAAATACGATTCGTTGAATCTGTAATAAGGGTTCTATCGAAATTTCGAATCCGATAACGATAATAAAAATAAGTACAGATGAAAGTTTGCCGTAAATCTTAGCTCATGGAAGTGGTTATAAAACGAAATTAAGATTTATTTACGTTGGAGAAGAAGTTCCAAGAATCCTAAGTCGAATCCTAATTCGCGAATAAGACTTGCCCATGAAACCGAAGATTTATCGAGGTATAGGGCGGAGTTTCTGAAACTTTAAGTCAAAGCCTGTTTTACGTCGAAATTTGTTTCTCTGCTAAATGTACTTGGATGTTCGCCGTTATGTATAGTATAATTCCACATGGTAAACGCTCGTCTTCGATTAATTCGTGCACGGAATATTAAAACGCCACAAATCCATCGGGTAAAGTGTCCTCGATGTTATTACAGATATTCATTAATTTCGCGACGACCTTAAAAGTAATGCAATTAAAATCTCTGGATATTCCGCACGTAAATTTAATTAATGAATCTCTTTAAACTCCGCCGAAGGTCACCTCGGCGATGCTTCCATATTACAAATAGAATCTCTGCTAAAATGTACAATGGCCGGCATCCATTTTTTTTTTTTCTTTATTTGACATAATTACTGAAGTTTAATATATAAATACAGTAAAATATATAGAATATTATACATTCTCTCTCGTTGAAATTTCTTGCCTCGCCTTCTTTCTAATTATTTTGACGACGTATTTGATTTACGTGGCGGCACGAGTACACGAAACAATTTTTGATGCGAATTTTCGTTCGCACGGGGGCGAATCAATGAAAGGTGAGATCAAAAAATGGCAGAAGCCCCCGACAAGATTGCGGAAATAATTATCACATTAAATTGTAAACATTGGATTACGAAGTTCTGCGAGAATTTTAATTAAGAAACTTTTCTGGAACTCGAAGGAATTAAAGGAGTTAACAGTTGAAAGATTTAAAAGCTGACATCCCCATTTAAGAAATTTGTAGGATTCAACCCTTTTATGAAACTGAAAAGTCAACTTTTGAAACTGTTCGAGTTAAAACATTCGATTCTTCTTTCGATTCTGTTTGATATTCCTACTAATTTCATATAGTACCCTTTCTCTATAAAGATACATTCTTATGTCACCGGTATGTTTAAAAGGCTATGGTGATGTGCATCCGCGGGATGTTTCGTCATAAATTATAAACATTTCGATTTCAAGCCGAATCACTATCGTCTTCTTACGTGGGAATGTATTCCGTATTCGTGGAACTTTAAAGATTTTAGCAAGACTGGAATTGTACGATCGGTATTCCGATTACGCCATTGGCGAATTCGAGTTTACCCTCGATCCAGATCGTACGGACCGTAGTTTATCTTAACCATCCGAAAGATCGACGATAGAACCGAAACTAGGCACCTGGTGCATTATCGATTTCCCAACAGACAAATACACTCAATATCAGCGTGTCTTCCTTCTAACCATCCAAAGTAAACTTGGAGGATAACTAGATAGTCGAGCGTAATGATATTTCAGAATTCGATTGATTATAGCATTGGAAGATCACGCGAGTACATAATAGATACGTTGATATTTGATATTTGTTGAAAAACGTATAGTTAACAGAATATCAGAGTTGCTCTTTGGTATTACAAAAGAATATTTAAATATTTAAGAATTCAATAGCTAGACACAGCACACGATCGTTTAAAATATAATATCGTTACCGACATCCGATAATAATGTTCGTTTCTCAGATATCTGACCGAATACTGCGTGTTCTACTGCTACGGACTACGTCGCCGCGCCGTCTGATCGTATATTTGGTCACTCTACTGGCGGTAGAAAATTCTCAAGTATAATATTTATTGGAAGAATATCGCGCAATTCTAAATAAAATGTCGGTTTAACAGCTAGTTTGTTTGCAAGCTGGCAGAGGCTCTTACAACTCGTTACATTTTGTTTAACGTTGTTATGTTATATATTATAAAATAGATATTGCCAGCTGTTTCGGCCGAATATCAGACAACTCTTTTAAAGCAAGACATAAAATGTTTGCGACTATTTAAGGGTAGAAAGGGACGCTTTTGCAATACATTTTGCAGTTGCTGCTTATTTCGATACGGTCGTGTATCGTTGCATCGTAATTACGCACAACAACGTGGAAAGTAGTGGGAAATAAATAAACGTGTCGAGACATACCACAGAAACACGGTTATCGCCACCTCTGGAGCAATTATTAGCATTGAACACATTGCCCCTAATAGATTGGTACGGTCATAAACATGACCCGAAGGGTTGTCAAGCTCGCCCCAGCCGACGCGTTGCTCTCTCGCGCTGGCTCGCGAGTTAATAGCCCGTACTTTCAGCTCGTAACTCCGAGGGCGATCTAGATAAAGCTGCTTTATGAAGCCAGAGTGAGCACACAGTTTCTCTTCTGTAGTCGCTCGCCGCGTGTCGTCGAGTCGGGTCGAGTCGTAGGCCAACAATAGCCACGCGTCGTCTAGACGCGTACCTAGCCGTGTTCAGCTCCGGTGAACTCGTTCTACCCATCGAGAACCAACTTTAGGTATTTTCTCATACACTGTGCGCAAATTTGTCCCCGTCATAGTTTCTCTAACATTAACAGACTGTTTCTAGTAGTACGCGGCTACGGAATGTCATGATTTACGAGAATTACGCTGTCTACACGCGAAACTTCGTTACAGTATAATCACATGAAATTTCTTCGTTCTGATTTCACACGGGTTTCTTCCAGTTGCTTCGACGCTGCGTTAATTTTCAGCGTAACGATGCTTTACCGTTCGATGATTTCCTATTATTTTCCTGCACGTTACAATGACGTGGAAATAAAAGTGGAAACGTCGGTAGTGAATGCGCAGCCTCGGTTTATACACTGCATGCGCTTTTGGTTTTTATAAAGTAATAAAGTATCCCTATATGAAGTTTCATTAGACTGATCAGAAAGTGATACTGTCTTGTAACAGAGAAAAAATATATCGAAAAAATTAAATCGAATTCTGTATTAAACTTTTTAACAGAATAGACCGAATCGTATTTAATTTACTTCAGTATGAAGCAAGAATCGTTGAAACACTAGCACCGGCTATAACTTGGAAACGGTATCTAGAGGGGCAGAGGAAACCTACTTACGTACAAGCATATCTTCTCGCTACCTATTTGTACTTATATTTCATTAAATACGTTAAATACTGTTTAGCGTGAAAAGCGAGATATAAAGTTTCACATGGTAAAATGTTGCCCGCTAATGAAGCGCATTCACCGTACCCTGCTATGACAAAAAATTCAGTTTTCAAAATATGAACAGTTGCGGCCTTTATATCTGTGTGGTCGTACAACGTGATGGCGCAACGTGAAAGAATACGCGAAAGGTGAAGGAGAAAAAGGAGAAGCAGCGTATAAATCTGTCGTTTTCACACGATATCCTATTTAATTGGTACGAGTAGCGTGTAAAAGTTTTATACAATCGCTTACAGGCCTGTACCGTGTTGCCCACGCTAGTGTACTCGGTTTTCGTAGTATCAACGACACCGTACCATTTTTTAAACTTTTTCCCGTGGTCTGTTTTAAACGGGACGCGAGAGTAGCCGCACTCGTTTTCATATTTGCGAAGGGACGGTTTTTCAGGCAAGGTGGTCGAAATATTTTGTCGCTTCCGCTCTCTACTTCCGATATTTCATCCCAGCGACGATAAACGAAGCTTCCTCGAGTAGCAACGCAAACGCGACCGCGCTTTTATAATTTCACCGGTCCTATATTAATCCGAGTGGCGCACGATCCCGACAAAATTAGTTATCGAACGTGGAAAGATCGCCGAATCCTGTTAACCGCTGCCATTTACGATCCCGATGCGTGCATAAACTCGTGAATCTAACGATCGAACATTCAGGATCAAACGTTTTGTCGGATCCTGAAGTATTATCGTATCGTTATGCTCTTTATTATTTTATTATATTCCTCTATAGATTTTTGCACTCGCGGATATATGTAACAGTTGAAGATATTTTCAAATAAACCTTTTTGGTAAAAATTTTTCAGGTTTGATACAGCTGAAACCTGGTAAACTATTTTTGACGTGCCTTCGTATCTAGAACTTGCGAATAAATCGAATTAACATTTTTTCAAACAATGTACGACCATTTTAGCGAATGCATAGGAAATATGGGATAAGAACACGTTGCAAACAACCGAAAGATAATGTAAAGTTCACTGAATTTCACTTTGCACCTCTCATATCGATGAAATATTATACATATCGATAGAATCGTAACATTGACCTTCGTCGTAGAATTGGCACGCTGTTATTCATTTTTCTGTACAACTTGTACTTTATAAAAAGTGAATTTTTTACTTTATCTCTTGAAGCATTCTCTCAAAAGCGGTGAACACAGGCATGAAAAGCCTAACACCGTTCTTCTGTCAGGCAACGAGCGGCTCTTACAAAACGTGCCTGACGTTTTCCACCTGAACGGCGAGCGTTTTACAAAACGATTCGACGGTACTCTCGTCGACGAAATCGCACAGGAGTCAGTTGCAGTTAAACGTTACCATTTGCTCGTTTATTCGTCCTTTCCTTTTCGTCCGGTTTTCATCCCCCTTCCTTATCCGAGTGGAATACGAACACTTGGAATTATTTGCATAGCTGGTCGCGGTTTACACAACGGCCACGTTGTTACGTCACAGACTATCAAAATATTTTGTCGGTTCCTCTTCAACCTTCCGATAAATTCAGGTTACACCCCTGTTTCGCTCCGTGAGCCGAGAAATCGATCAAACTTTTTCCATTCCCTCTTGTTCGCCATTGATACTTGGCTACTGGTCGATAAAGTACATTTTTACAAAAATATTGATTCCTGTTTCATGCAAAGATTATCGACAAATTCGCCGCGTCAAAGTATTCGCAGTGAAGATGATCTAACTGAATATGGCTTATAAATGTAGCGCTGTATCCGTTTCAAATTTTACCAATAAAATCGCGATAACACGTCCATTCGTTCTTTCTCACAACCGCGACGTTTGCCGACGTTTATTTCAGATTGGCAGTAATCTTAATATAATTTAATCGATTTAAAAGCGGTATAAGTATCTGTGTATAATCGTTCTTTCGAATTGCAAACCTTTTGATTTTCAATTAATCTTTTCTTAAACGTGCCTTAATCCTACGTAAAACAATGGAACGCTTCGAATCAAAACGAAGATAATAACGCGCGATGCTGTTTACCAAATAAACGTCAATTCGAACGAAACGACGTAAAATGCAATTTCATTGCGTCCTCTAATTGAGTAATTTCCAATAATTATCGCTCGTTCCCGCCTAGCAACGAGCAACGCTTTGTTTAAATAACTTACATACCCGTGGATTCTAAATGGTATTTTATTCAATCCCTGGTGCGATTGAATGTCAGAAAAATATAGTCCCAAAATTAATGTAATGTAGCGGTAGGTCGATTCGATAACAGAAAGTAGCTGTTTTCAATGCTAATTAAATTTCGTGCTTTTGTTACGCGTAATATATTCGATACGCATTAAATTTTCGTTTTTCACGTTACTTCGGTTTAATGGATATTTTAATCAATTTTCTGCTATGGTATCAAAAATATTTTTCCTCGATTTAGCTTCATCTCAGTTACCATTCTTCACGTATCCGATATTCAAACTCTAATTTATACATTCGCAAAAAGTTTAGTGATAAAATTTCAATGAGATATCCTCTATTTCGGATCCTTCGGACAGAGACGAAATGAATCACTGGATTAAGAATTTAAATGTACGTTCAATTCCTCGACGATCGATTTGACATCGTCTCAGTTAACATCTTTGTCTTTTCTAATATTGGAACTGTAGCTCATAAATTCGCAAAGAACTTACTAGTAAAAAGAAAATTTCGTCTAAAAAATTTTCTATTCCTGATTTACAAAGACAGCTTGAACCTACCGCGTCTATTTTTAGGACCTGCCTTGGGCCTTTTATCTTCTTGCACGGCCCCGTAATTCGTACGAGGGTCTCCGATAATCCAAACATCTATCGGCCAAAGCCGATGATACGGTCCGTTTGACGAATTGACAACAGCTACGAAGCATTATTATTAAAAACTCGCTGTCGTTTTAAACAGTCGCCTTTACCATTGTTAAAACTGTGCATAGTATCGCGAAAAGCTGTGTCGGTGTTTCCTTGTATCGAAAACAGGCGAAAATCGCAACCGAATATAAATTGCGTAGCTAAGAACAGCGAAACGTCGCGACAAAGTGTTGTTCTTCCATATTCATGCGTTCTCCTCCTTGGAATCGTGGCGAAATAAGCCGTGGAAAGGGATTGGTAATACGAAAACTAAAATACTTAGGTTACAAGGTTTCCGTTGCTGAGGCGCATTAACTGGGAACAGATTTTGTACATCTTTTTGGAGATTTTGCAATCTTTGTTTTATATTTAAATATTTTTCTTTTTAATTTGATCACGACCGAACGTTGGCTAACAATCGCGATCGATTGAGAAACTTATGAACTAAGAATATCTGTAAATTTGTGAAAGATATCGCTAATAATACGAAAAATTCGTCCACCTTTCGATTTAATACCGCGAAAAGTTACGACAACCGCGCCATTGTATCCATCCATCCCCCCCCCCGCCCCTCTGACTATAATCCAGAATGGTGGATCCTTAAAAAGAGAGGGCACACGATTGTACGTTTCTGCGCTACGTGAAAAGATCTCGCAAAGTTTAACCAATAAAAAGGCAAACTTACCGCGGGAGAGTCTGCCGCCTGAACAAGAAAACGTGATTTCGTTGTAGTACGGTACGGGCTCCCATTGCAATAATATCTCATTGAATCGCGTTTCCGCTGATAAGTCCGCGTTCAACGAGCGGTAGATACTTACATAGCTGTTTCGTGTCTACGATCGTTTATTAATAAAGACAGACAACAGGTTTTTAGCGAGTAAGAACGAAGGTGAAATATTACGAAAATTACAAAATTACAAACGCAACTATAAGTTTAACTTCTGGAAGAAGCTTTCGTCCATCTATGTATCGAATATTAAACTTGAAACGTGCTATTTATTTATTTATGTTATTTATTTTCATTACCTATGGCAAATGGTTTTCAATAAAATGAAAATGCGGTCCGGAATACGGTCAAAAGTATTGAAATAGCATGTTACCAGGAGGTGATCGTGAAAAATAGCAAAAGTTCTCGCACTCAGCGTGTTCGGAAGAATAACATTTTGAGAAGCGACAGATTTGTTCAGGTTTTTCGTGACAGACACAATTGATTCTCGCTTCGCCGCCATCTGGAAATATATCGAATTTTTCATGCCTGGTGCGTGGTTAGAAAAATAAAATCTCAGCCAAGTGGCAAATTTGTCCGCGCGGTTGTCTTGAGAAATGGCAGATTCCTCGTACGAATACCATCGAGGGACAAGAATTTCTTATATCCAGAAACACGATAGACAAGAAGTATAAGGTATTGCGAGATCTTGGAACAATCAAATTTTGTTTTTCTTTTCTTTCTTCGTCTTGTTTTTTAAATTACGATATATCGTAAAATTACGATAACTTCTTTTTATTATAATTGCGTAATAATCAATAAAGATTTCGAGGAGGTATAGTATCGCATTGTTCCAAGTCAAATCTAATTTTCTTCGTTCAAACTTTACTCTTATTGATTAAACGTTATAGAGGAAAATCTCGCAGTTTAAAATTATGTTTTCGTTGTTTCGTTAAAAAGTAGAAATAACGGAGAAAATGCAATTGCCAGTCTCGTTTTCCTTTCGAATCGATATGCTCTATTAAGTTTTCCATTCCGAGCTTCGGATCTCAAACGTATCCAGCTTTTATTCTCCGATATTCTTTATTTGTTGCGAATCGTGTAACGTTATTTAACAATAACGAATAATTCCTGTATTATACTCGCTGTAGAATATGTTGTTAGTACTTATCAATGAAATAAATTAATGCTCTTAAGTAGTCCTTTATACTGTAGATTGTAGATTATAATAGAATACTGACAAACTGTTGTAATATATAAATAAATATATATACATGTGTATAAAAATCATAGATCAACGTAGGTACTGCTGTTTATACGATCAATATGCTTCTTTCGCTATGCATTTCGTCTTTCCACTATGTTAGTAGGATTAAAAATTGATCGTCGAGAGTTGCGAATCACGTAACGGTGTTTCATAAGGAGCTAAAACGCGGATTACGTTTTCATTAAAGATTTTGCAACAATCTAAGGGTGTAAACTCCTCGGGAATCTCTTGCGCGAACAGTCGTCATAAAACGAAACCATAATTTTATTCGTGCCGATTAACTCGAACGAGATAGCAAGATCCCTTTGACAGCGTTTCCTTCAGATATTATTGCCAAGACAACTGGACAAATTCAGGAAAGTCAGTGGAAACGATATGAAATCAAGGAGATCCTAATCCTCTATTTTACGAGATATTTGCATTTATTTACGGACTAAGCGCCGCGTCCGTGCGGAGTGCGGAGAACTTTATTCGAAAGTTGCCCTGGCACACACGCTACACCGAGTTATTACTGTCTGAAAATTTCCTAAGTGCATCGAATGGATTCAGCGAACGTACTTTAAGGGACTTACTACTCCCAGGTGAAAAAGACGCGAAAGCCGAAAGTTTTGCGAGCACCGCAGCGCTGCATAATTAATCGGTAAAAGTCGCTGTGCAACTTGTTCGAATCATCGCGCAACGCTATCTTTTATGCATTGCCGCAAATCGGCAAAATTCGCGATACTTGCAGCGAAAAACTTGCAAGATCCGCTTAGCAAACGCGAATAAACGTTTCGATAGATGTCGAGCGGGGATGTTCGACCGGATGCGTTGTTCCGCGATAGTAATCGCTTTCGAAAGGCAAGGAAATGAAAATGAAGTAAACGAGTTCTGGACGAAACGGAGCGATTTAACGAGCTCCTACGTGGTTAACCAGCGATGCTCTGTGGCGTTTGAGGGTTGGCTACCAATCTGTTTTCGTAGGTATTCGTTCATCTATCGACTCGCCCCTAATTATCAGCTTCGATGATATAAACGTCGAACGAACGAAAGTACTTGAACAGCTGTTGTAGAAAACTTTTATGCATATAACCGAGTTACATAAAATATTTAACAACGCTTCGTTAATACCGTAATAAGACACGACTATTACAACTATGTTGGTCAATTTCAAACTGATCTGAAAATGCATGTACATATCGAAGTAAGTATCAAAGTGTTGATGAAATTTCAAAATGTTTCGTATAACTCGTAAAATATATTCATAAATAGTTTCTGGAAATCCTGTTCGAAAGTCTGTTTGAAATTTAACACGTTGAAACCTAATTCACGCTATTTATGTCTCCAATTTTTATTTATAAAACTCTAATTTAACGAAAATTGGAATAAAATGCAAATGTTGCCGAATAAGGTTAAATAACGACATGTAGCGTGGGCCCTTAAAGATGGTCTTATTTATTTAAATAAGTTTGATTGTACAAGAGTACAGAAAGGCGCTCCGGCTTGAACGTGTTAAACATTTTCCTTTATTTATTTGTCTTTGTTCTGTTTAATCGCGAATTAAGTATAATGTAACGCATAGGTTGTCTCGTAGTTTTAAGAGGAACAGGAAGAGGGTTGTAAATGTAAACCGTATTTCGACAGGAGCGAGTCAGGCTGTTCGTACGTCATGACCATACGCAGTAAAAAGCCGAAATAGCCTGCATATGGCGGAAGGGAAGAAGACAAGGCGAAAGCTTTTCTTTAGGGAAGATTTATCCACGTTAGAATCATCTTATCGTGAGTGTCGCGACAGTTGTTTGGAGTACTGCTTTTTCAGTTAATGTTTGCATGTTTTGCTAATTTGCGTAATAAACTGACTTATATTAATCACCGATATATTTAAGATAATTATTAATGTTTTATTTACATTGCTGATTTTGACGATTTAACCAGGCTATTGCCTATATTTCTAGCGTACTATAACAAATTACGAAATGCACGGTCGAGATATCACAGGTTTACATAGCGAATTTACGTCATCCAATTTACCATTTCAAGCGAACAATAAAGTAAATTCAGTATTTTGAAATTTCTGTCGGAACCGGGGAGAAACAGAAATTAAAAAGTGCCGGCGTACAGGCTTATTAACTGTTAGATAAAAATGCAACGGTGGTACGCGTGACGTTGAAGCTTCTCCTCGTTTGCATCCCACTATATATTTCCTCAATTTGCATTTTAGTCGCATTATCCGAGTTTGTCGAGTGAATTTTCCATTTCGCTGGAAACTCATCATAGTCGCCCTTCGCACGACATTGTTATTTAGTAATGGAGAAAGATGACGCATGCCTGATAAGATAAAGAACCAAATAATAATTAGGAACGAACACGTTTAACAGCTTTATTAAAGGTTTTTAACTAATTTAATTTTCTATATTTCCTAAACATAAAATTCAATTTACCTGAGAGGTAATACGGCTTTATAATGAGAAAATGTCACTGTTAGGCCTGTATTCGTTTTACTATGGCCGAGTACAGAAGAGAACAACGTAATTAATATCGTATTAGTATCGTTGCATTATGTATAAAATAAGTCAAATTCGACGAGCGAGACGTCCTTTATTTCTTTAATTTCTTTTTATCTTAATGTAGCTGACGTATTTGCATAATTTTCCTCCGATAACAATACAGGATATTATATGGTTATCTCTTTCAGCGTTATAAAGGAGAACACGTGACGGTACTATAGACACTTTTATTCACAGCCGTTGAAAAAAAAAGTCACACTTTAATCTCGAGTAATTACTTTGGAATCGTAAACGCGTGATAAGTAAAAAGCCGCGATACTCGATCTTTATCCATTTTTTCTGCCTACAGGTCCGATATATCGTGCGACAATTATTCTTTCAGCTCGCGCATCGTGTTCGTATCGATAACCGTGTCATCGAACACGGTCGACAAATTGTAAATCAAATATCTGCGGTCACTTGTTTCGTCGATTCTGTTGGAACACGCAAGACCCAAGACCGCGAGCTGAAAAAGCGACGATTCGAATCGAAGAACCGTCGTGGGGCGAAAAAATGGGCAAAAGGTAACGTTGAAAATCGCTAGTTCGACGGTCGATTATCGAGATTGCTTTCGTCTACCGAGCATACCGGGTCGGGTACGAAAGGTCGAGCTCGATCATCCAAACCGAACACATAAATCTGACGCGGTTGCGCTTAAACAGGGCCGACTGAATCTTTTATTTTCTTTCGGCGTTTCTCGTTTATACGATACTGTTCCGAGATACGTCCAATACTCCGGAGCGTTGCATTATTCTTCGAGCTATAAGAAGTTATGGGAGAGCGTACGCAGGTGCAGAAACCTCGTTATTAGCGTCGTGA
This sequence comes from Bombus cullumanus, assembly GCA_014737535.1. Taxonomy (NCBI): domain Eukaryota; kingdom Metazoa; phylum Arthropoda; class Insecta; order Hymenoptera; family Apidae; genus Bombus; species Bombus cullumanus. The sequence goes on from JACXIX010000011.1 coordinate 274,430, forward strand.
AGCTTCGACCCTCGTTCTGTCACGAAACTAGAAATCATATCGGTCGAATCGTGTCTCCTGTTCGTGTTTCGATCGTCTCGATCGTGTATATCCGTATCTTGTTTTTCACTATCGAATCGACGACACGTTCGATTCTCACGGATTCTCTTTCGTTTTTGCGACACCGTGATTGCAATGATTTTTCTAACCGTGTCACCCGTCGTCGTCAATTTCTTCGTTCGTCTCTTGTCTTGCAATTTTTTAATCGAAATTTGTCGCATGCGTCTCCTTCGGACGAATTCAATCGAAAATACGAACGAAACGAAACGAAACGAAACGAATTGAAAATATTTTCTTTCTAAGAGTCGCTTGCATCAACGGCAAGCGTCTTTAATCGATCGATCTTTGGGAAGATATTTGATCGTGATTCTTGCCATGTGTTCATATTTGGGTTAGATTCGGGCGAGGATACGTTCTTCGTAAAAGTCGCCTACACCGACAGACATCGAAACATCTTTGATTAAACTGTCGTAACTGTCGTAACTTGTTATAACTGTCGCATCATACTTTGCCTAACTGTAGAATAGACAATATGTTCGTCTTTGTCTTTTTCTGCGTCTTCTTATTTCATTGAATCGAGGGAACAAATTTCCGTAAGGGCAAAACGTACTCGAAGCATCGGCGGACTCAATCTCCTAAGGGATATACAGCGCGAATCTTGCTGCATTTCTCTCTCTACCGTCACCATCATCGTCGCTTTTGAAATACCTGTGGCGTACAATTGCTTTCTGCAAATACTATTTCTATCTTCGACGTTGAAAACGTTGTAAACATTTTGTTGTATAAGCGATGCTTCTTTATCGATATAACGAACGAATGAAAAACTGGATGTTCCGTTGTACTTTTTAATTTTACTGATTCGTCGTATTTGTATCCTGTTAACATTTACCCAGATATTCGTTATACGAACGAATAATCGTCAGCGAAATCGCGAAATTGATACGTTTAATCGAATACAGCAGATTATCGTGCTTTCGTGATACGCGGTGCAACAAATAACACGTACCATTTTCCTTTGTTTCTTGTATGCCTACGTGTAACTAACAGATGGTCTTCTATTTTTACATTTCCATACGTAATACCGAAATATGCGGCCAAACAGTTGGAAGCGTATAATATTCAGCCAGTGCAACTGTGTACTTTAGAGATCAAAATATCACGGTAACGTAACAGATCGATTAATCTCTTTCCATACTAATTTCGACCTACGCTGCTGTCGTTCGAGCTTTCAAATTTTTTGCGATACAGCAACTGTTTTATTTGTTCTGATTTAATGAAATCGCATTTAATACGAAAAAATTCTCTGCTAAGTTCGAAACATTAAATGAAATAAAAATCAAATACGAAGAAATTGTTTAGTGGAAAACATGTATTTGTAACTGCATTCATCCGGTTGTTGTCGACGGTATGCACCTCGACAAGGTTGTTTCAAGAGCATCGTTGTCATCATATCGCCGACTCGGTTCGTTCACTCGGTCGTTGGAAACCGAACTCGATCAAGTGCTCTAGAGACTCGTTGAATTTCCGAGCGCCTCTCCGAGTTCCTCTTTCCGAAAAAAGAAATCGACTGCCTGCCAGTTTCTCTTCTCTGTTCTCCTTCTGTCTCGTCCTTCCGATCGTAGTATCGTCTCCGATACTTTTTCCAGTTGGCAACGAGTGCCGATGCGAGCAACTTGCTAAAACACCGAACAGAGAACGGGAGAATCGAGAACGGGACCGTAAGAACGATTTTACAACGTCTTACAGCGATATCGCATCGTGAAGATAAAAAACTGGAAGATGCAAGCGATTGGCGAAACGCAGCTTGCGCAGAAATTTAAAGCCGATGGAAGCTACACCTGCGAAGTTACGCGTTATTCGTAGATCGGCAAGATAAGACAAGATCGGAACTTTGAGGAATTCAAAAGACTCAAACGATACTCGTAATTAGACTGTGCATAAAAGGTAATGTAATATAAATATGGGTAAAATATAAAATATTTATGGTGCGATACTTTTAGTTATATTTTTAGTAAATGAAACAATTTTCTGCTTAGGTTCCAGTGTATCTGTAAAAATATGAATTTTCACAGGTCTGCTGCGTTTCAGTCTGCTCGTAATAATTGCAACATCGGGATAATTGTAACGCAACGCTGACGAAATTCATTTTCTCGCATTTGATTCGTTACTTTGCGATCGATATAGAGATCTGCTGTAATTTGCAAATAACCGCGTTGCTAAATTACGTCAAAGGGTTTGGAATTGAAATTCCGTTGCAACTTTGTGAAATAAAGCGGAGGACAATGAAAGATGACACGAACGTTTTCCACGTCTGAATCGGTTCTCGCAGAGCGCATGTAGCGAGGATACTGACACGAGCGGAAAGTGGATCGGTACACAGCGATAGATTCGAACGTAAAAACGAGCCATCCTCGCAGCTACATGGATATTAATCAAGCGATCGATCGTAGATTCGCGTCGAATTGCTTTCTAAAACGGATTTGCTGTTAATATCGTGAAACGCATCAGCGAATAGCGTGACGCGGCTCGTTGGTTCGATTCTATTCGACTGTATATTGACAGAGGATTTGAAATCAGGCCGCAGCGGATCAGCGCATTCGGTAACGACATTCCTACGACGACTACGTTGCACGCGAAAACTCGTTTCATTTTACACGATGGTAACGATATAGGTAAAAACGAAGGCAAGCGTTATTCGTGCGCGCACCAAGTACCAAGGATAGACAATGCTAGCGCCAAATAGAACACGCTCGTTTACGTGTAACCCATCTATATACGATACGACGAAAGTACACGAAGAAAATAAAACAACCTTGAGAACAATGCACCGGAATTGTCACATTTTAAACGTAAACAAGAAAACCGCTACGTTCTTTCCCAAAACCAACTACGAGGTCCGGCACAATATCCACTAGAAACAAACAATTAACAGATAAAGAAACTACGGTAGAAGAGTGAAAAACCGGCTAAGTAGGGGAACAAAAGAGAACGCGAGATGGAAAATATTCTGGACGGTCTTTACAGTCGACTCACATTCTTGCTCGCGAATCCATAGGATAGAATAATTTAATTGGAACATTTCAGGTTCAACGACAGAACAGAAGAAGACGATACGAATGAGGAATCCAGTCGTCCACTTCTACCCTATTTTTTTCATCTACATCCTCGTTCTACGTTGTGTGAAATAGTCATGGAAATATCGCTCGAAACGTTATTCGAAACACCGTTTAAGACATTATTCGAAACATCAGCAATACTTTACAGATCGGTATAGCTTCTATTTGCTTAATAATGGACTTACGAAAGTATTCGAACAATCTTAGAAACGTTTTATTTATATATTATATAAAATATTTTCCAATTCCATTAGCATCGTAACTGAACAGTCAAATATTCGCTATATTAACATACGTTTAATACGCTTGCAATAAAACTCTTGTAACTTTTCTACGTATTCTGTATATACGCATATATATATGCTGGAAATGATTTGAAATTTTACAAGAATTAATAAAAGATCCTGTGGTTAGTGTTGCAATACTTTTGTCAGCCACTGTATACCAAGTTGTAGATACTACTATATTAACGGATTAGAACATAGTATTATATGAACCAAAGTGGGAATGGAGTGTAGTACGCAAGGATACTCGGTTGTTTCTTGCAAGCGTGTAACTTTAGGAACAGCGATAAACATTTTCACGAGGAAAAGTAATTGCTTCGTCCTGATATCCCGTCGTGTCGAGTGGCACGAGTCTCGGGAAGGTTCCGTTGATGCGACATTAGCGAATGGATTAATCCGCTTTACGTCAGCTTGGCATCGCGCCGATGTAACTATACGAAGAAGCTGGCGCTCGCTCCATGCATATATAACTTGCAGCGTAATTGTTATGCCTGGTAGACATTTGCGAGACGTTGCTTATCAAAACACATACTTTCGCCGTTCGCAGTTCCATGGTAATGAGATATCAACACTTCAGACGCTTTGCCAGCCACTCGAGGCAATGCCTACAAGTTTTGCGCGTTGTTGCGCGCACGCCACGGTGACTTTAAAACCCATGAAACAACTTTTCCAACTTTGACTGATAATGAAAAGTAATAATCTGTTTTGTTACTGTTGGGTTCGTTTGAAAGTTCCGTCGCCAGGTTTTGTAGGCATATCCACCAAACTTTTACTATCATCTCCACGACATAAATGATAAAAAGGCAATCTAATATCGTTGGAGAAATAATCTTTCGTTGGATCGATGTCCCGTGAAATAACGATTAGTCACGTTTCGTAAATTCCGCAAAAAACAGAAAGATTCATAAAACACCTAGAACGAGTCAGAATGAAAAATTGGAATCTTTCTTCCATTTCTTATGCTTGAAAAATTCGCGTTACTTCGGCGATCATTCCTATAATTTATTCTTCCGTTTAACTTGGTTGTTCTACTTAAAGCAATCTGCAGAAGTGCTACTGCGCGTTGCAAATGATTGCCAACTTTGTAGACGCCAAAACAATTACCCAATCTACCCTTTTTATTACCCTAATTTACGTTTCTTTGCTGTATCGCCTATCATTTCTTTCGATTAATTCAAAGTAACGATTGTGTCCACATCGCGCAGAATATTTTTCTTAAACCGTTTAAAACGGAGGATTCGTTCCTTCAAACCATTTACTATCTAATATTAATCTCCGTTCCTAAGCTAATGCGATAATAATTATCAATTTCTCCGTCGATATCAACAGAGTGCTATGTTCGTTTATAGGTTGATAGACAATTAGGTTGATCGACGAGTATTCGTGCAATATCGACAAAGATTCTCGTCGGAAGATGTATACCTGCTTGCAAGCTTTACTTTCCTCTCTCCTTTTCCTCTGGCAGACTAACAGTTAGCGATTCGATTTAACTTCCGCCGATCCCAATATCTTTTACGTTCAAGTTATTTATTAACTCGATCGTGCCACGGTGGATCGCGAATCACTGACATTTAACACCGTTCTTCATTCCTCCATCTCGTTTTCCGTGTAAAAATTTTATTATTTCGCTCTATTCGAATACCTTTGATTCTCAGATATTCCATTAACATCGAAATATTTGTCCATCTTGTCTCTAACCTTGTATCGGTCGTAAAATCGTTCGTGAAATGTAATCACGTCGAACTCGCACGCAATTGGATCCTTTATTCATTGACGTTTATGCAAATAAGCTTCGTACAAGGTAAATTTTTCCTCCAAGCCATAAATCTTGGTACTACGTAAATTAAAGTACGAAACCATTTCGCAGTACTTTATTTCACAACCTTAAAGCCGTACCGGTGAATTTACGCGCACAATACACATTAACGCTAAGTGCATATACCTAATTTTCACCACGTAAAACTCTCTGCAACTTTATTCCTTGTTTCAACTAAAATTTCGATGAAATTGAAATATTTATGCGTGTTACACAGCCTTGGAATTTACAAACTTCATAATCCTTACTTTTCTCGTGTTTCACGCACGAAAGTTAACAAGTCCCTAAGTAATCCATTTCCACTATTTCCAACTATTTCGTATCGAAATTGTACTTCCTTTTACTCACAAAATTGCATAAAAATCGAAAAATAGACGTACTAGTCGTATCTTTTGTGCACGGTACACATATTCCCTTTTATATGTATATCGCGTGCGTCCGGTGCATTTTCGCATTTGTCTTTATATTATCCATAAATGCATAAAAATCCACGATCTAATTAGAATTTTACCAGTTAACGAACCTTTCCCTCGTTTCCCATCTCTGACTCCTCTTTCCGCAGACAACAACCTAACAGGAATTTTTACGATATTTTTCCGACCCAATATCCTGTTTCACATTCCTTCTGGAACGTCGTTAACGCTTGTACTCGACGAAACCGCCTCGACATTTTCCCCTGGAACCATTCTGTCATCGGAAGGTGAAACCGAGAAGAGAACGCGAAGCGACGTTTAAGCCGTTATTCTCGGAATAGACGACGCTCTCAATTAGAAGCATGTTCTCGTCAGTCTTCGTGTCGGTGGCTTTCCAACGTACTCGTCGCTAACTAGCAATTCTTTTACTCTCTTTCGACTCGTCTGCGATCGCCTTGGGGCGCTGCTCGCTGAAACGTCGTTCATTTGAGACGCGTAAAACACGGCCAGAGACGCGTTCATGGCGTCACCGAGGATCAGCTGTTCGCTGATAGCGAAAACACGCTAGACGAAAGCGAGAAATTACGTGCAGGATGGAGCGAAACTTTCAAAGATGGTTGCAAACAACCAGATTTCGGGACGACACTGTCCCTGTGCATCTACGGATTAACCGGAGAATAGCAATAGATCGCGATAGCAATAGATAGTAGTTGTTTGCGTGGTCTCTGTAATGAGAACCAGCGGAGAGGTTCAGAGAGATCCGTTCGTTAGAGAGTAACGACGAAGATCTGGAACCTGAAACACGTTTTCAATCGAATTTTCAGAAATATAATAATTTGAAAAACGTGATAAACATTGGCTATTTAAACAGGTCTATTCAAAGTATTTATAAAGCTTAGTTGCGTTCAGTGATTAAAATTCGTCTCAAGCCTACTACCTTTTTGATCATTTTAAAGACTAAGGTTAAGATAAACGAACGTTATATCGGTATGGCTTTTATTCCACGATTAGTAACGACAAATGATTTATTCGGAGAAAACTGAGCTGTGTGAGAATGATTTTTATAAGCCATCTAGAGAATTGTTCGGCGAAATGGGTAAAGTAGAAAAGCACGGTCATTAGTCAGACGTCGCGGAATAGTGTCCTCGGGGAGAAGGTCTACTTAGAGAAAAGATCCAGAAAATCCGTGATCGCAGAATTCACCAACGATCTTATAATACTGAAAAAAGGGTGAAACTTTTTAAGTGATAATCACGACTCCAGTCGCTGGATTTATGAGGAAATATTGATCAATTCGGATTATGTGTAAAATCGGTCGATTCATTTAACTGAATACATATTAGAGGGTTTCGCGAAATTGAATCGCAAAGAACTAATATCTACCTACTCGAAAACGATTCTAACCGACTTTTCCACCCATTGATTAACACATCATTTACATAATTTTTCCAAGAGTAAACAAAAAATTATCGAAGCAAGTACCATCTGATTTGATTACTAAAATACTAAAATAATACTAAATAATAGCAAATAATAAAATAATAATAATTACTAAAATAATAAGATAATAATATTTAATTTTAAGATAAAATTCGATTACTTAATTTATTCGTGAATTACAGTTTTCTTCTATCAGACGTATATTAATTTGAAATCTCTCATGGCGAACCTTTTCAAAAAGTATTCGATCAATTTTGTAATAAATTTTCATTGTTCGGCTGTCGTTAATACCCAATAGATTACGTACGTACTTACGTAACGCCTTTACGACTGGATAGAGCGTGGAATAAAATATCAGCCGAAATTCCAGTTTAAAACAAATTTCCCTTCGACGAGGGCGCGAAATTAAACTGTAGGTACTCGCTTAATTGATTTTAACCGCGACTTGTAAATCTTCGTTTAACGACGAAACTTGGAGAAGACGGCTGTGAGGCGTGATCGCGGGAAGGGCAGAACGGAAACCATGGAAAAAGGGAAGCATTTGTTACATGTCGCTGAACAATGTCCCTTAAGAGCATCGTTTCTCGCCGATATCAGTGGGGGAAGAAGAAAATTGTCGCTACGACATCGTTAAGCCTCCACGGTTCATCCCTTCTGAATGAATAATGATTCGTCCAAGTCGTCCGCTGGCAATAGTCTTTTGTTACTTAATTAATTACTCCGTGGCCAACTGGGATGCATTGATTCCACGACTACAATTGTTTTTATCTCTACATTTATCTATTGCTCGATGAATTTGTGATTTATATAAATTTGCTCCTCCCTATTGTGAAAGTTTTGCATTTCCGTACTTTAAGACCTACTCGAGATTATTATCTCGCCTCGGTTACTTGCCAAAAGTTTCAAAATGTACGATTTATCCCAATTCTTTTCTTTCTTTAAACTTCTTTAAACGGCGGTAGCGAAAGAGTTAATATCGAAACGTCGGGAAGCACCAAATGTATTTACCTTTTTCAAATTACCTTGAGAGAAAGAGGGAAAATTCAGAATTCATAACAGCGAGAACGCTGTCTACCTACTTAGTTTAGTCTAAAATACTATTTCAATTAAAACGCTCATAACAGAGTAACATAGCGTCACGTCGCATAAATTCCCTGACACTTTCGCTGTTCAACCTCGTTTTCCCATACACTGTGAAACGTATTCCGTAATGGATAAAGTAAACGCAATACATATCGTTCAACCATGGGAGAAATATCGTTCTCAAACGAAGTAGCAATTTCATTTCCATTCTCATCTCGTCGTATGGTAGTTACATTTTAATCCGCGAAGAAACCCAATTTTTCCTAATCCGGTAATATCTTTCGCCTTATTCCTTCGCCCTGATACTCCTCTCCTTCTTGACCATTTACATTTCTACGCTTAAGTACGAGTGTACGTAGGTATAAAGTGTCCATATAGGTATGGCAGATTCGCCGACGAGCGACGGGTACGGCTATATCGGGAACACTGGTCCATGTCGTAGATCCTACCTAGCAACCTATATACGTACCTGTTACGTCCAATATCCGCACAGGAACGACATTAAGGTAGGTGCAATGTCGGAAATTTGAGGCAAACCGACCAGCCTCTCTCAAACCGCATCCATTCCGGCTCCCAACCTTCCTACTACCTGCAACGTCTCGTTCGAACTCGAACGATTTTCCAGCACCCTGTCGCCTAGAATTTAACGAACACATCGTGGGACAAGGAATTTCGCTATTTCATGGAATAATATCGTGATAACGTTTTTTTTTCATTTCACGATTGGTGAAACGATTGAAACCAAATTCCGACGCAAGAAGATACTTAACGTGAATTACCTGCCCTGTTACTTTTATGACATTTAACGAGCTTTTAATTAAGTCGCTCAAAACGCACACCGATCAACCGCATATTCTATCAAAATGCAGAGACAAAATTATTACGATCGTTGTATTTTACGATTTATCTAGAAATTTACGATTCTTTGCACGATCTTCTTGAAAATAAGCTTCCGACGAACTCGAATTTCGAGGCTTCCTTGTAAAATCTAGCCGATAATTTCGATATAAAATTTTAAATCATAATACCGAGAATGATTTAAAACGAAATACTCTGATTTGTTGATAAATGTACGGCTTTATATACGTTTAAACGTATGAACGCGTAGTCCAATCTCGATCGACCTCAATTTATCTTCACGGTAAACGTCTGGATCCTCGCGAATATTTCATCTTTCTTTTGAGTGAAAACACGGGACAGTTATTCTTTCTGATCCCTTTAGAGTTCTACTCCTTATTTCATAGTAAAAGTAAATATCAAACTGCCGCGATACCGGTTACGTGATTCGAAAAATTATACAGAGAAATTATTAACTGGATCGAGAACATAATGTTTACGCCATAAAATCAACCGTAAAGTCAAAGTTAATAATATCAGCGATTAATAGACATCTTACGCAGTTGCCGATACTCGTTGCTTGTCTTGATATAATATTTGAAGAAAACGTATTCAGCATCGCCGACAAAAGGAACATTGTCATTGAACACAGCACAGAACCGGAAACGAACAAGTCGCGAAATATCTTCTGAGAAGATAAATTCCGATCTAACGAATGCTTTTTTTTTTTTGATTTATAAATATCCCTCCACAGACAAGGAATTTCTGGTCACTGTATCTTCTTATTATAGTTGGAGGAGAGCGTTTCTGAGGTATCGTCAGAAAGTAGATCATTTACCCGCTCGTTGTGGTCTTTCTTCCTCGGCTCTCTCTACTCACCTTACAAACCGTGCTGTGCCGCGTCATAAAGGAGTAGTCTTCCCGTCCTTCTCCTTGCGAACAGAATGATTTACTACTTCTACGGTCAAGACGAGAACATAAGGCGTAGCTTTTAAACAGGAACCTCTTAATCGTTTAGCCATTCTATTAATATTGATTCGGATACGTCGAACTGTATAGATTGAAGGAATTTTTTAAACGCAGTAATTCTCGTCTAGTCGTATATGTCGGTGTGGCAGTAATATTAATATAATATTCTAGCCGTTAATCGCAATTAAATCACGAATTACTTTGCGAGCTTTAAGTAAAAGTACATAGTACATACTAATATTAATTAAAGAAAGATAAATCTCATAAATCGTAAAATTACAAGGTTTAAATTAAGTGTCGAGGAAAATATATTTTGAGAGATAACGGGCTTCAAAGGAAAAGTAGATTTTTAGACAAAATATAAACGACTTCAAAGAATATTTACGATTATCGGCGGAACAGTTAGTTTATGTCGTGAGATGCACACATGGTCAGAGTTATCCTCTAATGGCCACAGTTTGACTTGTACGAACATGCCACTTGCAACGCCACAAGAAATATCTGTCTATTGACAACCTGTCAACACTACCAGAGCTCTTATGTCACGTCACATTCCGGAAGTTTAAATATTTTCTGCCGCCGCAGTTAAATCGATGACTCCGGGACGAAGCTGTCAGCGCCCCCGAAAGGATTCGAGAAATCACGATACATGACAAGTTACGCAAAACGGAACGAATCTTTCGTTTCGTTCTATTCGTACTACGAACATTTGTAGCAACGATAGCTAGAAACATATCTCTGGACGTGGTGAACATTCTTAAAGTGAAAGTAACGTTTTACATAAACGTTTCAAACGATTTGTTAAAACGCAATTGAAACCGAGGACGATATAAGCGACGACGTTACCAATTTTTACTCGAAGCTCTCTTACAACCCTTACCCTTAATTCTCTAAAAAAAATCCTCCTTTCAACGCTCGATTCACTCTCGACACCTGACTTCTAACTAACACGCGCACACATTTTCTTCAACCGTTTATTCTTATATACGCGCAGTCTCCCTTTTTCCACGTCTCTACGTTCTTTTTTGCGAATCATCGAGTAGTAAAAGATCGTTGAAAGATCCGGCTGAAGCTTTAGGTGCTACGCTAAACACGCCATTAATTGTAGCGGTCAATCGACGTTCTTTCTAATACTTACCTTACGCCCTAGAGTCTAGAGCAAGTATTTTTCACACAGCACACCTATCGCTCTATTACTTTCCAACAAGCGGGGGACCATCGATATGCATTTTGTGTGGTCGCCTCGTAACGAAAAACGAAAAAGAGTATAATATTTTATTAAACAAAACAACGAAACTAACGGTGATCGATTTATACACGATATCTATATTATTTTGGAAAGTACCTGGCATCGCAATTCTCCACAGCCATTAGTGCACATCCTCGGGCATGTTCGATGAAAAGAGATGACACAGAAATACGAAATTTATGATGCGAACCCTGAATGGTGCGCACGCCGATCTCCCTTGTCGTTCGACCGCATAAAATATTTATATAGGCGCACCTATTGCGGCGTGATGAAATTTGAAATTTTACCAAGCTTTCTGTGGCTTTCCTCTACCGTGGGACTCGGATATTTGCTTCTCGCCAGACGTAGCAGATTGCGCTCGACGCTCCACTGCAAAAGAACCAGGCTGCCTACGTGGCAGAAATTTCGCGTTTTTCACGTTCTATGGATATTATTTGGAAGACATTTACATCGGTCAACAAACGTTGGTCGACCGATTGCGCTATCGAGATTTCCTATTTCGAATATTAGAGTCACAGAGATACAGATTTAAAGAGGAAGTCTTGTTCATTTCTCATATACTATTTCTTCGTGTATATACTTCTCGTACACCAGGTTCTACGTTGTTATGAATTTTTCAGTTATGTGTGGAGGAGAGCGTGTAGCACCGACCGGCACATACAAACAGCAATACAAGCAGAAAGACAGAACAAAATTAGTTCTGGCTTCTTTCAGCAGATATTAGCGCTTTGTTCGAATAAACAAACATGTATAACAATTCATTTCCGAGCAATATTATTTATTCCGCTGTTAAACCTATACGCTGATATTCAAAGTGTCAAAGTTTACAGTTTAACACTTCTAGTCCGTCTAGTACCGACTAATCAGACGAACAGTACGGACCAAATTTTTGTTATCTTTCTTCTACCGCGAAATAATGTCTGAAATTTCAAAGCGGACAAAGGTTTTCAAGTGTCAATCAATGTACATTGAAATGAAGATGTTGGTCGCGAGTCGAGTTAACCAGCGAGAGGATCGGCCGTTATTTGTTGCATTGATTAAAAACATCGGATGACGGTAGCGAATGGAGAATCACATTATATCGTAGATATGTACATGGATTCTTTCGTTTCTTTCTTATCTACTCATTATAGAGTCTGCCATATATCGAAATATTCGAAGTATTCATATTGAACAACATAAAAATAATGAAACTTCTGCATCGCTTTTATTCGTAGAAAAATCTTGCAACATCCTATAGCTCGGTCCATAGGTTGGCCCCTGTCAAATATATCTATGTATAGTCTTTCCATTGAATTGTTGGAAAGCTAACCATTAACCGTGGCTGGACACGAACGTGGATAGGCTTGAAAAGCGTTGAGTAATCTGAATGTAGAACCGACAAGAGGAAGGGGGGGGAGAGAAGGGGGACGGTGCAATGAAAATGGGCCGTGATTGAACCTTTAACGTAAATCAAGCCTCGCCATTACATGCTGTCGAAGCTATAATCGTTGTATAACGTGTTATGCGGCGCACTTTAGCCGTTACAGGAGGAGTAGCATCGCGGTACCAGCGTAATCGGCAGTGATTCAAGCCAAGCGGCACTCGATCATTCGATGGTATAACCAAGTGGAACCAAGCGTCCACCGGTCGGGGCTAATCTGGTTCTCGTGAAATTAATTCCGGAACTCGGCAGACGGCACGGCAGAGACTAAGTTTTTCACTCCCATAGGCATTACCGGTCGATCGATCAACGAGTCGTCTCTTTGATCGTCGCCACCGCCGAGCCACCAATAAAACAAAATACCACGAACAGTTTGCTTTTATCGAAATTGTCGTAAGCATCGTTCTAGAACGACGATGCTTGCTGTTCCGAAGCGAAAACGATACGTACGTTTCAACTTTTTTCCAATGTCGCAGCGAGCACGCTGCTCGTCGTACGTGACAAACTTTGAACCTATCGTTCGTCGAAAAATTTACGGGAAACAGAACGATAGCTTGGAAATTCGATAGACTAGTTGCAAAAATGTTTCTGCTTACCCAGAGTGCTTTGGTGGATTAATATCAATTACGGTTTTCACGCGTGATGTAATAGATTTTTGTTTCGGAATATCTATTTATAGTTTGGAATTATTTGGAATATTGTTCGAATCAGAAATGAATATGTGTCTGTAAATAATTAAAGTATACACCACCGTATTACCTTTCGTCGATACATTTCAACCCAAACGGTGTATGTAATTCAAGAGAAAAGTGCTTATTGTCGTAAAGGTATAGTGAAAATGGTTATCACAAAATTGTTTAATAGATTTCGAGAAAAATTACAATACGCGATAAAGTACTAAAGAATATATTATTAATATTTATTAGATATCGAGGAAAAGTTATGGAAAGGGAAAGAAGCATTTTAAACTGAGGAACGAAAGAATGAAAATAAAGTTATATAATTATAACTTATAACACAATATACAAAGAAATAAGCTTGACAAAGATTCGAAGAGTTACAGCGATGAAATTTTGTATAAAGATACGAGGCAATCACGAACTTTGGCGAGTTAACATCTTGCATACTTTTGAGAGTGCTCGAATTGATAATCTCTGCACAAAAATGCTTTGAAGTTTCAAGATGCTTGGTGACACTTGATATATTGGTTTTTTTGCTCGTAACAGTTAGGAAGTGGAGACAAGCTGCTCGAAGAAATCTGTTTAAGGGTCGATTAACCTACAAAGTTGCGCTACCGAAGTCAAATCGTTATTTGTTCCATCGATGCATATCATTTCATATATACGATTACCTATATACATTTCTCGACCTATATCAACTAACGAATACACAGGATTTTTTAATTATTTGTTCTTGTTTCCACGTTTACGTGCTATAAATACTGGAATCTTTTAAAATTGATAAAACTATGGAATCCAAACGGAAAAAGAAATGGTGGTTTAAAGATACGAAGCAAACATTTGAAAGTCGCTTTGATAACCGAAATACTAAAAAGTAGAGAAACTTTTCTGCAAATGAAATGATGTTTTAACACGATACTGGTCCTTAGCCGATCGTGCGAAATTAAATTCAATTTTTACAAAAGATATACGATAACACACTTCTTAATCTTAATCTTAATCTTAATCAATGTCATTTCATCTCTCGAAAGGATAGTCGTGTTTTCTGAGTAACAATATGTCACTTATCTGTATATTAGTTTAAAACTAAATTCTTGATGGGCTAGAAACGTAAAGCGGAACATTGATTTCGGCAACAAAGCGGAGAAAGAAAGCTCGCAACATGGTTAGAAAGAAGCAGACAAAAGTAATTATTCATTCACCGGTGCAGACCGCACCATGGGATCCATCGGGGAATGAAATTAAATAACACACGAAAACATAGGAGACGCGATACTAATTACGTTAAAAGCATACAAGCGACAGCGATGGAGAACATAGTCCGGCATTAGTAACGACGAAGAAGCTCAAACATGTGACTAGCGAGAACAAAGATAGACGAACAACGATCTATTTTCCTTTATTCGAAAGGGCACGGTCGTTGGACGCGATAGAGGCACGAGCAAACGCAAAAAATTAAGGAACAAAAGCGGCGAATTACGAGAAAAAGCACGGCACCAGGTTGAAAACTGCGCGCTGAAAGCGGCACGACGACGACCGAACGACGTTCACCGCCGTTCGCGAGCATAGGGAATGCTCGGGAACAGAGGGGAAGCGTAATAGTAGCGAAAATGGGGGAAGAACAAACGCGAGAAGAAAAAAGGATCGCGTAGGACAAACGGGAGAATGGAAAAGAGCGAGGTTCGTTCGCTATTATAAACAGAGAAATGAACGAAGGAGAAAGCAGCGATGGGAGGAGGTAATGCAAATGACACACAGGAAAAGAAGAAGAGCGACCAAAATCCGAAGGGGACGAAGAAGAGACAGTATTGGTCGAAGGATCAGGTGAGAAGGCATTGGTATGGGGGTCAGGGAAAAATATGCTCGCGCAATGGCTTGCTTCTGCACGGGCCAACTGGGGTAAGGCGTGGGTGGTACAGGGGTGAGGATCGAGGCACGTTTAGCGGGTAAAAGAAAGGCGAGGCGGACAAGAGCGAGGAAACGAAAGGGCAGAAAAAGAAGGGCAAGAAAGAGAAGACAGACAGAAACGAAGGTGGAGGAACGGGGTTGAAAGAGACGATAGAAAAGGAGAACTGGATCTCCGAGGGGTGAAACGAACAGAGACAGCGAGGCTCCGAGGGAGAGAGCTTGCGTGAGAGAGGGAGAGCATAAAAGTGGTCGACGGATGGAGAGAGAGTGAGAGAGAGAGAGGAGGGGGAGGGCGCGCGCGCGATACAGAGAGAGAAAGAGAGAGAGAGAGAGAGACGTGGGTTGGTTCGTGGAGCTCAGTTACGCCGCGCCCCTTGCGAAGTGCGCTGCGCCTCACGAGCGAGATTACGGTGTCTTCGCAGCCCGAAAATACTTTTTACCACCACGTTTTCGGCGCGTTTACCGAACGTTCGGCTCCCGTGCACGTTCCTTTGTTTTCGTTTTGGCATTCGGTCCCGCGTCCAGCTGCGTGACATCGTTCGGTGGACACGTTTCGATGTTGCGATCGAGCACGAGTTTCGCGCAAGGTTTATCGGCTGCGAACGAAACGAACGTGAGTGAGAGACTAAGTGACAGGGATAATGATTCGGTGAAACTGTAGCGTTCGCGCGAAAAGTGTGGTGAAACGAAAGTGTGGGGCGAATCGAAATTGACACGAAGAGCTTGCGAGACGAACGCGTTCGAAAAGTTCGAACGTGGAAAGCGTTCTTTTCTCGTTGATTTTTAGGGCTTGACCCTTGGAACTAGATTCGAATAAAAAGAAGACGATAAGGTTAGAGGAACGGGGTGATCCGATGGTTGAAAGAGAGGTTGAACAAGCGTCGATGAACGAACCTGACCGTATCGAGACGTAAATAAAGTCAAACGACTCGGGTAACTCGGTTCATCGGTTACGATAAAAGAAACGCCTTCAACAGTTCACACGCTGGATAATGGACTTTGCTGAAGGTTTTGCATTCGGTTTCTCTTAGCAGACCCGGTTGGTCACGTACGCGCAAAGATCGAGCATCGAGAATACCGTGGCATCCGCGACGAGAAGAAACCGCTCTGCGATGGATCAAGTGGAACGAAGCATTAGGTCCGCTGTTTTCGTACCTTGAGACCATCCATCAAAGGTAAACAGCACGCACGTTATCCCTTCACTAACCGGAATACTTTGCCATTTTATCGAAACCTCTACTTGCATAGAGTTTCGATCTCTTTCAAATAGGAAGAATTCTTGTAGAATTTTATTTATTCCTTTTTAAGCGAGATATTAAAATATATATCTAGTAGATTCTGATTAATTTAATTAAACTAGCAGACTTTAATTTATCAAGACGAAATGTAACAAATATTTCGATAGATGGTTAAACAGTGATTGGAAAAATAATCAAAGTTGTGGGTAATATTTTCTACTAGATATATACATGGTTGGTCGCAAAAGTATCTTACCGCGTTAGACATTTAATACATTTTATGCTAAATTATTCTACCATCAACGAACAAAAGTGTCCTATCGCAAATATTCGTTATTTTACTTTACAATGAATTTACATGATCTACCTGGTGATTTAAAAATAAAAAAGCGAATACGTAGTAGAAAATTATATTATGTATCACAAACAGACTAGGAGATACTCAGATTGACAAATATTCTCCACTTCATAACAAACTTTCGAGAATACATCGATACCGTGTAACAAGTTGATAGAGATAATTACAAAATAATTACAAGAAGGTTTGTGTTACGTGATTGGACCAAGTTCCATCCATTCGAACTCGGAAATACGTATTCGTGGAACGGAGCAAGCGGGAGTTGTCAACTTTTCATAGACAGAATTCGTTAAAGAAATCGTGTAAATAACATCTGCGAGATAAGTACCTCTGGAAAAGAGGCGTGTCGCTTTCGTCTTTTCTCAATAACGCTACGCTTTCGAGCGTTTCGTTAAACGTAACTTTAAAATTCAAATTAAGACGTAGCCCGCCCGATGGCGAAGGCTCCAGCTTATTTACATTTCCAATTATTGCAAAGACCGCTTCGTTTCTCGATCCATGCCCCCATGAAACTGTTATTTGTTCCAATTGGATCGAAGGGAATAGAACCTGAACCCGAGAAATCCTAAAACGGTTTTAATAGTTGGACAACGTTATCGAATGCACGATCGCGTCTGATAAAGAAAGGCTATGTCGGCTAACGTTGTTGCGAATTCGCCTCGAAGACGCGCAATGTTCGAATATTCAGTGCCTTGCTGTATTTATATATATAGGGTCGATTCCTGATTGTTTTTTCACGCTGTCGAGTTCTCGTCGCGTCGTATGTCCGTCTTCGTTGTTTTTAACTGGGAAAACAAGAAAGACCTTGGGGGTCCAAGAACGGCGAAAGGAAATCGGATAAAGCGAATAAAAGGAACTTTATGAGATAAAAGAGAAACCTGCGTCTCTTTCGTAACTTATTGTCAAATATGTATATAGGGTGGAGTTTGTCAAAATTCAGTATAAAAAATAAAAGAAAAGATAAATATAACTGCTTGAGCTTTATATTTGGAATTAATTATGGAAATCGGAGAGGCAGTAGCTTTCCTACGACCTCACCAAAGTTTGTAATTACGAAAGTAAGCAGGAATTTTTGCATGCGGGCAATCTTTTTGTTATCTTAACAAAAAGATACGACAGATCGGCGAAGATAAAAAGTTTTAGGGATATCAAAATGAAAAAACGTCATAAACAACTTAGATGACCATACCCGTGGTTCTGGTTTTAAATTAATTACTAGAGCGTGAATCGTTGATTAGATTTTATTTCTTTAATCGTGCTTATAAAAATGTGAATTTGAATACCGGCGATCTAGCGATTTACCGATAATAATCTCGCAATTTGCAAGTCTAGGCTCTGCACGATCAAATATCGATGTACAATAACTTTGTAACAACAGAATCGTAACCGAATACTAGCCCACCCACTAGTCCAAATCAATCGCTTTGTAATCCCAAGTTCGTGCCAAGTACTTGAACGATTCGAAGACCCGAAATTCGGTGTCGATACCTTGCGAATGTGACGAGTCTACTCTATTCTCTCTTCGTCTCTTTCCGAGCTCTGTTCTTTGTGACATCGGAAACACGATGCTCGAATAGCGGATATGAGAGGAAACAGGAAGGGAACCCGAGGGAAACTTTAGCCATCCAAGAGGAAACGCGTAGAGAGCGTAGAAGGTGGTCGGATAGTTCTCCTCGAGGGACGACGAACTCGCGTCGATTTCGGCGGGCGAACCACCGACAAAAAGTTGTTAAAAGTTGAACTTAACTCGAGTTTCTCGGTAAACTTGACGAGATGATCGACGTGCCGATGATACACGGCAACCGATGCCACGAACGTGCACGCCTAATTGAAATTCCTATCAATTCTATTTAGTCCAGTAACGTCGTGTATGTACACATATACAGAGTATCATAAAGTATGTGGGTTTCTGCATCTATAAAGTCGATTTTAGATATGAAAACGATGAAAGAAGTTCACGTACAAAAATGTCGTTTGAAGCTTATTTTTCGAGTCGTTGGTCCTTGTTTTTAGAAAAACAGTCCAATCAGAAACCTCGAAGAGTCTCGATCAGGAGGGTGACTCCTGAAGGGAGTGGGTGAGATCAGCAAGATAGTTTTAGTCTTTCGAGTCGAGTCAGAAGCAGAAAACCAACAGCTCAGTTCGCTCAGTTCGCTAAATTTCACCGCATCGTAAGATTTGGTCAGTCTCGTTCAAGAGACACGATCAGCGTCGAAATTAGATGGTCAGCTTCGAGCATAGACGACGCGTATCGTGCAACATTTAAGGCGAAAAGAAATTGCGTAACAAACTGTCGAGCGGAGCAGCCTTCTGACTCCATCCAGTAATAGAGGAAAAGCTGCGTCGGCTGAGTTATCGTACCGCTACTAAGTTAAATTATTCGTAATTTGAAAATTAAGCCTCAAAACGACGCTTTTCTACACCAAGTTTCTTCGTCGTTTTGGCGCTTAAAATCCACCATATAAATATCCCGCGCGTATTTCGTATTGACATTCTGTATTACGAACGTGTCTGTGGCTATTGACTAGTCTGGGTGAAACGACGATGAAGAAATTTAAATCCGTTTGCCGACTTTTCATACGCGATTATCGATTTTCGAGAGTTTAACGATACTCGTGTTGCCACCACGAACATAACGGACAGAAAAATAACGGAAAGTAGCTGAAACGTAATGGAGCCAGAAATTCTTATTGGACGCACACAGATACATCGATCGTTGGGAAAAATGAGATGGTTCTGTTAGGCGAATTGTTATCTCGGGATGGACGTCTCGTCGTGTAAAAGTTTTTGCCAGCTTTGACGAAGACAGGATTGCTTCATTCAGAAGCTGTTGGATCTTGAGAGACGTTGAATAGAGTTGTTAAGCTTGTCTGTATTGTTTGCCGATTCCAATCTAGGATGGGTAGGACAGTTTTGTTAGTCAAATTGGGTACAACTTACATGGAAGAATCGTTAAATGTGTGAATAGATTAAATTGTTCGATATATTTATTCTATATAAAGTATCGAGAATATCCAATTTATAGAAAATTAAAAAATGAATGAGAATTATATCGTGGTTACTAGTTATGAATATAAATAGACCGTGGATTTTTCATGCAAATTCATATTTCTGAAAGAACAGTTTACTCTGTTTCTCTTGTCCCGTCCGAGAACAAAGTCAAGCCGAATAGTATACCCGATTAGTAACGAGCCACTGGCCCGGTCCCGAGTGTGTTTGCTTATTTTCAAGCAAAACGTATAATTAAAGAAGTAGATCCTCGGTAGAAAGTTGTTTTACCTATCAGTGTAAGTACGGAAAGCACTATGCTTCGTGCGATCTTGCACTTTCAAATATAAATGTGTATATAATATAATATACATGAAAATTTCCTGCCTCCTGCGTTTTATTAACAGAAGAGTAAAAACTGCTAGATGCATTAATTTGACAGACTTCGATTGCGAGCCAAGTATCCTTAAGTCACAAATAATATTGCGAAATGTGATTCGTAATTGGTAGCAACTGAGCGAATTATCAGAGAATTAACGAAGAATCTGCGAACGTTAAATTTCACCATCGAGTAATAGTTGTCGGCTGAGGTATGTTATAAGGGTAGTGGATAAATTCTAAAATACCATAGTTATTTTGGTAGGAAGGCGAGGCGGTATAGCGGAAGAAAAAGGCGGAGACGGGTCGGTAGAGATGATGGAGGCAGAGAAGTGTAGAAAGGGGTCGCAGTCGGCGTAAACGAGCTAGATTATAAACGTATTAAGGGTCGGTTGTTTTTGCTTTCTTTGATTCCACTGCAGCCGGCGCGTTTTTCGTCGACGGCTGGCAGCAGAGGAAACACCTTCGTTGCGAAAATCCGGCCAGCTTTCCGGCCTTTGTCAAAGGATCGGATGATTAATCACTCTCGTAGTGTTTCCCTCGCTGCGGGCACACGCGCATACGTCACCGCCGACGGGAATTCGTCAACGTCGAAAATTCCGATAAAAGCACGCCCGGTGATCAACCTGCTCGGACTTTGTCGTTCAACAGCGTTGCTACTCGAGCATCTTGCTTCCTCCTTGGAGATGCTTTTAACCACTGCGTGCTATGATTCACCGCAAACAAACGATGGTAGCCAATATGACTGTCTTTACATATACGAAGATCACAGGAGAAAAATCACAAGATTTTCTGATTTTAATATCCCATTATGAAAATGAAAATAATTTGTTAGACTCAAGCTGTATGTCTCTGACAAATGATTGATAAATTGACGCCAATAATAATAATAATAATAATAATAATAATAATAATAATCAATAGGTTGAAGCCAGAAATAGAATTATTAAGAGAAGCCATATTTTGAAAACCAAAAAGACACATTTTGGACAATTTAGGATTAGTCAATAATGTATTAAATTTGAAAAGCGTTCAGAATCGATTTAAACAAGCCATTTCCGTGTACATAAGTACACAAGTACATAACCTTCGGCCTCGAGATACGTGTATAAACGTCATTAATAATTTTGAAATAAATTTTTACATCTCTGTTATTTTACATACTATTTACGTCTCATTATTTTAGTAACATCGATTCGACTGTTGGTAGAATAAACCGCTCTTCTATTCTATGTCAATAGATCGTTAGGTTCATTGCACGCGCGTATAAAGTTACAAGATCGTAATTATCGTGTGTTAATGCGGCGAAACGACTAAGGCTGCATCGCTGAAAAGGAATAGTTGGACAAACGAGTTAGCCGGAAATTTCGAATTGATTATTGTTAATCACGGTTGGTCCGCTAATTTATTCCACACTCAGCCAAATAGTACCGTTTGTAATTAATTAATGAGGTTATTTATTACATTCTATGAATATGATGGGATAGTCGGGGTGTTGTGACCTAAATTACGACGAAGAGATTGATATCGTTAACGTACAGATAGCGTTGTAACTCGAATGACATTTACTGGCATGGGATAATTATTACGTTTCGTTTTATCCTCTAAATATACCGAGGTGTATTTCACTTTGCACATTCTGGATATTTTTATATAGTATGTGTTCCACGGTTTGGTATTTAAATTATTGAAATTATTGAAATCATTGAAATTATTTGATGTAGAAACAAATTTCTTAAAACACTCGATAATTATTATCTTGGTTTTCTTGTGATTTAGACGTTCTTTACATCGATCGATGATAATATTATTTCACGTTACTACACACAATCTTCGTCACATCGATCATTCGATACAGAAGGTTTTGTACCACGTGTATCGCTCTATTATTCTCCGCATCGTTGTATCGTACGAAATGTCGCCGATATCGGTAGATCATCTCGTGTAATTACTCTGTGTTTATCATCGACGTTTACGCGAAATGGAATTTCCACGAGACACCGACAGGAACAACACGGTAAAATCGACCATTTCATTGTGAAACCAATTTTCTTACTACAAGCAGCTCTCTCCCTGTCGTCTCGTTTCTTTTCAATTTTCTCGGCCGCGTTTTTTTTTATCAACCTACGTCGCGTTCATCCGTCTTTCTCGTTTCAGACCTTGGTCCCACTGGATTTTTGCTCCTGTTTTACCGCTTTTTATTTTCCCCATTTCCGGACACGATAGGGGAAGTGGTTGCGCACTAGGAGAAAATTGTCTGCTACTTATGACAGGTTTCCGGTATACGTCTCGTTTTTGCATCACAATCGTACCGACCATAGAACGTCGTGAACACGTCGGCGAATCGTTTAAAACGGTTTCGACGAAATTTAATATTCCTTGTCAGCCTATTTTGAACACGGCGCATGCTTGGATAAAAAGCCCAGCGATTCCGAAGCGAATTCTATGTGAATCAGCAATTTTCGATGTGATGAAATACGGAGCAGCGTGTTCATTTACGTTCGAGCCAGTAATTAATCGTGTTATTTTTAGTACGTGTGTAGATATTTAATTATTTGTAAATTAAGAACGTGCTTTTAGAAATTTCCAAATTGCAAATAACAATGACAACTTTCTTCTTTTTTTAAATACGTTATGTGTTTTTCTGACAAACTTGGAAACCATCTGCAATTTATTTCTTTTTCATAACTTTTTAATTTCGCGAATTTATCCACCGTAATGGATAGAGTACAATTTTTTAACAGTCACTTTGCGGAAACTATCGCGAAACAGCCATATGCTGCGTTTTATTGCATTTTATCCGTTTTATCCGACTTGCGATTCAGTTTGTCTTTGCAATCGAGTATTAGAAATCGATTTTGAACTCGCATTCGACGAATTGCGTTTTTATGCGAGCGGTCGGCGAGATTATAAATGGAAACGGGATTCGCTTATCCAATTTTAAGAACCGAATGTCATATTAAGAAAATGATAGAATTGTCGGGTGTTTTTGGAACGTAGTTGGAGATTTGTCGAGAAGGTTGAAGCTTCTCTTTTTGACACCGGTATCACGTACGCGGTACTTGGATATATGTAGATTTCGCTGGTTGGACTAGAACGTGTTGCATGGCTCACGTAAATCTGGTTTGAAGACGCAGCAAATGTTTTATATCGTGCGGTAGCTCTTCGGATATATACCGAGGGATTCTGATTGCAAGAATATCATGTATGCTGCTGAATCTTGTCTTTTCTCGAGCGTTATTGAGTTTGCAGAAATTTGTTGCATAGGGGATGGATTCCAAGTCATCCTGAGCAACAAGGAGAAATGCTAGTATGGAATTAAAAATGTCTAAATCGACTAACCAATTGGATTTTGCATGCACGAGTCCTCGTATTACTTTACAAAGTTGGCAGACAGGTTACTACGTTGAAGGAATAATCAACTTGCAAAGTATCGGACACCTTTTTGATATACGTTCGGAAAATCAAATATCTACACGTCATTGCCCTGCATATTTTATTCGATATTTTTATATTTAATTCGCCATTCGCCATTAGCAAGTCATAAATGATTTAACTTTAATCCGCTATTCCGATCTATATGTTCCTTTGTATCCATTAACCTCTATCTTTACGTATCGTAAGGTAGAGTATCGTATGTCCAATAAAACTGTGCAGAAAGTTGTAACTTTAGAGCTATCGCCCGATCGAACGATACTTTGGCAAACTACGCTGGCAGGTTGCGATTCATCGAGGATTAAATCGTTTGTCGAGTCGACCGAGTATTCGAAAGTCTTTGCTATCGCGACGAAAAGAAGGAAATTTCGTGGCATTTGCCAAACGAATCGTATCGCTAATTGTTTTTCACGACCAATTCGTCTGTGCTTTCTTTCCATTGTACTCGTTCGTGTTTAATTTACTATCATCCACTTTCATCTAGAGCGGCTCTACATGCTATTAATTAGAAGGAAACTTTACAGTAATCAATTTTTCTTAGTAAGATAAATTTTTAGTAAGATTAATGGCAACTGTATATCGTTAGATTATTCTGATTAATTGGTTTCGTCTGTCTTAAAATCGCGTAGAAATTACTTTCAATGCTACTTTCCTAACAAAATTGTTCGGTCATAGATGATTCAACTTTTACAGAATAATATCAAACAGGCCAATAGTTCGCGTGCATGGAACATACTATTTGTCTCGGTCGAAGAAAAAGCTGAAAAATGACGGACAATTGATCGAACGTTCGCAAGAAGAGATTGATTGGTAAAGATTAGTCAAGTTTTTGCTTACGGTTCTCGTTCTTATGTACGGGATGTACGGAAATGAACGAGAGGGATAGAACGAAGTTTTCAAACTTGTTTCATATTTCATTGGCTGAAAAAAATATTTTTCTCATTCGCTAGATGTTTTCGCGCGTTTCTCTTTCATTCATAGACCTAATTGCATGTAACAAAAAAGAAAAAAAAAAGAAAAGATGAAAACGAAAGAAGATACAGGCAATGTTGCCATAATATTATCTCTTAAAACAGAGATTTTCAAATTTTTTGGAAAAAACTTCGGTCATCGGAAGGTGGTGGGATTTTAAAGGAAAGTATATTTACCACGGCCTATATCGGACCAAAAATGGGAAAAAGATCCGGCCCTAGCAACGTGAACGCGATTACAGCCGCGTACTTCGCTATGATGACGCAATTTATGGGCTGAAGAACAGAGCAGGCATGCTCGACGCTCTGACCCCGTTCGATCGTTTAATCCGTCCGAGATAGGTACGTACGATTAGACGATTCGACGGAAGCGGAGAACCATTTGGTATATCCCGTCCCTATCCACCTCGACCCCCACCATTCGTCCATTATAGGCAGTACCTTCGCACTGTGCCACCACCCTTTCAGCTACCGATCCCTTGAATCGGACAGAACCACTGGCATTCGTACGGTTTGAGCTTGCAATTCGAATACATTCTATTCCATCTCTCTCCATTTGTCCGAGCTTACGAGCTTTTCGGCGTACGAATTAACGAGATCGCGACTCCAGCAAGACCTAACTATATACATATATATGCGAGATGTCTATTCGTAAGGGACTAACTGGCAATCGGCGAATCGATGCGGAATTCGATTGCCCATTGCCGATTGCCGATTGATCAAAGAGTTGCCGAAGAGTGATCAAAATGTTGGTCCAACTAGAAGACCCTTGCGGCTTTTCGACTCGATTCTGTAGCCTGATAACCACGGATAGCGTGTCCTAAGGCAAATTAGGCAAATGAAGGTGTTTCGGGAATTAACGAGTTTTTGTTGCGGCGGAGTTGGGTGAAAGAAGCTTAGGGAAATCGTGAAATTGTTTTCTAGGACACAGTTAGTGGTATTAATGGGGCGATTAAAGCTGGCGATATACTTTTGTTTTCAATTAATAAGGGACTTTTGCGTTGAACGAAGAATCATTTCCTATCTAAACATTTTCTATCTAAATTTAAAATTTACCTATCTTGCAGGAATTAATATAGTCGTATGCGTTTGGCGTAGAAAATACTTGGAAACTCGAGAGATTTTATACGGTGCAAATATTTAAAGGAATTGATATACCGCGTATCGAACGCACATTCTACAGCGGCTAAGGTGTTAGTTAATTCCAGATTGGAATTAAAGTCAATTCCAAACTAAAGTTCCTCCAGCCCTGGGCTACTACACTTGGATCTGTCTCGAAATTAAATTACTTTCGATATATATATATATGTTATTCAATATTTACATTCGCGAGAATCGTTGAGAAACAACAAACAACTCATAAAAATACGAAGACAATCGCATATGTAATTAGCATGTATATCGATAGGAAGCTGACGATCGTTTTTTAGGAATGAAAATGTGGGAAAGATGCATGTGGGAAAGGAAAAATAATCGAAACAATGGCCCATATTTTACGATCCCTCCTCTGTTTTCGTTTGAAGGTGTGGCGAGCTGCAATGCGAGAAAACTTGCTCGTTTGGGAAACGATTTAAAGACGAGATATCGTGACTGACACATGCCTCGTGACCTAAACGATTTGTTAATAGATACTCGAGCAGAAATAAGCGCTCGTAATTCGAGAAAAATAAGGGTTGCCGAACGTGAGACGACTGTAGGTCGCGCGAAGGTAAAATATCGCTCCATGTGCATAAGGAAGACGTACGACGTCTAACGTATTCAGATTTTGCATGGAAGGATGTTTCTAATATTGTGCTGTAATAGCAATGTTTCGTTCAATACGTGACAAAAATTCCGATTTTTATCGAAAGATACGAGACAATAACATCTGCAGGAACGTTTTAACGTTTCCCTTCTTTTGTGTTCGAGATATTTCTACTTTCGAAAAGCATACACCTTTTATATCGTGCTCATTTGAACCGCACTTGTACGGCGAACATATATTCTAACATATATCCTGACATCTTCGCTATTTCCATTTTCTGCTGAAGGTACTTTCGATTCGGAAAAACATTCGCTTCTGCTTTTTAAGGGGAAAACGTTAAAATAGAAGATTCTGCGAGCTCATTCGTGTTTTTCCACAGTATTGAAAATACGAATTTCACGGATATACGTAGAAATAATATCGTTTCTTAATATATATTTTGCCGCATTTTTTTGCTTTTTCCGCCGCGATAGAAATATTTTTATGTTGTTATTTCTGATAGAGAAGTTTAGAAACATGTAGGACCGCCCGTGTTAGTAGGATTGGCCGAACGCACAGGAAAACTGAACAATTGCGCTATCTAGATCTAGTTTAATAACAAACGGTTACTCTGCGCGATGGAATGCAGCAAAAATTTGTTGGTTCGTCAATTGTCGGGTTCGTAACGTGGCGTGGACATTCATGAACTTTCTAAATTCTGTAATCGCAACGCTAACACAGTATGTTCACTTGTAAAGGCATCTTTTCGGTAGAGTACACGTCAGATATGTGTTAATATTATCGATAATCTTTCTCCTTATAATGCTACTAATTTAAATCTTCAACAAACGATATTCGAGGTCCTGGTGAATCTAGATTGAAATTTAAACGAATATCCAAGTGAATTTCAAATATATCTCATTGTCCGAAAATGAAAAATTGTCTATTGTACGAAATAATGCGGTTTCTGTATCGAGTATACGAATACGAATCTGATTACGAGAGAAAGATTGTCACGAAGGTGTTGAGTTGACAAATAAAGACTTGTTTGTCTCTGCTAACAAGGATTCTAAGTAAATTACCAACTTTGTACCTAATTAAAGATAACATCGTGGTTGATGTTAAAAGTACCGCGACAGATGAAAAAATTTAATGAAAACGTAAGTATATATATATATATATATATATATATATATATATATATATATATATATGTTCCCGGCAAATGACGGCATTTCATGCATATATGATACAGTTGTATGCACGCGTACGAATCTGCTTGAAATTATATGGAAAGAAAGGAAGGAAGAATCTACGTTTTATGATTCTGCGAGACAAATATTCCAGCAACGAGCAATGCGTTATGTTTATACACGGTAGTTCTTTTACACTTAAATACCGAATCCTATACTGCATGTATACTGCATCCTCTGTACGAACGCATAACTGTAACTTACAGAAACGTACTTGTACGAATCGTGTGTACTTTGAAATGTACCAAACGTAAATTAAATGCCATCGTATTTTTTACCACTACTTATTGGCTTACATTGGATTGGATTACGTTTGACCTCGTTTCATTTTTACCGAACAAAAGTATCGATTTACAATTAGTCGTTTTACGGTTAGTTGAATCTGAAAAATGTATTATAATCTATTGTAAATAATTCTACTAGTAATTAGTTCTCGTTGTCAGCGTAAGCGAAAAAGCATTTTTTCATCATCTCGAAGAAGATACATACGTACAAAGATATTTAAATAATCGAAAATGATCGGAATACACGATTTCGATAACGGGGATTTTCAGCTATTTCAAATGCGCGCGTGAAAATGGCTCGCCATGTCCACCTATTCGTCATAGTAACTTATCAAACCTACGAATGGTTATCCTCGAGTGAAAATTCGTGTATGTACTTTGTTGACGCTGCGGATCTTACTACGGAATAAAGCAGTTATACATGTTCGTATGTAGATTGTTAATCATTATTTTGTTTCTTTTAGTATGTATCTATATTGCTTAGCATTGAAATCCTACAATTATCCGCACGTTACTTTTTGATAATTACAATTCTAATATTCGATAACGATCTTATCTTTGCTACAAACTCGGAATTATTTTCTGCTAATATTTTGGAGCGACATAGGACAAACGAAACGCGCGTGTTTACAATATTTCGGATGATTGGAATTACAATAGAGTAAACAAAGATGTATCGCGACCTGATACAATCTGAAACCAGCATCGATATGCGGGACTTTTCCTGGAAAAAATGTTCTCTATGGTTAGAAATATATGGAAATTCCTCTGGAAATATTCAACCGGTGAATATCTGTTGACATCGTTATTCCAATAGATGTCTCTCGAAACTGCATTCGCATTATTTGCGGTACAATTAAAGTGCATTAAATGTTATTACATAAGTGTGCTACGTAAATGCACGCTTCGATGAGCGTGCCACCGATATAGTTTTTGTTGCCGATTATTAAAATCGAATCAATTGGAAGCAACCTCGTTGTACGATGCGATGGTTTACATTTTTCTGGAATATTCCTCCGTTCTGTAATAACTGCGATTCAACTCAGAATCGTTTAAAGCCCATTGACCGTTACATTCGTGCATTATCGTATAAAACAAACAGAAAATTTAGGTAAGGAAAATGTAATAAGTTTGAACGAAGATTAAATCTTTTAATCAACGAATTAAAAAGAAAAATAGGAAATATTATCGAGCTTCTTCCAGCTGCCATGAATTAATTTTAGCCTTTGAAACGATGGAACGTGCAGTATCTTAACGGAATAAACTATATTCGTGGGAAAGAATTAATTTATTCGAAAGCTGCGTATTCGGTAAAATCTCTGTCAATCCTCCCTGATGTTTCATAAATTTACGATTATACGACTGAGAAAAACGCATTAATTTTAATGCAGATAAATTTGTCACGGGCAATGGACGTTTGCGGGGAAAAAAGGTTGATATCGAATAATTACGATGCGATATCCGTGAACGAAAAAACGGAATCGTTCGTACATGGCTAAATAATGTTCGTTAAATAATATTCGATCCGGAGAATTTACGCCTGGGACCAGAAACCGAATTGGCGAGCGCGCGCGTGATCGATTAATATTTTCGTGCGGGTCCTTGTCGAGCGGCATACCCGTAAATCTTTTTCCCGTCCCCGTAAATATAATCGACTACGTTCGAATGGAATTTTCGCGCGACTCGCGTCCCGAATCAGCCGGTTTCTCGTCGTTTGCAATTTTTAATCTGTTCCGCCGCTTGCTAGCCGACGATTCGTCGCGTGACATCGAAACGATTCGACGCGAAGCTTTATAATTTCATTTCTGCCGCGGCCATGATGATTTACGACGTAATTCACGCCAAAGAAACTATCGCACCAAGAGAGGA
The DNA here is from genome assembly GCA_014737535.1 of Bombus cullumanus. Taxonomy (NCBI): domain Eukaryota; kingdom Metazoa; phylum Arthropoda; class Insecta; order Hymenoptera; family Apidae; genus Bombus; species Bombus cullumanus. Next base: position 304,184 of record JACXIX010000011.1, read on the forward strand.
GAAACTGTTCGATGCAAGTATCGTGCCTGTCGTTACGGGTTCACGAATAATAAGGCAAACGTACTGAAATTGGCTTAAGATAGCGATATACGATTCAACCGTGACGATGTAAATCATCATTCTTCGTGACGTTCGTTATAAGAAACGTTAGGAGGCATTTGCATAATCTTTCTTCGACCCACCTTTCTTTCTTTCTCACATAAATTATACAGCGAGACTTTCTGCCTTGATTTCTTTTTGCTTTAGGTCCTCTTGTATGGTATTTTTGTCGAATGAGGATTATTCGTGGTCAACGTAATTACGGTCACACCGAATGAAATATCCGAACATCGAAATGCATCCATAGTAATCATCGTCTTATTCGTTCGTTAAATTAACGGTATGATCAGGCTACGGATATTTGCGCAACTTTGTCGTTTTCTGAATATAATTTAAATTTACTTCTCGTGGTAAGTACTATAAGCTCTTAAAGTCTTAGACTTGGACTTTTCTTTTCTAACACCCTGCATATGTTTACATATCATATGAATTGTATATATTTTTCCACTTCATAAATATATAGAAATTTGCAGTCTGGTTATGATTTATTGAAATTTCTTGAGTTTACACGGCTCTCTCCCTCTCTCTCTCTCTCTCTCTCTCTCTCTCTCTTTTTCTATTGTAAGTCGAATCTTATTTCTCTGTTACTCGACGACTTGTCCTTTATTCTTGGTTAAAATAGCGCACGAAAGAAATATTATTGAATTCTGTTGTAAATAAGGTTACTTTTATACTCTATTTTATGAAAGTCTTAAAGAGACGTATCGAGAGCATCAACACGATGTCCCTGCTAATATCTCTGTATCAGACATTACAAGGAACTTGCACGCAAGAAGGCATAACCATTGGAAAGGGGAACATTAAGTTTATAACAGGCGTCTCGAATCCAATATCACAGGAGAAATTTATTATAGCAGCACGCGTGAAATCGCCGGTATAGGTAAGCGTAGGTCATGCACGGAAGCCCATAAATATGATCGACCGAACTTCCCACCCGATAAAAGCGATTCTTTCTACTGGCGTGTCAGTAGTACGAGTCGAGCAATTGTGAAAATAAGAATGCGCACCTGTCGATTCTTCGAGTTGAAGCGACAACCATTTTGGCATTGTATCTTATTACACAGCACACGTTTTCCCATATCATGCATCGAACTTTGCTATTCGTAGCAGATCGTACTTACGATGTTAATAAACGTTAAATAATAAACGTTTGTCGTAACAATTCTAACAACATCGTGTTGGACGTTGAGTTGAATATTTTACAATCCTGTCACTGTATCGTTCTCTTTGTCAAAGTAAGACACGTCACGTTGCAATTAATCTCAGAGATCGTTTAATCATAATTATATTTGATTATAGATCGACCACGTATCTCGATATGTTACATTTCTGAAGATTTATTTACCTCTCTGTCACGAACGATCCAAGTTTCTTCTACGTTTTAATACGACTGAATAAAAATTGTTTCTTCCAAGCAGAGGGTCGAATAATTGACCTTATGAAAGTAACGAGCAGTTTGAACGAGAGTCCTAGAATAGGAACGAGTGGAACACGAAGCGAAGTACATAAATTTCCAATTGTCGCTAGTTGCAGTTATTACTTGGCGAATATATATCGCGCTGGCCGAGAATTCTTGTTGAACTCGGATCTACGACAATTCAATCGTATAATAATGTTTCGTAGAGCTTTGTTCTTCTGCGAAATTGCTGAAAGTCGAATGCGAGAAAACACCCGATGAAAATGTGTTTTGTAAAACAAGCCGGCGTTCAATCACGAAATTGTGTCACTTGCTGCATTCTGGATACGATTACACAATATCTCAGTTCGGCGTTAATTAACGCGCGATGAAATAAACAAACGCAGTTGCCATATGCGAATGGAACTTGTCTTTTTATCTTTTTTTCGATTTTACTAACATTCTTTTGCTAATTGTAGAATGTTTCGCGTAAGAAAATATTTTGAAGTAATATAATTATTTATAAGTTTGATTTTATGTATCGCCTGAAGTGAACATTTCATTATTACTTAGATACGAAGAAGCCAAATTACTTTTAACATTTTTATTCACAATTCGTTCATAATTCATTGGTTACTCCTTCATCTGCAATTTCATTTGATATCGTTGCTCGACTATACTTTTGCCTTTGATAACTTTCGCGAATATTGTACGGTGATACGACCGGACAGGCTATTTGTTGCATTTGCATCGGCGAAGAGAATGCACGTGGATGTAATACCCTATAATAGCTGGTCTTATTTGGAGATGCCCCCTTTTTCCCTTTCTCCTATCTAGCCGACAATTACGTGGGTATAACGTTCGTGGCAGAAGTAACGAACCGTTTTCGTAGAACGCTTGAATCGCAGTGCGACGAAGGATGCAGCTGGCGGAGTTAAAGTAAGGGGAGAGAAGAGCGTGCGATGTTGAAATTTTGCGGTAGAAATGATATCGCGTCGAAAACCGCCGGATACGATTACCATAATCGTAGCGGTCAACGATCGATGCACGAAATGCTGTCCCTTCGAAAAGACGGATACGTCCGTAAATTTGAAATATTTGTACACATCGTCCCGATTCGAAAGTTTGAAATATTTTTGGAGCAACAGTTTTCATATACGAACCAAGCAATCTGGTTACGGTACAAGAAAGAATGCAGAAAATTCTATACATACTTTCACATAATCTTATATTTGTTAATTTCATTATACTTTCGAAATTCAGTTACGTAGATTTACTTCGGCGAGAGAAATCGGTCTTCGTTCAGATTAATTCTCCATTGCTACTATTCGTATATATTGGTATGTAATATAAAGACAACGAACAACGTTTCGAGCGAAGAAATTTTGCTTGAAATTTGAAAACATACTCCAAATGAAGTAAAAACTAAGCAAACATTTGGATACTTTTAAGGTGTAATATACGTAACAATGTAAAACGTAAACTGATAAAAGAAGCATCGAAATACAAGGCTCATCAAGTATTAAATAGAGATATAGGTTTGAAATGGTTTTCACCATTGTTTATATAGACAATTTTTAATACCATTAACTGGGATGTTATCGCCCGACAGCAATTCCTGCGCGAAATCCGCGTTTAATATTCTCACCATCGATTAACCCCCTTTTTGCAACGAGTTTCCCGTGTTTCGCATTTGGGTTGCAAAATGGAGACTAATTTCACGTTGACGGTGACCGAACAGTAGCTGACGAGAGCATATTTTATGCTGCGGTGTGGCGCACATTTTGATATTTCTAATGCGTTACCAGAGACAACTCTCTCATCCCCTGTGTAGTGGTTTACAACCGGGATGCGCAACCGTCTCGTATACGCTATCCGCTGAAAAATGAGATTTAAAATATAACAGAGCGAAACACGCGTATCGAGACGAATTATAAATATTCGTTTAACGTGGATACATGGACCGACGTATTTTAACAGCCCCGGGTTTTTTTTAGTCCACTACTTACATTTGTGAAGAGAACTTATAAGAGAATATGGAAACATCGACGTATAAATTTGCGAAGAATCCAGATGCAACTAAAACTTTTGGATTTTGGCGCGGTTTGGATATCCCCAGTGCAAGACGGAAGAGAAAAGTGCTCTTTGTTGATGCAGAATCGACAGGAATCGGTAGCAAGAATCGAAAGAAAACATTTTCTTCCAGGAAACATGAAATATTATGCTTTCAACACATCGAATACAAACGTTCGTATTTTCTACTTGATATTCTTATTTATTGAATGTGTTGTAAGACTCAATCCGATATAATTGTTTCGTTGAACGATTCTTTATCGTTCGTTAGTATTCTGAAATATCGAAGAACCGAATATATTCCATTAGACTTTTTCCAGAGATGTATTAAAAATGGATGTAAAATACTTCTGAAAATGCATAAAATATGTACTACGAAAGAAATTGTCAAGTTGTAGAGCTATCGCGTAGCTGACTCGACAGAACTCCGTTGATTAGAATTAGTACCAACTTACGAGAGACGATCTAGAAACTCTATGCACTGTTGTGGTACCGTGAGATGCAAAATAGAGTGCTGTAAACTAGGCTAATGGCTGTGTAACTGTGATAAATAAAGGTGATTAGATTTAGTGAATGTGTAGCGACAAAAGTAGCAACGCAAGATGAGGGACTCGGTAACGGTAGTTGAATGCAGAGGAGCAAGAGTAGTTGAGAAGTAAAGTTCGACAATCATCTTTCAACTATCGTGATTAATCTCACGTTTGCTACGCACATGTTGATACAAATATGTGTGTTCTCTCTTTATCCTCTTTCGATTTAAATATGATTTTTAATAATCTACATTTATTATTACTATCGCACGTGTGGATATACATTGACAATCGTCATTATTAATCGCTGCCCGCTATTATAACGAACAATCGATCTAATAAATTATTAAATTAGATTGCACGAACAACGGTTGAGGAAATATCAATCGGCATATTGATTACAATAACACAACGATTAGAGTACATAAATAAATCTGTAGAGTACGTGGATAATGAACGCAGTTGCTCGAGTTTTAACCATACAATTCGTTGCGATATTTCCATTTAATTATTATAATTAATAATCATTTATATTACATTGAACGCCATTATTAATTCACGAAGTATACAATTTCTGTTCGTTTCCCACAGGAAGTTCCAGAAACAAACTAATCACTTTTTGTTTATAACGAGCGAAACTAACGTGTTCTCTGGCACTGATAGGTATGCACAGTATGTACATGTAACCAGAGAGATTCGCGGACTGTGTTTTCCTTTCGTTCTTCCTCGCTGTAAATCTGCCAGTTGCGCGCTCTTTTTCACCTGATGCGGCACTCACTCCCGTTAAGTTCGATCGTACATTCCTCCGACGAGGCGTAATTTTCATGCAATTCCGCGTAAACAGCCAAAGTTGCCTGCCATTTGCGAAAACAAAACGGCGCAGCGTTTCCCGTGTTATTTGCAACACGACGCGGCGTGGCTCGGCGCGGCGTGGCGCGGCTGAGCGCGGCTAAGCGCGGCTGAGCGCGGCGGAGCGCGATGTCCCTCGATTCCATTCCCCGCTCGCTTCGTTTCCCTTCTCCTCTTCTATTCCTATTCTTGAACTTTTTCATGAAATTTCCGCAATTGCTTGCCAGTTAGCTTGTTGCATATAACGTGGACACGAACTGATTGAAGTCGTAGAAAGTGAAACTGCACGCGAGCAAAACCGTTTCGAATAACGTGGAGCGCGTTCGACGTCTCTACGTAACACGTACCGTGGTTGTCAGAATAATTGAATTCCTGTTCGTTGCTCGTAATTTCGGTAAGTCAGTCACTCGCCTGACAGATTTCTGACATCGAAAACGAACGCTACTTGGCAGAAAGATATTTTTATCGGAACAATGTTCTAAAATTGTGTTACCTCGAAGAAGGAAGAAAATCTTATTGCAAGCTTATCGAATTCGATCGATGAACGAAATTTTAACACTGCTCTCCATAACGTGTTCGAACATCGGTCTTTTACGTATATAACAATCAATCTCTCTGCTTTAAATACAACTTCTCTCAACGTCTCAAACACAATTTTCTATTCGTTGTTATTACTTCTATATTCTTTTATTTTTTATTTAATTTAATTTTTATTTTTCCATCTTTTTACTTCGTTATTTTCTATATATAATTGCATAGTAATCTTTTATACTAATTGGTAGACTGTGGAGTATTTATTGTAATATTTGATCGATAAATTACTCATAGTTCGAAAAAGTGTGAATAAATGATACGAGACCAAGTTCGCTTACTTTACGTCCAAGTGATGGAAATTTCAGATTTTCCAAACGTATTTCAATCGAAGAACTTTGTACGTATTAAGAGAGCCAATCTTTTGCGCATTGCGGTGAAAAGAAAATTGCCACTTAAGGGCCGGAAATTGTGGCAAAATAAAGCGCTGGCTGCATTTTAATGATCACAAGAGCAAGCCACTTCTCGTCTCTCGTCGTTAAACGGCTAAATTCCTCTATCGAAATATCAAACGGTTGAACCGCGAAGCGAAAGTTTCTCGTTGTTCCCTGATAATTGTTCGTACGATTAATCTACGTCTACGACAAGAATACGCCGCGGTATTACTTGTTTGGATCTCGAATTATGCGAGCCTTATGAAAAACGCAAAACAATGATCACGGATTTATGCCGGTAGTTACGCGGAAGTTGGCGAACACGGCACGTACATACCTCAAACCACAGAAAGAGTTACGAGTTCGACGAGAAGCGAGGAACGCCTTGTTGAAATCGTTTCGAAGAAAGAATGAAAAATCGTTACTGGAGAATGCGTCGCACGGATTTCCAGGCGTTCCTGAGGCGAGCAAGCTACGACATCGCGCTATCATGTTAGAAACATGAAATGTCACGATGTCACGATGATTCAGAGTTGGAAATTGCTATTTCGTTGTTACCGCAAGATGGAAGAAATTTGAAGAATTCGTGAAAGAATTTTCCTGCAAATGCAAATCTATTTAGAAAGTCGGTTATAACGGTTCGCACGATGTGTAAAAATTCGTTTAGAACTACTCTGGATGGTCAAAGAGTCGCATCTAAGTAACAGTTTTAAGCAAAGCGTTAACGTCAATTTTAACAAGAAATTGAAATCGCACCGTTACGATTTTTCACGGAATTTGCATAGGGCATAGCGCTCTATATTTGCAATGTTCTCATTTAGCTAGATAATCGGAAACAAATCAACAAACGCTGTCGCATCATTTTGCCGGTTAATTATTGCTATTTGCAATTTGTTATCTTTATAGTCGTTGAACGTAATAACGGATATACTTTAGAAGATCAAAGCGAACGATGAATTTATATGCGTACGTACGTGAGAAATGGGAAGACAGAGTCATACTCCAACAAATTTTACTCGCGAGAAAAAATATTTTATTCTGCCTCGCGCATCAATCAGAGTATTCGTTAATTTTCTATCGAACAGCCGATCCAGTTCGTTTAGCTCGTTGATTTTCGTCCGAGAATGTCAATTATCATGCATTTCTCTCCAGTGAACGATATTTATTAGTAGTGTGTGGCGTACCACGAAAGTTATCCTTCCATCGTCACCGACGTTAATTGAATTCTATTGTATGGAGGAAATTTACGAGCGTTTTACAGAGCTGTTGGAACCGTCGGGTCGCGGAATCGGTTCGATGCACGTCGCTGAATCGCACGTCTTATCTTACTTTGTTGGTTTAAACGGTATTTTCGTTCGTTGCAAGTTTCTTCTTAAGCGTGGTGGAAGAGTAACGTATTCGATGTTAATTAAGAATAACGTTATTGCTTCGTCAACGCATAGTTTAACTGGTAAATATTGTATTATCGTATACATGTATGTATGTATATCAGGATATGTGATATAACGTATGGTATTTTGAAGAACAGATTCGCGCTACAGATTTACCGAGGACACAATAAATTATGTTAAAATAACACGGTGTTGCCTTTAACAAGGATGCCATTCATGTGTCGAACATTAATAGAATGTTCTGTCGAGTGACGTTATGGACCATCTGATCGGTATTCCTGCATTGTAAATGCTGATTGCGACGCTCTCGAAACAAGATTTCTTTTTTATAAAACGAAAAAACGCGATCGGCATGTTTTTCGTTATAAAGTTTGTCTGTGTACGCGTATCGCAATTATACGAATTCCAACGTATCATAAATATTAACTTTATCAAGATAACAAACGGTACAAATTGTTTACTTCGTTTCGAAATGTTTTCCCGCCTGGGGAAGCAAGCAAAAGATAAGCAAAGGGAGTCGGTGCTGATAGTACATACAGAATGCTAGAAGCATACGATACTATTAAATAGTAACAGTCGTTAGAGTTATCTTATTACATTTATTTTCGAAAATATAACACCAATAAATTCAGCTGATACTTTGTCATTTTCTATAATTTAAACATCTGTTTGACAATTCAAAATGTTATAATAAAGAACGCGGTTAGAATATGCCGATGAAAAATTCTAATTTTATTCATTGTTAAATACAAAGTTGATCTTGTTGAGCTTAAGGGCTTGACCATTTAATAGAAATATTTTTTATTCGTGCAATGGATGGAAAGTGTTTTCAGCATGAAATTGTAAGTTTACGGTTTTCGCCAAAAGTTAGAGATTTGTATTTCTACGCAAAAGAATCAGAAACTATTTGAGAAACGATTTCGCAGCAGAGAGAGGATGAGGAGCGCTTATTGAAAAACAACTGCTTTCCCGCCAATTTCGAGAAGTTGTAAAAATACCAGGGCAATATGGAGTTCAAGCTCATAAAAATTCTCGCACAAGCTTTTGGATTAAGAGGTATGCTAAATAAAGGTTAAAGTGTTCGCCAGAGTCGAACAGAGCCGTGGCACTTATCGATGTTCGATATTCCTGCCGCATAAACGAGCATTCGTTGCCTCTCGTTTACCCTCTTTTAGCCGAAACCTTCGATACGTAAACACGCTGTTAATAAGGCAAAGGCAGAAAACCCTGAAAACTAGAGGAATGGACGAGAGGGATCGTGGCTATGTGATGCCATGACGTAGTAATAGTCCCCGACATCAGGGAAAAACTTGGTCGGATCGACGTTAATAAAGAACAAGGCTAATCGAGAGTTTTTTATAAGTTTTACGAGCTCTCCTACTCCGCGAACGAATTTACGTGTGGTGGTGGTGGGTGTATTATCAAGGAAAACTAGAGCAGAATGATAAATACGTCGATCGAGAGGTGATTATCGGCTGGTATGCTAATCAGGCAAGTCGGAGCTGCCACGAACATCCACGGCTCGAGTTTGCATCCGATCGTCCAAGAACATCTACTGAATTGCTAACGGTACGACGATCGCGTCCACAGTCCAGGCAACTTTCGTGACGAATCTCGTTTCGTCCCGTCCTCGTATAATTTCCCCATTGAACATCAGCAAATTTCCCGTGTCCCGCATTCTACCAAAACGCCCTGCACGTCGCGTGTAATTTCTTCCTCTGGTCTCTCGTCTCACCTCGTCACACCCCTTGCCTTTTCCGCAGTCCGTTCCAGTGGAGCTCATTGTCCTTCTTGTCGTTCTATTGCTTCCTCTCGTATTCCACTTGCAGTTCTTTCTCTTCGTCGGCTTCTCTTTCGTACCGCGTTTTCTCCGCACCATACATCGTTGCTCCGTTTCCGTTGTTAAAGGACAGGAAGCTTCGTTAAATTAGAATTTTGAGAATTTGAATTTAATCGCGCAAGTATTTCAACTTTTAGAAGCATCATCTTGCTCGTAAAAGTTTTAATTAATCAAGTTATAACTTGATTCCCTGTCGCGATACGTTTTCGCGACTCTAAGAAAATGTAATGATATTTCTGTAACGATAAACACGAAACGCACTATATATTATTTATAGGCACGAATAGGAAACATACAGTCTTCTGATTCTCGTTAGTTCTCTTCGTAAATTCGTGTTTCTCCTCTTCCTTCGCCTCTTTCCCTTACGTGTTATCCTTAGGAATCGATGTAACCTCCGCAGCTCTTCTCACGCTCGTTCCGCTGCTCTGTTCACAGTCTGGGATACAAATTGCCTGGTAGCGTGTCGCCTCGCGAGCAAAGTAGATAACGGCAATTAGAACATCATCCAGAGTGGTGCGCTCAGAGTGCGCCCGATTAGTCTCTCCCCTTGACATTTCGCTGCATAGTGAACGACTAACACGCTGGGCTGTTGAAGTTTCCACGAATCACTATCGTCGCTCAGAAATGCTATAACGCCGGTGCACCATAAAATCGTCCGTCAATCGATTAGCAACCTCGGTGAAGGGTCTAAAACACATTTAGCACATTTTCGGGAAAGGCGATTTTTACGTATTTCATATACGTATTTATTTATTATTTAGATTTCAGCGGTTTTGTCTACCCCGTTGTGCCATAAATTTTGTCACAACCTAACCCTAACCTAAAGTGCTTCCTACGTTCGTGATGACATTAGATCGCCTTCTGACGAAATATCTGCGATCTGTGTGTACGAAAATTGATTAACTGGAACTGTAGAACCATATTTTACTCTCTTAGTTTCAATTTTGTAATTTGTTCGTACTGATTTAAAGGTCAGACTGTACTTCTGTTGCGAGCAATGTTATAGTTATGTATTATGATGTATTTGAAATTAATAGAAAATTTTCATCGCAGAAACAAGGCGTCGCTAAAATTTGAAGGAACGAGGCCTGCAGCAGCGATTATCTGGAAAATAAAAATATTTCCAGCCTTTAATTTCTGTATATCTTCTGCGAAGGGAGGGAGGCCTGTTAAATTTTCCATTACCGAGTATATTATAACTCGGAGCACATATCTACGTCGTACGAAGGAAAGCTTTCCTCGTCACCTTTGAAAGAGTTCGCTAAATGAAATTTTATTAACTCGGTGTGAACCATGCGGGTAATATAATACGTGTCTTCTAATAAAATTTTAATGGAATACCGACGTTTAAACATAATTGCTTCTCAAACAAATAATTAACAATTCAATGGGAAACTAATCAAACGAAATACGTGGCCACTGTGATTACAGGTAATATAATTCTCTGTGTGTCACTCGTTTCTCTCGCATAAATTGTACGCTTTCTTGCGTCACGCTAATTTATAAAAATCGATCGTCACGTGCGCCTAAAAGCAACAAAGGTTTTTACATCCTATGCAGTTTATCTAATTTGTAGTATTATATAAAACTTTATTATTTACGATGCGTTTACGATAAAAAATAATTTCAATTTCCTTCTTAGCAAGCGGAAAGTTTCCTCTCTGTTTGGATTTTGCTCGCAGTATACCGAGTTATATTATCTAACCTGATTAAATTGCTTGGAATTCCCACGTGATAATATTCGCGTGTCTATTAATTAAGTATGCTTATGTAGCGAGAGAATAAGAGCAGCTGTTCAAATGTCAGCGTGTATGCTAAATAGTCGCGTTAAGGCTAATCTTGTAATCATAATATCATCGCTATATCGAACATGGTATTATGTTTATACAAAAATATCTTTCCAGCAGCCCTTAAATATGTTATCCTACGAATAAATTACCGAGTGAATCCCGCGATACGTAAATACATATATGACGAGGTGAAAATCATGGTGGTATAGTTTAAGACTTTGAGAATTTGAATTGAACCACATGTTTCAACCATTAAAAGCATCATCCTACTAATTACCGTAATTATTACTACCGTAACTAACAAAGTTATACCTTTATCCTTCGTCGCGTGACGTTTTCATGATTTGAAAAGATATAACAAAATTTTCTAAATAATAAACACAAAACGCTGTGTCAATAAATCACACACTGTGATTCTCCATATTTCGATATCAAAGCAGACGATTAAAATATTATTATTTTCTAATTTTGTGTCTACATCATGCTCTCTCTCCCTTTCCTCTCTCTCTCTCTCCCTCGCCCCCCCCTCTCTCTCTCTCTCTCTCTCTCCTCGCGTAATTTTCAACTCGCAGTAATTACAAGCTCTCGTTCATCACGAACACTCTGTCGTTGACGTATTTTTATCTGCGAAGATGCCGAGCACTGGGATGGACCGTTCTTCACGGTCGTTTAATTGCAACTGCGCTTAAGTTCAGAGAATGATGGACAAGCGTGTAACCGTGAGGAACGCGAAAGCTTTTCCCTCGGGGAAAAGGGTCGTCCGGTCTCCCTCGCCGCTTAGTTTAATACCTTTCATTAAAGGAGAATTCGCTGAAAGGCGGATGATTTGGTCGGGCCGAAAAAGCGGGTTAACCGAAAGCGGAAAAGCGTGCGATTCCATTTGAGGAAAGAACTTTGCATCCGTGACGATTTTGCGGATGGAAGATGATTCGGTTTCATGTAACGCAATGTCCATGTTCGAATCTCCCTCTCTTCTGACGCGATTGTTCGCTCGAAATGGGTACAATTGCTTCGCCGACTGTGCTCTACTTTCCTTCATTTTCCAGAAATAACAAGTTCCAATTCCAAAAAATTGAATATCCTACGTATAGTTGTTCGTGAAAGTATTGAAAAACTCGTAATGCGTGCGTTGTAGAAAACATTTGAAAATTTCATCAACACCGTGATCGAGCTCGACTATCGTGACTGTGTTGGTAAAGTTTGAAACAAGCCTGAAGGTACGCGTAATGTGTAATACCACAGAACTGTAAGGTCTTTAGTGCCAGTAGGATATACAATTCGAAAGCATTTAAACGATCAGTTACCGTCATTGATAGAATTATTTTAACAAACATTCAATTATATCAATAATTTAACAATTTTATCGAAGAATATTAATTACAATGTCAGCTATGTTAATATCGGGATAGTTTGACGTACCAAGATCATCAGATTTCACGTTCTCACGTTCAAATTCCTCTGCCGCGACCGCTTTTAAGTTTCATCGATAATTTTCATTTCTCCAACACAGTTCTGATAAACATACGAGAAACTTTCTGTGCCAGATTTAGTTGGCCGGTGCACGATCTTTCGTTCGATACCAGTGACCTTTTCGATCGTTAAGTTGAAGACTGTTTCTCGAAAGTCAAACAACGAGCGCGTGTCTACCGATGAAATTCCTTCCGACGTTCGATTCGATCATGGAGAACTTTTTGTTCGCTGCACGTCCTGCTCTATTAACTGCCAACTGGCATGTGACCCTATACTTTCGAGACAGTTGGAGAAGCAACCGATTATTATTCACAAGTACAGAGTATACGAACACACGTCTGCTAACTTTCGAATAGAAGTTGTCGAAATTTAGCGATAGACGTTGATAATAGATCGTTGAGCCTTAGGTTAGAAGTTGAATTTAAATTCAATTGAAAGATATTTCTCTTACCAAATGACAGAGTAAATCTTTATGGCAGTGGATATTATCAGTGGATACTTCAATAAATAATCAAATTGATCGACTAATCAATGTAAATTAATAACGATTGTTCTTCGTCTTCTTTTAATCTGTTCTGCCCTTCTGCTTGCCATCGATGATCATATTTCTGCTACGTTATTTACCATGAAATATTCATATTCGTAGTCTAAAAAGTTAATTAATCCTGCGGAAATCGTGGTTACGTTGTCTGTCAGATGCATGCGAAATATAATTGTGATTTACTTCGAACGAATTCATATTTATAAATTTGTACGTTATATACAAAGATAACGACGGAAAAAGATACGACAAAAGTCACGTTTTTTGTTTCTTCCAAATTTCATTATGCAGTTTTCCTGAAAAATATTTACGTAAAAAAGAAATTGATTTCTCAAACGCATTACATATTTTAGGTGTTGAACACGTCGTTAGTTTTTGTACAAAACTTCACGGATTCGTTATATACTATTGTTAAGCATATTTTTAGAGCGAATAGGTCGTTCCTCTGTACGATTATGTTACATTAAATTTTACGCTTTATTAGTTTATTAGTTTCGAAATAATATCAAAATTAGAAAATGAACAAAATTACCATAAAATACCTTCGTATTTTGTAAAGCATTCTGACGAATGATTTTCGAATTACTAGTTTGAAGGTACGTTATACGCGCAGTTTGCTTCACACGCACGAAATAATGAAAGCGCAGTCTCTGTTTAGTCGTGTCTTTTGTTAAATTTTCGATAGCACGCGTGCAGGGCGATGTTTCGCGTGGAATACATTAATCACGTATAACGTTACACGCGATGCATATTGCAGAAGCATAGTTGTTTGCTGTTCCTTTCTCGTACAGTGTCATGTACAAAATGGAAGCTAGGGGCATTAACGAAGCGTCTCTATATTACACCGCCTTTTTATTCGCTTCATCATACTTGGAGATACTTACAACGAAATATTGTTTTGCGCATTAAATCTGTCGACCGAATGGACGATACGCGTTTGATATTTCGCGAGAATAAAACCATGAATCACCGTTTCACGGAACCGCGATGGCAAACGCATGAAATTCAAAAATCGAACGTTGAACCGCATGAAACGCGCGAATGGAATCTATTGTTTGCTCGGCATACACGGAAACATTGCATGGCGCGTTATTCGCTGTAAAAATGAATTTTCATGCAACCGCGGTGAATAAGGAAGTGCAAATGACCACAGCCAGACACGATACGTTCACACTCGACGATCGTATTTGATCACATTGGGTCGCTTTCTCATATAGGTTTCATAAAAACGCTCATCTTAGGTACGCATACTAATAGACAGGCCAGTGCGTCCCGATATCTTAGAAACCTTTTATGTATGCTTTATACAAAACATTTTGATATTTCCTTAACCGCATTGTATATACATACGCAAGAAGTAGCAAGATATTTATCGGAAACATACATTTCGCAATGATCACTAAAGTACTTGGATAATCGGTTCAATTATTCGTTATTAAACTAAACCATAACTTTGCCATTAGTTGTACGTCTATGTAGGCTGTGGGAAAAGGCAGGCGTCAACGCTTTAGGACGCTATAAATTAAACCCTTATCCGGATTCTAGTAGGAGACAGCGAAGCCAGGTGAGCATGTCGAAAGCTATGCCCTCTCCCCTATTAGAGCACAGACCAGACTTGTTCGCGACTGCGACGCTGAGGATACTCGGGCGTTCTTTGTACAATCGTCAACACGAACCAACTTAAAAGCGATTTGATCATTTTCCGATCTTACAGAACGCGCTGTAAACGCTGTCTTCGTAAAATTTTCTATCTCCAAAGAAGAGGCGCGCTCTTTAAAGCTGACACGACAGGCGAATCAAATTTCACCGTTGAACACCTTATTTCACAGTCTACGAAGCCAATTTCAGGGACGTCGATAATGTTCTTGAATATCTTGCTCGAAGCGAAGTTTCTCCTACGTATCTATCAAAGCTATCGAAGACACCGGCAGTAGCCAATATATCGGGTTAAAAATTTCTATACGTTTACGCGGTGATAACTCGGGGGTGGAACGTCCATCGTAAGGCGCACAGGTGCTCTTATCGTTAACTCGATCCACGTATCGCGGATCAGGAAAGAGAGGTACAAGTTAGATAGCGTGCGTATCGAAGAGATGGCGAGGAGTCAGCTGCCGTGCGAATTCATGGAACGCAGCTCGTTGCAGCCACCGATGTGCAGTCCGGTTTGGGATCCTGGTGCCAACGTGGCTGTTCGGAGCGAGTAAATCGCTGAGAAAAGCAATACTCGAACCGCTGAATTGCGAACACGGTGAGAATGCATCGTTGACGGCAAATAGCAATACATAAAGGCGCGTGAAACCAAGAAGAATCGATACGTGTTTGCACGTAAACCGCAACACGTGTCGAAACTTAGAGATCAAACGCGTGACGTTTGACGACAGTGGGAATTCAGCAAAGTTTCGTGTATGTACAGATATTTTGTAATTCCGGCGATGTATCGGCGCTAAGTTGTTCGACAAAGAAAGAATATAAAATCAATCGGTGGCGATTATAGGGATTGTTTGAAAGCGATATTTGCAACTATGTACGCGACAATTAAACGTTTCCGCAAAACGGAAGGAAATATTTTAGGATTGGAACGGCAACAACAAACAAATTTAAGTTTTCTACTGGGCATCTTGATTTTCGTTGCATAGTATCGAATCTGCTTGTGCAACTGCATAAAATATCTATTAATGTAGAGAACTCGTACGCGAGTAAAAACACGGAATGCCGAAGGAGTTTACATGAACGAATGATGAGCGCGTATATCTATACCTATTAGGAGAGAGGAATACGCGTGCAAGTAAGCGAATAGAATCGGTTCGACTATCGGAAGCATCGAAGTGCTCTCGAGGATCGAAGTGAATCTCGAGCGAGCGAAAATAGTTGGAAGCTCGGTAAACGCTGCCTCGGCTCGAGTGTGCCAAGACTCCATTTCGAGCGTGGCTGTCCGATGAATGTTTGATGCACGCTCTGGCTTGCTTGCGGATTCACGCGGTGTCTTGCTACGAGAGAACGACAAGCTTGCCGCTTGCTAGGCGTCACCAACTCGAGCTTGCGGGCTTTCATCCGGTTTCACCGAGTTCCCTCGCATTTTTGCCTCCTTTTCGAATACCTCTCGTTGTTTCGCGGCGCTAGAGTTAAAAATTCACTTCTCTTTCCGCCTTCCCATTCGTGTGACGTCACGTTGCTCATCACCTCTTACGCTCGAACCACAATCGACTACGTAATTGTAAAAGATCGTAATGATCGCAGCGAAAACATGGAATTCGTTGTATACGTTGTATACGAGATGATAAACCATTAGACAATTCTTAAGTTTCTTTGCACCCTTAGACTGTAAAAAACTCATACGTTTAACATCGTAATAACATCTGTGAACGAGGATGTACGTGTAAGTTTCGATGTGACGAGAAAAATGCACCTGTACCATCTTTTCATCGTAAAATATCTTACAGAGTGAACCAAGTCGATTTTCTTGCAAAACGAAGCATATATTTTTTGTTAGATATAATGCGTTAGATATAATGCGGCTGTAAATCGTGAATCGTCTCACGCTGATAAATAAAGTCTTCTTTTCACGGTTCAACATGGTACGATACGCGCCTCGCTCGATACTGTCTGTCGCCTTCATAAATAGATTCTACATCAGCCGGAAGAATTTTCCCTTAAAGAGAATCTTCGTGGAAACTTCATTGTGAAATATTATTTCGAACTTCCACCGGCATCGATCTATGTTAGACATTTATCTTCTCTTTAGGTTCTTATCTCTTACACTTACGAAATGGCTGAACGATGAGGTGCGATTCAACCCCTTCTAGAAACTCTTCTAACTGTAACAAATATCTTGCGATAATTACATCTAAAAGTATAACCAAGTGTAGCTTTGATTTCGAATTTTATATTAAAGATAACGAAAAGAAACACAGAGAGATCGTTCTTTATGAAAGACTCGGGAAAAAAGTCTACAACGAAGAAAGAAATCTTAAAATTGAAACGAAAATATTGCTAATTATTTCATATTAACACTGATGTATATATATATATACGCGTTTACAATATACGAATGTTCATTATGTATATATATACACCTCCGAAACTATCGAATTTCCCTCGATCGTGTGGCTTAACGCGGTTATGGCTTAAGCGAAAGAATTAGTCAGCCGATTTGAATCAATTTGCCTGCACGATTCTCGTCTTACGATTAACTGGAAATTCGAGAACCTCGCTAGATCCATCCTGTCTAGTTCGATCGCAGTTCCTTCCAAATGAACCACCAATGCCGTATTAACTGTATTGATAACTGAAAAAGAAACTAATCCTAAGACTCGAATACCCATAGACATGTAAATAAGCAGGATCTTTTCATCACTTTGAGATACGTTTTTTAATACGATCTAAGCCCTGGGCCAAGTCTCTGGTTTCTTCGTCGATGTAAATTCATCATGCTTCCAATGTTTTTACGAGATTCGTGGCCGAGACGAGTGGGCGGATTCCTTTGCATTAAACGTATCATCGTTGCTACCTCTTTTCCTTTCGTTTGGTATAAATCAGCCGGACGCGATTCTCGCTGCGATCTCTAGAGAGACCTTCTCATTCCCCCATTCTCTTTCTGCCTTTGCCGCGGCATTTTCATTCGAATTAAAGCCGGTCGGGTACCGGATCGCGATAACAGATGAAATACGCCAATGCGACCATAGCCGACCGACTATCTTTTTCCGCCCCTCTTTTCCTTCGCGCGCCGCTCGAAATAAAAATTCCGCTGGAAAGTAGCGCGAAAGAGCCCAGACGTTATCGGCGTGTCCCTGTCGCGTTACGGGATACCCGGTTTATCTATGAATTTTAAAAAACTACACCAACGCTGTTTAGCCTGGCCTACCGCTTCGAAAATTTCGATTAGACCGTAAACGTTAACCGACTTCTCTTTGATTCGCGTTGAAAGAACGCGAATTTATTCGAATGCCGCAATTTCTATACACAATAGGAAAGGAAATGGGAAGTCGACACGTACCTGTACGATGTTTTAAGTTGAGAAAATACGTTTATTCTCGTTGATGATTTAAATGTTTTTATCGTATGTTACTTAGGAGCGAAGTTGTAACGATATATACAGTGGATATAATAAAATGCGTATGCATACAATTGCATTTGTTACGAAGGCGAAAAGAAACAGAACGAAGAAAAGAAACTGTCGTAGATACGTATCGTTTATCGATAACTTGATCGTTCAAAGGCATTTCTCTTGGTTGAATCGGCGTAAATTTCACGGACACCCGCGTTTGACTCACCGTCTCGTTAGGCGCTGGGTGGATGCGAAATAAAGAAAGCGATCGTAGTTGCGTATACGTTAACGAACACACAGAGGCTTTTGTGGCGGTTTAATTTACACGGGACACGCGCTACGCAAACGAGGCGGTGTGCTTAATTTGATACCGTTTCGTTCCATTCCGTTCGACGATGGCAAGCGTCCAGACAATAAAATTAAACAGTCTTTGAACCACACCAGTGCGGTGCCACGTTGAAACACCGACATTACGGTAAATACCTTGCGCTACCATTTTAAATATAAAACGCCAAACGGTCATGCGGATAGCGTAATACTCTGAACGCGATATTACGTCGCTCGTTTATCAGAAACGGCTAATACAGACGTGCTATAACCAAAGAAAACTCTGTTAACTTCGAAATTACTTTCCTGCGTTCCAACCTCTAAGCTACGTACTTGTTTGTCGTGCATCAAATATCGGCTGGTTGCGCAATTTTCGCGAGAGGTGCAATCACGTTGCAGCGTTCGATCTTCGGTTGTTTGCGTTGTCATTAGCATTTGGGATCAACGTCTTCGTTTCCGAGCACAAAGTTGGCGCGAAAACGTGACGTGGACGCCTTTCCGCTGCTACCGCGATCGGCTAGTTGAAACAATTAAACGGAACAATCGAGATCGAATATCGCTATAGTAATTCTGAGAACGCTAAATGCGTAGCAAGTGATATTATAATTACATATAGTTTTCAAAGCGAGATCGATTGTTACGAGGCGATTTTGTAATTTTTAGCAAACCGAAAGGGTTTATTTGAATTAAAGCGTGATGTGTTTGCGAAAGTTTCTCCGTTGGAAATAAAATTAACTCGTTCTTGTATGGAATTTAATTTCTCAACGCTTACGGATGAAATTAATTTTTGTAGCGTGTCAATATTGATAGTTGGTATATTTAAAGTAGGATAATGGAGGTGCTCGGAGCCAAAATTAGTTCGTACGATAAAGTTTGTAGATTCGATTTGAAGCATTCTAAAAAATACACAAAATATAAAATGTCCTGCTTATAATGGATAAAAGGATGTAAGTTGAGTATAAATGCAGTTGCGTGTTAGTCAAGATATATGATCAGGTTTTAGTGGAAGCTTAAAGCACCGTTTTATGGAGATTTACTAAGACGGACAGGAAAAATATTTCAGTTTTTATAATTTTATCATATATTTTTTCTTAAAACAACGGGAAACACTTTCCCGTTAAAGCAGAATCTATTTAAAGCCTTGTGAGAACGACGAAAGCGTTCCTTCTATCTGACTATTCGAAACTCTGCAATTAGCTTTTCTCCTCGAGACCGTTATTTTGACGAAGGAAATACTTCCAGATGACTTTCTAAGTGGCGTAATTAATAGACAGATATTTAGTAACGTTGTTCCGTTTTTAAGAAATTTCCTTGAAATTAATTTCGCTAATTCTATTCTGTAACGAAATGTTCCGCTGTAAGAAGGAAAAGATAAGATTTATATCGCCAAAGGTATACGTATATGTACGTATATATTAAAATTTTTCGTAAATTAATCTGTCCATGCGAACATAACAAATTCGCTGAACGAGTTCTCTTCGAGTTCTCATTCAGAGCTTTTACTCGTTCCTTCTTTACCCTTGCGTTAAAACTCTCGCGTTAAACCTTCCATTCGCCCTTAAAAACTCTAAAGCCAAACATACACGAATAAGTGCACTTACGACCGCCACTTTACCTTTGAAATATAAGTACACGCATTTCTAGGATCCCTGCATTCCAAACATAATATTCATACTGCACGCTCGAAAAGCTTCCACCATTGTGAGATATCTTTGGCTACTTACACAGTGAGTGTTTCGTACATAAACAGTGAGTGTTTCAACTAAGAAATTTTCTCCGACCGAGGATAAATAATATCGGATCGTATGGAAATTTCGTAGCGAAATTCATGCGTGTTATCGAAAAATTGTATAGGAATTATATAGTCGAACATCTCGCATGGTAACGGTAGCACGTGGCAACGTGTCACGTTTCGATCTTTCATCTTGTAACATGGAAATGTTAATAATTCTAGGGAACAGCGGTGGTCTGCAAAATTCTCGATTCTGTTGGCAAGTATTAAAACTTTCCGTACCGGGGATTCGACGAGGTTTGTGCACGCATCGCGCCAGGTGGAATATGCGGTTCACGAATACGTGCCCTGCGAACTCATTGTAGGATTGCACCCGGCGAGAATGGAAATGGGAAGGTGGGCGTGGTTCGAGGGCATTGATACCTATTCGAGTACTGGCATTCGTCCAGTTCTAATAAGACTTAATATTTTTGTTTAACGAGCCTCTCTTTATGGCAATATCGTTCTAGTTTCGCTAATTGGATAACCAAGGTCCGCCTTCAATCCCAAACTTTTCGATCGACAAACTACGAATGAAACTGCCAAGTCGACAACCACGCGTTTTCCGATAATTCACCAACGATACGTGAATCCTGTCGCGCGAAATTTATTAAGTAGCATACAGACAAAGAATTCTTACCAATTGCAGAGACCTTTGTTACATTACCTTCTTACCTTCTTACGAGCAAATTGTTAAGTAGAATGTCCACTACGACGTCAAAATTTTACGTAAAAAATTCTAAAGATATTAAATTGGGAAGATACTACTACAACACATCGGACTTGCTGGATCTAAGCGCGGCATTACGGACTCTATTCTAGCGAATCAGTGAACGAACGTCAAAGCAATCGAGTTAGAGAATCGTGTCTCGTTCGAGTATTCTTCTCCGAGCATTGACTTAATTCTGGAAGTGTAGGAAGCATCGACGAACGCATTACGCGAAAGATTATCAAGGATCGGGCCGCTAAAAGCCGTCTCTTTCGCGACAACCGTGCAGCGGCTAGCAAAGAGCCTACGCGGGACAAGGTAAAATGTCCCGTTCATGCATTATTTATCCAAGCGGCGCTTAGCGTCGAATCCACTCAGCTGCCACGACGAACATCCCTCGAAGGCGCGAATCGATTTCCCAGAAAGAGAGAGAGAGAGAGAAAGAGGTACACGGTAGCCTCTTTGAAACCACGCCATAAGAAACAGGCGGACGGAGAATTCGCGTTTGAAGAATCGTGGCCCTCCTTTCGGCACGACGCGACATCGCCCGATCTTACGTCCATTTCCATGACAATGAAATACCGAAACGTTCCCGCTGCTGGAATCTCGATGAAATATCTCTGGCGGTATTCGCTAGTCACCGGTCGAATGAGAATGTCCGGCAAGCGAGCAAAAAAGTAAGTATGCTATAAGCTTCGCAGGATGCAACGACTCTTGGATTTTCAGTGCCTGAAGATCTGATGTCTTATTTATTAACATAGCGGTTAAGATGAGAATGAACCCGGTCTCTCGTTAGAATGGAGATGGGAATAATGGAGCATTGATTCCGAAAGGAACATATAATTTTTTGTTGTGTCTGGAGTTGATGGACGAACGGCGTGAGAATGAGGCGAACGAGGCTGGAACGAACGCAGGTGAACGATAGAGAGATCGTTGATCCTGGAGACAGAGCTCGGTTGGATTCGCGCCAAATGGTTTATCGGTGAACTTTTTATTTTCCGTATCAAGCGATATATCTACCGTTCGAGTCAACTCGATCTCGTTTCACCAGATTGGCGGTTTAATTATGGATTAACCAATTCAGGACCAACGTTGCAGCATTTCACGTGTAATTTCTGTTTTTTTAGTCGATTTATTTTATTCTATTCTATCGAATTCATATTGCGATTGTAAATGGTATTCCAATATTTCAATATTTCCTCGATATTCTCTTTCGTTACTATTTATTCATCTAGATTCTACAACTTTATGGTGTTTGAAGAAATTGAATTATTACTTTATAGCGGCGTAATAAATCATTTTCTTTCAAATTACACTTGTATAAAGTATTTTTTTTTTATATTTCACATATATTGGCACCTATGTGCCAGCGATAACGCATTTTCTTTACGATATTATGACAGATAACACAGCCCGCCGCTATTTAGCCTTGCCGTAATTTGTAATTGGACCGAGGGGTCGGTAAGGGTGCTCGAGCGAATGTTTGGAAATTCGATAGCAAACAATCGGACATCGCATTGCCAAAGAACGGAAACTTTATCTAAAGGATCTAGTCACGGAGCGGGGAAGGCATCGATGCCTCTTTGATAAGCGAACTGCGACTACGAGGGACCGCTCGGCACATATCCCAGAATCTCGAAAGAGTGCGAGTTTCTTTATAAAAATATCTAACACACGCGTATATTACGCGAAACAACAACTTACTATATTTACGTTTGTTTAATAATGTTGCGCCTATTTAAATGTACGCGTTATTACACTGCATGCTTGTTAACGAATTATTGGATAATTAATTGCAGTAATACATTTTCAGATTCGTTTCAAAATTGATCAATCGTGTCTCGTTACAGCGCAAATCGAAAAGTTTTCCATGCTAAGTGTATAGTATTGCACTGTAAGTGCAATAACAATAATTTTATCACTGACAAGCGCCTTATGGGTGCGTCTAACAGGTACGCGTATCAAATGAACGTTACCTATCTACTTTGCTCGCGCTGAATCCATTGCCTGTGATATTATTTGACCGATGAAGCAAAGCGAGCTGATTGAAAGCACCTAGTTGGTTAAGCTGGAAACAAGGAACGTGTAAACCGATTGTTCCAGCAAGGGAAAATCTAATGGATTCAAGATGCGCGCACAAAGTTGCCGCTACCGTGAGTTTCGAGCATTCGTACAAATTTGTATTATTTTTAAAACTTAGCTAACGAGTCTGTAATTTCAAACGTTAATACGTTATGTTACATACTGTCTATGCAACCAGGTGATTATAGAACGAGAACGTACAAACTACCGTATCTCGATAGTCATCGTGAAACAGATACGTGTACGATCGCGTGACGCGACGTCCCTTTTCACTCTGCAAAAATTACACGTCGTTCTGCAGAGACACGTTGCACCTCGCAGTGTATATATATATATATATATATATATATATATATCGTATCACGAATATCGTACATTGTAATTCAAGGAATTCGATTCTAGGCAATACGAGTTCGTGACTCGATGAATTCGTATCCTTAAACGATTCTACGGAAAAAGGAAAATTCGAAACTATTTGAATATATGTACGTATTATGCGTGTTATACGAGAGACAGCTGCATTCTAGATTTCTGCACAGTCTGGTGATCCAAGTCTCTGACAGGTGCTCTATGCTTCGAGGATCACGGAAGTTGATCGGAAATTAACGCAAACCGGATGTTGCGTTAAGTTTCTCGGATGAGCGATATCCCCCACGTGAAAAGCGAATCGGCAGAAACTGTTCTTGAAGGCGACGAAAGGAGCGAACTGTTTGAGCTGTGTCGTGCGATACGCTCGAGTAATTTCTGCTGCCTGTTAGAGCTGTTTGAAGGAACGGTACTAGAGGGAAGAGATAAGCAACCGTAACGTAGGAGATTAGGATAAAAATTCTAGAATATTAATCCTCGTGATTATATAAATCGAAATGGATGGTACGCTTCGATAGATATTACGAAGGTATAAACAGTTTTTAAATAAAGATGCGTTGAATAGCGGGAAACGAATAACTCTAGTCTTGACCTGTTTCTTTTCTTGCCAGTACGTCGCCCGATGCGGAAAGGCATCCGTCTCTCCTCGGCCGTGTCTGTCACTGACCATTGTGCACGTGCGACGCCTGGGATAGGTGAACGAAAAGGTGTGTGAGTGGCTCGAGTGCGAGGAAGTGATGCGATCGAAGATAGACCAACTTCTCGAAATGCTTGTTCGCTCCTAACGATGATATCTTGAAAACGCGAAATAAACGTACGATGTTTGAAGTCCGGCACAACTTATTTTCCGTTTTAATTCGAAACTTGGTTTCTAATATTGTCGACGTTATTACCATCGATATCGCATTAAGCAATAAGGAACTGAAAGATACGTACCCACTGAAAATTCATTAAAAACGAATAAATTACAAAACGATAAAACTCGGAAAGCTGTATACTGAATGTTGCAAGCCAGAGAAAATTTCCAGTGTCTCTTTCTCAAAGAAAAACAATTATCGCGAACGAATCCAGGTATACACATATTTCTTGGAACGACGAAATTGAGGATACGGAAGAAAATGGGCGCGAAATTACGAAAAGAACGAAGCGAGCGACCATCGTCGAAACGGAAGTATCTTGTTCGCGTGAAAAGGGCACGATTCGTGTTTCATTTAAAACGAATTAATTCCTTCGCAAGCGTCACTTAGTTCGCTAATTAGCAACTGTATTTTCCATGCTGTCGAGCAAACAGTCACGGGAGTAGCACATTTTAAAAGCGACAATTTCCAACTGTGCTTGTTACGAAGCTGAAAATATGCGGCGGTCTAGTGGAATCGCGCGCGTTGGTTTCGAAGCACACGTTCCGCTTTTGCCTATATACCCGGCTCTTCCGCGATTATTTCACCGCGCCATGCCATTTCGCGTACTCATCTCCGCTCGTAAATACGCGTAATTTTACAATAAGCGATACACGTTCTCATTCCATGAAAACTTTTACTTTCCGACGACGTGACACCGCGACGTTTCCTTCTTTTAAATATCCTACTCTTACGCGATCCAAATATTTTCATTTGTGCCGTTTTTTATACAAAATATTATTTCCTTTTGCGATTTTTCTTCGACGGCTGTGAAATCGATTAAACTCTGTCTGTAAATAATCCTCCTGTAACTTTTATTCCCATTCAAGGTATCGAATTTGCGATAAACAGCTTTTCATTTTCCAACTTTGAACGAATAATCGTAAACGTTTATTTTTCTATCGTTCTTGTTTATTACAAAACATTTTTCTGTTGTTCGTTTGTTCGTCGTTCGAAACAGCAGTGGAACATAAAAATTCGGCAAGCGTTTTTTTTTTTTACGAAGAAACGTTTGATAAGTTGAAAACGAACGATTGGTCGGGGATTACCGGGGTTGAAGTATCTAAAATAACGGTTGATCGAGAGCTTCAAATTTCTGCTTGCTCTAATTCTCGTCAAACGACGATTGCAATGTCAAGCAGGCTGGATCGAGTCGACTTTTTGCCCGGAGAAGCTTTCATCGAAATTGAATGCTTAATTGCGAACGGGTGGGGACCAGAGTACGCTATGAACGAAGCACTAACGCACTACCAATTGGAAAAGTTTTCTTACTTTGGCCGCATTAGCGTGATAACGTTATACGCGTGTATACTCGTCAGGCATTGCGATGATAAAATTATGATCTCGAAATATTTCATTCGCTCGATATACACGACGCTGCCTGTATATTTCATTATTTGAGATACTATTCAAACACCAGAACTTGGAGAACCTGCTATCGTCAGGGCATTCAAAATTAAATTTCACATTTTACGTTCAAACTAAAAGTCGTGATTGAGACTTCTGCTTCGCGATATAGCCACGACTGTTTCCTCGTTTGACGAATCGACCGGAAATTAATTCATTCTAGTCGCGTGAACGCCACCGACTACCCAAGTATTTGGACGCTGATCGTACTATGCTCAGATTATAGGAAATTATTAGCGGTAAGAGTGCTGAGATAGAGAAGTAAGAAAAATCATACGTTCGATGGATTATTAAAATAAAGTTATTATAGTTAAAAGTTTCCTATAAAATTATCTTATATTATCTAGAAACGAATAAAACAATTTAGAGAAATATTAAAGGATCTTGTTTTACGTTTTGTACGAATTAACGAATAAGTTGTATTTTTTACTGAAATTTGGAAATTACATGGGACAGATATTACACGGCTAGAATAGATAGAAATAAAAATAATGTTATTGGATGAAATTTTTTGGTATCGCGGGATCCTGCGAAAGGTGCGTCTATAGAACGGTCGACCTGCTCATAATCGATCTTCGATAGACCCACATGTGTGTATTTATTTTGCCAACGGAAGAAATGAAAACGTTCAACGTACGTTCGGTGGTCGCGCGGAGTAAAAAATTTGAACGATCAACTCTTTTTATCAAGATTTACGTTACCGAGAAACAGAGTACGTTCGTTCTACGAACGTATGCTAAATGCGAAATATTTCAGGTTTATTTCGTTACAAGTGAACGAAGATTATATATTAGTAATTTCATTGAAACGACATATATAACTTTCAATTGGAAATATAAATAACTCTAAATTCTTCGATCAATAGTAAATTTAGTAGTAAAATAGTTAAAAACGACATAATATAGTAAATAATTAATTTTACAGATTTTAAAAGGTTAATAATTTTGCGAAATATGTTTTGTTCGAAGGAAATGGAAGTGGCAAAAAATTGAACGTGGTCAGGAAACGGTGAAATGGTACAAAAGCGAGAAAATGACTATTAAAAATAATCGGCGATTTAAGTGTGCGTTAACAGGGACGATTTGCAAATCGGAATGCATAGGTAGGAAAGTCTGGCAAGTTTAAAAGTTCGGTACTAACGGGGGTTGAAAATGTCCAAGTAATTCGATCATGACTGTTGAAAAAGTTGCGAACCCCGGAGTTGATATTATGCCGAACACGAACTCCTAATTTCTCTTTCCAAGTGATCATTCCGAGAGATTTGAACGCAAGCGGGTTTCTCGAAGGACTCTCCAGCGATTTCCTGAATTTTGCATGCCAACTCGCTATGCGGATGCACGATGCAACAATATCGCGCGATTATATAATTCCAGACATTAGTTCACGAACGCGTGGACCTTCCTTAAAATCTGCTGCTTTTCGTGAGATCAAGATGTCCCCAACGCCATTGAGAAACGCCAGGGAGCCTCAGCACTTTGTACTTTGTACTTTAATTAGAGTTCAGCGCGCTATATACGAGCGAAACGGAAACACACCGCAATGAAAATAATATTCCACCTTTTAAGCAAAGTTATATTATGCTGGTTGTTATGAAACGAGCTGTTCGCAAGCCAAAGTGGCTGTCTCTATCTTTTCACATTTTTGAAATTTTAGTGCCAAAGTAGTTGACGAGTACTTATCTTTTTACATTTAAAATAAATCCTGCTTAATTTATCAAAAGGGGCAGCGCAGATTTTTAGCTACACGAAAATTGTAGCTAATAATAATAACGAGTATTCCAAGAATATACCAATTTAAGCATTTTATACGTCGTTAGATAAGAGCTATGCCTGTAATAATACATTCTACGATGTTATCAATTTATATCGTAAAAGGAATTTTGAAAAACGATATGTGTAATTTCATCGTTTCATGCCTACTTTTTGTTTTGCGGTTATGTCTACCTTTGTTCTTGTGATTCATTTGGCAAACGAGCTGATCAAACAAGGGCTAAATATTTTTAATTGAACGAGGAAAAACAAAGATAGACGATAACAGGTAAAGACGATAATCTGAAAAATCGAGTCAGGATTCTATATTCTGAGCCGTAATCGGCCGTGGAATACGGCAGAAAGTTACCTCGTCTCGCGTTACTCGGCTGACAGAGGAAAGATCTTAGCACGCTCTCCGCACGATACATATTTCATTTCGTAGAAAGACCGTGGCGCTTGTTTTACATCAACGGTACGATTCATCTTGAGGCGACGGTGTTCCGCTGGGCGGTGTACATCGCGGAAAATATAGCGACGTACAGCGACGGAATAATTTACAATTTCGAGCAGCGAGGACATTGCGAGACAGAAAGACGCGAATGGCTCGTCAAATTTCCGAATCAACCACACGCATGCTCGTCAACACCTTTTCTATCGGTTAAAAATCGGGAAATTAGATTCTTTTAATATCTATAGCGACACTGGTTCACTGTCTTTTATACCGTAAATGATATTTGATTACGAGAACCAAGTGCGCGAACTATGTTCGGTAGGATGTGAAAAAATATATTGAATCCCACGGTCAAACGAAAGGATACTTTTGGTAAGATGGAATGGATTATTGAAATTTTAATTAAACTTAAGTCGAGCGTTAGATTTCTATTATCCGCAAAATGATAAAAGCTTCTTTGCAACAGAAGCCTATCGTTTTGGAAACAAATCCGATACGTCGATGTAACGATATATCTCTATAAAAGATAAGCTATTTTCCGGTCAAACGATGGCTAGAATTTTTCAGATCCGAAGGGGGAAATTACCGGTCAGCGCGTGCACTCTTGAATCGGGAAAAAGCGCGTAATCCCGCAAACCTACGATCAATCGTAAAAGCTACGAATACTCTGGTAGCATTTGCGAGTTCAAAGCAAATCTTGGACGCATCGCGCGTATTGCGAGACGAGATATACGATAAAATCAACGATGACAGTTGGCTTGGTGGACGAAAAGGAGATAGACCGAGCGAGTTCGGGAGAAATGGAACGAAAAAGGGAACGAATCAATCCGAAAATGTTTCATCGCGCGGTACACGAGCAACGTCCAACGTTTCAAGCGAACAGGGTAAAACACACACGCAAGGTTTGCAGTTGACAGCAGTCGAGGTCAACACCGTCCTCGATATCCACTTAGCGTGGTCCCATTAAACAGAGGTCCAGACTGGAATCACTCTCCCAAAAACACGAGGATGCGTTTTTAAAGGGACGGAAAGACCCAGGAACAGGAAAGCGACAGCACTTATCCGGAAACGAGCTATACCAGGCGTTGATCTCGCGAAAGGGCGAAATACAGACCAGCGATAAAAGCACGGGCAAGCCGTTTAAAATGAAAGTTGAGGTCTACGAACTTTACAAAACGGTACCAAAGCGCACCGACTTTATCGATAGGCGTCGATGGAAATTAAGACGCTTTTTATCTTCATCACAAAATCATTTTGGTTCGCACATGGTAATCTGAATTTTGTCAATCGAAGAAATCGCTATTCTATGTAACATCTCTGCGTTTTAATTTTCTGCGTTGACCGGCATCTACTATCGTCCTTTATCGATTCTTTTATTTTAGGGCTACAAGTTATGTATAATCTCGAGATACGTGGCGTAGCCACTTCAAGAATCGTCAATTTCATTCATGAGTGGTAAAAAATATAAAATTCCAAGATATTGGAATCTTGTCTTGTAGGGAATGTATTTTTGTCAAATATCATCAATTTGAAGGAACAACTTGTTTTTTAATCTTATATTACTTATGGACGTTTATATGCTCGAAACTTTCGATTTCGACGTTCCTTTTGACAGAAGTCAATATGAAAAAGTAACGTATCACGGAAGGAGATACGTACCTGTATATAAAAGTTTGAAATACACGGCACTCGAAAGTTAATTTTGCGACTCTTTTTTAACCAAGTTAAATGAGATACATACGAGTTTTAATAAAACTTTTTTATCTTTGAACGAGTAGGAGTAACAAGCTGTTCTATTCGAGTCCTCTTGATATTTTGCATTTAAGTTTCTGGTTGCATAAGCTTCGTATATTATCAAAATCAGAGGCGTAGTATCTCTGAAATAACAACTTTTTGTCGAGATTCTCTTAAAAGATAATACTTTCCGTAGCGTTATAAAATCCAGCGTTACAGTATTTTTTACTCGTACAAAATTTGTACAAATAAAAATTCGTTTATTCTATTTAATAACATATATGTAATAATAAAAGGGGATTATTTTAGACGATACTTTTATCCTAGTTCTATGTATATAATTAGGTACGTATATTTATGCAGTAAAGTTACCAATTAAATGCTAGCGAATATCGTTCCATTTCCGTGAGTGTAAAGCCAATTTTACTTGTTTAATTAGACTTGTTATCGTGTTTAATTAGTCTCGTCCGTCTAATTAGATGATTGCCCGGCGACTTTTTAAATTTCCAACTACCAACAATTCTGATTTATTTGTCGGACTACTAAGAAAATTACATTCGAACGCACGTTCGGACAAATCGGAGAGTCGAACGATACTTGACCGATCAGATATGATCCAGTTCTACGATACTCGTCTAGTGAAGATCGGTTCCATTGCAATTATCTGATCAAACACGACAGCGTACAGATATCCTTGGTTTCGTAACGAACAAGTGTCGAATTTTCACGGAACGCTGATAGTAAATTCACCAAGTCCTGATGTAGTTTCCAACGGCGGTTCAGAATCATAGTTCTAGCATAACAACGGAAGCAAACTCTGACAATTTCACCTCTGGATAATATACCAAGAAAATTAAAGCGATTTCAGGCTTTCGACGACTCTCTCTACTCTCTCTCTCTCTCTCTCCAAAATTTATTCGCGAGAAACGTTACGCCGCTATTTTGCGAATTAATTCCAATTGCAAAGTACGATTTGCTAGTTCTTCGTCGTGCTTTATACTTTTCTCTTTGATTATTTTTAGTATTAGTAATATCGTTGGTAGTAGTTAATAATGTTATTAGTTCTTGATGGAAGGCACATGTAGATGATTGTACAGTGTTCGGTTAATTACATATCAAGGTGTGTGATACGAACGCGTGATCACGCTTCTCATCGTGCGTAGGTAGTGTGCTGGCCTGTCATTGGGGCAGTTCTCGTCACGAGATTAGCAGCGTTTTAACACGATCAGCCTATCGTAACTAGATCAGGCTATACAAACTCGTTATATTCTGCTTTATTACTAATAAATAAACGATATATAGAAATAAAAATAAAATTCCAAATTATGCAGATAGCATCAGCGTGATCTAAAATTTCATTCTACATTTTCTGTATCAACTGCGATTCTACTTTCAAATTGTGCAAATATCACAGTCTTCTTCTTAAATATACGCTAGCCTTGCGGATAGGCCAGTTGTGCTGCAATTAAGAACGTTCAAATTTCAAGCGGTTAATTCTAGCGTGCAGACTTTTAATTCCAATTGCACGGGGCCGTTTCGTTTGTTCCGGCCGTTGTTTCTGGGCGATATCAGGTCGTTACGGCAACGACAAGTCACCGGCCCGTGAAACTAGATCCGGGAAGGCACGGAAACTGTTTCTAAATGCTGGGAAGCTGGAGCGCGTGCGACACCACCGTTACCTATCCAGAATCCT
Source organism: Bombus cullumanus (assembly GCA_014737535.1). Taxonomy (NCBI): domain Eukaryota; kingdom Metazoa; phylum Arthropoda; class Insecta; order Hymenoptera; family Apidae; genus Bombus; species Bombus cullumanus. The sequence continues at coordinate 335,359 of JACXIX010000011.1, forward strand.
CGGAATGGCTATTGCACGGCCATAAGTGTTATCCTTGCTAACGCGGCGCCGATTTACATGCCACTCGAGAGCCTTCGTAACAACCGCCACCGGGGAAATCGTAGAAAGAGCGACGGAGAAAATCCAAATAGAGCGAACGCAAGCAAAGGGTAAAGAGAGAGGCAGATAGGGATGTTTGGTGACCTGAAAACTTCACGACATGCATCCTTTTGGCGTTCGGATCACGTGCGGAAAATTAAGTCTGCGATATTAATTCAGGAACTAGCTAGCGACAACGTCGTGACAGCACGAACGATACTTTTTAGCTGGTCGCAGTACATAGTAGCCTCGATGTTCTCTAACTTATTCTCGTTTTTCTTCCCCTTTCCAGCCATTAGGTTCTTCCTGATCCTGTTCCGATAGAAGCCGCTTCTCTTCCAGCAATCGAATAAATTTTCAAAATATAAACGGAGAATCCCATAAGATTTATACGGCTCTTTGTCTGTCGTTCGTATTGTCTGACGTACATAAATTACCCTTCGAGTAATCTTCTCCTTCACTGTATTCCTCCTTTTTCTCTTTCTTTTTCTTCTCTTTCTTTTTACATAATTTTTCAAGTAAGGAGAATTTATGTTTATAGAGCACAGAATAAATTTTACAATGCTTAAAATAATATTTCCGAAAAGATCAGGTTATAAAGAGTAGCCTGACGTTCAAGCGATCGAACCAATTTTAGATTTTTAATAAAGATTCAACCCGATATCAATCCGAGTAAGTTTCGAGAACATTTCTCTTTTCCTCTTTCTGTGTCTATATTTGAACAAAGAAGCTATACACCGATCAACTCCGTAAATTAGAAGGATAGAGAATTAATGGCGTTATAAATGTTACATACTTGCTAGAATTTATTTTAAAATTTACAACTATGTATACCATTTCTTTGCGATAAATAGCATTATGCAGCAAAAGTAATTTGCTGTTTGAAAAGTTTTACGCTAATCATATACCCACGGCTATAGTATTAGCGAAATTTTACGAGTCACGAGTACACAAGTTACAAGTACTAACAAATTCTTTTACGTAAAACTAATGAATTTGACGACAGAGGAAATGAAATTGTACGAGTGAATTTTACAAATTACGACCGCTTGTCGATTCGTTAACACTATTAGTTTAAAACAATGAAATTGAAAATTAAATAAAAAGCGAAGGTTGTTATTTAGATGACTCGTTTCTTGATGACTATCGAAGGTTTGGCGAATGTAAGATTCTAAAAACTAGAAAAAGTTGCTTCTTTTATTGAAAGAAATAATTTTCCGCGTATCGAGTGACCACGGAAACGGTGAAATTTTTATACGATAGCCAAGTAAAATGCTTTAAACGAAGAAAACGAGGTTATTTGCTGCGTCCATGGAAATCGCAGCATGATTATTTCCACGCTCGAATGCCAGTCATTAATTATTCTCATCGATAATCGATGTGGACGTGTAATTACTAAGTGCGGTTTCAAGATCGACGACTGGTTACGATACATTTCATGTTTATTACGTATCGAACATACCGGCGATACGAGGGCAATGGATAACCTGCTAAGCAGTCGTTAAACGTAGTTCAAATATCGCCGATTATAACATGTTTTTAGTTATCTCTTTATTCGTGAATCAAACTGTCGCGTATTTTTATCCTCGCGTTTAATCGTTACGAAATACTTGGTCGTGTCAAATATCAACGAAGGGTAATAATAATAATCTGTTTCGCTCGTCACTTACGTAACTGTTCTAAATTCCGTCAAACGATAGATACGTATTTTAAAGGAACGTTAAGCGAACCATTCGGAAGCTACGTTGATCGATTCCATAAATTGAAAGTACAAAAGACCGATAATGGTACGAGGACTATTTCTTTAAATTTACTTTAAGAACTACAGTTGTTCGTAGTATATTCTTACGACAAATAAAATTATGGATTAAATCATTTGTTTCTCGAAAATTGAAAATTAATTCTGTAATCGTGAAATAAAATTGAGAAAACTATTATTGTCCGATGTAACTTATGAAACGATGACTTATAGAAACGATCACGTGTATAGTTAATTTCAATAGAAAGCAACATAGCTGTCATCTTATTCTTTTACTTCCGCTATAGAGGCCTTGCTATTTTATTTTTCGCGACCATCTCTTCCGCCTGCGCTTGTCATATATTTCGGTAACAAGAATCGGAGCGACGAAATTTCCATACAGATTGAAAGGTACGCGAACAGGACATGTTTCTGGTCAAATAATTCCTCGGTTAACAGGTTAATCGTGATAAATGGTAAACGGTATGGCGTCTTTGGAACGGAAACACGACAGCTCTTCAATTTGCTTTATCGGAACCGTACGCGATGCCCATTCACCGCAGTTGTAAATTCGGCGCGAAGCCGACTCAAAAAGTGACGCGTGTGATCGCTTTGGTATTAATTGAAAATACGTGGAAAGAACAAAGAGAGGAAGCAGAAAACACGATAAAAGAGTTCTCTAGCGCAACCTCTCTCCATCCGTTATCGTGCAAATCATACGGTCGTGTGTGCTCAGAATACGCGGAAGCTTATAATTCCTGCTGCTCGAAGAATCCGGTATTCTATGCTCATCCTGCGCTGAAGCCACAGTCTTTAATTAAAAGAGCAAGGAACGCTGGGTTGTTCGAGCGGCATGGCGCCCGGTCAGCCGCGTCGGCTGGCGAACAGCCCGACCATCCAAACACGTCTTCCGAACGAATACAAGAGTGTACGAGTTACACGTTTAACGTTTAGTGTTTACTTAACGGAAAATCGTTTCTTCGTTCATTGCGAATAACGGCCGCGGCACTTATCTTTACAGATTCCATGATTATAAGATTGTTTCATTGTAGAACCATGAAAGATCCATTAACGTCTCGGATATAAAGTTTACTACCTTCTTTGTGCTTATGAAACGAGTATTTTTATAAAACGGGTCGAGGTTATAGATGTCCAATTTTTGTTTTCGCTACACATTCGCTATGCGTTTGTAAGTCGTGCAAATTTCAATATCCGAAGACCACGACACCAAGAAAGATACCATGTCCATTTCTGTTGATCTTTCAATTTCTTATCTCGGACTTGTTAAATGCAAAATTTGTTAAATCCAAAGATACGAATCCTTTTAATGTTATGACGATCGATACTCTTGAAATGTACAAGAAACTGGCAAAGACACCTACACACGCGTATATATAAAAATCAAAGAAAAAAGAAAAATAGGTAATTTAAAATCTTGAAATTGCTCCGTTGCAAAACACGAACGTGATCTTTTCTCTCATCTTCCCACGAATACTCGAGTATTCAAATAAATCTGGTAGCAAGTAATTTAATGGTGAATTTAGAGTAACTCGCACCGGTGGGCGTGTAAAGAGAAGTCCCTGGTAAGTATGAAAATTAGGATATAATAAAGAATTGTCGAACTGCGTGGTCTACTATCAACGATAAAATCGAGAAAGATGGAGAACGAGGAGAATTCGTGGAATCTAAGGCATTGAATCCTACTGGGTTCGCAGTTTCTAGACAGGGTATATGTGCTGATTATAAAATTCTTATGTAAGTACACACATGTTCAGCTTTAACCTTGATAATTTCATCTTTTTAAATCAGTTTTGTCTCTATTTTGGATATTAATCGTACAAAATGTAATATACACGGCACAAGCTAAGATACGCAACTGATCGTTTCCTCGAGTTCCATTGGACAGTCAAGAAATTATACGAATAACAAATCACAAAATTTCTCCATTTGCGGTTCGCATATACGAAATCAGCTTAAAGTTGCTGCGAGTAATAACCAATTATTTTACCTTACGCAATCTCGTTGTAACGCACGTGTAATATCATAGCGGTTCCATGCATACGTAACCACTCCATAGAATAAAATAATACATAAACGATGTTCGTTCCTAGCTTCGCTTAATCATGTGCTACGTAAATTGTTACGTATTATATTATACCTATGATCGAGATAGAAATCTTTTCCCATCTCTATTTTATGCAATTTAAACTGTATTAAGTCTTAACAAACTTACCAACGATTTATTAGACATCAGATACCAGATTTCATTTGCACAGTGTCAAGTGTCTCCCATAAATAAATGCATAAAATTCCGCAGTCTAATAATTATCTACAATTAGTAGCCACTGTGTAATGACATAATCGAGCGAATTTCTCTAATAAATGTGAAAATCCAGTTACGGTCTCGTTTATCGACGAATATTCGTCTGTACGTTTTATATTCACAGTGATTCTTTTTCATTTTCATAGTTCTACGGTTTGTGTGCGAAATATTCGAGTTGTTGGAAAGTTGGGAATCGTCCGTTACTGCGATGACAGCCCCTTTATCAGTGTAACGAATTCGCTAGGTTGAATAGCGACCAATTGCAACCGTTTTACAAATTAAGCACTCCAAACAGGTCGACCTATTGCCCTAGCTGGGCGAAAGGGTCAGCAGGAAGGATGCGGTAATATCACAGTCGCTGCCCTTGCTGCTGCAGATTAATGCGATTTAAACGCGAGGATAATCAGGGAGCTTGATGCAATTAACAGATTTGTGTATGTGTATGCGTGCGTGTGTGTACGCGAGCGCGATTGTGCTTGGAATCGAGTTAACCTGCAATCAAAATTGTTAGGATGCGTAATTAGCATATCAAAGTCGTTACAAAATTGTTTTCTCTCTTCTGTATCTGTATCTTTGAAATCACAGAACGCTCGTATCGATTTCTGACAGAGGATATTTTAGAAGATATTTGTTAATTGGATTATTTGGAAAATCGATCGTTAATATCGCTCGATTACCGCGAGAATCACATCGATCTCTGTACATAAGCTGTATAGAACCAAAGTTGCCGTGCTATACATTCGTAGCTGTATGTATCAATCTATCTGTTTACGCGTGTACAGGCAACTGCATCTAACCAATGTCTGTTGCTTTCGAGACACCTGGTCACCGATGAACTCGTAAATGCGGTACTATGTCAAGGGTCTGGGTCGATAATTATCTGTCATACTCGAATGGTGTTGATCATTCTCTAGCGTTATCGCGACTGACGCTCTACGCTGAAACTGTCTCATCGGAAATGATGAACATCGCGATGAGTCAATTAATGACGCGACTCGTGTCCGACACTTGTACATGCTGCACTATACGCGCTATGCATCGTTATAGTTTATAGGAATCGATACACGTATCGCTTGTCTTCGCATAAGAAGTTTCGTGACATAAGGTAGTTACGAGCATTATATGTACGAGCCTCTCGGTAGTCAAACTCCGCTCTTTATTCCATTCTAAGAAAACAAATTATGTACTTACTTTTGCGAGTTCGTTCTATAACAGCAGGATCACGTAAACAATAACAAATTCCAAGATAAATTCAAGGAATAATATTTACACTGGCATTTTTTTTGCTTTTCCATTTACTAAGTTGATCGGTTCACGCCTAGATCGCTTGAGACCTAGTTTCATTTTTCCTGAGTAGCAGATTTTCGAGAAAATTAGAGAAAACATAGTTTTACATGCTTCGTATATGTAACTATGATGGATTTCTTCGATTTGAGACCGTGGATTTCTCGATTTCGTGAAATTACATCGTTGGACTATAGAAATAAAATGTGCACGTCACTTTTGACGCGTGAGATCCCTTTTTTCCTTAACAGGACGCACGAAGCCAGTCAATTCGGAGACAGTTAAGGAAGTGCAGTTTTTAAGAAGACACTTGGCGCAATATCGTTTCACAAAAGTAGTTCACCGTATAGCTATATCTTATCGCCTACTACCCGTACACTCGACACGAACTTCCAACGATATACGCAGAACCGCTCAAAAATTGTGCAGAAGGGGTTGAAAAAGTGGGAAAAGGTACAATCGGCATATTTTTTAGATCCTTTCGCACTGCCATTCGTATTTTTGGCCAACATCGAATCGTGAAAGTTGTTCAACTTATAATTGGGTTCTTTTAACACGAGGTTAGATGAAAAATCGGGTAGTGTGCGGTTCGACGATGAAAATACAGATTCGTTGGGCGGGAAGAGGGGGCGGGGGGCATAAAGAAGTATTTACGAGGTTAAGAGCGATTCGTCTGGCCTTTCGAAGTTTTCGCGCTTATAATCGGCGCAAAGTTTCCTAGAAAGTTCCCGTGGCCACCGAGCAATGCCGAATCGTCTAGATCTCAAAATCGATGTCCCACTTTCTGGCCGCGCGCTCTCCTCAATTCGAGACTGCGAACACAATACCGAAGTTACTGCAGGAAAATTTGCCCGTCACGACTCGGTAAACGCGCGCCCTTTTTCGAACATCCCGGCTTGACACCCCTTTATTGTGACTTTCTGCCCTTCTTGCGAACAAGGTTAGAACGTTCAAAGGCTGATCCAAAACTTGAACCAAGTGCACTCTACGAAAGTCGTTTCGTTCGATCTTTATCTTCCATCGGAAGCGTGGTATCGTACGATCCCACCGTTGATAAAGAACAAAGGTATGTTTTGTCAACGACGTTCTTTCGTAGCTTCCGATGCAATCGCGGGTGGTCTATAGCAATAACGTTGTTGAAAATTTGTTCGTTTAAGAATCTACTAGGAAGAACGATATTTATTATGGTTATGGTTAAGGTACAGTTGTTCTTAAAGATTCGAGTGTTGGCGTGATCTCGATAAATGTAGAAACATTTGTCAAGACGATTATTTATCGAAACCTATATGCATATTTACGTTTATCCGATATCGTGAGCCGGACAGGAGAAGACTTTTGTTGCTCGGCAGATAGAGACGACCAAGAACTCGAACTTTGATCATTTTTATCCTTCGGTTACTGCTACGGCAAACGGTGCTGGTGGTATGAAATTCGGAAACGATCTGATAGCGGTTGACAACAGTCAGGGTAACTCGGTGGAAAGGTTTATTGCGAGGGTGGATGTGATTGTTTTAGGTTAAAGTTCGATAGATCGGGAAGGAAGGAGGTGATCTATGGAGGAGGAGAGGCTCTCGAGTTTGAACCCTACGAATTGGTCCGTTGGTTTTTTTCAGTTGTAAACGAGACTTCTCGGACGCCGGAAAAGAGGAAGTTTCAGAGTATCTAAGATCAATAATCGCGTATACTTTATTGGGATATTTATTGAAATATGATATTTGTAAAAAAGAATTACTTCCTTTTTTAATTATTTTCTTATTTTTATTTTTTACAAGGGGAACAAAGAGAATTTTTAAGTTTTTCTTTTTATGTCACACGTCGAAAGCAACGAAGAAACTGTGAAAGAAAATCTGGAAAAGAACAGGTTAGAAAAATCAGTGCTTTCCTCTATCTTGTTCTGGTTAATTTGCCAATGTAATTCAAGATTACAGTTTCTCACGTTGGATAACAGTTTCCCGATGAAACAAAGAGCAAAGCAACCGTTGCCGAGATAAAAGCGTACGAGATAGCAGCAGCTAGGTATGAGATGCAGGAATATATCTTAGCTGTCGCCATAAAAACACGGCGGACAACGGCACGTCTTCGTTCGCTGAAGCATTTAGAAATACATACGTACTGTGCGGATCCCTGGAGTACGGAGACGTTGCGCTGGTTGCAACGCGGTTCGTTCGTAAAACACCGAGATTACGCGATTTGTTTTGAAGGAAGTTTCGGGCGAAGAACATAGCGCAACGACATTCTTCTCCGTTCCTCTTGCGCCTTTTTCTCGGTCTGTTTTTTCGGGCGAGTGATAGAAGCACGACTATACATCGAACGGTATCGACTGGTGCGGATCTCGAGACTGGGTCGACCGTGATGTGCCGCTGGTTGGCAACCGGCCAAAGCCGTTTCCGTAGACAAATGTCCATTCAACCGCGAGCAAGTAAGCCTGTTTACGCTTTGCTTTCTTTGCTACGATTCCCTTTATACTGTATATCACCGGCGTCCATCCGCTTCTAGTTGAGCGGACTCACGCCGACAACTGAAAATCGGTCACGAGCACACGTAGCTACACGTTACACGTATTTTCACTATGACGATGAGAATAAGTAGACAGGTACTTGGGATTAGTAGATTACTTCGTCGATATCTAATTCTACTTCGATATAGTCCATCGATATAATCGCGATAATTGGGTCAAAATGCAGTGCTAATGAAATTTCTGCCGATATACGATACGCGATACGCGAAACATTATGAAGGTATCTACGAGCGTTCGAATACTTTCGCGAGCAAATGTATTCGAATTCATATAAAATAAAGGAAGGGACATAGAAAGGGATACGATAGGCAGATCGCGTAACAAGTTGATTGATACGCGTGGGTAAGGTCAAGCTGTTGCCGCGTATGAAACCGTCGACGACGTAAAACTGTGCCGGCTTGAAATTTGTATTTCTCTCCCTGTCCATGCCGATTCGAGATCAAACAGTTACGTAGCTTAAACGAACGTAATGGATGCGTTCGATCCGGGCTTGCCTCTAACGGAGACTAATGGTTTTTCTTGTGGCGGTCGCACCGCCGCACCGCCCGCGTCGCGCCAGGATAGAACGTAACGAAGTGCTAATTGCAGGCTGATTTAATCTGTTGTAATTAATTTGGATGGCCGTTGTAGTTATAGTAAAACAGTTTATTATCAACCGACCGAAGAATATATCGATTTCTATCGATTGAGATAGCGGTTTTCACGGTTACTGGTTAAAATGATTTGTTACGCGAGTCGAACGTCAAGTATCGTCGCGTGCTAAAAAGCGTAGACGATGGAGCTTATCTAAATCAATTATGCCAACTTGTCATACTTTCTCTTCGATTCGATATATATATATATTTATTTTACCTAGCAATATGTATATTCTATGAATCATCGATTCTGAGTTATCGTTACGTGGGGCAAAACGTTTGACAGCTGCCGATAATAATTCACGATGATTAATTAAACGGTTAATTATATTATGTATATGCAATGACGCATGATAACGTAACGCGTTTACAGGGGTAATTTTCGTTAACCTCTTTTTAATCCGCAACGGAATATACGCGTCCTACACGCTTTTTAAAGTTTCAAAACTTTCAGCTTTCTAACTTTTCGAATCTTCCAAAAAATCGCTGCCCGAGGAATTTTCTACCACAGAGATCTTCGAAACTATCGAAGACCCGTAAATTCGTCTGCAACTTTTCGACGGAACCACTCGCGCGATTCACAATCGTAACTTGGCTTTAACGCATTCCGTGGACCATCGGTTATTATCTGATACACAAAAGTTTTCCAAGTGGAGAATGTTGAAGCGCTTTCGTAAACAAGTTATCGACGAAAGCGTTGAGTATTTCGTCGAACCCGTTGAAAAACGCGCTTTCATGGACTATCGTCGTCTTTAGCTGTGCAAATATACCCAGCAGAGGAGAAAGCAAACCGACACGGCGATATCAATTTGTAACGGGGCCAGGATATAGCCGCGTGTTTAAACCGAAATAAGAGGACGGATGAGCTACGGCTTTTTCCATTAACACCGTACGATTCTTCCAGGCGTCCACGTAATTACGCTGTTTTACTTCCATTATCTCCGCTCGACACTTCGTTCGAAGCGATTGTTTAAAAACACTTAGGAACAAGAGCGTCGTTATCGCAGTTTAATCGAGCGCGAAAGAAAAATTTGTGTTTCGCTGGAAGGCTGTTGCCCGGTCGCTCGCTCGAAAGAGGAACTCGTTGAAAAATCATTTTCCGCCACCGCTGAAAAGCTGCTCGAGAACCAGCGTTAAATCGTTAATCGCGTATCTCTCTCGCGCTGCGGTATAAAATCTAGTAGAACGCATCGGAATTGGCCGCGTGATTCTCGATAATGAGAATGGTCGATCGTACACAGGATAACGCGGTAGAATCTGTGCGACGGGGAAGGCAAATTCCGGGAGGCGGTTCTGTACGGTATGGGAAAGCTGGTTGAAGCGTCGGCGACGCTAAAATACCGTTCGGTAGGAAGGCAGGATCGACAAAAGAGGCAATTTAGCTGATGAAGGGAACGAACGATCAAACAATTGTAAAGCATAAAGGCGCTAGAGAGGAAAGAAATGGAAATGCGTTTGGCTGAAAGGCAAAAGTCGGCGAATAACGAACGAACAAGAAGGATTTAGAAATACCTTAACGGTAGAGATGTACGAAAAATTGTACGTAGTGCTGTACAAATACCATTTTATACTCGTAACTAACTTGCTTCGTGGTACTTTTCGCGTTTGCGGTTTCTTCTAGTTTACAAAGTTTCAATTATATATGCTCTGATATTATATAACTGCGATCTAAACGCGATGGAAGGTGCATGGGATCGTTAAGAGAAAGCGAGGTAAGAAAGGAAGCGAAAAGTCAGTCAAAAGCCGAACATCGCACGTGCTCCCTTAACTTGAGAAAGCAAGCCGCGATTCTACAGCGTCTGTTCAAAGTTGCGGAGGGCTTGTGACGCGACAATCACTGACGAGAGGCGACACGAAACTCTGCCGCTGCAACTTCTAATTAGAATCTGAAGTTTTCCAGTACATAAACGATTAAATCGAAGAACGTCGAGAAGCGAAGCTAGCATGGAAATTCTAATTGTCAAAAACAGCAAACTGTGTCCGTATCGTAAAACCGGGTGCAAAGTTTGACGAAGCGACGAGAATAATAGCGAACGAAGTAGACGCGGAAAGAAAGTGAAAGAAATATAGGTAGAATAAACGAACGTAGAACGACAAATTGAAAAGCAAATGAAACAAGAAATGACGGGATAAAATGAAAGAAACGAGAAGAATTAAATGAAAGCGAGCTTCACAAAAGGTAGTCGATACGAGAGGAGACTTGGTCGCGCGAATAACAAGAGAAAAACGAATCGCATGGGCCGGAAACGAAGAGACTCTATAACCGTAACGGCGAAAATGAAGACAAGTGAGAGAGGAAAAACAGAGCCGGGGCCAGCAAACGAATAAATTGCGGCGGAATATTTTTATAGGGAAAGAAAAGAAACGACGTGGCGAAACAAGAAGATCGGGAGAGGGGCGAGGAGTATGGGAGCTAGACGAAAAAGACGAAAAAGACGAAAAAGACGAAAAAGATGAAAAAGACAAACAGAACTGAAGAAGTAACACGGGGATGTGGTATGGAGTGAAAAGGAACGGAGAAGAGAGAAATAGTGTCGGAAAGATCACAGCGTGGTTTCCCGCGGGCACATAGAAAGGATTCGAAGAGAGGAAAGGGTACGTACAGGTAGAGTAGACTTTATCGAGAGCTTGGATTTATAGCTTCGCGAGGGAAAGCGAGACGCCTCGTCGTTCCTTCTTTCGCGACAAGATACGCGCGATATGGCACACCGTACTCCTTTTCCTTCGATATACGATAGATAGGGTGTATACGATACCGGCATACAAAAATCGCCTTGTCCGTGAACCCACAGCTACAGCTATCTTACAACTCAACCGCCCTTGGTTTTGCATTCGTTACGCGCGTAATCTTCATCGAACATGGGAAACCAGTTCTTTAGAATAGTAATTTTATACAGCGAACGAAAACTTTGCTAATTTTCCACAGTGACTTTATATAGCGCTTTATATAGCGACTAATAGCCGCGACGCTTCCAAACTGCTCAACACCGGCGTTTTCAAATTCAAGAAACTCGATGTAAAAGTCGATCGTGTTTCGATTTGGCATCGATTCGATCTTCGACGTTCATGACGGCTAAAATTAAATCGAAACGAAACTGTGCGAGTTAACGCCATAATTTTGGCGAAATACGTATTTAAACGTGTAGGATCACATCGATTTCAAACGTAAAACTTCGAACGCGACGGCGATAAGTGAATAGAAATTTATATTCTGTTAGGATTTGATAAATGTGGCTCGTGCTCGGCGATTTCGCGGCTGACCGACGCGGCGACCGATATCAACGATCGGACCAACCAATCGGTAAAACCGAAAACGAGATATGGAAAAATCGATCGCGTACCGACGCAAAAGAGGCCCGTGATAAGATCGATCGCGAACGAACAGCTTTTAATACCGTTCGATCGAGATTTTGCCGCTGAAATGTTAAATCGTTGGTCGCTGTGACGGTCAATGCTATTTTTAAGCAACGGCAACGATTCTCGCACGTTTCTACGTAGCCGAACAATCGTACGAAGATTCGTAAAGTTCGTTTCGAAATCGAAAGATCCTGCCTGTGTTTGAAATTGTTTACCCGTCGAAACAGTTCGAACAAAAGAGTTGTAAAACCGTGAAGCTTTGAAGAGATTTCGCAGTACAGTTATTCAACGTACCGCGACGAACTCTATTGAAAAATCCACATTTGCATAGCGTATAGATCAACTTCTTCTTGCACGCTATCAAGCGGACGAATCGTATTTTCCATTACCTAGCGCGTCGGACGAACGAAGAAATCGTGCTAGTCATTTTAACGGATGGAAGAATCCTAAGAATAGACAGCGTAGACGGAAGCTCGGGCAGGATAAGCGCTACCATCTGTCAGCGTTAGCGAATCGGTGACCAACCGATGGAAAATTCATTAACCGGAATTACCCGAGCGCAGAGGCCCCCATGAAAAAGATGGTAGATTTGGCGAACGACTGCGAAATGAAGCGTCGTTCGTCGCAGGCTTTAGTTCTGGCTACAGGACATTTATCCCAGATACTCCAACTAAATCCGACGTTGTCCTGGAAACTGGTGGAACTACCGTGCACACACGGTCACTCCGTGGAACGACAGAGTAACCAAAGATGCAATTTCACGAGGAAATGACAATCGTGCGCGACTCCTCTCTCGGAATTCCTTTCCCTCGCTGTCCAACGCGTCCAACGTTTAACCGCTCGTCTTCGTCAACCAGGCGAACCCCCTTAACTCCTTTATTCTCCAAGAACAGGGATGGAACACGATTTATACATGGATCCTCATCCAACGGATGTACAAACGACGTCATTTATTTAACCGCTTTGAAGCGATTACATGGCTTGAATCCTCGAATCCTCGAATCCTCGAATCCTTGAATCCTGTTCGTGCTCGAGATATCGGTCTTCGTCTGACTCCGTGTAAACACGCGTACTATCCAACGTACGTCATGCAACCAGCAACGTAATTGCAGCTGTTGATACGGTACGCTTGTAAGATCGAGATTGATGTTTCGATTAGCGAATTATTTATTCTGCGCTGCACTTTATTCAAAAGCCGATGAATATGAGATGATCGAGCGTTTCAAAAAGATCAAGTGCAAATTCTTCGTAAATTCACGTTACACAAATAGTTGTACGCTTGCTCTTATAATTTTCAGATATCGTCAAGATGCAGAATTCATACCAAGTTTCATCCGTATCCTTCCATACAACAGGAGTCGTACAAAGTACTTTTTAAATTAGAATCAACGTCTCTCAAGTGCCGTCGTTTGAAACTTATTTCAACCGACAAAGTCTACCGCGTGTATATGACGCAAGATTTTCGGACTTCTTCTGGGTCAAAATCTTATTTCGAATATTACTTTTTTCATAAAACTCAGCCGCTTCCACGGATATGCACGAGTGTTCCCCAAAGTGTCTAAAGTGCACATTTCCTTCGATATTAAATTGTGCATCAGGGACAAGATTTGGTCTCGTCGCGACTGCATTAAATTTCATACGAGGCGATCTCACAGAAATTCGATTCTTATCTTTGTTACGAAAAATAGAGAAACGCATTTGGTATCGAACAGCGATATAGAATTTGAAACAAATAACAGTTGAACGTGTAAAAAGTTCCGACTTTCGAGACAAGTAACAAAGAGACAATAAATTCGAATCAATCTATATCGCGGTATCGAATATATTTGAAACCCGATATTTTCAATGTTACAGATAACGTTATAATAGACTATGTAGTGAAGTATCCTCGTAAAATAATTAATAATATTCCTTTCAAAGAAACGTAGATATCCGTCGTTGAAATCAATTACTTTCGCATTTCACTCCGTATTCTTCCATCTGAAAGGAGAAAATTTCACCGAAACGTTGTTAATAAGCGAAAGCTGAAAGTTTCGATACTTATTAATTTCTGGCATTGCATCTTATTTCTCTCTCTCTCTCTCTCTCTCTCTCTCTCTCTCTCTCTCTATCAAGACTTTCGGTATTACGAATTCGATCTTGTTATCGATTCCACGATTACTCTCCAACTTGCGAGTCGATGTTTGTTATCCGCCGTACAAAAACCTTATTATTCTTCAATTAGCTTACAAAACTCGAACACGATGGAAACACTTGAACGTCATGTCGACAACGACTTGTTATTTGTTTCTTATGCCTTGAAATAGTCTTTCTACGATATTCAAGATATTCTTAGAAACTTTCGGCAGAAATCCCGGAACAATATGCTTCGTTAATTAAACGTCGACAGACGGTTCAGGTTTCCTTGTTATCCTTTGCTCGGTCGTATATAAAATTCGCTGACCGTATTTTATGTCTGACAGCCTTTTTCCGTTTCCCTTCTGATCGATGTACCTTCTCTGTATTTTACCACTGATAGAATATAACGAATGAATCGTCGCACGCCTTCCCTGTTTTCGTAACAAATGTGCTATCTACTATGGTATCTCCGATTCGAGCTAACCGACATGTTATTCGTAGGATCAAAACTAAGTCAGCTTAACGCGAAACGAACACGAATTCTCATACGAAAGTGATCTACTTGATGAACGATCGACGTAAAATTTATCTCGTTTAGTAATGCGACCATTGATTCAAGAAACGCTACTTTTTGTGTTTGTCGTTGTACTATTCCGTATGCGCATAAAAGTGCACACGGTACATTCGATCTACGGTAAGTGTTGCCAGCAAATAATAGAAATCTATCTATTATTACAGATGGTAGTTACGTATAAATAATGGAAAGAACTTTGTGTAAAGAATAGAACGAAGCGATCGTTTGCGGATTTATTTTCTTTCAGAAGGATCAATATTTAGTTCTAAAGTTCTCTATTAGATTTTGGTAAGGAAATAAAGATTCGAACTACATAGAGGAATGGGACAAATAAAAATATACTAGGATTTCGGAATAAGATATAAATGGACCGAGTAATTGACCGTGGCATACAGGCGGATGATACTTGATCCAAGTCAAACAATTCTTGTGAAATAGCGGTGCACGTCGCAACGATTGGCCCAGCTCGGACAGAAAGTTTCCTACTCGATTAAAAGTTATAAATGAGAGTGTTACACCGTAAGCTCGCTTCTTTGGTTAGGGGACCGTACAGATTACCATCGAATGCCTCTGGGGCATCGGTCCGCGAAAGAGGCTAAAACTGGGCTAATTTAAGCGATGTAGCGACTATTCGTTACTTCTTGTCGGATCGATGAGCGTGGAAAGTGATCGATTCAGGAATTGCCTCGATGACTGAGCGAATCTGATCGCTACGATTCGATGGTGCGAACAACCCAGAATAATTAACACGATTTCTTATAGTTTACGCAAATCTAAGACGCTACAAGCAGCAGACAAGGGGTTCTCGTACACACTTTGATCCGAACCAAAGAATTTCCAAACAGATAATCGTTCTTTCGACAACCGAGGCGACTTGACTTTATTCGTCATACGTTTACGTTTGCAAGCGGAGACAAGAATTTTGTCGTTCGCAAACAATTGTGTCAATATGTGAAATTCTGCGTCTCTTGTTATTTTAATATTTATATTGTTCGGGTGTGATGATACCTGACGTTTGAAACACACGAAAGTATCCGATAACGTCCGAGTAATCGCGTTATCTCGCTGATTGGAACGCGTTCATTCAAGGGAAAATAAATTTAATTGCGAGCGTGTCACGGTAAACTCTCGAGGCTCGTTAATAAGATAAACGGTCACGCGGAAGGAAACGTACTAAACGTACTAAAAGGGTTGCTCGTGCATTGTTTCGCCGTATCTGCATCGATGTCCGTGTGGGGAGAATTACAATTTTCTCTTCCAGCGTATCCCACGATCATACGGCCCAAGAAACCGTAGTTGCTTTAAGGACAGCGAACGAATTAAAATGCAATTAACGAGCTAAAAGTGCAAAGTTTCCCTGCGCTTCGAAATTATCCCCCGACCGTAATTATCCCCCCGCATTACCATAGCAAAGAGATGATGTTGCGTGAGGGAGAAACTTTCTCAGCTGGATTTTTTTAAAACTGTCCCGTGAAAGAGGAACGAACGTCGTTCGTTAAGTCGACCTAACCGAGAACCGAACCTTAACTTAGACACACTTGGCTAAAGCAGAATTTTGAACGATCGATTTAACCTTTAATATTCTCGTATAATTTTCACATTACCACGCGCTTCTTAAGGGTGGATCTGAAAATTAGATGGCCAGCTAGAGATTCCTTATCTATATCTCTTTCTTCGAATCTCTGCCATCTTTGCTCGTAGTGAAATTTTAATTATCGTTAGAAATGGATCGATTAACGTAAAAGTTATTTTTATCTGCTTATCGACCTTTCCAATTATCAAACTTTTGTCTGTTCCTTTTTTTCTTTTTTCTTTTTTGCCCTCCTGCTGTTATTACACTGGAATTTCATTTCAAGATAATAATAGAATAAAAAGTTAATTTAAACATTTCTTCGGTAAGCACGCTAACGGAGTGTTTCTACAGGTATGTAAATATGTTCTTATGCTTAGCAGTCATGGCGAAACGGTGGCCCACCAGCGCTCCAAAGTCCACGCTGCACGTTCTCTTTAATCTTATTCTCTTAATAAAGGGAAAATCTTCGAAGCGCTAATGTAATATAGTTTTTATTCTAAATAGCAACCGTTATCGACGTCAAATGGTATCGGATATTTAATATTTCTCGAAGCGTTTCGAAACGATTAAAGTTTCATCGACAATTGGATAAAATATTCGTTTGACGCTGTAACTTCAATTACAGTTTAAAGTTTCAGCTAAATATACGATCCAAAGATCTTTTACGTTCGTTATTAAAGCGATCTTTCAACTTTTGAATTTCCAAAAGAATCTGTACCGTCTAAGTCGAATCATTTCAACGTTTCTTAACGTTCAACGAAAGATTTTTGTCTGGCGAGGAAGCAGGCGAAGCGATGTTAGCACGAAATATCCCGCTCACGTCAGTTTCCTCGTAATTCTAACGTCTTATCGATCACTTCGAAACACGAAACTATAATACATCTTAGAGCGCATTTCGAACGTATTGTCAGAGATAACGAATGGAGGAATTATAATCGTTGGCAAGTGCGTTTCATCGTGGATCGATCCCAAGGATAGCGCCAGATCGTACGGCTGAACCGATTAACGAACGATGCGGGTAGAATGTAGGCACAGAGGTGCGATATCATGGCAGCAACCGATCTCCTGGCTCGTCGAGTTTGTTCATCTCGATCACAGTTTTCGTAAAAAGAAAAATGCCTTACGATAGACTAGAACAATATCTCTAGGAATGCTTACAATTAGATTTTAACGCTATTAAGTTGTAACGCGAGTTGGAACTATACGAAAACAAATTAAAAAGACTGAAACGCTGAAACGAAACACATGCTTAGCAACATAACGAAAAGAGTGGTCTATGCTGGCTGCAAGCTGGCACGAAATTCCCTCGTGATTTATAATCAACTTGCGACGCGACAACAAATTTTTGTAACTCGTTGTTAAGTTTCGCGTAGAAAACAGGCCAAGAAGAGGGCTACGATATCGGCCCTTTGTCAACCGTGAAACTTATCCCCTATAATATTACTTTAAAGATCCAAGTTTAACGTTGCTGCGACAACCATCATGACCCTCCATCGTTTACCCGGCCATGCAAAAACCAACGGCTTTAAACTGCACTTTTATAATTTAACTTAAAAACCTGGAAAAACTTAAAGAAATTACGAAAGTTTCTCGACGACGGTTGGTTGCAGTTAAACGAGTTAATTTTTCAGTCTTTTAACAAAAGCGTAGTTCAACTTTGCTTCTCATCAAGGATTCTTTCGTCCCCTCCACTACGAGCTAGCGACGTTGCATTGACTTTCGTTCGTTAGTTCAGAGGCGAAGATTCGCTGCGAAGCTAACAATCAGAAATGGCCAAAGGTCGAGCCGAGAGTTGGAACAGCTGTAAATAGCTGCAGAGAGTGTCGAGAACGAAGTAATCAATTAGTTAAGCGAGTTTGCCGCGTTTTCGTCGCGAAGAGAAGCAAAGAGAAGTTTCGGGAAAATTTAGCCATCGGCAGCGCAACAACGGCAACATTGCCGTGGAATTTAACGTAAGCAAACGAGGAAGTCACGCTCCATGGCCCTCGTTACAACGGAGAAAAAGGAAAAAGAGAAGAACGAAACGTCTTTCTTCGTCCTGTTTTCCCTTCCGTTCTATCGTTGCCAAGCGGGGCCAAGCCGCTGCGAATCCTCATTTCCTTTCACGCGACGCCTGCATCGCGTATACACTGTACACCGATGCGAACTGATTGTACGCCGGCATAGTTTCGCCGTTTCTTCTCCGTTTACTACCTCGAGAATCGATGATACGATAATTATTATTTCCGAATCGAAAAGAACACTCGAAACGTGCTGAAATATACGACTTTACAAAGTACTGGAAACTCGAAAGTGTCGAAATTCTGTATCCATCTTTATGAAATGAAAATGACATTTCTCCCATTTTTAGTCGTTTAATATTTGTTTTTACTATTCGATATATTTAGATCATAGCGTGTCGTGCTCCTATCGCGAACAAAATACTTTAAAATTTGGAAAGAAGATATAAATGCGAGGAAGAAATGACGAGAGCAGAGATATTTTGAAATCGATTTGTAGCCATTCAAAGAATGAAAATTCTACTTGTGCTGTTCTACGAGATACTCTGAGACTAAGCTAGCGATACGATCTATACGTCGAGAATTTACAGAAAAATTCGACGTGTTTTCTGGCTACCCAATCCTGATAGAAACGCTCTAAATTCGCTCCAACTTCCCAGTTGCAAAATTCAAACTATAAAGTGGAAGTCGTTTAACTGATTGCGAGTTCCAGTCGCTAACTAATTACACGATATCTGTCGCGGCGAAGCCAACAAAATGGCAAACGAAACGAAGCGGTTCGTTGTAACAAGCGAAATTTAGCGTGACTCAAGATCGTACAAGTTCGCTTCACACTTCGACCCGAGTTCAAGATACCGATATCTGTTGCAGCATGCTCGAGCACCATTGAAAATCGCGTGCCGAAGCGTATTTAGGCTCGATTAAGGCGAGCCATTCTTTCCTGGGTTAAGAGTTAATTGCGAATAAAGATAAGCAGTGTTGTGCGTTTAGACGTTCTTTGCAAGAAAGGAAAACAATGAACGCTTCGCGGACGAATTTAAACATGTCAGAACACTTATCACTGTTGCCGGTTATTCCAGATCAAAAGCGAACGGCAGATCTACGATCGCGAGCCACACTAATTTTACCTGCGACCACGAGTGGAACGACCTGTTGTATCCTGTAGAATGAGCCATTTCGTTCGCGTGACCGCAAGAGCTACTAATTCTAGCGGTGACCGCAAACAGTATAACCACGATTGATGCTGTTCCTTCTGAATTGCGTACGAACACCAACAAATATCGTGCCGTCGCGTTATTCGATCATTGCGGTTATCGCGATCCTGGTGTACGAAGCGAGATGAGAAACGAGGAAAAAGCTGCAGAAACGATACATATTCCGCGTGTATTTTTCCTTGCCTCGTATTTTTAGAACGCTTACGATTACGCGTAATTAGAATTCGTTATTTCCTTATACCGTCGATAGGCCGCTTAAGAGACTCGTAGTCGCGAAAAAATCGAGAATCAAAGTCTCGGCAGCAAAAAGAGCTTTTCGGTAATTTAATTTCGGCGTTGGCAAACGAAGAAGCGAAATTCGGAAGAGAAGTTTGCTCGCAATCTCTCTCAATCCCGCCGAAATCGCTGCCGGCAACAATACGTAGCTAAGAAAGCAGGCCGTGTCCGTTTCGATCTATCGAACGAGCGACCGTTCATCGACGGTTTATTAGCCACAGAGGAAGCACGTTTTCGCTGGAACGTCGGCATAATTTACGAGCAGAATTATCGAAATATAGGGTTATGGTAGGTGGTTGGAGGCGGACGGGGCCACCTGCGAAAATATATAGCCGGTCGTTCTCTCTCTGGAGTGGCGCATGTGTGGCGACGAACGCGAGACTCGTTATTAACTTCCAACCACGCGGCTTGGAAAAAGGCGAGCTTCCCTAATGAAATATTAACGACTTGGACGATACGGGTTTCCACGGGAGTTTAAGCCGCGTAATAAATGCCGCCACTTTCAAACTATACGTCTCTTTTCTTTATCACGAGCTTCTTTGCCGTAACGTAACCGGAGGTCGTTACACTTACCAGTCGCTTCACGTGGCAATAAATATTTTTTCGCCACCTCACCCGTCATACGCTCTTCCCTATCTTTTCGCACGCGACGGTGCTCGTTTCACGATGCAAATTTCTTTCGCCAGTCCCTCGCGACAGCGAGGCCTGCGCTTTTCAACAGCTGATATCGTATACTACCCACTCCTCCGGTGGTTAACAGGTAGTCAGAGATCACACGATTGGGACAGAACACGGTTAACGTTCGCGTGCCTCTTGGTTTTCTGTCTTTCTTTCTTTCTTTCGTCGCTTTCTTTACGATTGCTTTACGATTGCTTTACGATGAAGCGACATTCTTCTGGGGGTGAAAGCGGGCTCGATCCTGGTACACAAGCACGGGTTGCCTCGTTCCACAGTCGTGTTACGTTCGCAAGATGAGGTTCTGACGTCTCTGCACCGATTCTTTGTTTCTCGTAGCTAGACTGTGCGAATATTTATGGAAATTTATATTTTTACGAAGATCTATGTAAGCCGAGATTTGTTTCCTCGCGTTTAGTCTTTAAATTTGCCGTTAAATTTCACATAAGGCCACATTGATCAACTCCGTAAATTGAGAAAAAATTCGCTATTACTTGCTTGTACGACTCGTAATAAGGGAACTCTTTCTTTTTGGCAATTGGCAAAATGTGTTTTCCTCGTCCGTATCATAAACTCGCAAACTTTGGAAGTTGTAAAATTCGAATAAATACCAAACAGCGATATAGGCGTAACATTGCAGGGTTAAGAAGAGTGACACGACCGAGAATATGTTTATTCTTGAAGGGTCTGACCCATCACGCCAGAGGGAATCTATTTTTCTTTTGCGGTACTCGTGATAGCTACGAGATGTAATTCAACTTCCAAGGATAACAAAAGTGAACGGGGAGCGGTTTGAAGGAAAGTTTTGTTCTCCCTCGACTTATTGTTTTATAGGATATACGACGCAAGGTCGTGAGGTTGCCGAAGAAGAAGGGTCAGGAAGTAGTTTATGCGCTGGATCCTTATTTACGGACGTTCGTCACCCCGAAACTTTTTCCTCCCTTGATCCTCGTTGTGCGTAACCTTTTATGACAGGCATCGTGGGAACTCTAACAACCAGATAAAAGATAACGCGATCAAATGTTTTGATGGTTTTTTCGTGATTGCTCATAGGCGAATCGAGTAAAATATCTTCCATTATCGTGTAAGTACTACAAAAACGTGATAATTAATTAATATGAAATTGGAGATTTTATTTATTATTCGCTGTTTAATTCGATCGTTTTATTTAACGTATTTATTAAATGCGCAAAAGCTCGCGAAGGCGAAGATTCTTTTATTATACAGACTTAGTCATCTTTCAGAGAGGTAAACGTTCCAGCCTATCGTACCTAGCGTAATTCTCTTAGTAATGATAAAATCCATTCGAAGAATGAAAAGTTTTTCACAAATGTTAATCATAAAATTGTCTTGGTCGTCTTGGTCGGACAGCAAGAACATTTTGGCCAAATTTGTACTCGCGGTAACATATCGATTTCGTGGCTATTTTTCGTTCACCTCTACTCGATTGTCCGAAACAAAAGGCGGGGCCGTAGAACTGGCTTCTGGCAGATCAGTTTCTTTCGTATTTTGGCATGTTCTGTCTTCTTCCTGGACAAACATAACTCGTTCTTGATTTCTTTCGTAAAAATAAATAACGAGAAAGTATATTTATCGAGTTGCGTACAGTTATGTTTGTGTGCCGTATCCAAGACCAGGAATAAGAATCTCTTTCCTATACGTTTTCATTTAACGATTTATAATATATGAAACAATTTTTACGTGCCAATAAAGATCATAGTTAGCAAAAAGTATTTGAAAGTCGTTTCAAAGCCGTGGGACGTTTCCAAAAATGCTTTAAAAATCGAGGTTAAATGGCGGTCAATGTCTGAGCGTAATAAGCATTACAGTTAAAAGTAATAAATCCAGACAACGATTATCCAACGATCGCCAAATGGGCTTCGATATAAATCTCTTGAGATTTATTCGTGTGTTTCCTTCGCTAGAATTCACGATGTCGATTTATGTTCGTTTCCACATTCATCATGTTCTACGAATGCTCCAATTCTTGATTCTCATCGAGCTTTCAATCGCAGCGACGAATATTATCGCCTTTATGTTCTTTCAATTCAACGATTAATCGTTTTAAACTCCTCTCGCCAGCGTAATATCGCAAATATACGATAATAATTTCATGATCATTTTTATTCTTGAGAATATTTTCGCATAACGAAGATTAAACGATTAAATATGAATTTTAGGACGATTATCTAGGATATTTTTGGTATGAAACGCAACTCGAAGTCCAGTCGAAGTCCGCGTATTGGCCGACGATGTAATTTTGGGAAGTCCAAGGAATGCTGTCAGAAATTACGACCGAAAGGAGTTGACACGCATGCGGTCTTATATTCTTTAGAAGTTTTATAGTACGTAATTATTTTCTAAATCCTAAATGTAATATATCAATTACGAATTAGCATAGCTGCTGTTGTTAAATCGTATAATAAAAACATGCTAGATGTTACTTGTTTACTACCTTGTTTTGCAAGGTATGCAACTCCTTATAATCCTCTAATTACGAGAGGATGCGGTATGGTTAAAACATTTTCTACCACATTATCTCTTGTCGCTTCGAAACTCACGCACTCTTGCTTTGCATAGCGATGAAATTACCTTCAGACCATGAATATTACAATAAGTATACGTTGCTGTGTAAGTAACAATAACAGCCACCTGCCAACTTCATCTTCTGACTGATGAGAAACGTACGCGGGGTGAAACCTTGGTTGACGATATTGTGCTTTATCGTAATCACAGAGAGGGAGAGAGAACGTAATTGCAAGATGTCTTGCCTGTATACAAATCTCTTTCGACTGCAACTTTCTTACATAACGGAAGCCATATTTTCTGCGAACTTGAACTCTTCCTACCGTCGTGTCGTAACTTCTTCGAGCTACGATATAACAGAAATTTGTATTTTTTGATGCAATGTTCTTGTCGATACATGTAACAAAAAATGTATGCACGTTGGTAAGCAACGGTAGAAAGATGAGACATTGTCGCCAAGGAAATATAACTTTTCCGTTTGGTTGCAACCCCTCGGAAGAAAAGGCGAGTAATTTTAGACGCTCTGTGGTTACAAAATTAAACGAAGCTTTTATCGTTTGCAGAGATTTATACAAAAAATACGTGTACGCGTTTCAGCGCGAATAATTTCCACCTGTAGAATACCGTAATGTAACGTTTACATTGGGTAAAAACTTCATTGCGATTTTGCGATGAAAATGGGAGTCCCGGGAACATTGGTCGAGCCGCGTTTTAAAAAATTTCTTTCGCGCGCAATTTGCATCAGAATCGGTTTTGAGCATGCTTCGAGATAATTGAATCGTTTCAAATCGATTGAAATATTTCTATGGTACAACGTTTAACGGTGTCCCCTTTCTTTTTTCGCCGTTTCCATATCACCTCGGGAATACGTGTCAGCAAACGACGTGAAAGCCTGATGATACGACGACCGAAATCCTCCTATTATGAATTTGTTCGATGCAACATTTTCCGACGATAGACCATTCTGCTCGTCGTGACAAGGATTAATGTCACGCGATAATGACACGAAGCGTCGAAATTATTTTTGCAACTCATGCGCGCGTTATCCAAACGAAACGCATTTACGTAAAACGGGCCATTGTCGAAGCGTTTTTTATGAAAATAAATGGCATCGTAAGTAAAATACACGTCAAAATTGCGATCTATTTGCTCGTTTCACGTGGAATTTTAACTGCAAGTTGCATAATTTTATAACCGGCTAAATTCGAAGGATAAAAGTTGGCGAACTAGTGGGAATAACGGTTACAGGCTTGTGTGTTACGTTTAATAAATTGATTATAACTTTACGATATAGTATTATATTCTGCATAGAGTGAATATTAAACATGGTTTAAAAGTTTCCGGTATTATTGTGTACTAGTTTATTCTGGTAAATGGTTTAAGAACGAATAATAGGAAGTTTTAGTGGTACATTCAGATTACCATGACCTCTATTTTCGTATTAAATTGCTATTATCGCGGTACGAAATAGTTGTAATTTTGTTAAATCGTGTCAAGTGTTGATCCTTGCCGACGATAAAAATCATCGTCCGAGCTTTTTCCGAGGTTTTACAGAAATCGAGTAACCGAAACAACTGCGTACAAATGAAACTTTACTAAGTCCATCGAGAAGCGTGGATTCTAAAGGCTGGAATTTATAACCTGCGACTCGAAGGATCGCACAATCGTTAATCAGAAGATGAAATTTGATTTTTATCGTACTTTTAATAACACTGACTCCAAACACTCGATACACGTGGAATCGATTTTGAAATTTGTTCTTTTGAAATTCTGAACTGCCACGACAGAGAATGTGACCTGCAACCATTTCCTTTGACAAACTTTCCAATTTTGCTTAGAAATCCATTTTCAGAGTACGTTAGCGAAAAGCTCGACATCCGTATATTTTTTGCTTCAGGATCCTTGATTTTGCGAAAATTCGAAAAATATCTCTCGCTAAAATTTAAATACGTAACAGATGGATGGTTAAAGATTCGATTCGTTTTACTTTAATTCGATAATTGAACTCTTGGAATTTTTCGCTAAAATTTTATTCGATCAACTTTCAAGCGTTTAAGCGCTCGAGCGAATGAAACGAAATGAAAATAAGCGCACTTATTACGAATAAAAACAATCGAGTAAGACGAGGATTAGAAGAGAGGAATTGCGGGATGAATGGGAAATCTGATAACGAGAGTACCATACGCAACGTGTTGAGAGCAAAAAGATTATAAAATACGGTGGGTAGATACGGTCGGCGAACGAATCCATTCGATGGAAAGCTTTTCTTCGGGCTCGATCCATTTCACCGAGCGTATAATAAATTGGCGACGCATCCGAAATCGAGGAAAAACGACGAAATCACGGTCAAGTCGTAATTCACGCACTGCTCGTCGCGGCGATGCGAGAGAGGGCGCTTTGCAATTACATCGGCGCCCGTTTTTCTTTGACCCCTATCGATCCGATCGTTCCCCTCGAAACGATTCGAATTAATGGAAATGACACATATGTTTGCAGCTGGAAAAATAATCGCCTGCCTACCAGATGGCTGCGAAGCTTGAAGAAACTTTCTTGTAAAATCTGCAAAATTGAAGACGCGATCTTGAACAGCGTATAATAGGGAACCAAGCTCGCAGTTTATCATATATATGTACTCCTGGCATCCCCTATCTTGCAACGCAATAAACTCGAGCTCTGGCTCGAGTCGTTGGCGCTGCGATGTGGAAAAAAAAGCAGATTTTCTAAGCTGCTAGCTTGTAACGTGATATTTATCGCTTCCTTACGTCATAAAAGAGTTATACATAAGCGACGTTATATCTAAGAGCTAGCTTTCCAGGCATTAAAAATTGTCCTTTTTGTTTCGTGTTCTTATGCCGTTAACCTAGCTGTTATCCGTATCTTTTCATTTCATAGAAAGCTGTGTAAAAAATTCATAGAAAATCGATTAAATAAGCTTCAAATTGGTATCATTGAAACATCCTTTCACGTACAGCGTATGCACGCGTTTATAATTTTTTGCAAAAATTTATTCCACAGTTTTCCAGCACTTTCTTTCCTATATTAAATTGTTTGATTTATTTCGCAATTTTCCAACGAAATTAAAATAAAGTTAACTGAAACGTTCGTTGCACGATTTCACGTTCGATTAAATTACGTGAAATTATTTTTGAAAACCTTGGAAATACGTTCGTGTAAGTTCCGTGTAAAAGTCAGGCAACGTTCCATAATTTTATTTCCGGACGATGAAACGTGTTCTGATAAATCCCGGCGTATTGTTCTCTTCAGAGAATTTCGTCCGTTTCTCCCGACGACCAGCTGCTTACGTCCGTGTATTTCTCTATATAATATCGTGCACCTTCGATCTCGGAATTTTCTTTATGCCTGCAATTTTCCTCGCTGAATATGCTTTTTCTGTAACCGTTATAAAGCTACCTTTACACCCTTTTCCAGCTAACTTCATACTCAAAGTCGTTGCGATTGCAAGCCAAACACACGCAGCGCGAAATTTCGAGCAAAACAACTACAACAACAGCTTCCTTAAGAGGCAAACTTTGCTTCTTGAAAATTCTACACCGCTTATTAACGTCGTTCCTGGCCACGATTCTAGCTTTATTTCGCGGTTTACTGTTTTCCGTTAAATTCGCAGGCTTACAATAGTTAAGTGGCAGGGTTTAGAAAAGCCTGAATTTTGACAAGTAGTTCAATCTGCGAAAGGTCGTGTTTTATAGAAGACCAAATTTGAACGTTCAATATGTTGTCAATACCATTACACGTGAAACGTATCTTTGTATTTAATCGTAAGATGAAATACGTGTCCTGTCAGCTTCCTCGTCGTTTCAGAAATATCTCAATTACTTACTTTTGAAAGCTGAAATACACCAAGTCGATAGAGTAAATCGAAATTCCAAAAATCTCAACTTATTCCGCTAGGTTTTTCAGTCCGCTGACTCTTTCCACGATTATTCCGCCGATTAAACAAGAAACTGGCAACGTTCGACGAAAGGAAGGAACCGGTTCGAACAAGGAAGGTCGAAGGCTGCTGGAAACGACCGATCCCAGAACTTTCTGGTAAACGGCAAAATCTAAACCAGGATCGAATCGAACGGACCCGTGAAAACTACAGACAGCGGTCAAGCTCCTTTGGTTATAGACGGCGTTTAACGGCCGGCAATCGAGAATATCATTGAGCCGTGTGTCCGGGCTGTCGCGAAATCCCATGAAAATACGAGCGCGGAAGCAGTGGTCCAGTCCGGGGTTAGTCGAACGGCGATGGAACCGTTTCGGGCAGAAACAGCATCACTCGATACGATTAATTGAAATCACTGAACGCGAAACGTGATTAACGTCGGCCAGGTTTTTCTTTTGAAGCTGAGCCAAAATGAAAACTATCGTGTTAATATGGAATATGCGATGGCAAAAGGAATTATGCATTACCTGTGTGATATGCCGGTAATTATTTGCATGCTGCGGACGAAGACTCGGAGCGTGGAAAATTGCAAATTTAAACTTTAGAAATGTAATCATTTTATTGAATTAATTTTATTGCATATACAATACACGGGCGTAGTTGGTTATGTGATTCGTTGTTTGGTCGATTGGTTGTTTGAATCGATGTAACCAAGTTATATCTATCTTTGTCTGGTCTTTATAGCTGCTGTATTTATGTTTTAAGTAAATAAAATGTTTCAGAGAGTGCAAGTGGATGAAATAGATACGCGTAATCGCAAGCAGCATTTCTGCAAATCTTTAAAACAAATTTCACCACTCCATATCGTAAGCAATCTGGCCAAGTTTGCCCTCTCGCTGGTTACTTTCAACTGCGCGCTCTTTCCATATTCCCTAATGTAAGCTTTTGTTTATTCTACATAAGCACGGGTGCGTTTCTCTGTATGCGATTAAACTTTCTGATTTTAACTTTCTGTAATTAAAGTTAAACGCAGTATTATAATTTAGCCTTTGTTGTAACTTTACTACCGTTTGTATTAATGTTGGTGGAGGGATTTTCTCGAGAGAAATCTACTAAAAATTGCACGACGGTTATAGTTTAAAGGAAGAAGATGAATCGATCGATCGAAAGACAGTCGAATCTCGGGAATAATTCGAACGAGATCCTACGATAACCGGGGCGAGAATTTTCAGAATTTCGTATACTGTACAATAAATTATTATCGCTGGTATTTGCCACGGAGCAACGTACAAATCAACACGCCTAAACATTCGCATAATCCAAATTACGTTCAATCGTTCCATCGAACGAATAAACGAAGAATCTGAAAATATGTTCGACGCACGCCAAGATTAAAAATATTCCACCGCCGAAGCTGGAGTAAAGTCGGTTACCTGAATTTTCCAGTCGGGTAACGGGCATCTATCCGGAGAAGTAAGAAGTGGCCATGAGACGGGTGTCTTCGCTATTTCTGCAACGTAATATTTCACCGGGGCTGACGATATCGCGTCTCTACTCGGTGACAATAGGTCGACGAATGCTGCATGCACGCGTAAGAAATTGAACTTGGACACGGGAACGTACGAAGTTTGGGCCGCGATCTTCGAGATCGGTGATCACTAGCTATTCAAGTCGACCCTCGAATCTCCGGGCTCTCGCAATATCCAATTTCATTTCCTTTCCTCGCTCTTCTTCTTCTTTCTATCGCTCGGATGAAACGCGACGAAAATCTAACCTCGCACCGTTGAATTTCATTTTCATAACTTTTAGCCGTTGTCAGACACGCTCGGACGACGCGTCGCTGAATGAATGAAACCGATACTCGAGCTAGTCGGCCCTTGCTCTTCCGTGACAATAGGCTTCGCGTCGATGTGTACAGACCGCGCTTGTTCGCTCGTGCACGGATCAAGGGTCCCCACTTGATTTCATTCACGCTACTCTTTTCATCGTGCTTCTCGTTCATCTATAGAACAATGTGGCTGGCTACTTTCGTTCCTTAAAGTTAGACCAAGTGTCCTTACTGGAACTGTTAGTTCACTGGAAAGATCAACTTTTGTATCTATAAATTGATGGAAACTAGCCTACTTTTCTGCGATGTATCAAATACTTGTCAGAATCTTCGGAGAAAAAAAAAGCTTGAGAAAACGACCACAGCGACCATACCTTCGTGTTTATGAAGAGAAAGGAAAACGAACAAGGGAAAAGTTAATCTTTTATACACAAAATTCGAATAAACGAACCCACCCTGTATATTACACGTCTTTCCAAATCTGACAGATATTTAAATTTTACGCATAAATCAACTATTTTGGATATATATTTTCGATAAAGGGTAGCCACTATCTTTTAACGTTAAAATTCAACGCATATATTACAGAACTTTGGAAAGGAATAATGGAATGTCACGCGAGAAATATTTCCCTGGGCCAGTATCTATGAAACACGTCGCGACCACGCGATAAATAACTGTTCGGACTGGCTACATCCACGCTAGCCCGGCTTGCTAATCAGTTGTTCATTGAATCGACGATACTTGATCGATCCTCTCCGGCAAGTAACAATGCCTCTTTGAAGGGATTCTGCATACGTGATGGATGCTCTCCCGAAGCTTGTGTGCACGCAACGCTTGCACAACGCCCGCTGTTTCCAGACGCATTGATCCTCTCCATTCAATTCACTGATGCTTTCGCTTGAAACGGACGTGTTTTCCTTGTATACGTTTCCGGTCAAAAGTTAGGGATCATCTGTTTCAAGCGCAGGTTATACCTACTACGATGTTGCGCGAACCGTCAATTACTCGAGTATTCTTCGTTTAAAGAAAATTTGATTAGCTCGATTCGCATTTGTTGTTACCGTGCGTTAAAAATTACGTAGCAATTAACGGAGAGTGTGGCACGAGTTGAACAATTTCTCCAATAACCAAGTAATCTCTACGATAACCCGACTTAAATTCTATCGAGAAACTCGCGAAACCAAGTCAACAGGTTACCTCTCTACAGTGTGACTTAGAAGTCATATATATATATATTATATATATGTATGTATGTATTTTTACTGCAATCGGTAACTCAAAACGGAGAACTTTCATTTTACGTTAAGATACGCTATATAATCGAATGTAAATCTATACGATGTTTAACAATCTAAAAGAATTCGACTATTTTTATGGGATTGTCGAGTAATCTGAACCTTTTAATCGGTTAAGCATGCGAAGTATACGTAAGGGTTTCTCTCCCTCTCGTGCTCGGCTCCTTCTACTTGTTTTTCTTCTTTCGTTGCCTCTCCCGAGTTTTCCTCCTTCCGACTGTAGACGCTTCAGCAACCACGATTTCCTCTCCTATTTCCCGTTATTCTGATCACCGATACCCCATTAAACTTCCAAGAGCGTCTCTCCAAAGTATTCGCGCGCCATTGACTTTTCCTACGACGCCGACGACTGTTTTCTGCAGCTTCTGGTTAAAGGCTGATGTATTCGAAGCCGTGCATTTACGCGTGCGTTAACCAAATACGGAGTTGTAATATAAAGTAAAATTTTTACATTCTTAGATTCCTATCTACTTATAAGATAAATACGTTGATACGCTATGTGTCGATCATATGATATATAATATATGATATGATATATTATATATCATATGATAAGTACTTATATACGTGTATTTCGCATTAACCATGGAACGCATCTATCCATACGTTAAGGATAATTTACCGGAATGTCAAGAATAGAGAGTCCCATCGGACTAAACCGAATTTATTTGGACCGCTTTGCCGCTAAACTGGATGAAGCACCGGCCGTTCCTGGTATCCTATAAACCGGGGCGAAACAAGATAATCCTAACGCAAACAACGTTATCGTAACACATCGAACAAAACAGTGACTAGCAGCGACGGTATTAAGCGATGAGACGAAACTAACGGAAAAAGGAAACGTGTACACGCGGAAAGATGGTGAAAGATGGTGGAAGAAAAGGGGCGAAACCAGCGTTAACCGATAAGCGAAAACGAGCGACATTCTATTACGGAAAATTGCGGAACAACCAGAACATGGAACGTTCGTGACAAATCGAGTCCCATCTTTGGAATGCCATAGCAATCGAACGATTTTAGAAGTTGAGTCGGTCGTTTTGTCGAGATTTTATTTCCGTTAAATTAATCTTATCTTCTTCTTTGTTTATACAGCAGCTGTTTTACTAGAAACGCACAAATCGCAAAGATCTTTCTATCTAAATTTTTTATCCTTAAATAAATTGATCATTTTCCGTGCGAAAGTTGGAAAATTTACTTTTCCTATCTATCTTTCGGCAAATCAACAAAATCAAGCTCGATAATCGACCATTCGAAAAGCAAATCGGCCGTACTTCTCACCACCTTTCATGAACTGTAAGATTTTATTTTTATTCATAGTTGGATAAATATCAGTGGATAGAAAGATTTTGTGGCGCGGACCGATGAACGTCCATGGAGAGACCGATGGTCGCGGACGATAATCACAGTAATGGTATTGCCAACGCCGTTGCTGTAGCCGAAAGGTCGACGCAACGGAAATTTATTATGCACACGAACCGACGTACGTGAGAACCGGAACTCGTATGTATACGTCACTCGCCGGCGACGCCCGACTCAATTAATGCCACGCTAATTGGTGCCGTGGTCATTGCAGTCCACCTGGTAATTTCATTTTATACTCCGGTATACTCCGGATCATTTTTCTGAGATCGTCTCATCTACGCACATCTACGTATGTATTATATCCGTTTCCGCCATTGTTGAAAAATAATTTTCCATTGAATTAAAATGTAAGATTATATTTATAAGAAATTTAACGATAACGCGAAATCGTATGCAACTGGATATTTCGAATGAGAGAAAACTAATGAATATGGCGGACGGAAAGACCCTCGCGTGAAACTGTATTTCGTTTAGAAGTTTTACATATTTATGTGATTACAGTGATAAAGCATCATCAATCTTGAATCGACGGTTCAAAGGATCTTTCTCAGAGGGTGATAGATATCCAGAGCATGGTGAAATGTATATGCTTTAACGTAAGAGAACTTGAAGAAAGTTGAATTTTTGCAACTTGGAAGTTGCAAGTGATACACACCACTATTCCGTGTAAAAGGGTCATTTTTTAAAGTAAACTTTAGAGTATTTGAATTTATATAAATCGTCGCGTTGATAGAATTGCATAAGTATATTTTTCAAATTGTGTGTGCTTTGCTTAGTGACAAGACGTAGTATTTAAGCAATGAATATTTTCTCGAATACAAAACGATTTTATTGGGTTTATAAGAAGAAACGCAAACGATGTTTCGTATTCGCTATGTGATTCCCGGTCGTAACAGAGAGAGTTACGTTTTCGTGAATCAATATCGCTTCACAAATCGGATATGACCTGCTTGTATAGTGGCCAAAACGGTGCACAAACGTCGTGAAGATAACCGCACGATGGGAAACAAGTCTAACCGACAAATCATTGTATTATCCGGCTTAGCAGGAAACGAAAAGCTAGGATACCTACTAGAAAGGGAAAGATGGAACAGCGTGCAAGGGAATCTCCGTAGCTTTAGAAAAAGATAAGTCCGAGCTTTTCACGTGATCTGGCAAACGATAGTACGTAATATCTGACGACGATATCTGCCAGAACCAGATCGGTGAAATTAGCCAGCCCTATGGATCTCGTTACATCCGATTTTTCGTTCGTTGTATTCGATAAATCGTTGGAAAAATAAAATTTATGCAGCATGGCATTCTTGGAATATCGCGTCGAAAGATCAAGTGTCCAATCTAGTTATATCTCAAATAAATTACGTGTTGTCGTAGGAACGATTTTAAAACAGAAATTAAATAAACGGCGACGTCTAAACGTCCCCATTGTCTATAAATCTTGCACGCAGTTTTATCGAAATGATAATTTTTTCAGCTTTTTTCCAATCCTATGTAGAAATACTACCGTAGCAAAATTTTCAATCAACAAGAGACGCATATTTGGACGGTGAAAATACGAGCAACGAATATAGTTTAGCTCGAGTATATTGCGAAGAGACAGGGGAAAAGCTGCAACGTGGCAGCCTTTCGCAAGAAATTTTCACAAAAATGTGACAACCGTAGTAAAATCAGGAATTGAAAACTCGAAGATTTTAATCATTCCGATATCGAAGATTTAATTGTTTTGCCATTTGATTACTCTTGTTTTACATCGATCGACTTTCCATTGCGAATAGTAGAAAAGTGAGAAAAGAAACATCAATGAAAAACCAACGACAGAGAGAAGAAAACTCTCGTGAAATCGAAATTGGAAAGCAGAAAAAGGTACGATCGGTAGAACAAAGACCAAGCAATAAAAAACGCTTTAACTTCTAAATGGAGTGAAACTAGTGCACTAAATGCAGTGAACTTTTGTGAGAATTAAAAATCGAACTTTGTAGAAATTCCAAAATGAGTTTGCTACGAAATAAGCTAAAAATGTTTAAAATACCTTGCGCTGTAATAATATTCTATGTAATACTCCAGTACCGTAGAATGTTTTAATGCGTATATCGTACGTTACATAAAACTGGCTGGTTAAATAATAATCGACTGTTGCGATCCGAAATTGCAATCTCAAACTTTCTTTTAATCGTGTCAGTCGTGTCTTGTTACGATGCTGATGAAATTTCAAAATGAGATGTACAATAGTTAGAAAGATTCGAATAAAGCATAATACGCACGCATATTCGTAAAAGTTTCTACAAGTATCGCAAAACTTTTGTCAGCTATTCCAACTTGATGACCTTTCTCATTCAGAATACGCAAATTTCCACGTCATAGAATCAAAAGTATCCTTCGGTTATTACGAACATAAGAAATATATCAAATAAGTGTCTGTAACGTAGCGCATGGTAAAGGAGCTTGGGACGAAAATGGTGGAATATGGTGAAACGCGTTTCACGAGTGCGTGAATTTTTCCAGCTCGTTACGCGTACTTGGCCGACAAGTTGAGTTCAAGGCTTGCTCCAATTGTCCATATCCGCACAGGGTTGCGTTCGTTTGGACGATCGGTGAGTAATCGGAAAAGTCGGGAACTGGCGCGTCGCCAAATCGTTCCGACGTTGCTTCCCTGCAGCGCGGCATAGCGATATTTCAATTCTCGGGCATACTTAGCTCACGGAACCGAGGCAACGAAAGAACATGGGAGACCGGAAGAGCGCGTAGATACGCTACCGATTCTTTCGGAATCCAGCTCCAGACTCCAGTGGTCTTGTAAATCTGCGCTTTTCCCCAGACATTCGCGGAAGCTGTCCACGAGAGAAGGACAAGGGAATCTTCAAGGGAACAAGGAGAATTTTGGCAGAGGAAGAGATTTGGCAGCAACTAAGCCCGCCATAAAGATCGTCCCCTCTCCTGCTTTGCCTATGCATTTATTCCACTATAGCGTGTATCATTGTTCGCATCGATCTGAGGCATGGTAAAGCTGAGCGTGTTCTCTCTTGATACCAGACGCTCGTGGATGTGTTGTTTTGACAAACAATGGACTACGAGATTGTACGTTGTTTTAAAGCGATTTATTAGTAATTCCACGTAGCATGATATTGTGTTTTCTAGTTAGCGTGTGGTGTAGCATTACGTTTCCTATGTTAGTATACAGCTTACGGTATTATACGATATGCACTGACGCGATGCTGTATACAGTCTAATACGTACATGTTGAATAATTTCGTCCAGCTATATTCTATAATGTAACGCAAAGAGAACACAAAGATTTACACTTACGTTTGCTCTAAATGGCGAATTCGACATGTAATATTAAGTATAGCTATGTGCTACATCGAGGCAACTTTTTTATAAACACTTGTTTTCTTCCACCAACTTAAGTACGATACTAGAATATGTTAAGTTGGAGAAGTAACTCGTAGGAAATGTTCCGACCATGACATGTCTCTCGAATAACGATATCGTGAAAGTTGGCGCAACTGCTAAAGATACGCTCGTGCTCGGTTCTTAACATCGAACTTGAAACTGTCGAAACTATCGAAACTCTCGAAAGCTCTCGACGTAAGAACCTTCGTAGAAGAGGCTATTTATACTTTTATATTTACGTCTATATTCTTTAGAGATATCGACGATTGTACCTTAATTCTCACGCGAATAACGAAAAGGGCAAAGGGAAGCGAAAAACCGCTTTGATCTTATTGCACGGACGAGATCCAAAAATGCCAAAATCTCAGCGACGTGGAAATATTTTTCATCCGGTCGAGACAATTGCTGGCCGAGCTTGCGCGATGCAAAGACTTGGTCCCTCTGGTCTCGATTCGTCCTCGTGGCCCAAAAACGTATCGTCAAAGAGCGGGCTACGCAACTCGGGTCGTGGGTTCGGGGTGCTGCTTCAAACTCGCGATAGACTTTCGTGCAAATCGCTCGCAATTTGCGTTCTCGTGAGTACCCGACTGGATACATAATTTCAAGTTCTGCGCCCCGTTGAAGCGTGCCGTGCAAATACGCTCTACAGTCTGCACCTCTCGAACAGCGTAATTTACGTTTTACCTAAGTACACCGGGAAAACGAGAGAATTCGACGGCGTCTACTGTATGGAATATCTTGGTCGTTCTACGTCGTCGATACGCATATAGAGGCCATTAATGGTAAACTGGCGATCTCGTCGACCACGCAAATTGCTGGCCAAATGATTACAGGCCGAGCCGGACCACCCTCGACCAGCCTCGAATTGGTTCCACGGGATCTCCTATCGAAGACGTGCTCCTCCATCGGAGGACGTGCGCCATGTTGCGCCAGCTTGCGTGCAAATCGATGGTAATTAGCAGCTTTTCAAGCACCAACGCAGACAGTTGCCCGAACTGGAATTGAACGGCAATCTGTTGGTAGAATCCTCCTCGTGGAATTTCGAGCGTTGAGTTGGTCGATCGCGGGGCCAGCTGTGCAATGATTTTGGATTGATGCGAGTTGGATGAACAGAAAAATGGAGAAACTCGAAGGGTGAGAAAGAGATTTGAAATATTAAGGAAATAGAGACGAAGAAAGAAAATGATGTAATACGAGGCACAGATGTAGTGAAATAAAAATAGAATCAATGAGATCGAATAACAATGCAGAGTCAACGAAAAAAAGTTTATATCGTATCCGAATATTATTTGACTCTCTGTCGCATTTAACGAATCGAACTAACATAGAAGACATGGAAGTAGGTTTTTCCCCTTGCGCGATACATTAAATCCAGCTTCGTGTCACGCTTGACAAAACAGCGAGACGTAATTAAGAGGCAGAGACGCAACAACAGTCGTCCCCCAACGAGATTTCACGTCGCTACGCGGGGTTTGAAAAAAACAAAAAACTAAAGCAGCGAGACGTTCGCGTCGAACATGATTCTTTAGGAATTCACTTGGAAAGATCTGGAATTCACCGCTGTGTGTTCTATTCTTTGAGTTGACGTGCGGAAATGGAAGAACAGTCTTGGAAAAAGAGAACGCGCGGACACGCAAGACACCAACGAAAACGCCACTATAAACAATCCTCCTAACGTTGTACGATGGCAAGAAGACTATCCTGCGGGTTGACACTGTACCAATAACGAACAATGTTTGATCGACGATGCAATTTCTTTATCGTACTGTACGTACGATATATTAGGATACTTGAAAAGTTATATTTTATATTATATTCAGAGGATTTTTCAAACAATTTTTTCATCCAGGATTCTTTTTCTCAATAGGTACAGCTATAACAGTACGGTTTTGTGTGTCACAGAAATAACTGCCAAATCAATAATTTTATATTCGGATCTATCGGTTGCTAGCGAGATGTGAAAAACTAACATCGAAAACATATAGGCCGTGATGCATTTCAAAAATACACGAGAGAAAAGAATATTCAAACAGCCCGAGTTTATCAAAAATCCATTATGTCTAATACGATTTGTCGGATTTATTTATTTTCAGGTAGAATATTCCTTCCTCGTACGTAGACGTCATAACGTAAAATATATTCATGAAAAAGGTACTCTCGACGGGTTGAAAATATGAAAACGTGTTCTATGATTCCTCTGGTCCGTTCGTATTAATTATTCTTTGCGTATCTCATATTAAACGTGAAATATAATTTGTTATAAAACAGCAATACGATGGAAGAGATTTGTGATAGGAACGCTTCTATAACATATCGCTGGCGAAAATGAAAACCTTCGACTTTCGAATATCGTAGCGCAGGATCGTAACGCGATTTTATGAAAACAAATGAAAGCGAAATGGGATGGGAAGATGGAAAGAAACGCGAATCCAAGAATTTTGCGTCATCCGCGGAACGGTAACCGCCCTTGGACATCAGCCAAAGTTGTGTCACAGGCAAGAGTAAAATCGCAAAGTCCGCATTATTTTTCTATATAGATGTTCAACGTCAAAAAAACCTTATCCGAGTAATTTCAAACGGCACGGCCGTTATAACTTTCATTTTTCACACTGTAGTCACGTTGTTTCCTTGGACAAGCATACCGTACGTACGGAAAATTGCGATAAAAATTTAACCTGGCCACCAGATATTAATAGGTTATTATTCTTTATTGCCTAAATTATGTAATTTAGTGTCAAACAATACTTTTAGTATCAAGTAATCGCAAATCACCCTGTCAAATAATTTTATTACTTTCGTTACTGTGAACGATATAAAACCGTCGCGAAGCTGTAAACTGAAATTAGAAAAATTTGTCTGTTCGTTGAACGCATTGATACGATCGCGCGAAACTTACGACTCTTTAAGTCGGTGCAATTGCGTGTACCTCTAAAGTGCTTTAAAAATGCTTGGAAGAAGGACGAATTTTATGGTTGTTGCGGTAGTTCTCAATTTTCCGATATTGTTACCCGAGTATAGAGCCTGAAGCGTATCTTCTCAGTGAGCGTCACCTTTGATCGCACCGTGATGCAATCAGCGACCGCGTTTGACACGGTTCCGCGTATCTAACGATTCCAAATTCCGTCCGTCGTAAGCAACGATCGACGACAAAGTTCGTCGTGAAATCGTCCAACATAAATTATGCAGGTTTCCGCGAGAAGTGATGCCTACAGACGCAGAATGTTTCGCTAAAGATCGGATTTTATCGGCGGGTCCGTCGTACACGGCTACGTCTCGAGCGCGAATAGAAATTGTGCCATATTCGACGGTGGATTTTGTAGTCGGGCGGCTAGTCGCACGTGCAAAAGAGACGTTAAAATCGGCAACGAGCGATCTCTCGCTCATTGTTCAAAGTAACGCGTCAGGCAGTTACAGCTTGGCTGCAGGTGCACGGGCGGTCTTGCGCTTGTTATCAACAGAAATTAGTTACGTGTGATTATTTGATACCGCTTTGGCAAACAATGCGCGATTTTGCTCGTAAATCTGCCCAGAGTTACGAGCTACTTGTTCCTTCGAATATACCATGTGTTTCATTGTTTTAACAGTACGCTGTTTCTTCCACGCGACGGAAGGACCAACGATTCATTTTTATATTTCACCTTCTACGATTAAATACTTTTCGCTTTAACGACAAATACACGTACCGCGGTAGAGCGGAATAATTCTTCAAAAAACGTCTACAGACGAATAATTAATTTTTTGATTTCTTTTTTACTATATCGCAAACACCGCTGTATTATTTTTCCGCCATTAAAAGTGTTACAATAGTCTTCTATATACATAACACGAAAGCGACCATTATTTTCTCGCTTAAATCATGGCATGAAAAACAGAAAAAGGAGCGAAGAATTTCAACAGACCATTCAAAAACTCTCTTTACGGTTCCACTCAGCTGCAGTCAAAGAGAAGAGAATAAAGGGATACAGGGAAAGAGAAGACGAGGCAAGAAG
Organism: Bombus cullumanus; assembly: GCA_014737535.1. Classification (NCBI taxonomy): domain Eukaryota; kingdom Metazoa; phylum Arthropoda; class Insecta; order Hymenoptera; family Apidae; genus Bombus; species Bombus cullumanus. The sequence continues at coordinate 374,001 of JACXIX010000011.1, forward strand.
AAGTAAGGAAGAAAGACATCGGCGATAGAATCAGGTTCGTCAAATTCAGTCAGAAATCCCGTTGAAAACTTCGTTCCTTTCGTCGACGATGACATTTCCGTAAAAGTGTTTCCTTCCCGACGACAGCCAGGATCAACGTCGAGGTGTTTCAATAGATCCTTTCATCGAAAAAAGCTCCTCTGTCTTTTACTTATCCTCCGTTTTATCTCTTAAGCTTTATTCGATTGTCTACGGCGAAAGATCGGAATCAAACGTCGCGACGACAGAGAAGGAGACGGAGAAGAGATCGAAAGAGCGAGAAGAAAAAAGGAAAAGAGCAGACACGGAGACCGAAGGTGCGGATAAAGGAATGCGAGAACTGTCATCATTTTTCGCGAACGAGAGTAAAGGAAACGGATGCGGTGCAATTTGCGTACAACGCTTCCTACTGGTGGACTTGGTTAGATATTTACCGTGTCGTTCAGACCTTCCGCGAAACGCTTTACATCGAACCTTTCTTTCCCTTTACTCGCACGTTGATCGTTTCTTTCGGAGCGTTCGTTTTTTCCGAATTGATTCTTTCGAAGTTTTTAGCCTCGTCGATAAAACGCAACAAATAAACGTACATGTTCTCTTTGTCGAGCCTTAAAATCATTCATTGCAGAAATGAATTATGACTAAAGAATAATTATGTGCATATATATTTATAAAATGTCGACATTTTCCTCCACAATGGATAATCGTCACAAATTTGAGAAGAATTCGCGTTCATACGTACATTTAAAAACTCCAGTTGAGTTAAATTAATCGTAACACGAGAATTTCAATGAAAATTTCAGTGAACAAGCAACGAGAAACGAAACATACAATGACGTATGATAAATTTAAGATTAAAAGTTGCATTTGGGTGAACGTGCTATTAGCAAAGCCTTTCGATTTGAATTGAATTCGGTATGATGAAGCATAATTGCAAAGGGAACAGAAAATATACGAATAAAAAATTGTTCTTTACGAATACCGTTACGTATATAACGAATATCGCTGGTACCTCTACCTTTAACACTTCGTTTAAAAGAACTATCGGTCAATATTCGAAATTTTCATTCGGGGGATTAAACGCGGAGAAAGAAAATTCACAGCTTTTTTAGAAAAAAGGTTGGAGAGGGAGAAGAAAGTGAGAGAAGAGTTTCACACAAGAATTCAAACACCTTGGTGTCTCACATTACTGCCAGTTATCGAGCTTAAATAGCGTTGCTTGTTTCACCCTTGTTTCAGCTCCATGTGCGCGTATAACTGGACGACGTAAGGTAGGAAGAGAGACGGTATCGAGGCGATCGTAATCGTAAGCGAAGGTGGTCGACTTTCAACTTCGTTTAGCTTGCTTTCCTCTTCTTCGAACTCGTTGCGCGACCGGCTGGCTGATTCAAATTTTACGCCATACTCCTACAACTACGAGAGGCTACACGAGGAATAAAAGAACGATCGAAACGACGCAGTCTGACGACCCAGAAGCGAACAAAGCTCGGATCATGGGACAATTATATGCACGGTGCGATGCAAGTACACGCGGTTCAAACCAATTGTCTCTATTTTATCCTTTGTTTTTTGCGATTTGTTTTGTCTGCGAGCTTATTGAACTCGTCCTAGCCCGTCTGCCAATAGCTTTTGTTGTTACATCACGATGGATTAATAACGAGAAATTTTTATTTGGAAGGAGGTTGCATTATTTTTAGTCGTGAAACACACGTTCTTTGCCGGGTGCCACCGATTATCGGCACCGATTTGAATTTGTGATGCGCGATTTAAAGACACGCGATCGCGTTGCACATGTACCAAATATGAATTTAAACGAAATAGAATAGTCGATATGAATTAATTCGACTTATACTTTTTTAATGACTCCGTAACAAAATGTAAATACAGGAGATGCGATGTATCGACGGAAGTATCATTTAAACCGAATGAAAAGTTGAACATCTATCGCTGTTGTGTTAGAAGTAGAGGAGCGTTTATTCAACTACTTACAATTTACACCGCGAGGATATTTCGCTCCATAGAAACGGGTATGAGAGAAATATTTTCATTAAAGATAAGAAAATAGAGGCGAAGAGCAGCAATGTGTTTCGTTTACGCGCTATCCACTAAAACAGAGTTACTTCGCGTGTAAAACGTACGAACCTCTATTATTCCGTGATGAAGAACGTTTACTATCGTTTAGAATAGCGGCGTATTCATGATTACGAAGCGACCGATACTACCCACAATTTCATGCTTAAATGTTTAAAATATTACACATGTTATACGGAGTAAAGTTACTTTGGAAATTGACAAATTAAATTATTATACCGAACGGCGATGCTTCGAGTTATATTTTAGAAAAGAATCGATTAAAATAACGTGTTATTTCAACCTGAACAGTGCCGATACTTTTGTTCGATGTTTTAGGGACTGTTAAAGTACTAACTGATTAATTAAATTCCACAGAACGTTATATCGAAAAGTCGACAAATACTTTCGATAAATGAAAATGGCGGAAGGTGAATAGGAAGATCGGATTTCTGGTGACGAAGGCGTTAAAAGACCATCGGATTCTTGGTATTCAGAATTCATCGTCAGAAACTATTCCAGAACGATCGAAGATTCTCCGACGACGCGCAAAGCCCTCTTCCGAACGCAGCCAATGCCTCGGCTGAACGAAGTTCATTAAAGCTCCTTAAAGCGTCATCAAGACGCGCTATCGGCGTTGAGGTTCACCCATTGGAATCGATTAAGAGACTTGGTGCCTTAAATTTTTCTCCGGCCGTGATTTACATAAAAATAAGGTAGCGAAAATAAGAGTCTGAGAATATCTGACCTGGAAATAGTCGTCTCTTTTGTCCGCATATTGTACGTCGTAGGTTCGCGTACCCCTTCGATTCAGAGTAGGCTTAAAAAAGGAAAAAAAGAAAAAAGGAAAAGGAAGATAAAGAAAGAAAGCAGCGAGTTATCACGCAGTTATTGTTGTCCCGGTTTCGTCCCCTATTGCGAGAATGCAGCTAGATACAACCGCGTACATGCGGCGAAAAGTTACTGAAAGGGAAGTTTGTTTAGCTTCGAAAAGTTCGAGGGAAGCTTCGAGGAAGAACGTGCCTCGGTTAATTCCTACTCATATACATGCTAACGAGAAGGGTCTTTTAGAAACGATCGTTTTAAATCTGTTTTTACTTAAATCGAGCCAACGATTCATAAAAATTGCGAATTTTTCTGAAGATTTGATACAGATGGCAGAAGATTTAGGATGGCAACAGGTGTGATTTATTCGGTAATTTTTCAATTTTTGCGAGATGCCGATTGTTAAAATGAAATATTTCGCTAATTATTTACAAAAAGGCACACCTCGTCGATTTAGTTGGACTCGATGTCAAGGATATCGTTCTGAACAACTTTTCCCCGTACATGTTACTCATCGTTGGGCCCTAATTTCCGAGATATCGGCTAGAAACTGTCTGTACCGTTACAGTGAATTCTATCTATAATATTTATAATTATGCGTCCATGAGAGCGTGTGTGTTAGTATCAATCGCCGGCCGCCTCAGTGGAGCCTAATTCTTATTTTTTATTTATAACTTACATATATGAGTTTGGATTTGACGCGCAACTGTAAGCAGAATGTCTGCGAAAAATGAAGGCCATGCGGCGATTATACGTACAGAAATAGGTTGATCGAAATATTGATTTCTACGGCGTATTAAAAAATCATCGAAATCGGCGAGGAGTGCCTCCTTGTAAATAATTACCAAAATTTCACTCAAACGTTACTCGTACATACTCGACGTTCGTACCTTTCTCAAATTTTAATTCTGAATCTAGATCATCGTATTTTCTAACGTCACGCAATGTATAAAATTGTATTGTACATAACTACACCAGATCGATCTTACATATACGGATTATGGAACGTATTTCGAAAATATTCTGCGATCGATATGTATCTAAAAACAAGCGCACGTGAACAGTTGAATTGAGTTGCGTGTAACCACCCCTGCATAGGACAAATTGAAACCGTATACGACCTAGCGTTTAGCTCGATATACGACGGCTCGACGAGTTAGGCAACAGAGTCATGAAAGATAGTCGTCAAGATCGATGTTAATCGCGAAATGGATGAGACCCGGGTGACGGCGGTTGGAAGACACGATTCGAAGAAGCGAGTTGCATATCCGAAATATCTTGGTCGGGTCGCAATGAGCCTCGATCGCTTTCGAGGCACGACAATGTGCTCGTTTGAGACACGGGTGTGTGTCAAATGCCGGGGGCTGATTGTATCTCGGCGCAATACGTTACGTCAGAATGTAGCGCGGATAGCGTGGAGTGCGGTGAACCTAGTCCGAACGTTGTTTCCTGCCGGTGCGGTGCCAGTTGTTCCACAGTCTGCTGCAATATCGTGCCCCGAGATCTAAATCAGTGCTCGTCACCGTGATCAACGCTGGTCTAACCACGCGACGATGTAAACGACTTTTCTAATTGAACAGGCTGCCACCCTAAGCAACGATCAGAAGCATTCTAGGAGACAAGCTCTCTCTTGTCCTCCTAAATGACTCTTTTTAGATGTATCGAGTGTCGAGAAGAATTAAAATTTAGGCTTGTTCAGTCACTTGCTTGTGAAATCGCACGAACAATGGAAAGTCGGACGACATATAGGAATGTTCGAGTGCAGTAAAAGGTAGATCGCGCGATAGAACGATGAACTATAACTATAAAAACTATAAACCGCTCTGGCCCTTTTTAACTCCACATACATTTTCACTCGCACTTTTCTTCTAAAATCATTGTTTTTACGTACCCTACGTATATAAAAGATTCTCTTATTTTCATATAACTTGCAAGAATCTTCCCTTTCGGATCTTAAGATCCGTCTAACACGAATTTTAACTAAATACAACGTTAATCGCCAATTAGTGCAATAAGAAACTTTCAAAATAGTAATTTTCTCAATTTTCGAATTGCTTATGTACTCGGCGTTACATCGCGTTATTCAACGCTAGAGTGTTAATCATTGGAGACGCTTCCATCGTCACTTATTCAGGGTCTTACTATCGCGGCGTTGAACATTTCACGTGATTTACACGAGCAGTTCCACGTGGCGAGAATCTTACTCCGATTACAGTTCTCATTTCGTACGGATTACATTTCTGAATATTTCATGGAATTTACGTGCAGGCCGGGAAATTGTGGTTTTAAGAATTGCGATAATAACGCTGTGAACAGTTGTCTCAATGACCCTACCGTTTAATATTTAACTCGTCTTGTCACATTTCCAAGGGAATGAGCTTTCCCTCGCTGTTCTATGCACTCACACGCGTATACTTAGCCCATTAGAAATATATCGCTTTCGCCTATGTTTCAAATATGTAAAAATGCAAAAATGTAAGTACGATGGTCCATGGTTTTAAATCAACTACTATAATAATTACTTTTTTGAATAAATTTTGACTACTGTTTAACAATTTTGTAATTCTAGTTCAACGGTTAATTATTATCGAGTTATTACGTTTTTTTCTATTTATTCGTAACTACGGAAGAACGAAAATCTAGTAAATTTGTAATTTCGTGTAGTTGATCGGAGAAAACAGATTATCTGCGTATTTAAATATATCAACGCGTTAGATCGATACATCGACTTCTCTATGGAGGAGATACACGTGTCAAGAGTCAAAAATCGACGCATCTTACGTCGTGCGTCGTACATTATGCGATGTCGATTCATTTTCAAGAGTGTTGTGCGTGTTGCCGATAGCTGAAACCGTAAACGTGTCATTGATCTCGATAGCGGCTTTGAGTGGCGATACTCTCAAGGACTAGCGCGGTTCTAAGAGTTTCGGGGTGACAACAAGCGGCCTGGCGCTCTTTGTTGTCCATTGCCGAGGATCGCGTGCACGGGGAGTCGATGACTGGGGGACACAGTCATGGTGCTCCGTGACACGTGGAAAGCGATAACGGTTTTCCAGAAGGATCTGACGGCAAAGCGAGGAGGGCGACGAACAGGACTGACGATAAGTAAAGAAGCTCGGCACTTTCCCCAGAACCTTCGTGAAATGCGGCTGGCCGAAAATCGATATACGTATTATCTAACAAACGTATATGGCGTACGTAGAGCGCAGTATATTGCTATGCTACTTGTTGTCCCGCCTATTTTCATAATGCGTTAAATATCGTCGTCCAGCACGCAAGCAATTATCGTCGAAGCAATCTTTCCCCCATTCAGGCTACGTGCTCCTCGTACAGAAATTCGAAATATTCGCAAATCGAACGCTTCGTACAATAAACTCCAATCACGGCCGACTGTGCATAGACGATCGCTTTGACGACTTCGGATTACGCGATAAATAAATCGAATCGCCATTGGAAATCGGAACGACGCGACGATTTAACGATTATGATTTTCATGCTCACTCTCGGACAATAATGGCAAATTAAATCACGGAATAACAGCGAGTAAATTATAACATGCGAAGAACGTTGTTTCGCGAATCGGTCGCGTCAAAGCAACGTAACTAAATTGCGAGTGTTGCACGATTTTATATTTCTATGAACACGGCTAAACGAATTGGACCTAACTAAAAATTTGTTTCATTTGGTAAATATTTTAACGAATACTATACTTTGGGATATTACATATATTTTGCATGCTATACGCGTTTAATAGATTTTTGCACTCTTAAATTACTCTTAAAAATCCCTAAACGCGACAGTCGAAATAAAACGTACTGAGATGAAATTGTACTTTTTTTTTTAATTACGTTTTCAGCGAAAGCTACCAATGGTTTGAAAAAATTTAGGAAAAAATACCGAGGAATTCCAGAGGGGGGATGGCAATTTCGAAGCAGTCGGATGTAACCGCTGCGGAATCCGCACAGCGATTAAGCTGAAAGCTCGCATTCCCAGATAAATTTTCCGGCCAGCCGTCTGTCGGCATTAAAGGGTAAATTAAGTTAAACGCTGCAAAATTAATTACTCGCGCGGGTCTTTTCGTGCGAGCGTTACTTCGCGGTCTTCCGCGTTCCTTCGTGCGACCGGGAAATATTTCCGAGAGCGAAAGTCCGTCACCAACGCGAAGCCGATTGCGAGACGTTAGACGCGCTTTATCGTTTCGTTTCGACCGATAACGCGACTGACATATGTACTTTAGCGGAGAAGTACGCGGCCGCATGCAACGCTGTCGCGAAAAACGTCGATTGCGATAACGCGACCCCTTTTTTGCCACCGCTCTTAACCGACCACCGGATCTGGGTTACTCGAGCTGAGGCCTCCGTGTTGCAGTTCATCAACATCATAGTATTTACGAGGGAGGATTTTAAGAGCTTCCGTGTATCGGAAAAACAGTTCCATAGCGCATATGTGTGTTTAAGTTTGCTTCCGATTTTCATTCTGAATAGACTCCTCGAGATCTTTAATCTTCAAAATGTTGAAAATTAAACATCTTTAATAGAGTCAAAGAATCATTTATATACACTGGATATATACTGTGGATCGAGAGTTTTGCGGCAGATTTACTACCTATTTGCTTCAAATATTGGAAATAATTATAGAAGAATTATTTTGTAATATTTTGTAACTTTGTTACAAACATTTTGATTTGAAAAATTAAACCTCACAGCTGTCGTTTTATGCGAATCTACTTTTACGCCCCTTCCCTTCTTGTACCCGCTATCAAGCTGCAGAAAACATCTTGTTTCCACCAAAAAACTCCGAAGAAAGTGAGCCCGTTCCGAATCGTTCCATCTACTTCTGCCTATTCCAACTTTGACCTTTATTTTCATTCTACCCATAACGTCCGTCTCTAATCAGTTTATCCTATTTCAATTCTATATTTTCAATCCATCCGAAATTGATTAAATCATTATTCTCGTTTGAAAGAAGCACGCAACTGTAAGATCCTATCCTTTTTTGTCGCTCGCATAATATATTTATCCATTTTTAGTGAAAAAATATCTTTATCGTGTATACCATGAAAATGAGAATTCTGTTACATACGTATGACACGCGATAATACCGATAACTTTGCAGTATTGGAAACTAGTTGCAAAGTAATTTGATAATCGTCGTACGTGATACGTAGCATGTATATCAGGCTGTAGAAATAAGTTGAAATTTCCAACTCGGTGCACGAAGAACTAATTTAGCAACATTCTATTTTATTCCAAAAATCAGAGCACGTTCCGTGTTATTCTACGTGAATTTAAAAAAATCCTCGTCTAAAATGGCTGGACAGGAGATGTCGGAAGTACGATGAAATGCATTAATACGCATATTAACGAAATATACAAGAGAATTCAGCGGGATGGCACCAGTAGCGAACGCGAATAACAGCTGGCTCCAGAACGACTAGAATTCTAGTCACGAGAGATTATTAATTAGACGGCTCGCGAGACGAATTTTTCTATTCTTGCAATTCTAATGACCTAATTCTTCTGTCGTCACACGCGTTGAGAAGCGTATTCCAATTTTTCAGGTGGAGCTGACGTTAACTGTGTTACCGTGCGCCTGCCACGCCGGGAACTCTCAAGGGAAATGATTAATCCTTGCAACCTTCTGTCAGCAGAGCCGGTGCACCAGAAAAGAGTACAAAGAATCCTCTCACTCATCCATTTTGAATTCCTTCTGGCTCTTTGATCCTTTCGCCTCAAAATCGCTCCCAGCGCAACCCTTTCGTCCAAAGTGCTTCTCCGTTGCTCTCTCTCTCTCTCTCTCTCTCTCTCCCTCCCCCTTATTCACCCTAGTATGTTTTTCCACAAAACGTTTATTCTGCGCAAACATACGTTAACTATACCTTTCTCTTCTACGCGCAACAAAATAAAAGAGGTAATAATTCAGCAGAGGATGAAGGAAAATTTCCGCGTGTCACGCGGATCGACCACCCTCGACTTGTTTACGCGTCGTGCTATACCCGAATTTCCAGCGTTAATTACTTCAAACATTTTTTATGGTTTTGATGGCTTTCGTGGTTATACCGTAGTGGTGTAATCTTATTGTTAGCTCACCAGAGGGACAAGAGAGTATATCGAACGTGATATTTTTTGATAGCGTGGAGATTAGGTTACCAGAAATTGACTGAAAAATTATTAATATACGATGTATCGACACGTATGGAAATTCTTTATTGGATGCTTACAAGGTTCGAAACTTCCATATGTATCTAAATAGGATAATACTATATTTTTTACTTTTACGATGCTTCGCATCGTGTGAAAATGTTGATGTTAAATATACGATGTTCCGGAGAAGTCGCATAAAACTGAAGTTTCATTTTTAGCAACTACGTAATAGCGTCGATAGGACAAAATACGATTCTAAGTAGTTACATCGATCATTGTGTACACAGGTGTGATGTAAGCAGCATCACGGTGAAGTATTCCTTTGTGCAAGGTTGTCGGATAATTGTATCCAAGTTGCGAGACTCCACTTCGGTCTCTATAGATAAATAAACGCGAGCGAACAGAGGCGAGACTGACTGAATGCTCACAGGTGGGAACCGGCGCAGCTAGGCGCACCTACCGAGAATGCGAAGTACGTCATGCCGAGGGGAAACAATAGACAGATTAACCCGAGACAAGAGTACGGGTGAACGAGGTTCCCGTAGCTAAACACGACCAGCCACTTCGAACCGGAACTCCTAGTCGTTTTCGCGAAATGCGAGTGAGTGTGTAACGAGGAAAACTACGTGACGCCGCCAATGGATTTTACCCTAATGTTCAGCAGTGAACAGAGGATGAAAGCGGACGTGTTTGGATACATTTTCAGTCGTTAGATCGAGTAACGCAATAATTACGAAATTTGGATCGAGCAACAATTATTATAAGTTTTTGCGATATTTTGTTTGAAATTCTGGAATTTGCCGGTAAACGAGGTCGTATCCACCTTTATATTATAACATCGAGTAACTTTCTTATCTAGACATTGCCATAATGTTTGGCCACTTCGCCTTATATTGCAGAAATTTCTATAATTTTTAATCTTAAATTTATTTACGTTCAAACTGAACTGAAAAATACAGTTCTCCGGCTATCTAAAATTTCTATTTACATACAAATTGGCACAAGTTAAAAATTCCTTTTTCAAATAGACATATATATGTAATATGCATTAACGATCGATGCAAGCCGATTTAGCGTAGAATAGACGGATCAATGTAACCGAAATAAAACGAACAGAACCCCACAAAGTGCACGTAGATAGCTAAACACAGGTATCCACTCAGATGCAAGTATCTGGAGATGCAGGGAAGATGTTATCGAAAATCCAAGTGTATGATGACGTCTATGTACCTTGTACCTTGACGTAATGGAGCTCTTGTTGCCTAACCTTAATTAGTTTTCGTTTCGTTTCGTTTCGTTTCGTTTCATTAGTTTGAAAGCACGATCGCTTCGATGAACCAATTTTTGACGCGATATCACTGTCGACATTCCAATTTTATAATCTATGTTATGCAATAAAAAGATCTGTGAATTTAAAAACTTTAAGGTATATTCTATCGATATACGATATAATCAGTAGTGTGCGATTATTGACATCGATTTAATACGCATTGTTCTCTGGCTTTTTCAATTTTAAAACATCGTAGATTTTATTATCTTTCGTAATACATACGCTCCGTTAAGTTTTATTCCTCTGTAGATATCACATTCTGTTCACAATTATTTTTTAACCACGTTTATAGACATTTTTTACCGTAATTTTCTCTTCTTACAGCAAATTGCAAACAGTTTGAGCCACAGACAGATTATGGATTGAAACTTTTTTATTTCTATTTCATAGACTGAGGAGAACATTGTATTTGAATAAAATCTACATCCTTTGAAAGCCACGATCGTTTATCGACTATCGAATTTCATCGATAGGAAGAAGCTGATCGATTTTTCAGTTCGTTTCTCCATTCGATATTTCCTCGTTCGGAGTTCCATAAAATCTATAAAGGACCATTTACTCGAAAATTAAATCGTTTCGTCAGAGAAGTTTCGTATAAGTGAGTGAGTTTGTATCGTAAAATTTTCTACATTTATCCAGTTAGATCTTCGGATGTTGGTTGCATGAAACGGAAAATCCAGAGGGACTTAGATATCAACTGCAGAAAAAACGGGGAAAATGCAATTACCAGATCGTATTCCCTTCTCGCGAAACTAGCACGGGCCAATCGCCGGTGCTTGATTTCGAGCCGCAAGAGGATCGTGGAATGTGCTGACGGCGACGTAATTAGGCGTAGTCGTAATCGTTAAGAGGGACGATGTCATCTGTAAGGGTCGAAATTGGAATTCCAGTCGCGAGCTTCTTCTCTGCTCGATTCGTGATGGTATTTCAATAAACCTTCGTTCGACGCCTAGATCGATCGCACGCGATCGACCATCGCGAAACTACCAGCGTGCACTGTGCAGAAAGCTTGTTTCCTGTGTCATCCTTCGATTATCATCGCGTAGATTTACAAGTTCGTTGTTTTGAAAATAAGATCAATTTTTTAAGCAGTAATTGCGAAAGAAATCTATCTATATCGCGTTAGAACAGAAAACGCTTCTATCTAAACTTGTTAATCGTTGGTAGTTGTTATATAGACTAGTATATAATAGACTATATAGACTAGACTTATACTGACTAAAATAAAAGAAAGGCTGCGTAACAATTTCCAAGAACAAAAAGTAGACATCGAAGTTCTTTAAACTCTTCGTTCGTCCATTAAAGATACAGCTTAACGAGCCTGGAACGATTATACGCAGCAAGAGAGCAAGATTGGCGAGAAGAACGGGGACAACGTGTTTTTGCATTTGCTTGATAAATAGACCGAACGTAATATCTAAGCGAGATTTAGTCCGCGAAGTAGGACCGCTTCTTTCCAGCCACGTCGTCATAAAACTAAACTTCGCCGACGGTAATTAATTTTACAATCGGTAGAAATGTCTCACGCTGGTTAATCGAAAACGGGGAATCATCGACCGCGCAAGTTTTTGCCGCCATAGCAATTTCTTCGTCACGCGCGGCATCCCTCCGGCGATTGCCGTTACACCATCAAACGATCCACCGCGATCGATACTTTTCCGCGATATGCTAATTCCGGTGAAACAGAAGGGCAAGCAATTAAAGTTTCAGCGAGAAACGCGATCCTATTACTTGGCGTCTTCCCTCGACGAGGATCGATCATCGGGACAAATTAATTCGTTCGAGCGGCTTTGTTTCACGGATTCGCCGCGTGTTTCGTTCTCGCCGCTCTGTTATTCAGTATACATACATTCATGAGCATCTCAATTTGAAATCCTTCGAATTATCGAACTCCCGTTACGTTTACCGGATCGACGTCTCTCACGCGAACCTCGTTTTATAGTTTTCCGTGAGACAACGTAGAATCAATCTTGTAAATTCACGCGTCATCGTTGCCATAGAAAATTCCCGTGGAAAAGAGAGGAAAGAGAGAGAGAGAGAGAGACGAAGAATGAAAAGAAAGGTGGTGCAAGATCTCTCAAAAGTCTCGAACCTCCGCTCCTTCTTATATCGAACCTCTTCTCTCTATGCACCATAAAACATAGGTACGTGGTGGCTGCTCGTATGCATACAAGTAGCGACAAGGAGATCCACACAGTGCTCTTACCTGAAGCCGTTATCGAGCTATAAAACCAGCCACATCTGAACCGGCGTGGCAACTCTCTTGGATAGTCTGTTTGTGATCGAGCCTGCCTCCAGCAACGTTGGATATTGCCTGTACCGTGTCTTATGCAATAAACTTCTTAATACCCTATATGGGAACTTGTTACCCTCAGTTTCCAGCCATAGCTAGGAAAATTGTCCTCTTTACGTTCGGGTGTTTTACGCGAAACTGTCGAACGCCATTCACATATTAACCCTTGAATCGATGAGAATGGAGAAAGTGAGAAATAAGACCACATTTGACGACATTAAATTAATATAAGAAGAATCAGAATTGTCTTCTCTATTGACTCTATTACGAAGTACACAAATTGGTAAGTAGTAATAAAAGTAATAGGCACCGGAGATTCTAAGCTTCGCACCGATATCGATCTAGCAAATTTTAATTAACCTAAAACTGGGACGAGCCATAATGCGTTAATCGTCTAACAGACGTTAAGTGGCAAAAGATTTAATGGACATCGACCGAGATAAATGACTATCCGGGAATGAAAGTGGTATACGTAAAAACTTCAAAAAACTAAATTGCTTCGATATTTTCAATTTCCTTATGACGAAGCGTGCTTGGAATATGAGTCCGCTAATAAAGTGAAAACACTTTACGTTAATTCGCTTGTCGAGAACATGTACGTACGAACATTAAAGATATATTTGAAAAGGAATAGTTGTGCTCAACATTCGTTACCTTTGTGGAAATATTTACGCGGAATATTATCAAACTTCTTCACTCCGTAAGTTTTATATTTCCACCAGTTTACAGAATATATTCTCCACTTTTAATACGCTTCTAGGAACTTCAAATTTTATAAACCTCAAGTTCGGGAGAGCACAAAACTTGCTCAAAATAAGAGATGACGAGAGGAAAAAGTTAATGAAAAACTCTCTAACCAACGAAAAGTGTCGCGTTCGTCGGTTCAACTTTTCTTCTATAAGTGACGATGAAATATAAATTTCGTAGTTCGTTCGACGACCGAAATACGATTCTTTCGTAATAGCCACGTATTCGCGTATTAGGTAGCGATGCATCGTAGAACTATGGATATCGCAGGGAACTGGAAAATACAAAGTTTCCTCGCGGCCAGCTAGCTGCACGGTTGAAACCTCTAATCTTTGTGCTTTCGACGAGAATGAAATCGAATACGGAGATTTGGATATCATGGGTAACCACTTCAAACGACATGCCATTCGATGACAGAACCAATGCAATCTGTTTCCAAGAATTTGTAGAAACGCTAGTATCGCTGTGTGAGGATTTCAGCGAATTCCCACATTTTTTAATTCTATCGGAATTAAGGGATATTGTTCTGATACTTGCTAGATCTGTAAATGCAAAATCTTTTGTATCAAACGCAAAATGCCGTAAAACTTTATGTTTATTAAAATGAAATTTGAACTAAAAGTAACGATTTAGTTTTATACTCGTTGGAGCTGTCGATGACTTTTATATGTATATGGAGATGGTGAAATATCGATGAGAAGAATACTAAACGGAACGTTGGAATTGTTTTTCATAGCGACAATGGTGTAGAAAGTAGAATTTCACAATGCAAATTGATTAAAACAATTGCAAATAAAATCGCATGACCACGAATGAAAAGAAACAATTTATTTTACGAATCTTTCGCTTTTTATTTAATAAAGCCATATTTCACGGAAAATTAACCTATAACAAATTAGTCATTTACTTCTCGCGAACGCTCCACACGAACGTTTTTACGTGATTATAACATAGAGCTTCCTAAATTCTTGTTTCTGCCTTCATGACGACAGATCGGTCGTATATAATAGCGTAGTTTAATGCCTTAATAACGTTTAATCGTAGCACCCGATTCTTTCAGGATAAGCGATACCTAAGTAGTAACATTTATATCGCGACCGTCGAAACGATTCATTTTGATTTTTATAATTTGTGTCCTTCGATCCTCTTTTAAGCTCTTTTCCGCAAACGTTTATTCGGGCTAAAACCATTAGCCCCGCTGTACGATTTATATCGCGCGCAATTTGCAGCAACGCGTTCGTATCAATGATAATACATAGCGTACTTAACACGATATCGAACACGCACATTTTTATACGGAGATTAAATATAATTCGTACGCGCAAGAAATTTATTTCGTTCAATTTACGTAATTGAGAAAATTCAGCTCGATTGGAACGAATCGCTGTTAAAATTTCTGCCACATAGCGATTCGTTGATTTTAATTTCCGAGCCATATAAAAACATTTTTATTTACACTTGCATTTGACAAATTTCAACTCGCAAATTTTGTGACATCCTGCACGAGCGACACGCCTTCGTTCTCTCGATGTTTGAAAGTGTTTCGCGCAGATTGCAAATGGCTGATTGAAATGCAAGTACTCGATCGTCTACTTCGTCCCTTGAAAAGGTATCAAAGTTGTAAAAACGGTCGAAGAAATTCCTCGATGCAACCTCAGTTAAGCAGAAAAGGGGAGAAATTACGATCGGGATACCGTGCTCAAACGTACCTACATGCACGTTACTGTGCGTTACAAAGCTCGACCAGCGTGCAACATTACGTTTTAACGACGCGCATAAACCGCCAGTTACCACCAGCTAATAAAAGGTAGACACTTTCGAAACTTCTCCAAAGTGAACGCGAGCGTTACTCTTTTTTCGGCCGCGCGTTCCGAATGAGCGTAACGCGCCTAAAACTTACTTGTTTCTACCGGAATCTCGCCTATCTCTGAAGCAACGCGAGATAAGCTTCGGAGTTTAAGGAGTTTCTCACACTCTGTTTACGGAATCCTGGTGTAGTTACATATGGTGGTGACAAACGAAAATTGTCACGGCGCTATTAAGCCGGTATATCCGAATAATGCAATAGATAAATGCCGAGCAGAGGCAGAAACAAGTTGCGTTGAAAATAGGATTTAGTTTGGTAATTATTAAAATATTTCCAACATTAAAAAAAAAGAAAAACAACTTTCTACGTTTGAAGCCACTAACAAAAGCCACGTTTCACCACATAAATCATAAATTTCCGATAAACAATAACCCTCGATTTCTCAAAGAGTTTCACTCCTCGATTCATCATTTCGTGTATAAAATAAATGAAAGATTAAAGTAGCGCGCGTGAAAATAGAGTTTTCTGAAGCATCGATCGCGATCTGAGCGCTGGTAATATCGGCCACGGATGCGCGCATACTTGGACATAAATGGCGTACTCAGAGAGTAGAGGCAGTGCTTTTTGCGTCTGCTACGTTTATAGTCGATTCCTTCCTTTCCCTCGGCAACGATATCTTTCCTCCTTCCAACATTTTCGCTAACACTTTTTATCCTGCATCACGATCAGTATCCACGCTCGGGCGCTTTTCGATCGAGTTTCATCACGATATCCAGAAAACGGCATCCGTAGCCGCGATTATGTTGCTCGTGAAAACAGGTTCAATTTCGCGATGTTGCTTCGCGTGACCATGACAGGTTGTAGGAACGTTCGTAAGAAAGACGGAACATGTTCAAGTCCGAGGCAAATACCTGGACTCGTATGTTGCGGTGCAGAAACGTCCGACTGACCGAACGCAGACTATATTACTGCGCGGAGCAAGATAACGCAAGGTCAAGAATTACTCTTATTCGCTCTATATAACTACTACCTTGATACTCTCAACAGTTTTTTAGAGACACACGCTGATTACGTTGTCATGGTTTTCACCATACGATTGTAGTTAACGTTCTGCGTGTAAAGTGTAATGTATAGTGGTTCACGACTGTATCATAAAACACATTTGTGTTGTGTTTTAGTTATTATTGGCTTCCGCAACAATATCATCAATATATAACACATATTATACGTTTATAAAATGTCATAAAATTTCATGAATCAGCGTATTATTTCAGTGTGTTGTTAACGAAGATTTGTGTTTAAGATAAGATAAGAAAAAACGTTTTGCAGTCTATTAGGTAAAAAATATTGAAACAAAGTTTCACCGATTTAATATATGCATGCTGTACGAACCATTAACTGCTCGTCACGTTGATTTGGCTTGAGAATCTCTGAAGTTCAGGAGCGACGAAGTTTAAAATATTTAATCCAGACGGATACTTCTTTCTGCTTACGGCTAGCACAATAGGCAAAGTTTCTTCTTCTTCTTCTCGAGATGTTTTCAAGAGAGGAGCTGAAAAAGAGAGATGAAAGCTTAAGAAAGGCGATGCATACTCCTTGTGAATATTCTTTTGAATTTTACATAACCTTTAGAAAGTTACTAGTTGAGCCCTTAATCTAAGAACTGAATTTCTATTTCAAACTTTCAAATTCGAAGTCTAATTTGTCCGTGGTAAGTAGCAAACGAACGTTTTATGAATTTATAATACACTCATTTGTTTTGCAAATCGATTCTAAGAGTGCCTAAGTTTGATATTGTAAATTGAACAAATGTTTACTTCTACAAGGAAAACTTTTATCAAAGATATTTCCAGAGACATAAAAGGCTATACTACTGAAAAGTTTCATGGATAAATATTTGGCTATAACCATTATGGCCACTGCAGAAATAGTACTCCCGTAAAATGCTCCGAGAAACTCCTTGTACTTTAGTATTCCCCTTTCTCCTTCGTTCGACGTTTCAAAACGAAATATGAACAGATTTTTCACAGATTTCACTTGAGAACGTAACAAATTCGTAATTATACGTTATGCATAAAAAGCAATATTAATCGCTATAAAATTTCACAACAGCAATGATAATATTTTACAAAAGATAGGCAACTGATTAAAATTAGAATTTCATACATTTCGATGCCGATAGATTTTAATCTTACAGCATTGTTCAGCCGAATTCCGCACAAAAGACGCGGACTGATGAAAATTTTCGAGTCAACGATTCTCTCGTCAAATCTCTCTCAACTTCTTCTATGTTCCTCGTTTTTATTTTATCTCCACGCTATTTATTCTTTCGATAAAAAGAAACGATGATTAAAATATCAAGAAAAGCATTCGGTGGCTTTTATTCTAACGATATGTCGGCTTCCGATACGTTAAATGCAAGTTCGTTTGCATTTACGTGGCATGTGCTCTTCCATCTTTTATTAACCAGTTCGCGTAATACGCATGATTTTACGTTAGCGAAATCAACGTGCTTTTTAAATAAAGAAAGGATTCAACGGGAAGGCATAAAATTTTAAAGGGAATTAAACGAAGCGACGTGAAATCGGCGTTTCTCATTTGACCGCAAATTGCATCTTAACTTCCTCTTAAATGCTAACTGGAAACGATGGAACCGGACTTAGAGCGTTAGTACTACTATTACCCGTCGCGATGAATCAGCTGAATAAATGTGTTTAATGGAAGTACTATTTTACAGTATATATTAAGTATTTGGTAGAATGAAACCGAGCTACCTTTTAACTCTTTAGGTAAGTATAAAACAATCATTGGCACTTCTTCGTATAGGCTACAAAATTGTTCTCAAAAATTTATCTAGGAAAGCTTTGTCGTTACTCAAAAAAGTTATATTAGAAAATTCAATTTTCGTTGTGTTCAACGGAAAATTTCCCTAAATGCGTTATTCCTACACACTTATTCCAATCTTATGTAATGCAATAAGTAGTGTAATATAATTTTTTATTTCAGAGGAAATGAGTTATTAATAATAAAGTTGTATTAAATTGGTCGCATGTGCTTACAAACATCCTCGCATTTACAAATAATAAATTTGTATTAATTTGTTACAAACAACAAATTTCTATTAAATTGATTAATAGAAATAATAAATTTCTATTAAGTTGATTTATACAAATAATACATTTCTTTTAAATTGATTTATACAAATAATAAATTCCTATTAAATTAATTCGTACGAATAATAAATTTGTATTAAATCGTGCGCGTATGCTTGCGAATATCCTCACGTTCGTAATTCGACGACACACATCACGCGATGAAACACGGAGATCGACAAAGCTTGACACGACAAACGAAAACATTTCATACGCGAGCCGGTCCAATTGAAATAAGGAAGCAAGAGAAGCGAAGCGAATGCCGTCAAAAAGAGAGTGAACAGTTTACTCTCGCAATGTAAGACAGCGGGTTGTCGAGTGTGTCAGAGGCTGTTGAAGGGTGACAGATTGCTGTAAAAGAGACAGAGCGGAGTCGGTGAAAATTAGTGCCAGCATTAATAAAGCTGAAAGCTCCTTTAGAATAACCCTCCGCGATAGAGGGGAACTTCGAGTTCGTGTAAGCTATTACTCTCTTTTGTGCACGACCGTGTTTCGTACTTTGCTACTTCCGCCTCAATGAGAACAAACTTATTGTGCCCAACTGAATGAAAAATTAAGAAATCTGTGTTCTACTAATCGATAGAGATCGGTGCTTTAGTATTTAAGTGAGATTACACAGAGAGTGAGAGAGACAGAAAGGGAAACAGAGAGAGAAAGTCTTTAGAAGGTGGTTTAATGGAAATGTAAGAATGAAATAATTTATGTTGGTGGATATTTAGAAATTATTAATTGCTGTAGAATCTCTGTAGAATCTCTGAAGTCCCTCTCGAAGTTCTTTCGTTGCGATCCCCCACTTAGTTGGCCCTTTAAACCCCTGTAACGATTACATTCATTCCTTGTAGCTTATCCTTCGAGGCAACCTTCTGTTCGGTTTTCCCTTCTTTTCCTCGAGCTTTTCACAACCTCTACTTTGTGTGCTTGTATCAAGGTGAAAATTCTTAATCTTGAAATACACCACGAAACAGCAACTGCAGCGAAGGTGCACGTTCGCATGTTTACGCGTTGGAAAATCGAGCAGCAGGAACATCTCTCTAGCTTTGCTTCGTTTCGCGGGACGGGAAACGGGTGAAAAAGAAATAAAAGTGTCGCTCGTAGCAGAAGAAAGAATTCGTTGGAGGATTTCGTTCTTGGCTCGTCACACGATTGGCTCGAAGGAAGAATAGGGGACGCGTCGAACGGGGAGAATAAAATCACTTTAGAACGAGTCATTTGTGTCTTTGGATTTATGTGCTTCCTTTGAATGCTGCGGCCGACTTGCGAGACCTTTGTAACTCCAAGCAGGAAGAAGTGTTCGACTCAGCCGCCTCTACTTTCTCTTTCCACTGTTCTCTATTTTCTTTCCGAAGTTGCCTCACACTAGAATTTTTCTCTTCACCTTTTCTCGTTCCCGTGGAAAAACTAATCGTGAAATGGGATTATCTGTTCTACTACCATTATAGGAGAATTTTGATTGATTTTTATAAATAAAGATACTGAATGCAAGATTTAGAGGATATCTATCAACTTGGAAATTTCTCAAAAAATTTGTAGAATACAAAGAGTTAAAGTATTAATACATCAAACTATATATCATCTACTTTCTTTTCATTTCAAAAAGATACTCATCAAAACGTCTACAGGTTTTACATTTGCAATCAAGACAATTCGTTTAACGAGTCGTCTCATCTCTTGACATTTTGCCTAATCTCAATTTCTATCCTATTATTATACTGTTTTATCTAGGATTATCGCCTTCCATCTTCCTCTACTTATACTTCGTCAAGCTTTATTCTTTGTCATCGCGTACTATTCTTTTACTACCCTTCTATTCATACTACTCACACTATCCCGTTTAAATTTCTAATTTTTTGCGCTTCATCATGGTCAATTCATCATGCACAAAAATTCATCATGATCTGCTACGTAGTTCACCTTTCCACATCCTATACTTCCTATGACTAATATTAAGTTCAGGCATAAACTCGAACACAATATCGAGGATGCTCGATGGTCTCGCCTTAACGCCAGTTTCACCGAGAGGGTTAAACTAGAATAATCCACGTAATTGAAGATTCAACGAAGGAAGTCAGAGGTTAGGAATGGATCGTGTTGTTCGGTAAGTTTATCGCATCCCTGTGGGTTCGATACGCAGACCAATATCCTATTTACATGCTTAAATTAGTTGCGCCAACGAACGGGGTTAACTATCAAATTGAAACAGGTGCGCGTACCGCGCGAGTTTATCCGAATCAAATTCCGATCGTGACAACAAGTGTAATTGGTCCATTTGCAGGGAAAATCTGATAAATGTGGCGTTGCCCCGGGAGTGTTGGATGATACTAATGCCACGATTGCTGCAAAATCCTTAGGAACTCGGCACGGCAAAAAATTCGTCATGTTTCGCTCAAGAATTTATTATATTAACGTGGCACAATAGGACTTTCATTTTCCTAATTGACCGCTCACGTGCACGCTATATATAGTGTTTAATCTTGAAGTTGAGAAGGAAAATATCGTACGTACATAAATACGTACACAAATAAAAAAAAATGTATGCCTTTTCTACCTATAATTTTCATCCAGAAGAATATTTCCAACTTCATCTGTCTTCTTCTTCTCATTTCTTTTTCTAATACGATTTTTACAATTGTATTATTTTTATGATATAATAGCATATTAGGTATACATTGCGCAATGTAATTTTAAAAATTGTCGATAGATCATATGTATAAATTCAGATTAAGATATTTCTATAATAATTTTTTAAATATGTGGTAATATCTTAAAATACTAAAAGTTGGTCGAAATAATTTGTACAAATAAACACGTTCGTGAATGATATATTCTGTAGTAGAAGCTTGTCATAAAATGTATAAATATTTATCACGACTTGGCTCGACTCTCCACCACGGGGCTTGAATGAGCAGGGGTTCAACACAATACAAAAACGGGGGCTATAAACAAAGACGCTATGAAACGTCAAGGAAAGGTCGTTATATTCTCAGTCACTGCCGCGGTATCGCGCGCTCAACATTAGTTTTACGATACGGCTCGTGTCTTACGTATTATCGCGACGTTTCCCATATTATAAGGTGTCTGTCATTGTTTAATTACGTGTTGTATTAAATGTCGCGAAATTCGTGAATCTTGAAAAAAAATATCATTTCTCGTTGTTCTACTAGTGCATTCTCATCTTCCATGCCATGGAGATTCATCATGATGGTAACATGATAAAATATAATTATTAATATTCTTACGTACTTAATTATCTGTATCTTCTATGCACAATGTACTTTGTTTATCGGCTTTTTAAATATCATTGTTAAATGATTAAGTAATTAATAATTTTCTATTTGAAACATCCTTATTTGAATGAAAATATTTACTTTTGTTAGTTATGTTACTCTTTTAGCAAACCAACGATATACTATTTGTCATGTCAATAATTGCGCGTTTAATGATATAATCAAATTATTTGAACATTATTACAGATAATTAAAGGATTATCGAAATTATAAGCGAATCAAAGTTGCCAAAACTCCTCTAGCGATAGAGAAAACAGATTGCGAGTGAAATTGCGTTACGACTTCGAAATACTGAATTTTTGCAATTCGCAAAATACATAGTTACGTAACTGCTGTAAAGAGATATGTTTTAGATGTAGCTTATAGCAAAGCTATAAGTACTACGACGAGAACAATTTTTAGAAAGCTTAAATGGGCGGGCGAGGCTTTCACGAATGTAATAACCGTGGAATAAATTAAAATAGATAGATACAACGGATACAAAAGTCTTGACTTAAACAAGTTATTTTACTAAACTGGCTGCCAAAATGTAATAATTAATTTATCAGAATTCAAAGCGCGTATTGTATCCGTCGTTTATATTTCGTTAAATAAATAAACCATTTTCTATGGTAAATAACAGGCTACTTCAGCCATGTGATTTCTATAATCAATAACAATCAACTTTGCTTCGAAACATACCTTGTCTGTGAATACTGAATACAGAAGAACTGCATTTCACTCTCGTCCGTTGTATGGCCTGTAAAATATACAATATCGATATAGAACATCGATAAATCCATTGCCAATTACCTGCCTTAATTTTAAAAATCGTCAATTTATTCTTTTCGTAACAAGCGAGTAGGAACTAATTAACTGGCAGACAATGTAAAAAGGGAAACCTGTCATTTTCCACGAACATTGAAGTAAACCGATACGTAGCTACGATAGCGATGCAACGTTATCGGCGAAAAGGATCGGCCGAAGACAGGGGACAGAAAATAGGTCGATTGGCGTAGCGGTTCGTTGGAATCCCTGCGGATCGAGGCGACCAGCCAATATTGTATTTACATGGCCGAATTAGTTGAGCCGGAATGAAATTTTGTTCCTGTTTCCGAATCTCTCGCGATACGCGCAACTTCCATACAAGTAACGATACGGCTGTTTAATTCCGTAAATAAAATCTTCGCGAAAAGTTCGACGAAACCGAGTTAAAAGTACCACCGCCGCCTCACTCCGTGTGTTATAGATGGTTTTAATTTAAGATCAGATCCTTTTTTAAGTATTATACTTTCGATAGAAAGCTGCACTCGCAATCCACCATTTTGATTTTGCAAGATCTTTGAAATTTAAGTTACGTACCCATTTTTTACATAGTTCAAGTAATCGCATGTATTTTGAAAAGTAATCGAAATATGCTATTTGTACTTCTTTAGTAATTATTAAACTATGCATACTCATACAAGCTGATATTTTTATGGAAACAATTAGAAAACGGATCTAAGCAGGGATTCTATCCATCAAACATTATCATGAATATATATATATATATATGATATTATCACTTAATTTTTTCGTACTTTACCGATAATTTGATAAAGATCCGCAATCTAGTCATCGTATCTTTATGTATCACGTATTATTTTGAATTATATTTCAACAATTAATTACTTACTTAATTATACGGATCGTTCCAGCACGTCCACTTATCACCATGCACAACGTTACGAATATGTTTGCTATCGCTTTCGATATTAAACCGTTATTCTACAGTTCGATAAAGATCGATTGTTTCTTTGATTCTGCCAATCGGGCTTCGACATTCTGCATCATGATCGTGTTAAGTTGGCAATCCAAGCTTGAGACACAAATATTAAGTTGGCTACACTTGTTAGTCAGCCGGTAACCTCCTTAAAATGATATGATAAATAACGCGTCTCGACAGATCGTAGCAGTATTATAGTTTTGGAAAGTAAGATTTTTGTTTGTTAGGAAAAGGAAATTGAAACTCGCAGATCAAATAAAGTCGTGTTGTTTTCTTTGTAACTGTTCCATTCTTTATATTGGATTAAAAGCGATTGAATGTGGTGATTTCACAGCGGATTAAACGAGATGAGCCGCGTCGGTAGAATAATCGTAGTGATATGTGCGCGAATGTTACGTGTTCTTTCGTTGGAATGTCTGAAATTCTGTTACGCAGGATAACGTAATTTAGTTGCCGGTAGCTTGTGATAAACAAAGTGCTGATTGCGCTAGAGGAATAACTTTGGTATGTAACTCAAAGATATTTAACGCGGAATAGAAAATAGTAAAATAGTATTCTAATTCCCATAATTCAAATTTTCTAATTTTTGTATTAAGTGGTAATTTAATACGTATTATCGTATAGTTTCGCTTAATAATATCCAACTTATTTTCGAACAGTTCTGCCACGTCATAAACAACAACTATAGTATTTAAGATCATCAAGTTATCATCCTGTATTAAAGCCATCAGGCTGTAACATATTGGATAAGCATTGATCATTAGAGATAATGAGTTTGCATAATTATTAACGAGTTTAATGGTGAATGAATGCGTGGTCGATGGTCCGCAAATGTTCGTCTATCCATAATGATCAATATTTGTTAAAACATGGCAAACATAATAAACAATGTTTGTTGATCGCTTTGTATGTTAAACCGATTATTATTAACGAACAAAGCAGGCACTGTAGACACGGTTAACACAATATCGATGTAGGAAGAACATGATTTATCGAAGTAATCGAAGCATCGGAACTGTTGGAAAATTATGGAGTTTAAATATGATTTAAAGAATCGTCGTTTCGATAGAAATCTATAACACGGTTACTCGTTAAATCATGAACTTGACAGAAATGGCGGACGTGTATCGGCAATTGTTGCGATAAGGCTTTCCCTTTGCCCGCGCACTGCTTCGAAACGAATTAAAAATACCCCAATAGATATACGATAATTGTGTGGCGATGTTTAATATTGGCATATTTCCGCATCAAACGACCGAGTTCCCGCGTGCTTGATTCTCGTGCAGCCACTGTCATGATCGATCGATAATTTGCCGCGTTTGTCAGCGTTTTCGATGGCGCGGTGCACGAGCTGGACGAAGTTGACCCCGTCGTCCCCCACTTGCTAATTTTTACAAAAACCAAAATGCGTTCGTTTGTCCACGATTTGACCACATTTGTCCGATCAAAATTTTTGTTTCTCCACCATGCGAAAAAAAGTTATCACCAAATGAAAATTTAAAAGGCTGATAACTTCTTCTTCTGAAGAGTGGATAAACAAAAATTTTGATTGGACAAATGTGGTCAAATCGTGGACAACCGAATGCAGGTTGGTTTTTATAAAAGTCCGCATTTGAGGCTACCGACTTCACGCAGCTCGGTGCTCGACAATTTTTAATTGACGCGCGACCGATTTCGTCACCGTGGAAAATTGAAACGCGCCCGTCGGTCAATATCACAGGCACGTTCAAATAATTTAATTACACACAAGACGCGTGGAAAATCCTGACAAAGGGAACTCTAGGAATCCCGAAAATATCATCCTACTCTTCGATTTACTTTGAAATTCCATTGAAATTCTGCTCTCCATAGAACTAGATAATTCTATCACAAGAATCATAACGAAATAACGTATCAAGATTGGTAGAACTTTGTAACAGCTTTCGTACATTTTTGAAAAAAAAAAAAAAAAAAAAATAGATCTCAATTAATTGTAAGTACAAAACAAGATAATATTTTATTAGTTTAGAGAAGTAGAGTTTCTAAAATCATAGAGGTTTTAAAAGTATAGAGACACTTTGATACACATGGATTTGGTGCAATCGTTTCGCTTG
Organism: Bombus cullumanus; assembly: GCA_014737535.1. NCBI lineage: Eukaryota > Metazoa > Arthropoda > Insecta > Hymenoptera > Apidae > Bombus > Bombus cullumanus. The sequence continues at coordinate 399,504 of JACXIX010000011.1, forward strand.
CACTAGTTTTTAGGTGGAAATGGGAAAATCAATTCCATTAGCGGTCAAGGAAACGAAATGATGAAGCCTAGAACGTAATACTACTTGCGATTGTAACTTAAGCCTGCAATCACGGGGATTTTCCTTGCACTTTCCGTGGGCTTAGTAGCCATGGTGGTATCTCTGAATGAGATGATCGATCGGAACCAGCGTGATATATAATAATAGCGTGATCGACCATTGAGATAACAAGATCCATACTTTTAAATTTACCCTGGAAAACTTAAGTCCATAGAGTTTGAATAACGCGAAGCTTTGTAAGAATTTTGTGGAAACGAATGTAACGAATTTGATCAAGTGGATTTTTCATTGGACTAGATTTCGGAAATAGATTTCAAAATTCAGTTTGCTGTATATTCGACGTATAAACGATTTCAGCTCGTCCGTAATCTAAGCTTTAAACGAACTCAACTTTAACGTAAGAGATTATTCAGACTCTTTGCTATTTCGTGCCGTTGAATCGATATACATATGAGTATGGGGACTTTGGCGAAGAATGATCGTGTCAAAACGTAGGAAATGCGGAGAATTTCTCGGTGAACGTGAGACAAATATTCGAGATCTGCCATTTTTAACTATCGACGTGGGTCGATTTTAAATAGCACGGGTAAAGAAGAAGATCAATGAGAAGGCTATTTTAAGGAATGGTCGACCATAATTTAGAGCGTTGACAAAGATATCAAGAGGAAATAGGATGAGAGGTTAATTGCTTTCTTCTAAGCGGTTCGCTCGTTGAGAAAGATAAAAATTCGCTACTTATCTTTTATACCGGTGTTCTTTTCCCGGAGCAGGAAACAATTTTGTGGTTGGTAAGCTTGAGGAATGATATCGTTGTAGGTTACTAATAACAGGGATTGGGTAAATGTTTATTTTGCGCTGTTGCAGCAAACTCGATGTAGCTCAAACATTGAATTTATTTCTGTATGCCAAGATAAATTCAGCAGACAAATCTTTTGTTTAATCTGAGAAATCTCGAACGATAGTACAGTGCGGTTTAAATATTCGAAACCTAAATTTTTTCGTCTCCTGTAATATACGATTGTGGATGTGAAAGAATCATACGCATACCTAATTTTGATATTTTCTTATTAGAAACAGACCGATATCTAATTTTTCTTATATAAGAAATATTTTACTCGCTCCTAAGACTATCAAATTTTGTTATCTTTTATATCTTTTGTACTCTTTTAGTTCTGTCTTAATTCCGTGGTCATAACTTACTCCCGGCAATCGATATTATTGCCACGGAAGTCAGAGAGCTGACGAAATTTTATTTTGCTCCATGAGATTATTGTGAGAGCCATGGTTAACAATCCATATCCTTTGTTAGATATTCAAGTCTCTTAAACATTCTAAACTATCAAGAATTTGAAACACAACTGCAATTTCTAGAAGTCTCTATCGTTGAAACAGATTGTGTGGAAATTCACAGTTGGAAAGAAAAATAAGTGGTAGGTCAGCCAGCGGAAATGGATATCAATGAATACGGTTTATTAATCTTCAAATACGGTTTATTTCGACAAAAATGTAGATGTTAATTTCAATTATTTAAGAAATAATCTATGCACTATAATAATCTATACGAATATATAATGCCGATTTATTTTTTTCCGCGATTTTAAATACTTTTGCTACTTGCAACTTGCAATTGATTTTCTCGTTTCGCAAAGTTCAGATAAAGCCAAACAAAGCTTTTCGTGACTTTCTATTTCCTTCCATCTAAGCTCCGAACTCCGAGCATCCTCGACGTGAAACACCGCAGCAACAATGTCTGCACTGTGCATGGACTCGAAGAAACGCGACAGAAATTCTGTCAGGCACATTTACAGATGTACGAGCGAACGAAACCGCATGTTAGGAGTTGCTCTGATGTCTCGTACACGCACATTGCTATTCGTGGTTTTTCCCTCTCATCTCGTATTCTCGCTCACCGGAATCGCAGAAACCATTGCGTTATTTATGCGCGTTCGTTTAAAACCGCTGTTTTCGGACGCTAAGGCTGTTTATCATTTAAATGGGAAATACGAGATATGGAAATAACGAGGAAGAAGTGTGTAATTGTGGAAAAATGAGGATTAGGGAGAGCGTGATTGTAAAGAGCAGTTCAACGGAGTGACAAAATTTTAGCACGAAAGATCAGTCTCTTCTTATTCAGTTTTTATGAAATATAAAAGTTTTTAAAGTAATTTCAGAGTTGTAATTAAAAATGCAAACGCTAAAGCAGATTTAAAACGATGTTCTACAGAGCAACAAATTTTTATAAGATAATTGTACATTTTACTACTGCTGTCCGGAGACATGGAACGACGCTAAATTAAATTTCTTTATGTTTCGGCTGTTTTTCGGAATAAACCCTTTATAACAAAAGGTTAGTGTTAATTTCAAGAACATAGTTTTAATCTACAGAGCAAAGCAAGATTGTTTGGAGCAATTCAAAAATTTGGAAACAGAATAGGATGATTATCCGTTTCAACGTTCTACTTCTACGAAAAATACTTTCTATCATCTGTGATAATTGAAATTTAAAGACTCACACGATAACGATCAAGTGCTTTAAATTTATAAATCATTCGCGATCCAATAGAATCCAACCGTCGAACAATAATTTCATTTCTTTACACTAATTTGCCGAATACACTTGGGTTTATCTCCTAAAGAGCAACCCGGCAAACTAAAACGCGAACAACTACGAATTGGAGGAAATACTTTTCCTCCGGTTCTTTAGATGGTATTGCGCGAGAGACGTTTCCCAGCAATGGTCGTAAGCGTGCGAAATGTAGCGTGGATCGAAGTTGCGTGCACGGACAATGAGAAACGACTACTCGCCGCACGGTAGAAAATTCGTTGAGCAAAGTGGCGAGCCCGTTTCGATCTCTTTCCTCTGGCCTCGTCTCGCAATCCGGCGAGAGGCAGTTCTTCGAACGAGGGCAAAGTAAAGCTCGAAAGTGTATTTGCTAAACGACTTTGAAAGAATCGAACGATTCCTTCTCGTCTTCTCATCACCGTCTTCTTTTATCTCTGGTTTCCCCATGTCTCGGTTTTTAACCGGTCGCGCGATATTTTCTATCATGTCGATTTTCGAAGATTCGCCCTCCAATAATTTACATCATCCCTCGACGCGCTTTGTAGTACTTAGCAATTTTATACGCGTCTTTATGCAAGCGATGCAAATGTTTCTATATGTTCTTGCTTTCTGGAAAATAAATATCGAATCTATCTGCGCAAAGAGTTAAAATGCATGGGGTGCAAATAGAAGGTACAAAATTATTGCACGGTGGTTGCAAAAATACAGATAATCAAATAAAATTTGAGCAAATAAAATTTATGGACACGATATCGCATTTATTACATTTACATTCGTTTGATTAAATGGAGGTGAAAATGACGAATTTTATTAAATGAATTTGCGGCTACTAGAATGCTGCGAGAACGCTATTAGAACTTGTTAATCCGTTCGAAGTTCATTGCGCGGTATCGTTTCATTTATTTTTCTTGATAAAAGCTCCACTTCAACATTTCGCGTATAGTAGTTATTTCTGATCCATTAGAAAATAGGTATAAAATATGTGAGAATTCTCGTATCCGTATGCATGGCAAATACGATGTATTATTCGAACTATAATTCAAAGAAAGAATAACTCGATCGTGCATATATGTATGTATCCCGTCGAAAGCTTTCTAATGTCTCAAACTTCCGTATCTGATTTTGTTCTTCTCACAGTTTCATCGTCTCCGTGGTCCGTCGATATACGACTGCTAGCTTTAAATACAATATTTTCTACGATTTAACGTTGCGACAAAAAATGTCGTGGAATCATTGATTTTATGTCGATAAGTGGCGTATCTCGATTACTTAGATCCCATTGAAAACGATATCGTCCTTTTTCTTCGTTGCCATAAAACTCGCCTCGAAGATAGTCTAAAACCGGAATATCTAAGATAAATGGATCGGATCCGGCGTCTATGCACTCTGCTCGCAGAACCTTCTGACATATTTGGTACGCGTGTGCATATGTACAGGTTCATCCCGCATATTCAAGCAACGCTCTTCCACCGAAAGAGATACACGGTTCTCGCGTCCTCCGGAAAGAACGGGACAAATGCATCCTGTTCTCCCTGGTCCCTTTCCCCGGCTGTTCCTCGAGATAATGACGATCTATGGCGGGCTGCATAGTTTTTCAGGTCAGTGTTATCTGGTGCGTTCCGGTGTGCAAGAACGCTAGCTAGCACGCATACCGCGTGAACGAGCTGCGAAACTACCGAAACTGTTTGTCTGGAAGTGACGAGAGGTCCAGCATACCGGATCCCCGGAATCGCTGTTGCTCCAGATGAAAGCAGAGCATGGAACCATCCGCGTACCTATCTCGTAAATTCGCACCTCTCTTCCCGTTCTCCGCCATCTTCATCCTTTATTCCTCTTTCACCAGCCACGAATTTATACTCTTAACGGTCTACACGCTACCGTGGCTAGACATTTCTAAAAAAACTTGTTAATAAATGACAGAGAAAGCCTAGAAATTTTTAGTTTCGTTGCTTAAATAACATAAACGTAAATAACAACGACATTTAAGGTATCGCGAATGTTTCAAGTAAAAGTAACGTTGGTAAATTTGAAATAAATAGAAAGAAGCTATTAATTTAATGCTTAGCCAAATGTGTAAATCATTGAAACTGTCGAACAATCTCGATATCCCATAATCAGCGCTTATGGGAATTATTATGCGAATAAGCGTGATGGACCATAGAAATAGTGATTATTTTACACAAGTTTACGATTCTCTGTTCTTCAAATATTTCATAAAACGAAATTATTTCTGTTCTAGGCTGTCTCTAACATCGGACCAACATTCCATCTCGTGTTCGTGGTAAGTTTATATCAAGTACCGTTTCTGTACATCCTGAATACGTATATATATACACGATAATATGCAATATCGTTAACAAAGTCTAAGATCAGCACAGATAATTGTTATTCGTTAAGTCTCGATACATACGGAATCCATCGTATACGACACAAATAATATCGTTAAAGTTACTTTCGCTACTTCATCTTAAGGTGCATCTTAACCAACGAAAATATTTGACTGCTAATTAATTTACTTCCTGTTTGCGTTTATTAGTACGCAACTAATGTGTAAACGAAACTTGGCAAAATCTTGAAAGTTGGTACGTGGTCCTGCATAGAGCTGTTTACACGGGAAGTAGATATCGTTTTCTTCCAATTTTGTGCCCTGCCTCTTCTCGAAATTCCCTTCGTATGCCAACTTTCCGCCTTCCGTTTTACAAGAGCGTTCATTACTCGACGCATTTACGGATAACTTTAATTTACTCAAGAATAAATGTTTCTCGACTGCCGCGGACGTTAGGAATATCGCAAATCCCGCGAACGAACTTACGTTAATTAAGCAACGACGAAACATAACGTAATTACGCGCGATCATATCCTAGTAATTAGACTTAATTTGTTGTGGAAGATAAACGAGCGACTGTTTCTACACGCAGATGATAACAAGACAACGTTTTTCTCGTAGTTGCGTATGTAATTTATTATAATTTAGCTGTTAGTTTTCCTTGGTGGATCGTTTCCGCCATCTTTAAATTTCACGTTCGTTACATCAGCTGTGCAACTCTATACATATCAGCTTAGATAGTCAAATCTCTCCGATACGCTAGCATAAGCGAAAATACGTTTTATTTAACGCTTATCAGTACATTTGAATCGCTTTAACGAACTGATTGGGATCGCAAGATACGACAAAACGAGGAATTACAAGGAAAGGAGAGTGGGGAATATATTCAACTCGATTGTTTCCCTCGTGTTTATTACTTTTAATAACGTTTCGTTATAACGAAAAGGGAAAACGGATTAACAAGCTCTCGGGCCAATTAACATTTAAATCGAGTAAAGGACACACGCATACACAAAAAGAGGAAAGTAAATGTTGGGGCGATTATTATTTGTTAAAAGAAGCAAGACAATGTCAGCAGATCTATATAAGTTCGCAAACTATCGGTTACTGGTACCGGGCATCACATTCTCCGATTTAAAGAAACTTTGGTAACTAGTTATAAAGGCCCCTGCAAAACGTTGTACGAAACGTCTTCAAAGTTGCAGAAGTAATAACGACAGAAATTCAACTTTACAGAGTATCGTCACCTTTGAAAAAATATGCACAGTAACTCTACAAGTTCTTAAGGTACAACAAATTTCGTTTAAGCCGATTTCTGTAACTTTAGAATTATACCACTGCTCGACGGACGAAGCATATCGTTTTTCATTAATTGACATTTGACGAATGTATGAAGATCACGAAGTATACGTCTCGTCTTTCGATGAAACATTTTATTTTCGTGATTCGTTCCAAAGGACTGTTTGAAACATCTTACATTTTGGAAATTTAACGATACATCGAAGTTTTTGCGTTAGAGATATGTTAGGAAAATAATCACACTGTCAGCGTAAGGAAATACTAAAGCCGAGTAGTATCTGTAGATTCGGAAATGTCAAACTCGCGTGGTTTTACTTGGACGTTCGTCCAGATCGACGATTGTACAAAGAATAGCGGAAAATACCAGGCGTCGCAATCGCGGAACGTCAGGGCCCGGCATACAACACACCATACGGGGGAAGGCTTAAAATTTATGCCAGCCTCGAGCGTTCACGCTTCCTCTTTCTACAGCCGAGGATAACGAAGGCCGCTTTGTGATCGTCCCAGGCCTTGGAACTCTGCATTTTCTTATTCGAGATCTTTTTTGCGTCAAGATTCCGAGTGGCAAAGTTCAAGCGTCGTCTCTCACAGTTACAGAGTCACGGTCCTCGTACCAAAAGGCATGGCTGTTTGTCTCGCTTCGCGGTGCAGTGTCTCTATTCTTTGGCAATGCGATGTCGGATCGCGTGTCACCAGAACCTCACGCATCCTCCAAACTCTAAACGGTCGTATCGCCGACACTTCGTAGCTCGATGATTTGGAGTCGCCGCGTCGTACGAAGTCGAATATTAAAATATTTAAAATGTTTTAAGCTACTTAAGCAGCTTGAGCTACTTACTAATGTACTTTGAACGAAGGTGGAGAACAAAATTGAACAAGCTTGATAGACGATTTGATTAAGAGTCGTGGAATCTACCCTGTAACCAAGTAGCTTAGGATGGGCGAAGCGGTGTTTGCCGATCTATCTAATTATTTAGAGTTATTTGATGTTACCTGCTTTGATCGTGCTAGCTGTGCTACTAGAAGCGGAAGGCTATGGAAGGTAAGAGGACTCGTAAAACAGTTCTGTTGATCCAGCATTCCACGTATTTTATATAACACTGTATATTAGAAAAACTCTAACAAATGCACGGTAAGTTATCGCACGATAAATGTCGCTCTTCGATGAGATCTTTTTCTAGCCATTTTAATATCGTAAAACGTTCTACGATTGTTTTCGTTTATATATATATATATTTTTTGCAATATTAATCTCGAAATATCAAGGAAGTCAATGAACAAACTTACTTTACGATTAGCAAAAGAACATGGCGTGTATTTTCCCAATTGTCACGATTCTTTTTTTAATTGGAATTTTATATTTTTAAACAAGTTACATTCGTTGATATCTTTTATTTCCTAAACGACCTTTATTACGCAACACGAACCAACATCCTGCTACGTTTAATAATGATTAATCCATTTCAAACCAGACTCTTGAGAATAATCTCAACGATTGATAGAAGAAACAACGGTAATTGTATTCACATTTGCATAGGCAAACTTTCCTTCAATTTTCCTCCTTAAGATTCATTTCTAACCGAAAGACGCGCCGCAGAGTCAGCGTATCTCTTCTGTCGTTATTCCCAATCAGGATGATTCCGTCACGGCAAAAACGTATTAGTTTGCTCGCTGAATCAAGCGGTCGAAAAACTTGCAAGTTTCGCGAATCGATTCGTTCGACGCCGCGAACGCGACCAAATCGCTGGTAAAAGATAATTAGCAAGTACAACACGAAGCTGGTAAATGGCTGAGTTTTATTAAACGATCACGTATCTGCGGCTCGGTAATGCAATTGCCCTGTTATCTCGTTCGTTCGTTGTTGCGATTCCCCGTGCAGGATAGAGACCTCTTTTTCTTCGTTTAAAGGATACGAATTACGGTCCGCGCATGTAAAAAGACTAGTTGATTCAAGGACAGTATCGATGATCATCCTGTGGACTTTATCACTGTATTTCTCATTGCAAATACGTCGTGTAAAGATTGCATATTGCTGAAAATTCTGAAACTTACAGGACGTCGTAATAAAAGATATCATACTGATTTTAGTCAACTTCTAGCGCGTTTACTGCCTGTTGCATACGTTCTGTGTCGTAAACGTAGATAGGTCGAGGGAAGCGTGCTTCAGTAGGCCAACTTCTTTACTGCCGGTGTATGAATACTATTTCTTCTTCCTTAAAAGTTAAACGACCAGTTTTCTTGCATCTCTAAAAGCACTCTTCTAAGGACTTTTATATATCTCTGATCATTAGTCTAAAAACATTAAGACTTATCGAAATCATCAAATGCCTATAGTCGTAATTTTAGAGAAAGAAGAATAGGAAAACTATTCTTGGAGAACTTACATCGTATTGTTTTTTTATCTCTAATTTTCATCGTCTTCGAGAGACGAACGAAAGCAATTTTAGTGACGATCAACGAACAATAATCTTGTCCACTGTACGTGTATCTAAAAATTTCACGCACGGTATATCGGTTCAGATAACGAGCTTGAAAGCACGTCGATAGATTCCATTGAATAAATTTAATATTTGGAAATCGCAATAGGTTTCGTTGAAACAGGAAATACCGCATTGCGCCGCTTCCACCGACCGAAAGTTACGTCCGGAAAAATGGCTTAGAATAGCAAGTCGCGAAGCGGAGTTAAAACTCGTTAAACGTGTTCAACCTCGAAAGATAAATCGCGTTAAAAGCGCGATATTCCCCGGCGGAGTTTGCTCGAGCGAGTACACCGGTCTAGCAGCAATCACCATTCCACGAGAAGAATTTTCTTTTTTTCCTTTCTTTCTTGCCTCGATCGAACAGTTGAAAAAAAGAAAACGGTGTGAGAGAAGAGGTTGGAACAAAAGAACGAGCGAGGGTATCGATGGGAAAAATTTTGGAAGCTGCAGGGTGGAGCAAAAATCGGGCCTCGTCGACTAAATCCCGACAAAAGAGCCGGAAAAATGATCCTCGATCGAGCCGGATGAAAAAAGCGCGCGCGGCGTGCCGGGCTGATCGAAATTCAATTCAGCGTCGATTTTTTGACGGCCTCGAGCACGAAATATCGAAATGTGCTAACGTTCCGCGATTCGCGACAATAAAGAGCAACAGAAAACGGGAACAGGAAGATTGGAAACAACAGCGGAACATCTAGCGAGACACCGTATCGTCGTCGGGTCGTCTGCTAAATCGAATTTAAGATGAAAGGAAAGAAGGCTGTGGTGGCGAAGGTGTGGCGCAAAAGTCTCGCGATCTAACTGCAAAACATTTTGAAAAATTTTCCGGTTAGACAAAAGGAAGATTATAGTCCATCTCCTCTCGTTTTTCTTCTTTTTTATGAATTTTGCCTGGATAAATGGAACGAAAAAACGGCAAAGAGTGGAAAAGTTGTCGAGGATGCAAAATTTGTTAACCAATGCATAGGAGAGGAGAATGGCGGATGAAGAGGGGTAACGGAGATTGGCAAATATTTTTTATGGGACAAGGAGAAAGGATATAGAAACTGTATAAATGGCGTTAACTCTTATCCCGTAATATCGATCCTTTTTCGACGGCAGAGCGTTTTTATTTCTCCGCTGAAAGTATTCACGCTGCTCGTAAAATATATCCTGCTTTTTTATAGGTTACTTGCCTGTAAACCATCCTCGAGAGTGGGACAGTAGTTCACGTACGATATTCCAGCGAGGGCATTATTGCGTAAACAAGAGAGAGAGATGCGTACAAAGGTTTCATGAAACGTAGTTCACTCAATAAAAGTCTGCGATAGAATAGTGGCATTTATAAGCCTCAGCGTAATAAATGTTTTCAATTTACATCGTTGATAACTTTATGATGTATCGTATCACTTGCCCTTTATTCTTTTAATAAATGTATCAGAGAATCTAAAGTATCGCATAAAGCAAAGTTTTCGCACAAGATGGATAATAGAGCAATAAGCGTCAAGCATTAATTGATCACGGATTGATGGTGAATATATAGATGGAAAGTATTCTAGAGGTTAAAATGGCGTAGAAGAATTTTGGCTTGACCGAGTGAATGCCGAAAAAAAGGCTATTCTTTCTTTGGAGGAAACACGTTTTTCTAAGAGAAAGCTTGTAAAAGCGAATACACGTTCGCGGCACGGTAATGCCTTCTCGAGAAACTCGTCGATGTCCACTCTAAAAGAAAATAAGAAAAACGGCAGACTGGAAGATACGAGGATACGGTAAAACATCAACAAACACGAGAGCCATTTCGTGAAAACAAATTCGCAAGATAAATACAAAGACGAGAAAACATGTACGTTCGGTAAAGTTTCGTAAAAACCGTGGCGTATTGGGTATTTTCATGAAATATTGGCCATGAAATATTTTACCGAACTATTTCTGAATTTACCCAAATGGATTTAAATCAACTGTGACTCCGTGACTGGTTTACCGAACCAGTTGTTATTTTATTTTCTTGTACAAAAACTATGACTTTTAGAGGGAAGAAAATAAGGAGAAACGCAGCGAGCTTAGATCGAACCTAACGATTTAATCCGAAATAAGCGAAATAGGTAATCGTCGGTTTGGTCAAGGATAATAAAGAAGTTGTATAATTTAAAGAAAGAAATACTTTGTTCTATGACGTTATTCTGAAATATCTGAATTTCTCCTCACTTTATAAAATTGTGCAAGATCTGCGTACAAAAAGAAGTCGAAACGGAAATAACATCGAGCAAATCGTTGGACTTGGTTTTCATAACGACGATGTAAATCGAAGATGGAATGGAATTCGCTAATGTAAATTGGCTGAAAGAACATTATAAATGAAACGATTAGGTTAACAGAATATAAATAAATAAATAATCAATATAGGTGTGCGTTACCAGCGATATCACTAGCACAGATTTTAACGTTCGATTCATGACCCTTCGCGTTAATAATAATCCGCTGTAGAAGGATAATTGTATCAGCAATTAGCTGCTTTTACAAACTTTGGTTTACGACCACTTTAAAAGGTCAGTTACAGCCATTTATAACGATTTTCAATGCATACGTTAACGTTCGATATTTCCTACCGAATATTCCCATTATCGGAAATCATAATTTCGACATACGTAACAATCGCGATCCTGTAATTATTGTTCTCGAAAATCTGCCCAAGCGTTCGTTCGTGAATATTCATTCAACCACAACGACGAAAGTCTACAGCGGATTATCGTCTCATACACCCAAGTTTGCCATTTTTCCGCGTCATGCAACGACATCGTTTTTATTAACTGTCGCATACACGTTGATACGAGCAGTGGTCTTGAATAAATCCGCCCTTTAGATTCTCTAGAGCTTTTCTGCTTCCAAACGTATCGAATATGGGTCGTGTGTTTCGCTTTCCTTTTCTTGAAAACAGAACAATCCTATCGAAGAAGATTATAATACATAAATGAAGATTTACACGTGCCTTTTTGTTCTTTGCGGAGATTTTCATAGTAATATCGTATTTTTACACATATTTTGTATCATAAATAAAAAACGCAGAATGTCAGTTTTTTAGCGAGAAGTTACAGCAGAAAATGTCTTGAATCGATAAAAGTGGCCTGCTTTCGCATCCGACAGGCACACGATTTTTCTGCTTCGTAGAGCAGGATGTAGGATTTCTTTGAGGTAGCGCAGTTATTCTATTAATCCCATGGGGTCGTGAAAAGAATATTCCCGTCGATGGACTTTTTTCATTCTAGACGTGTATCGGGAAATATCCTGGTATAGGCTAACAGAAATTCTGCGTGACCGGAACGAAAGGCCACGAAATTGATTTCGAGCCCTATAAAGATGTAAGGAGTTTAATATTCTTAATAGGGTAACGAAACACGATGGAAGAAAGATATTTTTCATGACTTGAACTTAAATATAGTTATATACGTATGTGTCCCACGTATATTTAAATTTGTAGCGGATTGTGCGAGGATCAATAATATAGAATAACGAGAAATTGCTGCTGCAAATAAAATAAATATGAATAAATATAAATACCGTCGAGGGACGCTCGTACAAATGTAATCGCAAAGGTAGAGTATGATCGCTCGCGGATACCTTGATAACTCGTATACTCCGTTAATCGTAGATAATAACTCAGACAAATAACTCGTGCGTTAACTCGAACTATAACTCGGATAATGACTCGGATAATAACTGTTCGCTCGTGATCGCGTCCGTTTATTTATACTGGTCGGGGGGAGTCGGAAAATTTGTCTTAGATCGACGGTTGCCCATAACGGTGATTTTGTTTTGTCCGGAGCTTATCACCACAACAACAACAACAACAACAACAACATGAGTCGCTCTCGATCCGTATCGTCCTATGACTCATGTGCCGCTACAAATTTTTCTCACTACCCTCTTTTACGCTATTTCAAACTCTTACACGACGTATTTTCAAATGACAAATACATAAGCCTACGTCACGGTTTGAATAATATTAGCTTGCTTTTTTTCCTGTAACTTGACTTCCAACTATACGATTTACTTTTTTCTTGTATAGCTTAGGCATTACTTTTCGAATATTTCATGTATCACTAAACACTCAAAGAGCAAGCGAGAGAAAGAGAGAGAGGTTAAAAGACTCGAACTAGTTACTTGGCTCTATCGAGAATTTTCTTTAAAATAAGAATTTTCTTTCTACCATTTATACACCGCTTTCGAGCTCAAAGTTATACCACTTGGAAGACAATAGCAACAGCTCGATGAATGGACATGCATTGGCTCCTCCCTATTGGAATCATTAATTGGAATCTCGCGAAAAGTCAAGGAAGCTTTACCTTGGAAAGAGGGCAAAGACGGATCGACGAGAACCGGGCGCATGGAGAAAAGTGGACCGATCTGAAAGGCCGTATAGTTTTAATGGCATACAGGGTCTCTATTTCCGAACCAGTGATCCGAAATTTAAACGATCGGTAAGCAGCTCGCTTTTACCCAGAAAAAGTGCAGTCAAAGCTGCTGAACGTTGGCAACTCGTTTCACGGACGTTTCTGACTATCCAACTGTGCATGGACAAGACCGAATCTTCGTATCGATTCACGTCCTTTTGCTACTTGTTCCTCTTTGTTGGGTTCGTGCATTCTTTTCTTTTCACTACACAATTTGTCCACTGGCGGTGAAGAGCAACGAGAAATTGATTCGTGCAAACGTGGACTCACACCCCGTTTTATATTTCGCTACATAAACCGCTGCTTGATTTTTGTTACATTAACGGATACTACTCTCTTTCTTCCTAACATGTACTGTATAAAATGGCAGCTACATTTGCCAATTACATACCATACTTGGAGCTTTACTCCTCACCGCCGATTTTCATGATTTTTGAATATGTTATGGAATTCAATCTGTTGAACACACACACATATATATATCCACATATATATAAAGGGGTAAACTTTTAAATAACGACCCTATCTATAGACTCTTTGCTAGAAATAAGCAACACGCTCGAGACCGTACGGTTGGTTATTGCGAGACGAATATGCTATTCGGCTTGACTTTGTTCTCGAACGGGAGAAAAGAGAATAGCGGCAGATCACAAAGTGATCGGCCGAGTAGCCTATAACACGCGAGGTTCGCTAATACCAGAAAAAGCATTACACGTATTCTATTCTGCTAAATCATGTTCACGACTGTTCGTTCGACCACAAAAATGTATGGCTTCTCTCTTTCACGAACCTCTTGCTCCTTCTCGGATCTCTCGTTCTGTCGGCGAGTTCAAATAGAAAAGAGAGGATCGCGAGTTGCTTGTTCGGAGAAAAAACTGTATTTTAGTAATTAATCTGTTAAAAACGAAAGTACAGAGCACGTACTACGAAAAAAAATGAATTTTTCATGAATACAATGAATGAATACAATCGCAGCCACTGAAAAGTGCCACGTTTTATAAAATGTAAGTGCTAGATGCTTTATATGGGTACATTCGCGTAGAAATTTTCACAATTTTCTATCCGAGTTGATAAAATTATCGAGTTTTCGAGCAGCTGTAGCTTAGAATCTGGGACATTGAATGCCTCGACGCTTATACGGGATGAAACGTATAGTACGGTCTATAGTTTTATGTTTCACTCGTGCAGCGTCGTTAAATCTTTGATTGGGTACAGATTGGACAGAACGATTCGTCACTGGGGAATGCAACGAACTTTATCGCGCAAGAGAGCAACGTATAAATGATGGAGCGAATGTTTCGTCGACGAATAAACCTTTCGACCGTAGAATAACCGGCGCGCCGCGGCGTGCAATCGGTAATTCGTTCGAAGAAGCGCATCGAATGGTCGTGCATACTGTGACCCTCTCCAATCACGTAATATTTCGATTGAATTTCTTTTCGTTGTTCAAACGTTCGAACCGTCAGCCAAAATTCTTCAAAAAGCTTTTGCTTTTATTCGAAACACTTTTATTCGACCGTATTTATCGATTTACAAATTTCGCGTAGAAATTTTAAAATTTTCTCCGTTAGTGGATTTAAATAGACAATTTTTTAAGTGTATCGAAATTCAATTATCGAGCCATTATGTATTATCGTTAGAATATTTAACCACTTATCAATAATTTGGGTAAAGCATATCGAAATCAACGAAGCTTTTCAAAGTTGTGATATTTCTATTTATCGTAAAGCTTATTAGCTTTCGCACGTGAAACATATACCAGTTGTTGTAACATTTTTCGATAATCTCTGCTTTGCTTCGCGACAAAATTCATAAAAGATTGTAACAACATATTTATAAAATTCAATCGTCGATCATAAAATTGTATAACGATCTACTCAAGTTTCGCGTAGATTCAAGGTTCGCGTCTGTAAACGCTTTTCCACCAGTTTATTCGCGTCAATCGCCGATCATACGTATCAAGGGCATAATAAAATAATAAAAAGAGCTAACAAAAGACAGGGGGGAAAAAACGTAAACAAGGGTGCAGACACCATCGAGAACAATGTGGGTCACGGTCCTAGATAAATCAGTGGGATTGAATTTGTTCGACCAACGACATATACAGTTTAATTAAAACAGGCTTGCCTGTGTTTCGGAGAAAAAAGAAGGTACAGGTTCGATCAGCCGGGTTTGAAATATTTCCGAACGAACGACGACCTGATTCGATACTCTTTTATTGTATGGTATTTTCGCGCGTGGAAAATCGCGGGAAAACGCGATTTTACGCGCTAAAATTTTCTTCATTTCTACGATTCCTTTTCTTTTTCTTCTTTATTTCTTTTTTTCTTTTTTTCTTTTTTCCTTTGTTGCAAACTATCGTGAGAATGTTCCATGCTGTTGATAAAAAGTAATATCTCGCGAGATTGATTACGTAGAACGCAGAACGTCAATTTCATAAATTTCAAATCATTTGGAATATGATGTACCATCGTTGGTATGACAATATTTTGTCGTTCATTTTATTTTAGCAATCAATTACGATGATACAATAGCACTAATAAGAAAACGTTGTTGCAATTTGATTGGAAACACGTGCAATATATCCCTTAGGTATCGATTCTAGATCATTTCCAGTGAACTTTTTCTAAGCTAAATTAAAATATTCGAACGTGGCCAAGATAAACGAATGTTAGTTACAATCAGAATATGTTTTGAAACAACATAGTTGAACAGATTGTCGAGCTACGCGCGAAAACAGAATTATCTGTTAACCAAAAATATTGTTCGTAATAGTCATCCATCTTGATCATGCAACAACGTCTACGTTGCTATCTCATTTTACTAATGACCTTCTTTCACGTTTTCTGCCAGTCTTTCCTTCTTTGCTGCGCTTTGGTCCCGCTGCTATTGCTTCCTGTTTATCCCTATTTACCCGCACGCAAAAACAGCATATTCATCATCAAGGGTTTTCATTGACACCATAAATAATTGCCAACGTAAGCTGCAACGCATCGTTTTAACGTGTTATCGTTCTAGATTTTATAAAAAGTAGCTCGTCAAGTTTTTGCAACTCATAGCGGACGAAATACACGACAATTAACGTTTTTACTATATGGTACCGATAAACGTTATTTAAATACGTTTAACGGGTAAAAGATATCTTTACAGATCTTTTTTTTCCCCCAAAACCCGTAAGCTTGGACGAATCAAAGTTGTTGGTCGTAATAAATAGGTAAGTTTATAACGAAAAGGCATTTTAAAATAGATAAAATTCTTTCGCGAAAGATCATCGGCCATATAATTTTATAGATAACATTTCGGGTGTAGTTGCGAGCATAGCTGGGAAAAAGAATCGCGGAGTTAAAGTAAGGTGGAGAGGAAAAGTTATCGAGCTGACGTTTCGCGAAAGGACGACGTGGATTTAAAGTCTCAAAGGACGCACGTTGTGAAAAAAGAAAGAAGCTATGGCTCTGGCATTTTAGCAGCGTTGCGAAACCGAGTTTCTTCGCGTGTCCATTCAAGTTGCTTGTCAGATTCTTTGCGCGTGAGCGTCAAAAGTCCATGGTAGGATATCACAGAAGTCGTTTAACGAGTTCCCCCAGCGATTCAAGCGCATCGGCTATGACGCGCCGGAAGACGTCCGGTTCAAAGCATCCGAGGATTCATCGTGTTTCACGCTAATCGGTACGGCTTTCACCTGTTATAATCATTTTCTCTTTTATTTTTTAACTGAAAATCTGTCATACGATGGTTAGAGTTATCCGATACCTAGAAAATCTTTGATATAATCAGGATCTCCAGTTTTCCCCGACTTCTATAGCATTATATTTAACGAACGGTGACAAAATATTCCGTGAAAAGCACGAAAGATTGTGATCGTATCTAAAAAATTTCTGTCCCAAGTATACCTTGACATAAATATTAAACGATCAATTTAGCAAGAGGTGCGCCTCACCATCTAACTTATATAATTTAATGGTTCAATCAATATAACAATCGATATAACAATTAATTGCAAACGTATACCGAACAATAAAAAATTCTGTGAATATTTATAACAATTGCCAATATCAATTTAGGGTAAAACGCTTGCTTGAAATATTTCACGGTATGAAATCGATTAAGATAGAATTAGCTAGGATAATAAAGAGACGTCGCACACGTTGATAAATAAAATAGAATTAGTCGGAAATTCCATATAAAGTTTTCATGCATATTCAACGAGACGATATTGAAGAAAAATTAATTGTTGGAATTTTTTCAAAGCAAGATAAATCGTTTCAGAAAAACGAACAAAGGAATTTAACGAAATATTCTTTCGCCAGAATAAGGTTCGTATACGTGTAACAAAAATATTGGAAAAAAGGGCAGAGAAATTATTTAAATTCGTTTCGAAATACGAAACAATCGAGTATGAAAAAATAATCAAAATAACTATTCGAACGTTCCACGATAGGAGCGAAAATCTTACGAATGTTGAGGCCGATTCTCGTTTGAATATTTCATAACATTTAATTACAACCAGAGTAAACCAAACTTAAATTCGTTAAAAACTCAGCTAGCACTCGTACGTTCCACGAAGTAGGGAAAACCGCAACTACTGGTCCGATACTCGGCAGCGTGCGGCAAAAGAATTCACGTGCACCGCTGAAACCGCCATAAAGCGCGGAAATTATTCAAGTCGAGTCCAAAAGGGATAAAACAACTGTGGAAAGTGGAGAGAGCGGTGTAGAAGCGCGGTCAGCGCGACGCGACGTAGCAAGGCTAATAAGCGGAAGAATTAAAAAAGAGAAAGAAAAACTGGCGGTGTGCGTCGTCGAAGTTACGTGGTGAAATGGCGCGCTTCGGGCAGGAAATGCGGACGACCGCGTGTTTCTACCGCCGGAGGACAAGTCGAATTGTCCGGAAAGAGAAAATCCAGGCCGACGCGGCGGTGGCGCACAGCGAAATCCTTTCTGCCGTAATTAACTGCGACACCAGGACGGTCCGGCTATTACCGAAATACGCGACGTTACAAACGTAGGTATACGCGCAGAGAATCGCGAACGCGCATACAGATGCACAGAGAGAATACGTGATCGAAATTCCTGCCACTTGTTTATATGACGGTAATCAATGATCGGGCGGGTGATCAATTATTCCGAGCTACGTACCGAATTACGGGACGAATTACATTTCGGGAATTTGATCCGGGAACAGCCTCTGGAAAGCGAATTTTCATTTCGTTTCTTCCCACCGTTTAAGCGTTTGACAGAGCGGGAGAGGTGTAGAGGTCGGCTACAGGGATAACGATCACGTCCAGTGATAATGGGAAATTAAAAAGTGGAGATTGCCACGATTGGCCTGGTTTCGCCTGTTAAAACGGGTAATTGAAATTAACATCGTTGATTCGTTTGTTCGCTCGTTCGATCGTACGTTATAATTACTTGTAATACGACTGCCTCGTTGCGTGTGTAGCGTATGTACGTATAACCTGACGTGTGTCCATTTCTCTGCTGTTCGATAAAAAATATGTATATTAGCGCAAATAAGATCCTAGGCATGCTTTAGAGTCCTGGAGTTTTCGACGAAATAATGAAAATTATATTTGATAGAATAAAAAAACGACGGATAATTATATCGACGCGAATAATATCGACACTTTCGATTTCATCTTCTCGATGATCGACCGTTCTCCTAATCTTCCCTAACTAGATGTTCGTTTCTCACGGCTCGATCGTTCTCTTCGAAATGTTCTCCACTCGTACGTCACATATATGTACATCGTCTAATTGATATTCCGTGATAGTATGCAAAATATTCTGTACGCCATGATAATCATACTATAATCGGACGTCGTTTGTAGCAAACGTTCGTATCCGGAGTACTCGGAATTCAGAGGATTGATCGAGCGAACAGAGGTTAATTAGATTCGATTAGCTGTTTCGTGACGTCCATCTGGTCGGGTCGTTAATACGATCGAATATTTATTCATCGCCTCGTAATGGTATTAGGCTCTAATTTTTGTGGAAATTATCTTGCAAACGAACTTTCTTTCACGAACGAGAGATGAAAAAGAATATACGAATATACTTGAGATAGATAAGATTATAACGATCGACGAATGGAATGGACTGACCTACTTCGAACGCCTTTTTAGCCTAATCGTTTGCTGAATTCGCGGTGTATTAGTTTAATTCGTAGGTATCATTAGCGGGAGCACACGGATATCGTATTATGTGGATTTGTAATCAGTAAACCACACATAGCATACCACTGTTTATTGGAATTAAACGAAACCGGCTGTATAATTGATTTCACGCTAATGATTTGTCTAACGATTTCGCGGCTTAAAGCGTGTCGATCGTCACTCATTACCGTGATACGTGAGTCGATGATTTCCTTCCTTCACAAATATTTCGTTAACGAGTAAAACATATTAATCGCGAACGACTATAAAGATTTAATTCGGTTAAAGTTCAGTTGCGTTCAACGGCTTAGTATTTGTAAACTTAATTGATGTAGTTTACAGAAATTAGTAAACTGATTAATTAAATGGTACACCGCGTTAGCAGGGCCTTTGGCGATTATCAATGTCTAATTAATTAAAACACCATTCTACGTTGAGTGGATTACTGTAATTTAATTAAATGGAGCAGCTAGAAGAACTGTGTGGGATATTTAAATATCTTCCACTGGTAATATTACTTTCCTCGCAGATGGACAGATGGAATTTTATCTATAGATGGTTTTATTAGCGTTGAAATTCTTCTTAGTACCGGTATTCGGGATACGAAGATAGATTTTTCGTTGATGTATAAAAAGAAACCTTATTAGCGAGACTGTTTCTACTTTTAACGTTGATATTTCTGCCAATAACGTTATTTTCCATATCGAACCTTAAAATAAAGTGCACGGAAGTTGTAAAGAGACGTAGTTGCTGTCACGTGCACAGCTACCAAGTTCGTCCAACTGTGGACGATCCATTTTCCCTTACGCAGTATTCCCGTGCTATAGAAGTCAAACATACCTTCGATATCTTGTTGTAACTTTTGACGTATCCATTACTTTGAAAGTTTGTTTCGCTACAAATTACTCGTCTTACTCGCAACTACAAAATTTCTAACTTCGTATAACATTTTGTTGATTTATATTCAAAACCTATTTAACTTTCTTATTTTCCAGCCTCTTTCTCCTGAGTCTTGTTCGATCTCGTTGCAGTACAAAAATTAAGCGAATATTTTAGAAATATTATAACGTTAAATTTATTTAATGGATACGGTTACGAAACTCTAACCCCCTAGTTATCTGCTACGCAAAACACGATCTTCAAAGTGTCACACATTTGAAAAAAAAGCAATGATACGTTGACAACCGGAAATCCGTATCATAACGTTAAATGTGTGCAATGGCTATGTTAGGAGATGCGGTTAATGGATGGCGGACTCGCAAATCGTATGTAACGCAGAAATGGCGTCTAATCGCAAGTTAGCATGGAGCAGGGCGTGCAATTAACATAAAAAATTTGTGCAATGCTTCGTATCAGGTGAAACGAGCGCGTTACCATAATTGTTAGGCCGATTAACATGCGCGGCGCATTAACATAATTTCGATGGCTTTAACTGCTATTTAAATAATCTAAGGGTAACTGCTATTTGAATATTCCATAGAATATTGAAGCATGTTACAAACGATAATGCTCGGTGGAAGATGAAAAAGCAATTACTTATTTACCTTTCGTAGGAAGTTGTTGCAGTTGGTGCGGTGAAAATGTTTCGTAATCGGCGCGCACTTGTGATCCTATTTTATCCACCACTGAGGTACATATGCTCTTCTGCAATTATGCTCCGTAATTCTCTCTTTCCCCCCTCTCTCTCTTTCTCCCTCTTTTACGTTACGTAAAAACGTATTCAAGAGTAACAAAGTCAGTTTATTCTCATGCGTCGATTTGTTAGAAAGATGGCGTTTTGAAAATATTTTCTTCTAATTGTTGTCATTAAAAACGAGCTGCTACTAGAATTATATGTCGATAGAATGCCACGTGTTGCTAATGCTATTCTACGATTTTACAATATCACCGAATAGTTCTCAACATGAAAAACGCAGAATAAAGACGGCGTAAGTAGTATAAGCAATGACGAGTCGGGCACGATACAAGTGACACGGCCACGTACACGCTAAAAATTAAAAAATTCGTAGAAAATGTATAGAAATACAAATAACAGTGCGATAATACTAAACCATAATATTTTATACCATCTAAATTTCCTCCTACTAGCCTTATCAATTCGAAATCGATGCTTTAGTAAATTCTTTGTTACGAAAGATTTCTAAAGAATGGCAATTCTAAACTCATAAACTGACGCTCTTTTCAACTCTTCTTCGCGACTTGACGTAATATGGAATAGTCGTAAACTTTTGGCTGACATTATGCGTTAACTCCGATATATCATTACGTTATCAAGCTGTAACAAAATTGCAGAAGAATCTCCAAATAATTCGTAAAATAATTGCAAAAACTGGAAGTTTGCTTACAGTACACGGTTCATTAGCACAATCGTGGATCGCATTTAGGCACCCAGTAGTGGTTCGGTAACGCGAATACCTTCGCGACCAATGTTTCGAGCAGGTGCCCATAGCTCGATCGATGTTCGCGTCGGTTTGGTTTTACTGTCCGTGAGGAAACGTGCGTACCTGTTCCCCCTGTCACATCGAATCATCTATGGTCATGGTAGCCTCAGTATCCGGAATACATACACGTATACATGTACATGTACGCGTAACATCGAATCTTGTCCGTGATTTTTACCACTCTCGTTGCCCATACGCGAGAAGATTTCCCTTTCTCTTCGCGCGGATCCTTCGGTCTGGCATTCGAGATCACGTTCTACAACGTTCCAAGAAGAATGCAGCTTTTAAAATCGAATAGAGACGAACATGGCAGAGTTATCCGACCGGTTCGCATCGGTGTAGAGGCGAGAATGGTGAAATATGGCAAGTGGACGCGTCGCAAACATTTCCTTTGCTTTTCTACGGGTTGAGAGAGTATCGAGAAATTATGCAAATTTCATTCGTGCTACCGAATTATTCGAAGCCTTTTAACGCAGCGGCTACTGCTGCAATTTTCTAACGAATCTGTGACGGATAATTTACGGCGACGAGTTAACGAGTCTCGATTTTCTAAACAAGAGTGTTTGCGCGCGGTTTACGTGAAAATGAAAAATTGAAAGCAAAGGATGTTACGATACTTTTTGATGTTTACAAAAATTCGATACCTCGTGTCTCGAAGAAATGAAAAATATCTTCAAACTGGTTGGGAATAATCTGTTCGTGAAAGCATAAATTTGCATAAAAATCCATAGTCTATTTATACATATGATAACATCAGATAAAATATAATGGGAATATTAAATTGTTGTCCTATTGGGTATTTCGATTAAATATCGAAGAACACATCGAGCTCAAGATTACCATAAGCTAATAGCTATTTGCAACGGAGTAATACCTTAAGCCGAGCGGCTTTCCCTAGGTAATTTGTAGGTTTCTCCTTTTTTCAAATGTGACGGGCGAAAGCCGATTATTCGTCGTCCTTCTGTCGACGATCGTTCGCGGTGAAGAGTTGCTTAATCGGCTAACAATATTTGACGTATTAGTACCAGCAAGAAGAACCACCTGAACGATAATTCCCATCGCTGACACAATTTCAAATATTCAGCGTTTATCTGTATTAAATATTATTAACGTTCAATTCGAACAATTAATCTGGAAACAAATATCGATCGAGTTTTGATGAAATCTTTTAATATCAAATTAATTTTCAGATGGTCGGTAAGCGTTGTAAGCGTTGCAAGAAACGAATATGCTAAGAGCTTTGCCGAAACGTAACAATGGACGCAGGTTTGCGAAGGAAACGTTAAATAAGGAGAAACTTTGCGCGACACAGTGACTGAATGGTTGTGGGATCTATTTGAAATTCCTAGAGGATATCTCTGGAACATCGCCCATGGCGTGGCATCTCGCCGAATATTATCGCGAGCCGCGCGTAAATCACGCGGGGTGGAAGCATAGTACGCGAAACGATGCCAACATCGACGACCTGCTCGTTCATTATCGGCATCGTGGCAACGACGCCGACGATGATGCCAATCGTCGTTGGTGAACGGAGGACGAGGCGTCGCGGCGCGCAATAATATCGTCGATAATCCATCCTGCTGACATCCTTATCTCCCACTCTCGATGTTATTATTGTTTCTCGCGAAGAAAATCCGTTCTTACTATTCTTTCCTTTTATTGTTATTTTTTTTTTTTTTTTCTGCAAACGATCGTCCTTTTACCGGCGATGGCCCTTAACGAGAGATTTTCGACGTTCCGAAATGGTAAATCGGATTTTTCTGTAAAGAAGATGTTCCGCGAAGATCGCTCGACGATTATTGAAACAATAGCATTGAAATACCATTGTGCTTGATAAGCTGAGATTTTTGTTTCGAATTTCGCGAATAATCCTGTTCTCGGAAGTCTTTTAATTAAATGTTGAAACTCCTGAAATTGGATATATCTGTGTGAAAAATCACGGGGAATATAATCGTAAAGGATACCGAGTAAAATACGAAAAGAAGGAAGGAAAGCAAAACTAGCGTTACGTTATCGTATTCGCGTTAAACTTTGCAAGGTAGAGAATTTCAGTGGTGGAAAAAATGGACCAACATTTTTCAATGTTACAATTAGAAAAATTGGGATATTAGTAATGTGCGTGTAACGAGCGACGGTATGTATCAAGTAAATTACCAGCGACGACAATAGTTGACAAGAACAAGATACACGACCCCTTTGGCAACGACCCTGTTACGTCGTTCTGAATATACGACGATATCGCTTGTAAGTGCGTGGAAATAACGATCATTACGAAGAATGATAAGGCGGGATCTCTAAAAAGGAGGGACGGCGATCGATGTTCGAGTACGAAACACAAAGTTACGTACGAAATTTGCGCAAAATAAAAATAAACGAAATGGAAAATTTGTGTTGGGAAAAACGAACATAACAATTGCTATTCTTTAGCAAGATTAATCCGCGAGTTCTGACGTTAATTTGCTATTTGAATGTAAATACGTTTACCTATATACCCTATATTATAAATTCGATCCTCATCAAACGTCCGAACGGGTCATTGACATATCTGATAACGATGTTGCTGGCGTCGCAACGCATCGCGTCGGATTACCAGAATGCGCATCGATGCGGAAAGCCAACGACGGGGGAAAAAAGTAAAAAGATGGTACGAACTGAAATTCCGGCTAAAAAGGATCGACCTTTTTAAAGAGAATTTATAACGAAACCTGTATTTCTGTTTTTATACTGGTTTTCAGACATGGGCGCGTATTTATTTGCTTTTTTGTCTGCACTCTTCCGATACCGGCGAACAAGTTATATTATTTAAAAAATATACAATACGGCCAACCGGTTCGCGAAGGTTCGATGACTGAAACATTGCACGAAACGGACGTCGTCGATGGTTTTCTACCATTGGGAACGTTTTAAATATTTCAACGTACAAAGAGACTGGTCTCGACGCGGAGGTCCGGTAGTACGGACTCGGCGCGCCAGTTATTTTCACAGCAATTAGAACCCGTTTTAGGTTGAGAGAAAAAAGAGAACCGAGTGTACAGAGCTCTGTCTGCCTCTGTTGGCTGGTCATTCCTTGCTGGTCGCGTTAACGATTCGCTCAAATTCAGCGAGTACACGCAAGAACGAAAAGTCGGCGTAAAAATGGGAACGGTGATTCTTTCGCACGATTTTTCACTTTCCGGTGTGTCGCGTCTTCGTTCCGGTAGATTACCGTCATCACCGACACCAATGGTCACACGATATGGTAAGAATTCCAGGTATGCATTCAATTTCGATTAAACCGAGCTATAGAGTTCGGTTCTCCGATTAATTCTTCCGGTCAATTAAGTTTTGCTGCAGCTTTCCATTAAAATAGCGTGGCCGTAACCGGGTATGTATTATAGGAGAAGGTACTTTCCACTACGAAGCAAACACGTTACACGAGGATGATCGACGATAACTATTACGTTACAAATTGTCCGTGTCACGTGAAAAGAAATCGACGAAAGTTTGCCCATTTGCGAAATACGCGAATAAAAATGTGATTGTGCGTATAACCAGGTACTAATTGGCAAATTCTCTGCTCGGGTGTTTTTTATTTGCTCGGCATTGTTAACCGAATACCGCGTTAATTAACACGGCCCTGTATCCAAGTTTTCGAGCATAAATTGGGAAATATTGTTTTCCAAAGAAGTATTTATATAAATTTCGTACCATTTTCTAGTACTTTCGTACGAATACAACGATATTTATATTATGAAAGTGAAGTCGAGTAAAACCTCGTAAAAATAGGCTTCGGAAAAAATAAGAGTGTACAAATACTTTTCGCAGCCACGGTAAAATACGTTCTTGATTCTCGATAAATAATTAGACGCTACGGAGAGCATGCTTAGCTCGGCGTATCGATATCGATTCTTAAGTAAGAATCCTTAAGTAAACGGCGAATCATAGCGGCGTTAGCGTAGAAACCATCTGTACACCGCTTCGATAGAAACGAACAGAGGAGAACGTTAAACACAACGACAACGAAGGGCTAATTATAACGGGACACCGCGCTTATATTTTTGGCGTAATTCGGCTGCCGACCGGGATACAGCGGTTACAACGGGCCACCACCATAAACTCGAAACGTAATGGCGTTCCGGACGTTGGTTAAACGTTGCAGTACGACGCACCTGTGGGCCCACGGCCGACACATTTTACTCGCTCTTTTATTTATTTATCCGTAACGAGCGTGGCCGATTTCCAAGCCCGTCCGATGCGGGCTACCACCCGCTGCTGTTTTCCCGATCGCACATTTTTGTTTCCTCTCTGCTATCTCGTCGACCCTTAGCGAATCAGTTTCACAAAGCTAACCGGAAACTGGTGGCGCGATTTTTGTATTTCGAAAATCTCCGTAAAATCCCAGCAGATTTTCTTTCCCTGTCTGCGTCCGTAGGACCGTAGGACCATAGCGCCTTTGGATCATAGCGTTCCGACGATATTTTAGGAAGTTTTATTCATCGAACGATTGTAAGAGTAGTTATAAGAGAACGAAGAAGAGTCGAAGAGTTAGCAAAACCAAGAATGTAAAGTGAACGTTGGCTGGAGTTAGGGAAAGGGCGAAGAATAACTCGGACGAGGAGTACATTCTTAATTATGCTTTCTTGGAAAAGATACGAAGGAAGCTAAGAGCGTGAATTTTTAATTTAGGAAGGAGCACAGTCGTTCGTTTCTCTCGAGTCGAAGGATTTTCGCTTAGAGATTTCACAAGAACGCGTAATTTACATCGCGTAAATTTGGGATAATAGAAAATTTCCGATTCGCTTTGTTTTCGCATGCTTGTAGCTATGCTAGTTGGGATATATGTATTCAGTTAGACTTTGTGAAAATATTTAACTCGGTTGAATATTATAATTCGTTTTAAACCATCGATTCGTTAAATGATCTTGCGTGGGAAGAGTCATTGTTCCCAGTATTACGAATCGATGATTAAAACTATAAACGTCGATGGAAAAGAGCGGAACATTACGAACTGATTGCATCAGAATAGACGAAATCAACCGTATCCTCGACTTTCGTTCGTTCGGCATACGACGAACAAATGAAGTTTAAACTCCGTTCCGGGATATTTTATCAATATGCGAGAAATTGACGAATAATCAGCAGTGCGGAACGAATTAATTTCAATTTTGAATGGAGTTGTTGCCTTTGTTTCCATCGACGTACATTCGGTTCCTGAATTACGCACGTGTATAATATACAGCTTAATAGCGTAAAAGAAAAACTATGAAATTTCCGATGTCCAGCTTATTGTAGAGACAAATCTGTATCCGTGGAAATGTTTTACGCGTACGTAAATTACCGAAATGTGTCGTTCCCTTTATCGACTGGAAACGCGTGAAAAAGAATCAACTTGTCATTAAAAATTATTCGCTTGCCTTTCGGTTTCCTCCAAATTCCCCGGCATTCGGGCAATAACTTGTCCTCGCGAAACATATCTTCGATTCGTAGACGGTTTAATTGGTCCGACGATTAATCGCAAGCTGTCGAATGCCCGAACGAGATTCGAAAAACTGCTAGAAATTCTATCATCGGACGAAAACTCGTGACACGTTCGATGATTTACGATTGGCCGATCGAGCGAACATTTTTTGTTCTCTTCTAGATAGGATAAGTAAAGAGGAAACGCGTGTCTGTACGCGACAGCTTTCGCTCGTACGAATAAGCGAAATGCAGAATACATTTGAATATTAAATAAACGTTAATGAACGCAAAGTAGAATCGATAAAAATTTCTGATTCACACGACTAGGTAATAAGGGTGGTATAGATCATTTTTCTCGAAACTGAAATGATAAAAGTTGGCATACCGTCACGTTATATCGATATTTGATCGCGTACGGCTCGATCCACTTACTAATATTCGATCTTCAAACTTTATTCGGCACTTACCATTAACGAACACAGAATCGCTGTATTATATCCTCGAACGTAGCAACTTTTCCACTACATTAGCCGAATCCTCGCAAACAAAACACCGTACCGCGTTGCACTTTAGAGATGAACGAAATCCAAGAGAAATTCAAGGCAAGGAGTATTCCTCCTCGTGGCTTCGAGCATTTCTGCAACCCGGTGCGAAACTCGACGAGACGGCCAAGAGCTTCAGCTTAATACTTGTAAAGTGTTTCTTTGCTCCTACAACCGATCCTGACGACCTCGATTCTACAAATTGCTAGAGAAACAGAATCTGACCAGTCTCTACCCTCATAGACCATTAATGCCCGCTGCATTTCGCAATTCTGACGTTTCAACCGGTTCGTTTAAAATTTGGCTGCTGCATTCACAGTGTGAATGTGATTACTCTGGAATCTTTTAACGAAACGTCGCGATGAAACGAACGGTTGCTCGTTGAACTAGAAATCTTCGTTTCTCTTTACGAACGGACGAGAATTTGAAACGACAGTCTGTGAATTATTCGTGTATTTGTTCTGGGGCGCAGCTACAACTTTTATAGGAAGAGAACTAAGGAACAGAACGGAAGGAACGATAGGAATAATTCGATGGTAAAGCTCTTTCGGCTCTTGGGCTGTACGAACGTTACGACGTATTTCGAACGTTCGATTAATTTTACTGACGAACATTTAGACTTGTCACAGTATCTAATTACCCCGTAAAAGAGATAAACTCATAGTGCCAAGCAAGTAATCTACGATATAAAAGTAAATAAGTTCGATGCGAATCGACTTTGTAATTTGCTAATTAGAAATTGTATCGCTATCTACGTTTGACTGTAATTTAGGTATTTTTAACAAATGTCCGCTAAATTAAACAAAGAATACCAGGAACAGCCAGTCGTTACCGTTCGATGAATCGTCTTTTAATTACCGACGTAGCTTAATAATTTTAACGTTTATAGGTACGGCGACCAAAACGGGCGACTACACGCACATATTATAAAATTAACGTCACGCGTTCGATCGTGCAATCAAATTTATACAACGCATATTGCAGCCCCTCTAAAGTATCAATCAGGCGATGAGAATAACTTCGTGTAGCGAGGAAATAGTCGAACCGATGCTCGAAATAGTTTAATAGCTTCGTTATACCATCTCTCGTCGGTGATTACGCACAGAAAATTACAGATATAAAATTAGGAACTTAACGACAACTTTGGAGTAAGAAAGTGTTTCGCCTAGTAGAAAGAGTTGTAAACTACAAAACTGTATTAATTTTGTATAGGAACGTTATCGACAAGCTGTTGCCACACGGTTCAGACTGTAATGTAATATAATTATTCATACCGTCTCTGTCCATCTTTCGCTAATAGTCGCTTCGCGTCTGCATCTATCGATAGTTGCGAACAATTGTAATACATTTTTACGACAACACGGTTACATTATATTTGATTATTCTCGAACGACTGTCGCTTCGAGAGAATATAAAAAAGTTTTTGCATATTTCTGAACAGGGCTGTGTGCATATCTTTATATAAATAAAGTTGATCTCTTGGAGAAAAAAAATTGACTCGTACGATTAAGAACCGAGTGAGTAAAACGCGAAAAAATCGTCCGCAGAGGTAACAATAACGGGGAACAATGGCGTAAAGCGGAATTTATTCGTTCGTAAGATCTTGGGTGTGCATAAAATGAGGAAATGTACGCCATGGAGAAACGCGGCAGCGTAAAACGTTTATTAGTAAGAGGCGACCGGTTCGCGAATGAAACCAGGGGAATGACTCGTTAAAACGGATGAATCCGTGGAATACGGAAAATAATAATGCAGCAGGACCTCGGCAGAGAAGGAGGCTAGGTTGGTCGGTACGAAATTGCTTAACCATTATGAAGAGGGAACGACTTTCTCGTTCTTTGCCGGCCGAGTAGCGAGAAAGGCGCCTCATTTCCCATCGTCCCGTCGTCGTTTCGGGTTTTCGTGACGTTTCAAACCTCGGAACGAACGCATTATACCTACCGTCTCTCCATCTATCTCCCTCTCTGTTCCACTTTGCTCCACTTCTCTTTCTGCAACTGTATCGTAGCTCAAAGAACGGTGCAGTTGAGAAATAACGAGAATGTAATTTTCCGGGACGCGTATTATTATCATCGGCAGGACATCGTTTCCCTTACCACTGTCTCTATTTCTGTCTCGCTCTTCTTCTTTCTTCCCTTCTCGCTACTCGCCACTCTCTTCTCCTTGTTCTTCGCCATTCTTCGTGTTTTGCATATTCGGCCGTTCGGGACGCGCATCCGTCTGTCCCTATTTTCCGTTCCTTTTGTCCAGAGCCAACATTCCAGCTGCCAGCTCGCTTCGTTACCGCAGATTCTTCCCTCTACACCGTTCAACTCGCGCCTCTCCATCCTCCGCGCTTTTCCTCCTTTTTCTTCGAACTGGTTTCACGGGAAACAACGTCGTCACCGCTGTTTCCGGATGACACGCCGCTTCTTACAATAGTGGACTTTTCGACCGAGTCTCGTTAGACGAGTTTTAAACGGACGAGGTCTCTCGACTCGTTCTGTTAGCTATAATCGAAGAGGAGAAAACTTGGTGGATTCTGCGATTAGTGGAATAACTACGAATGCTTACGTTGTTCTTTTGTACAGCGGTCGATCGCACAAGTAATTTTCAAGATATACGTATACTTGTGAACCGAATTTTCTATCTGTCTAACGCGAGTTTTGCTTTTAGAATGAAATGCGGTAAATCTTTTGACGGAAAACACGATCTTTACGTCTAATTTCCCTATTTTATACCAGTTGCAAATAAATTTTTTTATTCGTTTTACATCTTTTCTGCGAGATTAATTTTAGAAATTCAACGATCGACTTAAAAAACAAAAATATCGTAGGTACATGGACGACGAGATTCGCTTAATTAGTTTAATAAGTTTCAGCGAAAGGAAGATTTTTAATGAAATTTCAGTGAGACTCGTGCTACACGGCCGCGCAAACATGCTAGACGAATGGCACAAGTAACGAATTCTCGGCAGAGATTAATATTCTAGCGTCTTAAGTGCTGAGAAACGAATAGCTTAACATCTATAAGCGTCATCCATCCGACAGGGGATAATGCTACTTAAATCAGTCGTAATTTGTCTGTACGCCATTGTTCGCAGGATGCTCCGCTGCATCTGGCAATCTACCCTAATTTCCCTGTATCGCCTACAAAATCGTACACCATCGTTACAGCCTGTATTCCGCAATCTTATCAATTCTCTAGGGAGGGTGAATTCTTCCTGAAACAAACGAATCGAAACAGTAATTCCTTCCGTAACAGCGTCGCGGTCGTTTGATTCTGTCGCAGATAAAGCAATGAATCGTGAGTCAGATTAAAATTAATCCCAACGTATCCTCTATCTGTAACTTTGAAACGAAAAATTGGAAAATTCCGATATTTCATCGGATATAAGAATTTGATAAAATAGAAACATTTTATTGGCTTTTCCACCGCATTATTTATGGAAATATGCGATCACGACTACAAGCGACTTGTGCAATGGAAAATCGTTTCGACAGCTGGCTAACAGAGATCGACTGACTGACTATTCGCTCGCAGATTTACGTACACGTTTACGTACGTTTGTATGGATAGTTGTATCTAAATAAAAAAGATATTATCGATGGAGGAAGTAGAGTAAGAAGAGATGGCCGAAATAAGAAAAATTTGGAGAAAGTTGTAGGGTAGTAAAGGGTAGTCAGGTCCGAAGAAACCGTAGACCGAAACTCAGCAACAGAAAATAGGAAAAAATTTACGAGAAGTCGCAACCGTGGTAAAATAATAGAAAAGATAATAGATAATATATATGTAAGTAAAAATTGTTTATAAAAAGAATACATTCTATCGCTTTGAACTCTCAATCGCAACTAATCTTTGTACATCCTGTGGAAGAGTGCTCGTGCTGTCGAGAACACGTTTGCGGCTGCACGGAAGTCCGTACCGCTTAATATCCTTCCTGACTGTAGACGGATCGCGTTATATGTGTGTATTTCGCTGTATACGTATATCGGTACGCTCTTACAAACAATGTCTGGCTGCGTTGCTCGTAATTTGTAAGACCGTACGCCGCCACAGAAGCGAAAGCTTGCTACCGGATGACAGACGCTACCGACTTGAACAATACCAAATCACCCGGAAGTTTGTCGGCTGATCTGGTTGAGCAAACGTCTAGGCATTCTTTCGCTCGAATCGAGATTCTTCTCTATTCTCTGCTGTTACATCACGTTCAGTTCAAGATCGTCAGATACAGATGATTCGACTGGCACATAAATTTGCGATTGTCGTTGGTCAAATATAATGGAAATATCGAGGAGGGAATCAATTTGTTTATTTTGTGCTTAAATATGCGCGATACCGATATCTTTTTCATACCTGCTGTTCTCTCCGAGTTCGTATGATCTTAGATGAAAGTTTCCGAAAAATTCCGAAAAAAGAAAATATCCGAAGATATGGAAACGCGAAGAAGAAACGAGAGAAGAAGATTTTTATTCTCTGAACGTTTGTTCGCGATCATGTAACGTATGTTTTTATCGAGTTTCCAATACATCGTTTGCGAAGCATATTTTATTTTATACAAATACATATTGGCGATTTATATTATTTTATACGTCACGTTAATTACGCGTAGCCTCGAAGCATCGTAGATTGTACCGTTTTTAAACAAACGTTTCTCACATTTAATTCAGTTGTTTTGATCGAATTGAAAATCACGTATAAAACGGAAAAGTTAAACGCTGAAATTGGTGCTCAATTTTTATGCAGAATTTATTCAAACGCGAAATAACAAAGGTTTATCGTTCTCGGTAAACGTAAATGCAACAGTGAGTCCCATCTCCGGTATTTTTTGTCCATAGACAATAGAGTAATACGCGATATACGGTAAATATAGAAGGGAGAGGTAAATTTTTCTTTACGGACAAAACTTGGTGGTTCCTATAGTAATAGTTGGACGTATTCGAAATGTTCTAGCGTAGCCCGGGCAAACGCAGATTATTAGCGATTCGCTGGCAGAACGAAGCGACGCTGTGGCAGCCGGTGAGTTGGAGGGAACGTTAGATAAATATTTATTCCTGGGAAGCGGGTACGAGAGAACGTTTAATAAGAAAATATCCCATACGAATACACGAACTGACGTCTAATTTACACGATGCACTTTGATACGAATCATCCATATTAATTAAAGTAGGCGATGCCTAACCAGCGGTGCTGGTACACAAACTGACAGTTCGTTAGCCCGATTTCGGCTTCGCTCGCCTGCTTGAAACACGTTCGACCCTCTTTCGTCGCTGCTCTGTGTCTCCCGCCCCTTGTCGCCACGAGGTAACACGGCTGAGTTTGCCGGGGGATTTCGCCGATTTAATATTCGCCCACGTCGCCTTGATATTCAGTGGACAGATATTAGCATGTAGAGAGAGACGCCAGCCCAGCTAAGTTTCAAGACGGATTTGCTTCCGTCCGCGACGGGAACCGAGCTTGGAGTTCCCGGCGAAACCCGGCCAATAAATCTCCCCGCGGGCTGGAATTTCCTACGTTTCGCGGATTCCCTCTCGCAACTTTGAAATTCCGTGCCGACCGAAACACTCGCTGGTGTTTACGTGTTAATCGATGACGCTTCTCCGGTTGCTACCAATCTCCAATTCGCCATCTTTCTTCCACCTAGCCTCGTGGAACGCGTTAACTTCAGTACCGTCTCGCGCACGGTTCGACACGATATTATACGCAATTTTATACATTCGTGAGAAAAATTGTACAAATTTCCTGATTATCCTATTTATGTTACTTACGGCAATGAGTATCTTACGATACAGATTTCGGAATAAGAGCTTTATGCTGTATTGGGATTATATAAGAAATATTTTCAGACGGCTTGAGAGAGCATGATTGACGTATCGCGCGATCAGGGTGGAATGCGAGTGTGTGGGTTGGAATAGGAAAGATCGTGGACGTGTCCAGAATGGGAGTATCGGTTCGAAAAGGTATGTGCTTGGACGAGTTCGAAGAACTCGGAATGCAGGCAAGGCTTTCGGTGCAAGATGTTACGTGACAGGGTTGTGTGATATGCGTGTGTATGAATTTCGTTAGGTAAGAGTTACAGCAAGTATATTAAAGGAGCTGTTGTTCAGTACGATAAAATTATTATAAAAATAATTCCTAAAGAGGTAGGTAAATGTTATCTTTTTTTTTTCTTTGTTTTTGGATGTATACATTTCACTTTCTCGTAGATTTTTCTACTTATTTGAACGAAGAAACGTACCGAATGAATATATTCCGTAAAACAGTGAATACGTTTTATCGTAAGCGGTACTTCTGCAATGACACGTGTTGGCACATCAATTTGCGATTAGCATTGAAACGAATTTCGGTTATACGCGTCGGCGATTGTGTTTAGAAAGCTCGCTCTTCGCCAAACTGTATTTGCGTTTTAGCAGCATTTGCACAGCATTCGTTTCGCAGTGTCATCGCGCTCGCCGCTGACACACTGGGAAAAAAAATATGCTTAATTGGCACACGAAATCAAAGCATATTCTAGAAATTTGACCACTCCGTCATACTGTTTTGACATTTTTCTTACACCTTAGCTTTAAATATTCGAAAATTAAACATTCGCGTTAAATTTTCGCCACCACGATATTAAATTAAAATACGCTGAAAACAAATATGAAACTGGGTACGAAGATCGCGTTTGCACGACAAGCATCGTGAGATTTATGCGCGTTCGCTTTTAAAGTTTCTGATCAGTCGATTAATCGTACATTTTATTGCAACCGATGCGGTCGGCCGGTTCTGCACGCTCCTATCGTACGTTTCGCACGGAATTGTCGATTCTGGACGTAAATTGGAAAAACGAGCGATATAACGATACCGTCGAACCAGTACGTCGCAAATGTCGAACGCCGCGTCGTCCTTTTACGACGGTGACCTTCTTCTCTTTTATCGTCTTATTCGTTGAGATAATTTCTCCGTAGTCGATCGTAAATTCCTTACCGTCACGATAGCAACGATTAAGCCGAAAATTAACGGGCTCGTCCGTCGGCAGAGCGGATCAACGAAGCTTTTTAACTCGTAAAACGTGACGGTGACTGGCACGCCTGTCAAACCGAGCCCCCAATTTCGACCGGCAATTTGAATCCACGAAACAGCGATAGGCGTGCAATCGGAGACCGTGAAATATATCTGTCCGTATACCTGTCCATTTTTCCCTGGGTTTTTTTTTATTCCGTTTCACAAGCTTCGTTCCGCCGCACCGATATACCCGTGTAGCCGCTATAGTTTACGCCGTATTATTCGACATTGGTTTATTTCCTTTTTATTCGCGGATGACGCGACACGTGGTCGTTTTGCGATCACAGGCGAAATCACTGCGCGCGAATTTCCTACGACGTGGCGCGGCGTCGAGTGTCATCCGGGGTTGTCGGCAGAATCCACCGATCACGGATTTACGATTTTCACAGATACCAAAGCTATGTCGCGGAGATTTCAAAGTCACCGAGCCTACGACCGATTATTCCCCAGTCGATCGTTCCTTCCACTAAATGCTGTAGCTGTCTATTTTCTCGTATTTCAGCGAGACTCGCACCATGCGAATCATATACGATCGTCGTGACGTTCGTGACAAATATATTTGATATTTCTTCTTTGCCAGCGGCTAACTAATTTCATTTTCACCGTGTCTCTTTCTTCATTCACTCGAATATTTGTGATTTGTGCAATGTAAAGTTTTGCGACTACGATGTAATTTAGCGCACTTTTCCCATTTTAACTATTCCACTGTAGTCTGTTTTACGAAACAAGGAAAGATTGTAAGAATTTTTAGTTCGATCTATTTAGTGCGTTCAAAGTTTGTTTAGGAGAAGTAACTTTATAGCAACTACGTTTAGGATTCTAATCGCAAACAAACAACGTACTCTTTACACGATTACAATCACCATAATTTACGCTTTGTTGCGGTTAAATATCAAGTATACTCTGTGGAGATAACTTGGCCAATTTAACATTTCATAATGAATCTGAGAGAGGAATTTTCTTTTTGCAGATATAACGTCAACGTGAATAGTAGCTCTCGTAGATCCGTTATCGATGATGAAATCGCGTCTAATTTATGAACCCACAGGAACAAACTTTAAGTCATTATCATACCTACTTACTCTCAATTATGATTATCTTACATCAAATTACTCGCAGCTGTCATAAATTACGAATAATTAAAATTGAGAAAAATAAATTCATCTATCACCGTTTATCACGCTCGCAACTTAACTCTCATAATGTTTCCTGTCTTTCTCGAACTTGCATTAATCAGATTTTTATTTCGTCGTCACCTCCTTACGAGTCCAGAATTGCAGAAACGCAGAATCGAACGTTACACGGTATGTAATAATTCGACCGCGTATTTTTGTATAAATTGATATTTTTAAAAATATAATTTATGGAATGAAACCACGGTGGAAAAAGCGCTATACTTTGGACATTTTATATAGTTTTCCGTGTTATGCGCATTTTGTACAATTTTTCACTGCCGAATTTCCTATAAATGCACAGTCTGGAAATGATACAACTTTCGTTTAAACTGGTTGTTCGTGATCTAACGGCACCGCTAAAACCTTGAATCCTAAAACGATCCGAAATTGCCGTGTCTAAAATTCCAATACCATAAAATCTAATAACACGCTTCTCCGCCAATCCGAGTCCCCTATTTCCGTGAAAATCACAACATTCCCGGAAATTTGAAAGCCAGATGCGAATAGAAACGAACAAGCGCGAGCACGTAGCGAACACGAAGGTTGCAGAATTACAGCAGACGGCGAGGTGTCCTCGTACGCAAAATTTACGAATCCGTAACTTCGTAAAAATTAGGAATTTACATACGTGGCGAATATTGTAAAACGCGACAGCCTCGGGTAAGTATGGAAACGTTGAGAATGCGGCCGCTCGACCAAATTCTCTTATTCAATTGATAGCCGCGGCTGACCGGTTATCTGGCAATTATAACAGCCACGTGGTAATTAATTTACGATCTCGCGTTACGCGAGATAACGCTCGTATTAATGGATTAGGATTTACATTATTGCACGCGGTCGAATTAATTACGTTTGACATGAGCGCGAGCCACGCGTTCGCCGCTTGGAATGCAATTAAACGGCACGCTTGATTAGCCGTCGTCGAAGTCTCGATCGAAAGAGGAGATGGGATCGTTGCAAGTTTCGTTCGGTGGTTTCAACAATCGAGTGTCACGATTCACCGACCTATGCAGCTTTTGTACAGGCACGAAGGCGCGATCCTAGAAAATTTGCTGTTGATTGTGTTGGCGGTTCTATTGTACGTGTCGGAATGGCGCGATTCGAATCGTTGGAATTATTTACGGTCCACCGGTGTACTCTGTTGTATGTTGCTGAAATAGCGATCGACGCAGTAAAGAGTTTGTATCTTTGACGTTCCCTCCAACAGTTTTTCGACAGTCGCACTGTTTCTCTTTTCATCGACGTACTTTACGATGTACATGTTTAATCGTAAAAATCTAAATCTAAATCTTCTATTCTTAACGTTCCTAACAATTATAAACAAATAGGAAAACGAATAGAAATTCTCTGTCAATCGCTCGAGTATTCGTCGAGAATCCTCTCGTCTGGAATTGCTCATCGTGCGATGAAAAATCGATTCCGCTCGATTCCTCGTTGAGCAAGGACCATCCTCAAAATTCGTTTTCATTACGCCCGGACTAGGAACGCCTCTCTCCAAGAGCAAAAAACATCAGATGGAAGCGGAACGACGTTTCCCGTTCCACTTTCAAACTATTTCATATTCAGAGACTGCTCGTATGATGTTCGAGACATTAGCATGTAAAGCGTGTACGAAGGAAGGAAAAGCGGAGAAAGGTGGTAGTTCGGTTGTGGAACGGAACGGTTGGTACACTACTCTAACGACCATCCAGAGCTGTACCGTAATAATTAGAATAAATAATTAGAATCAGGGAATTAGAATCGGATAGACCATGGATCATGCGTGTACGGCATTTATTCGATCAGAACCAATCTTACCCTATAAAAATAAATGAAAAACTATAGAATAACCACGGATATGATATAGGATATAGATTTTGCACGGTGGCTGCTAATTAAAAGTAGCACCGAATATGTATGGAATGTTGTAGAGAGTAGACTTTGAACAAATATATCGCTCGATGCTCGAGGATGAGTTTCGTAGAATACAGCGTCCGTTCTTTACGTGTTGGCGAAGGAAAATGTAATTACAGTTTGAAAGAAAGGAGGCAAATAAATAAATAGATAGAATCTTGTCGAGCGAATAATAAATACAATTCTTGAATATTTTATTTCGTAGAAAACAAAGGTATAATTCTTAAGACATCGGAGAACTCTCAATTCTCTCGGTTACGCAATTTTTCGCGTTGAACAGCGCGTTCATAGTGGCATATTTTTCTCGTTAAAGATCCATAAGGATCGAAACGATATTCGATGGTCCGCGAGTTCCCTCAGGAACTCGATTTGCGTACAAAGTCGTGCATCAAAGTAGAAGTAAAGACACTCGTTGGGGATCGATAAGCGGAGATCGTGAATCGAGGAAACGTGGCGAAAGGTCTCGCGAAACGCGGCATTTGCGAGCAGCTGATCCGACTTTAACGAAGCTGGCTGGCATCGGTGCCGCGACCGGAATGAAGTATTCCGGAATTTATGGTTTTCATTTCTTGGATCGGACGTGTTGCTTGCCCCCTACGTGACGAACATATTCAAAGAGCCGAAAAGCAACGTCGGTGATTTTAAAAGCAGAACGCTTTAGTCCACCGCGTAATCTCCGACGACGATGCTTCCCTGCATGTAAGCGGCT
The DNA here is from genome assembly GCA_014737535.1 of Bombus cullumanus. Taxonomy (NCBI): domain Eukaryota; kingdom Metazoa; phylum Arthropoda; class Insecta; order Hymenoptera; family Apidae; genus Bombus; species Bombus cullumanus. The sequence goes on from JACXIX010000011.1 coordinate 438,032, forward strand.
CCTCGTAACACGTGATACCACGCGAGCATTTCATATCTTGGACATCGCGTCCTAAACATGCATCTTCTTTTCGCTTGCGCTCGAATACGTTTGCGCGTTCACATGCAAACAATAATACTGGCTATTCTTAGTTGCAATATTATTTATTTATTTATTTAAAAATAATTATAGATATGATAAAGAAGAGGGCTGCAAAGACAGTTCAAGATAGAACGACGTCAATTCGGAATCGTCTCGTACTCTGTGTTGTATTTAAAAACATACGATCTGTGACGTATTTTCCATTTTGTTTGTACTTTTTAAATTGGCTGATTTTCTATCGTCTTTAATAACAATATTAGGTGTGAGCGTATATTCTTGCTACATAAAGAATCGATGTAGTAAGAGGAATGGCAGCCTTTAAAATGGTTTGCTTAAAATTCAGTTGCAAATTTTATAAATCCGCGTATTCAACTGCTGTGCCGAGTCGGTGGAAATTATTCCTGTCCTTGCGAAAACGTGAACATCACCTAAAGGATGTGATCTTCAAATTTTGTTATTACGTTTATTCCCCTACGTCGCTCGAATTTACATACTGATTGAAGTTTCCAAGTATGTAAACTAGCCTAATCAACGTTGAATATCTTAAATTGCTAGGAAATTTATTCTAAAGTTATTCGTGTCTAATGTGTCACTTTTAACAATTTCAGACAATTTACCGTGCTCAACTGTGAACTCGTAATTATTATATTTTACACGAAGAAACTACTAACGCGTGTATATCTATTTCCTTTTACTCGGATAATAATATTTCGTATTTCGAATAATACTTAAATTCGTAATATTCTAAATATATTTTGTATTTTTCTACATCTACTATAACAGCAGAAAATCGAATACGTTCTGGCACCTGGAATAAAATAGTCGGTCTGTGAAATTAGTCTATAAAATTATTATAGGTACGCGACTGTAATAACGTTGGCAAAAGAGAAATATATTATTTTCGTTGAACCGATTGGAAATAAAACAAGAGTCTCGATTATAACTGATTCGCGAGGAAAGCCAATACTGTAACGGTCGCGATACAAACATCCCGTTAATTATCCTTTAGCAGCACGGTACTCGCAACTACGACTCTCGACCATAATCGTAATTGGTCTGATAGAATTTCTTCTGCCTGACAAGTCTATGGAGGGAAGAAGATGGAATATCGACGAAACAGAGAGGTGTAACGAAGCGAACGTACCGGATTAGAATCGCAACGATGTCTCTGGGATGTCGTCCTTTCCCTTGGGCGACTCCACGGTTCTCCTCTTTTCGACGCAAGAGAACTGCAACAAAGTGAATCGGGTCGACACCGTTCTCTCAGGATCGATCTCGCCGTGACTGAATACGAAAGAAAGCCTCCGAGTTACCTCTAACGATAAAGACGATGACTACGACGACGAAATCCCCTCCTTCGAGACGAGATAATCACCGCGGGATTGCTTGATGCGATTGTTGAAATCAATGATCATTCCGAAGGACGTCGAAGGAAATGGGCCAACTTCCGCCTTGAAGACTCCAGGGACAACGAGATCAATCGACGATAGCCACCGCAAAGTTGCTGCCTGACGCGTTAAATGAACGAACTTGCAGCCAAGTTTGTCTATTTTTGCGAATTATGCAATTTGATTCGATGGAAAGATCGTGGCAATTTCTCTTACTCTCTTGTTATGGCGATTAAATTATGTTTTTGAAAGAAACGAAGATTTATCGTACCTACTTTGTTAACGAGGTAAGGAGAATGAAAGAAATCTAGTGGAATTCGGCGACGGAATGCGATGGTTTGACTAAAAAAATAAGCAAAATGAATGTAAGGGATAACGCGAGATCGAGGAGCGAAAATAGAACTATACCGAATATTATCTACTCGGACGGTGATTCTTTTTCTTCTTCTTTTTCTTTCTCTTTTTCTTTTTTCTTGCCTCTGACTCAAACTCAAAAAACTGAAATTGTCCTCCTGGATTCGCCATCATGCTGATCGAGAGTCTTTTCGGTTGAAGAAAAAGCGGAGATTTGGTGACTCCTTGCCAGGAGTCCGTCCCTTCTGGATGGCTTCCTCGGTGAAGCGATTCCAGAATCACCGAAGGTGGTGGGAACTGCGGTTATCGTCAAAACTTTTCCGGGTTTCAACGATTCACGTCGGTCGAAACTCTTGGAACTCTTTAATTTATGGCACCGCGTGTGGCAAGAAACGAAGCGACCTTTCGCGAGCGTCAACTGTCCTCTCGTCCTCTCGTTCAATCGCTCAGAGACTCTAAACTGGACGCAACAGCCGTGACTGTAAACCTTGTTAGCGGCGATGGCTAACGATTTAGGCTTGGCCTGTGATCTTCGTTTATTTCGCCCACGCTTTTCAGTTTTTATGCGTAGCAGCGCAACCTTCTCATTCTCCTTGTTCCACCGCACACGCCCCTAAAAGCGAAAAAAACTTGGTAAGAGGGCAATAGTTTTAAGTAGAAGAGCGTTCCCCATGACCCGGCAGATGAAGTAATCCGCGGGAAGCGCCACCGAGAGGATTTTCCAGCTTCGAATTTAACTTGGAGGAGTTCCATTCTCGTAGCTGCGTAACGTGGCTGTTGGCCGACTACGTCCCGTGGAAAGTTGCACGACGAACAAGGGACTGGCGAGAGGAAAGCTCCCCCGGGAGAACGCGCAGAAGCAATTGCTCTCACCGCGCGGAGAACTCGCGTTTCATTTCTGCTCCAACTGCGGCCGTGACGAAGAGAAACTCGGACGAACCCCTAGGAAAAGGTTATTATCGTAGTTGCGAGCCAGGGTGGATGCAAGAGGAAAAGTGGCACGGAGACATACATCGGGAAGAAAGAGGAAAATAAAAGAGGAATCGAATAGAGAGAGAGGCCTGTAAAGTTCTTGGCATTGTGCAGAAACACGACGCAGCCTGGTTTGAATTAGATCCAGAGCTTTGCGTCCCACCACCAGGGAAATTAGCAGAATGTTTTACAGAATATTAGAAGAATGTTTTATGGGGACGAATACATCGGCGTTGAATTTGGTATAGAACTGAGATCGAGGAACGTTTAATATTGGCCGAAATTGATTCTCGATGAACGCTAATCATATAGCGTAAGATTATAAGTAATAAATAGGTTCTATTATTTTTTGTCAACTGCATATGTATAAAAAATAATTAATATTCACTGTATAGCGTGCACTATATCGTCGAACAACGGTACTCTCTTCCTTGCAAGTCGTACTAATCGCGCTTGAACGAAACTTGGCAATCTTATTAAGGGCCCTATGGATCTCCGAAGCCCGCTTAAACTTATCGACTTATCCTTAATATAATACACGGTCGGAATGACTTTTTCCTTTGGTGCTTCGACTATCATAAACTGGAATTCCAGTCCCAAGGCAATTCTTAATATTCCGAATATTAAAATCACCAGAAAAGTTAGCGTAACGGCTGTTGAAAGTATAACCGACTCCAGGCGATTCTATCAACAATAAGTTTTACCATTTTGAGCATGAGGAAAGTTGCGAAAAGAATTCGTTACAGGGCGAACAAAGAAAATGGTGATTTTCGTGCGATATTAGAGGAAAGAAAAAAGGAATAAGGAGTAAGTGGAAGAGCGTACCGAGGAAATATATGGACTCGGTGCAGCTCGTAGACATTTTTTGAAATAACGCGCACCCGATGGAAACGCCGTGCCGGCGCGGCGTAATATACTCAGACAACTTAACCGATACGGTTGCACGAGCGTCGCAACGGTGGATTGGGGCGGAGCTATGGAAGTGACTCAGAGATCCGACCGGTAAGTTTCAGAAACATTGAAAATTGTGGCGACACGAAATTGCCGCCTGAAACTTTCGAAGATGGTCGTATATATTTCGAAGCCGACCGGCTGATTCCAACCAACTACTTACTTAAGCAATTGTCGGGAACGCGGTCGACTTTGTTGCCGCTATTAGTTTTCCCTATTTCAACGTATCGCATTCCGTAATTTAACCGTTTCCTATTTATTCCACGCAGCAAGCTTGAAAGCAAAGTATCAGAATTTTGGTAGAAGCTTGTAAGAGCTATTTGAAGGAATTCGTCATGGGAAAACAGAGGACAAAGTTTCTGATTCTATGTAAATTTTACGTAATTTCGGCTAAAAATTTTCCGACCGATCTATATTTGCCACCTAATAGCGTAAAAGTAAATAGCGGCTATTGTTTCAATGATTAGAAAGACGTTTTCATCGTTAAATCGCTGTAATTTACACCTACCAAAGAAACGGAAATCTGTTGCCAGATCGTGACAAAATTGCTCGATCGCTCGCATACCACTTGGAAACAAGTCGGAACTTGGAAGTAAGTTGACGAGTTGCTTGCAAAAAACGAAACTGTGAAGCAGGCCGGCCAGATTCCAACCAATTGTCCTCTGGGTGCTGCGAGCGTTTAATCGCATCGCGGATAAAGCACGCGCCACGACTACGGAATAGTCGAACAAAAAGCAAGATTAATCGCGATCGGTTCACGCAATTTATCACCCTCCTGTATTTAACTTCGTGCTCAATTTCCCTCGACAAAACGATCGAACGTTTCTCGAGCATCGTTTCTTATCAGGGTTCGCGGTATATCGCGTGGTTGTTGCGTTATTGAACCTTCCCCTGGTGGCCGGAGATCGTTTCCTGCTCGTGGGTTCGAACTTTCCAAGTAGATTCGTGAACGGAATCGCGCGGTGGGTACGGGAGAGAAGCTTCGGCGAGCAAAATGCACGAGGTCCATTAAAGGTAACCAGAGAGACGGCTGGTTGAATGCTCGCGAGATTTCTCGAAGACACGCGTAGAAAGGTAATGGTGGGACTCGGTCGTCGGCGATCACAGCCCAACTTTCATCGGACTCTCTGGTTCGAGTTTATGCGCTTTCACCAGGTGCGGTTTGGTCAGCAAACTTGATTCCAAGTTCGACGAATGGAAACTTTTCGAGGACTAACTACAGAATGATCGAAGAATCGCCGCGATGTGCATTGTTTTCTTCGGTTTTGCCAAATTCGAAGCTTTGCCATCGCATTCACGAAACGAAACGAAAGAAAGGTTAAACCGCGTTTATAAGGATATGATGATCAGAGATATAATTTCTAGCCGATTGCAGCGGAGCAGGTGACTAGAATCGGTTGGGAATGTCGTAGCATGGCGGTCGTATCTCTTACAAGCGGATATTGCTCGTTCTCTTTCCTACCTCCGATATTACGTACGAAATTTGAATTTTTCTAAGACATTCGCGTTTACGTGTAACGCTTTCCTTGCCGATAGCAACGAAACTCTATCGTGTCTGCGTTGCTTTCCGATACTTTTTCATTAAGCGACCTGGATAATTAAACGACTTCGTATCGTGACAATGATATCACGATTATTTAGCGTATCAAACCCGCGCGAGTTGCAAAGAGTGAATTTAAACGTCTTCCGACAAACTCGGCAACAAAGTACACAGCCTAACGGAGTAATTTAATAAGCAGAACGCTGCGCTGGCAATTCGCTGCGAGTGTAACGAGTTGCCTCGCTTCTTGAAAGTTCAACCGTCCGAACAACTTAAATTCTGTTGCCGTAAATAAAGTCAACTCTTAATCTCGCGACGTCAACTTTGGTCGTTTCATAAACCCCGCGCCGATAAACTGCTAGATTCGCTTCATCCATTAAAACAGATACAGTCGCGATAATAACAAAGGATATCGAAATATCGTTATTGCACGAAAGATTCCGCGCACTTTCGACTTTCTATTATTCGATTATTTGAATATTCACGTATAATATAAATAATAAATAAATATATATATATATTACTGGAATTGAAATCATCGTGGATACGATTCTAGATCGTTCGGAAAGAATATTACTAAATCTCCAACTAGAAGAAAGATATTGCCGACCAAAGATTTGAACGCTCTAAACAACTGGCAATCTCGTGCTTCATCCTTCGTTCTGCAAATTTACTTTTATCAATTCCCGTTGAACGGTGAAACCATTCCTTTCGTCGGACACCTCGATTCTCTTTCTCTCGACTCTCGATCGATTTCGCAAGAAAAATAAAAAGATACGCCGTAGCTTGCACAACTCTCTTTACCTCGAATCGATGGAAGATCTGGCACCGGATTGAGACGACGTCGGAGGCGGAACCACCCATAGGCAACGACATACGATAAGCAGGGATCGTTTTTCTCCGGAACAGCTATCGGTATCTGTGTAGCTGTTCCAGGGCAGCGCGTGAGTGGAATCAATCGAAAGCTCGCGGGTGGAAGGGGATGCGGCAAAGCCACCTCCGAGTGCAAGTTCCATTAAGCTCGTAGAGATGCACGGTCTTTGCAGTTCGCTCGGTTAACCCTAAGACGAGGCGCGTGTACGTGCCGTTACGTGCGAGACGATCGACCAAGTTGCCAGAAACTCCGGATGGAAGACTCGCGTTCTCGGGACAATGACTGGTAATCAAGGCTCGGGTGGAATGCCCGATACTGCGAATCTGACCTGGCAATTCTATCGCTATCGATCGATTTGCTCTAGAAGAAGAACGGTAGGATGCGGAAGAATTTTATGCTTTTCGTATCTTCTTCTTATAGTTTTATAAGAAATCACCTTGTGATTCCCGCTTCTACGTGTCATTCGGCCTGTATACACTTTGACAGTCCGTTGGTACGCTATCTTAAACGATCTTAGACCGTCAGCCATAGAAGATCGCTTAACGCGGGTAAAGAATTTAGCAGGAGTGCGCCCACGTGCACTCGCAGAGTTTCGAAGAATATTATCTGGCAAACGCTTCCAACGGAGACTCTCGAGTCTGGAAACAGTGCCATCTTCTAGGAAACGATAGAGCAACATCGTAAAACGAAACCGCGATGCGTAAAGGCGGGATATCCGACGTGCGTGCGACGCGCGCGTCTGCCTCGCAAACAGTCTTTTAAACCCGAATCACAGGGCATCGCTGTGAAAACAAAAGCATGCTTCTCCGTTGTAACTTGTAACTGTATAAATCCGTCCGACGCTGCAGAGCGTAGCGAGATTGCTACGCTCGTGTGATTCGCGTTTCACCCGTTTCGGTTTCGCTTTTGACGCGGACGCGCGCGTTGCACCCGCCTAAGAAATCCCGCATTAACGCGGAGAAAGATTCGAGAGGCAGCTCGTTTACCGCGAGTTGGTCCACGCGACGCGTCGTTGCGTCGGTTTCGAGTAAGGCCAACGACTGGTCGAGCAGAAAAAACGCGCCTCACGCTGATTCTGTCTATGCGCCAGCCGAGAAAAGCCAAATACACGACGTTGCAAAATCTTTTACCTACTTCGATACCAGTGAACACGAAAATAAGAAATGAGAAATACGAGACGATCGAGTGACACGCAATATCGTTAACGTTGCGGCGTCTAAGATCGTTGGAACGTTCCGGCGAGAGCCGGTTCCAACGGAAGATAATCAAACGAGCCCGGTATAACGCCGATCGCCACTTTGCTAACCTACACGAAATTATATCGTATAACACTGAAGTACACTCTAACCGTTAGGAAAGTGGACTAAACCATGGCCGCCGTTTGATAAAATTATAACGATTGCTAATATATCTTTGTATTAAGAACGAAATAAAATTATAAAAAGCGCCGCGGGAACAAATTTTCCATTATGTTATATATGTTGCGCAAAAAATTTCCTGAGATTTCCTAGGGAAGATGGAGAAGAGAGTGATAGACCGTCCTCCTCGAAAATCGTTTAAGCCATCCGTGTTTTCAATATAGAATTCTTCTTCGGCGAAGAAAATGGAGAAAGAACGATCGAGCTTCGAGAGTATCGAATGAAAAGAAAGTGGCGACAAAATAAAAATATCGAGAGAATGTGGAATTGAAGTGGAAGTTTCGGAAAATGAGAAAAGTCCGTGGAACACGAGCTACGGAATACGGTAAAGTGAGGTTAGTGTAAGAATAAAAGGTATATAAAGCGGAAGATTTCAAGAAGATTAAAAGCTAAAAGATAAGGGAGGACCGAGAGGACAGTAAAGAGTGTTTCCATATTAAATTGACATGATCCGAGAGAGGAAAAAAAGGAAGATATAAAAGCGAGAAAGAATTTAGAACGTCTATAACGCAAGAAAGAAACGGTTTAGAATATAGAATAAGGAAGAAACGGTTAATCATAACGCTGTAAGTACTGCGAGTTTTTCAAACTTCGTAAAAATCGTAATATCTAGATAGAGTGAGAAATAAGAAAGAAGGTATAAAACAAAATTCCTTCCTACGATCGCAACGTTTAAAAAACAAATTCTATAATCCAAGCTAATCGAAAACATCGTAATAGGTCGCCAACAAAAGGAAAGAATCAAGAAGAAGAGTGATAATTGGAAAAGAAGAAAGGAAAACGAGCGCTCAAGAATTAAGAAAATGGGACGAGTGGGATGGAAGGGGATAAGAAGAAAATGAAATTCGAGCGAGGAAGAAGAGGATGACGTTCGATGGAACGGACAAGTAAATCGTGAGAGGAAAGAGCTCGGGAGAACCGGATAGAGAGAAGACGCGCGGCGTTGGTTGGCTGACACGTGACCGGAATATTCTGATCGGGTTGCTCGTGTTTCTGCTTGCAATATCGGCCGATGCTCGTTCAGCCGATGCTACACAGGTTCGATGTTCACACGTGTCACGAAACCAGGACGAAATCAAAGCGTGTTGCACGCTTGTGCCAATGGAAGCGCTAAACTAAACCGAACGAAGACCGCTCCGCGAATACTGCGGCACCGATAATGGAGACGTTCGATTCTTCTGCACCGACGGTGATTACGGGGATACCCTTTACAAGCGATTCCCTTCGAACGAACGTGTCGGGAAAATTGCAACCAGACACGCCCGTGTGTCTATCGATTCTCAACAGCACACTGTACACTTTTTACTCGTGCTCTTTTGCTTTTCTCCCCAACACCGATGCGATGCAATGCAATTACATGCTTTATCTTTCCTGCCCTGCGGTCAAACTTGCCAAATGCTGGACGAGAATTTAAAGAAGATTCGACAATTTTTTGGCTAATATTTTGGGCAATTGCCTTTTCCGTAGTTGTAGCGAGTAACAATACGTTTCCTTGATAATTAATTAAACGAAATGAAATTTTACCAGCGGACTTTACACAACATAAATCCGTAAATAGAGCGTAAAACGCTTAACCAACGAGCGCCGTGTAATCGAGCAAAAAGTATGCGCGAAAAAAAAATCTTGGAAAAATATGAAATAGAGAGTAAAGAAACGAAGAGCCAGAGGATAAACTCCTAGATCGTGGAAGTACGTAAACCCGACCCTTGCACGCGATTTCACCTGGTCCCAGAGAAATATGAAATTTTATCGGCTTGGAAAAATTTGCCGAGGAACAGAAGCGAGATCTAAGCTTCGATCAAAAACGAAGTAATCAGCGATCTTTGAAGTATATATTCCGCATGCTGGAGATAATCAAATATTCGAGCGTGTATCTTTCGAACAGAAGGTAAAATTCATTTTCGAGAAGTGGAAAATGTAGCTCGTTTCCCGGAGAACGAGGAAGATAAATTAAATTTTAAAAATCCGTGCTAAAATTCTTGCTCCGCCCTTGTTCCTCGCTTTTTCTTTCGCTTTATTTGCCAATAATAACTATCCCTATACTATAACTATATATAATACTTTCTAGCTCTTTTCTTTATCACTTCTGCGTACGGTAGTATGGAATCTGTGATACTTTAACCGCATATTTCCTCGAGTATTACGGTTTCGTACTTTTGAAAGCGCCTTTCGTAATTTATACAGTACTTTCAGAAGAGAAATATCGCCTACAACAAGTGGAATTCTGTTCTATAAAATTCAGCAATAAGCATCGTTCGCGCGAGTTTGACTTTGAGCGATTTCTGAATCGCGAATCGAGTTTCCATGACCATTAAGTCGTCGCTAGACGCGAGAAACAACGTTTGCACCAACGCTAAAAATACTGCTACAATTTACAACGCTGAAGATAATCTTGCGTTAACAAATGTCACACGTTAGTTCCACCAAATCGGAATTTAATTCCTCTCTTTGAAATTTACCTGCCGAATAATATTTCTATATACACATATGACGGTTAAATGTATGTAATTTGTCCAATATTGCGGAAATAATATCCAAAAGAGCGTACGAGAGCGGAATTTGAAGAGTTTGCGTACTTTAGATTTTAAATTATTTCTATTTTTCAATATAAAGGGAAAAACATATCACGAAACGTACACAGCGGTGGATCCAATTTCCACAATTTCTCGCCATTTGAAATACTTTTCGAGCGAACAATAGCCGGTGTCTTGCACGGCTTCCCGGTCCATCCTAACGGTTAATTTCACCGAAACGCCCGAGCAAGCCACCGAAAAGCAGCGCGATGTGAAATTTATCCCTGCGTTCCACAATTTCATACAACTCGTATCGCTCATTACGCCGGCTTTTCTCGATAAAGAATAATAATAACGCGCTACCTTTTCTTACGAGTCGCACCGAAGAATGGTTCGAACGTAGTGCGGTTAAATACAACATTTCAGATTCGTCAATGTATATAAATTTTTTAACGGTACTCGTCGGTACTGTACCATTGTATGTGCGTATTTTATTCAATCGCGATAAAGAGAAATGTAGTTGCCGGTGAACCGTAAAGGAAGGGACAAAAGAAGTAACCGAAGTGTGCAATATAAACATGTTTAAGATTAGACTAGTTTTACTGCGCCATTCGAACTGACGACCAATTCCACGTATTTATGAAATCGCCATTTTCACGGATATACGAATCCTAGTTTATGACGCGTTTTGCCATTTCATTTTGCTCACCAAATCCTTTTACTCGTCGCGCGCTCGACTTTAACCGATCCACGAAGCTTTGTTTCGTCTCCTCTGAAGCGATATGCCATTCGTACACTTTCAGATTTTCCGGTTAATAATGCGTCAATCAGCGTTAGAACGTTGTCGCCGTTAAATGACATATCTACATACTTGATATTTAAACTCGAGATCAACCATCGACGTGATTAATAAACTTTAGTTTTATTTTTCAACGTCCAAACTATTTTATTTTACCGATACTTGTATCGATCTTTATAAATCGACGATAAATCTATACATTCGTACGATACCAAAATTCGTAAGTGAAGAAAACGCGAAGAAATATTCCGTTTTATGGAACTAGGTATGTAAAATACGCGTGATTTGCTCTCATCTCGATGCTCGTTGTAACGCATCTATCGAATTACCAGAATCACGTGTCGCCAATTATCGTCGGAAATTGTATCCGAAGACGCTGGGAACTTGGGCCGTTTGACATCCGAACCGCGAAGGAACGACAAAGGCAGTTCCATTTAAACGCGACGATTATCCCCAGAAGCCGGGATAAGCGAGAGTATCACGGCGATTGTCGATCACGTACGACGAATCAATTCGTTTCCGTATTCCCGTTTGCGTCTTATTTTCCGTCGCGGCCCGGAAATCGCAACGAGCAGAGCCCGCCGACATTTACACCGACGCGATATCGATTTCGCGTTTCATAAAGGCGCCCGTCTCGGCGATTGTACCGCGGCGGAAACTTAACAGAGACGGGTGAAAGAGCACGAACCAAGGTAGCCGAAGCGAGGCGAAGCCATTGGCTGAAGTGTATAGAGTGACACGATGGCTGATATAAAAAGAGGCAGGGGGAAGATGGAAGCGAGCAAGGGTGGCGCGTATGGAGCGGGGTAAATAGCAACGAGAGGCCAGCAAGCCTCGCAACAAGCAAAGAAGAGACGTAGGGGAGGCTTATATCTATAGACAGGATGATGTATCGACTTGTAACCACACCGAGCGTTCGCGAGGGGGTAGTTATGTAATATTTATGGGCATCGTTCCATGTATTATTCTGTTTGCAATGTTGTCTTTTTTTGTATATTACGGAGAGCGAAGTGAGAGAAACGATGGATAGATGTTTCAAACTGAATATTTTAATTGAATACTGGATTTTCCGCATATTTATGGACACGTATCTTTGTAATATTTATGGATCTACTATTCCGCCTGCGGTGATTTTTCTTTCTATATGAAGAACGCGATGGAAAGAACGCGATAAGCGAGCTGCGGATTTTTACGCAAACTTATATTTTTAAGAATATCGTTAACGACGCGAAGACGAGAAACTGGTTTTACCTGCCGAGTATCTCAGCGAGCGCTATACTTTGCATACTTTATATATTTTTTCGTATTTTGCGCATTTGGAACTCGCAAATTTTCTAAAAATGGATAAAAATCTTAAAAACTTAAAAATTTTCGAAATATTGTTCGTCATCATGCACCGGTATTTTCTGACTCGCAGAATCAAACTATTAACACCGTTTGGACGAACGGCGAGAAATATCGAAATAATAAAGAAGAAAATATGCAATAAACGCGTGCGAATAAATACGAAAAATACGTTGGAACGGAGAGAAGGCAAACAAATGCATAAACAAAGAATAGGGAAAATAGAAGCGTACAATTGTATACATCTCGTAGCAGGTAAAATACAGAACACGAAATGCACGAAGCTACGTGGCGATATTCGCAGCAGCGAAACGCAGAAAAAGGGAAAATAAAGAATACAAAAGGATACCAGACACAATCCCAGATAAAAACACTTACCTATACGTTCTAACCGAAAAAGAATCGGACTCGTACGCGGAAATAAAAAAATGAGAAAATAGGAGCTGATTTGCAAAAAGAAAAAAGAAGAATAACGAAAAAAGTTTCGATAAAAGAGCACCTTTAAAAACAGGGAACAAAGTCGCAAACGTAAGAAGAACGTAATCCGACTATATCGTGTATCGTAAGTATCGAAGTAAGAAATATATGAACAGATATTAAGAAAACAAAAGTGAAACTGTGCGTTACCTTTTGATCTTGTAATCAACGAATTAGAAATTAATAATAAAAAGAAATCCAATATCGCAAAGATGTAAATACGATACGATTCATCGTTGTTAGAAACAAAGCGGTACGTAAATAAACAAGGAATTCCTAATCATCGTAACGTGATAGCTGAGATCGAAACGCATCGATTTTTCCCTAGTGAAATATAGTTTACGTATGGCGTGTGCTGCAATGCAGCCACTATTTTAGAACTATATGTACGAACGAACGAAAATGGAAGAAACGAGAATGGAATGAAAGATTCCAACGGCGAAGAATCGAAAGATGTGAAAATTATGGAAGAAAGTAGAAACGTAAGAAGATGGACTGCACGAAAGGTAGATGTAGAGTAGAGCTAATTAGAGTTCGTACGCTGCCAGCTCTCGCAAGCTGCCGGATCGAGTATACTTACTCTGCGAAAGGGGCTAGTTTCACTGGGATCGTGTGACTCGCTTTCGCATCCTCTCGTGCCCCTCTACACTCTGTCGCGTTTGTTCGCACCTTCGAGACTCCATCGTCTCGATTTCTTATACAGAAAAGCAGCCGAAGCTTTGACAAAGCTTTCCACGGATGCCTAACCAGTAACCGTACCCTTTTCTTACCGACGGATCATTTACCGCTTGAAATCGAGACAATTTTTTCAGCTTTCCTTCCAATAAAAAAGCGTGCAAACACCGCTAAGAGGGTCGTTAAGCGTCGAGGCTTATCGTTCGACTCATCGAGCTTCTCTCGCGAGTATGGCTACGTTAGCGACCTATTGACCGCCAACCTATCGACGAATATTGCGGCCTCGACGTTCGCTCGAGATTACTTTTACGATTATGGAGGTTCCACCGGCTAGGCGGCTGAATAGTCCATTACAAATGATTAAGCTGGAAATTTGTGGCTAGGTCGCTCCATATTCCAGCATGACGGCTAATAGTTTATACGGCGAGCAAAATTTTCAGACTTTTACGGCTCGGCGAGTGCGATTCAACGCGGATGGATTTCATTTTGCGGGATTTTGAGAAAAATCATTTGACAGAAGGCGCGAAGGTGCCGATATAATTCGAGTAATGCGTGAAAAGTAGAGAAGAATTAGTTGCGGGAATTGCGATAGCAGGATTTACGATATGCAGGATTTACGATATGCAGTGGCTCGTGAAAGTATTCGAACACCTACGTATCGTAGAAAATTTTGATGTACATACATACATGTATCGCACGTGTTACAAAATAAAATATTTTGAAATTTTATCGACATTGTAACGAAACGGTAAGAACTAAATGCTTGTATGATCTGTACAAAGTACATTGGCGATAAATATCTTGTAGCTTCCTCTTTCAAAATTTCACCAGCTAAGGAAATTTTGAAATATTTCCTATAACGCACGCAATACGTTCGCAAAGAGTTTCGACAGGTGTTGGAATATTTTCATCAGCTGCCGTACCTATTAATTCCAACGATTGGATGTTTTCCCGACAACACTCTTCGTTACACTCTCTCTTTTTACGGCAATTGATTTCAACAGACGCAAGAAAATACCACCGACACGCGTAAATAAATCGATTTCGCCTGAAACCAATTCAGGTGGATTTGAAATATACCACCAGTGCGCGCGTAATAACGTTGAAATTTTCAAACTAACAAATATTGGTGCAAACGCTTGTTCCATTGTTTCGTTATTGGGGCATCGTTCTTTGTACGTCTCGAATAAAGCATGGAAATTTTCACGACTAATTTTCAATACAACCGTGCCGATCAAAAGTGTTTTAATTCGATCGGCCTGTTTCGGCAAACTCCAATGGTCGATCACAAATTAAAAATATCGGAACTAAAAGTTGGGCTGCGCGTTCAACGAACTAAAGTTGTGCTTCATCGTACGATATCGTGATTTTAATTATCGAGGAAACGAACTGATTTTGCCCGTTTTACAAACGTTTTTGTTGGAAAAATGCTGCTATCCTTTTTAACACGAAAATATACAAAATTCTAATAAAAATCGATATCTCGTTTTACACCTGTCGCATCTGCAAAGTAGAATATTTGTACAAGGACGGTTCGTTTCGTCGAATACGAACGAGATAATAGTTTGTCATGCTCTTTTTCAAAATATAACGGCGACGAAAGGAAACGTTATAGAAGCTCTTGGATTTTTAATTGCCATTTCTTTTCTTAAGATTCTTTAGATCAACTGCAAATCGTGTCGCGTACCTTTTCGATTATCTTTCGCTCGGTCGTTTCGCAATTCTTTGTCGCGACCAGTGAACGAGACTTAATAAAACACAGGATCCGTGTGTTTCTCTTGCGAACTACGGTTTTTCTTTTCGCGGAAGATTTCGAGCTTTCAGGATCTCTGAATCTCTCGAACTTCCGTCCCTCTTATCGAACTTGTTTCACCTTTTTTATTTCACGGCAGTTCTTTTTATTGCCCCTTTAACTACAGTTTTTTAAGTACTTATCCTCTTTCGAACTTTACACGTGGATGTTAATCATTCGATAAGCTTGGGAGAAATTATACGAACCTCTCCCGTAAAATATGTATCTGTTTCTCGTATCTGCGAAGACAACCATATCGGATTCGAAATCTCTTTTCAACTTTTTCATGCTGTTATTCTTCTTCTTTTCTTCCCGTTTAAAATCCTCGTTTCCATCGGAGCAGCGACGTTGGTGCAAGTTTCTAATATTGCTTTCGAAAATCGCAACTTTTCTCCTTTACGGATGTGATTGGAAATATGCGTGTGAAACTGCACCAAAGTTGACTTGAAATATAGCCTCCTGTAAATCCGTATATCGTTGCATCTAACTGGCTGTTTACATTTTCAACTATTCTATATCAAATGACACTAGTTTTTTCTCGTAAGGTGAAATCAACAAAAGTGATATTTTTCGCTATCTTTGTACGAACTCGATGCGTTGAAAGAACTAAACGTTTGATAAAAATCTAAATATATTTCCGGGGATATAAGAAATTATATCTTTTTAAATTCCCGCCATTTCACGACTTCCATAATTCAAACAATTATTCGCCCATGGCTCCCGTGAAATTTAAAGTCTCGCCCTTATAATTTTATTTATGAACGCCGAGGACCCCCTTATACTGATACACCCATCAGCGGTTCTGCTGGTTTCTTCGCTTCTGACTTTGTAGTTGAAAGTCTTTGCGCCCGCTTACTCTCCCTCGAAACAACCCCGACAACCCGTAATTTTCACGAACAGGTGTCGACCGCATTAAGGAGTCACAATGTCGGGGTTACGAACCATTAAATTGACGGTTTATTTTACCAAACAAAGGGGTCGGTTTCGCCCTGATTTCGAAGCTTCTGGTTCTCAGTTATTTCTCTGGCTGGTATACGAGCACGATTTACAGCATTTCGCTCCTTAACATTCGACACGATCTCACTTATTTCCGCGGTTTTTGCCTTTCCTTTGCTTTCCTTCGCTGCCAGACAGCTACGATCATAATGGAAAATCACATTTTCGTCAAGTTTTTGACTTTAGCGTGATATTGCGACTAAGAAGCGGAAATATTTCGATAGAAAATAGTTAAAACTGAAAACATGCCGTTAGATAAAGTTTCTTTTTTTTTCAGATTCCACGATTTTGTAGAAATAGCGATCGAACGCATTCCGAAATCACGTCCGAAATATGATTTTCGTGCGAGCCCGTATTTTTTCTACCGGCTCTCTTTTTACGCCAGAGCTTTATCACAGCGAAATAGAACGAATCCTAGAAATTGAACGAGGGTAAACTATCCCTTTTGAACGCGTTCCATACTCGTACTCGTTCGTCGCGTTGCGTTCGACGAATACGATTTCAAAAATGTCACCAAGTACGTGACAATTTTTATGCAAATACGAGTTCGTCCGTTGACAAATATATAGTGACCTCGGTTTTTCGAACTAGCGTATTTTTTTCCCACCATTCGCGGTTTTATACCCGGCCCTCGGGCTACCTCAGTTTTACAAGGTTCGTTTTTATTTTACGACGAGTAAAACGAGAGAACCTTCTATAAGTTATTAGTATGCACGATAAAAACATCCGCCATGTCAAAGATTTATTATCACATTCAAAAATATGCTCGATGGCAAATGGAAAGGATCGCTTGCTTCGATTACTTTTTAATGTACACGTACCGATAAACGTACTAATGAAATGGTGAGGAAGGCAGGATTTCTAGGAAAATTTCTAAATCGCCAAATATTTAGAAAAGGGAGGAAGACAGAAAATCATTGAGGTTGAGCGGAACAATTTTGACTCAGGTATAACGTAAGTTTCAAGAGATACGTTAAAACGAATAATCAACTGCCACGCTATGTCTGAAAAGACAAAATACCTATTAATAACAAGTTCCGTACTCGAAACAAAGAGCGCACGTTCCTCGCCACGTTCCACGCCATTCGAAAGAAATTTACGGCGCGTAGTAAATTCCAAAGAGTACACTCGCCACGTACCAAGGAACTTGGAACTTGGACGTGTCTTAAGGATTCCATCGACATACGGGTAGAAAATGTTCCATTGTTAACCTAGAGGCTAAAATCCTTTGAAAGAAAGAAAACAGGAGAGAAGAAAGAATCTAAAGTCTTTTATAGTTCATTGTGCGCAACATGTGCAAACTGTAGATCAAAGTTAATAAAATAGTATATACATAGTACATACATATTATATCGAGCGATTAGCGAACAATCCTATGAAACGGTAGCGATCCTCGTCGTCTGCATACGGATGCTGATTAACTGGTATATAAACGAAATAGATAATAAATGCAATGGTGTACAAATAGTTTTCTCGTAGCAGTATTATTTCGCTACATCCTGTTGGATAAAAGTCCGAGAGGAAAAATGAATCATCGATAAGAAAATGCGAAAACGCGAATAAATATACGTAGAATATATCGGTCGTAGTTGAAGCGAGAATAGATCTAACGTGGGCTGACGGGCTGATGGTTCACGCCACCATTTTCTATGGCGAATTACGCGAACACGTTGATCGGTGAACAGGCGAATACTAATTGCAGCTTTTCAAGCATTGGCGTCATTATCGTGGTTCGGCCGTGGTTCGCGCGTTTCCACGTCTCCTTTGGAACGCTTTGAGGTTCGTCGGATCGGCTATTTAAAATCCAGCTATGCAGTCTCGATAACCGGCCCTTGCCCAACGGGCGTAATTACAGCGAACCGTTCGAGTTTATTATGCTCCTTTGAGGATCGTAACGAGCATCTCGCAGCTAACCGTACAACACTTCTAATCGAGATCTATCTTCGTTTCAGACGTTTCTTCGATTCCGTGATGCAACCTCGCTCAACGCGTCGCGTCATATATCATCCATTCTCGTTCTCCTTTTCCCTTTCGCCTTTCTTCTTTCTCCGTCTTCCTTCCTTCGTCGATGCGCTCCTTATTTTTATGCGTACAACGAGCTGTAGTTTTCGTCAAACGTAACAGATACCGATCAAAGCTCGTTTCCAGTCGTTGATTCGATCGACCGCTAAACACGAATATATCGATTCCATATGCAAAGACCACAGGCAAAGATCGTCATAAGTCAGCCTTGCTATTTCTTACAGAAAAGTAGTATTAATATTCGCTAAATTGAAAGACATTGTTTACATTTGCTTTTAAGATCCCTTTGAAAACATTTATAAGTATCGCAACATCGGAGCTACTGAAATATCGTTTGCCTTAAACGCGTTGAACGTTATAGGAATTTTATATGTTTTACCCAGGCAGCTGCAACAGATCGACGCTACAGAGAGATTGACATTACACCATAACATTTCATTTTTGCCAAATGTTATATCGTATTTACACACTTTTTTCCTCGACAATGTCATTCGAGTGATTAACATCGTCGAACATTTTTCGATCCATGAAATTTATCTTACTTCGTTCATTCTACAAATATTTAGTAATTTAGAGTCAGTGGTCACCGACGGCCATTGCTCCAGTCAACGTGTTTAATAATTATATCCTCGGCATTCATAAAAAGGTCGTCGACTAATCAGCTATTTTCGGAAAGCTTAAAATTCTGCTCTTTAATCCCAAAGCGAGGTCAAAACGAGAAGGTGAAGAAAAATGCGTTTATCAAGTTTTATATCTGTGATCTTCATATACTATACGAATATATCTGTCGTCGCATAAATGTCGCTTTTCGACAAATCACTGCCAATTTACATTCGACGATCGGTTTTGTTTGTATATTCCCACTGCAGTCTATTATTTCCTTATTGATGATTACGATAAAATTAATTTCAGTATTTCAAAATACTACAACAATTTGCCGTAGATAAATATGCCAAAGTATACAAATGTTTGACAGTACGATACTTCGTTAACGTAACGAATCATTATCATCGTAAATAAAGTTTTAGTAGCGGACGCACTTGCTTGAAATAAATCTGTCAATTCTACTCGCTTCTACGTACCTACATAATCTGTACACGATGGAATTTTCGTGTACATAACGGTACATACAGTGTTATGCAAATTTATAAATCTGGTAATCTCTGAAAATTATAATAGATGCAAATTTCATTATGCAACGGAGAATGTATGCTAAACAATATGGTAAATAAGGAAGTGTGTTGAACAAATAAAAATATTCATAAGAAAACGTGAACGAAAGAATGAAAGAAAAAAGGGAGGCAGAAATTAAACAGCAGATAATTCTTTGTTTTAACGAATATCGTGCTACGCGAAGACTTTAACGAAAAGAAAGAAGAATAAGAATAACATTTAATAAAAATGAAGAGAAACAATTACGAAGCGATTTATGGAATGGAAGAACGGATGTCGCGTGCGATTTAGCTACACAGAGAACGATCCGTGCTCGTGTAACAAAAGTACAAAGTTGCAGAATATTTCCGAAGAAAGGAGAAAGGAATATAAATGAATGTAAAATGCGTTACAAATATAACGAATTCCTATCAAAGAATTTTCTAGTAATTAAAAAGTATGAAAATTTATGTTTGCCTGCATCGAAATTTTTAATATTCTCATATTTTTCGTGTATCGTATTTGTAAAATTAATTCCGACGTTGATAAACAATTTCGACGAGATAAAAGGATTAAAAATAAATTTGGTGTTCGGTGAAATATTACTAGAATTCGATATTTCAATATCAACAAGCCCATAGCATTTTACGTGTAACGCGACAAGATAGAAAGAAATGAAAATTATTTCCAAGTGGCTTTGAATGACGTTTAATTAAAGTTCAAAAAGTACACGCAAAAATGCACATACAGAAAACTCACAAAGGCAAGGTAATTAAGCATAACATTTCGTGTCTATGGTAAGCACATCGCTGGAAGCGATCTTTAAATCTTTTACACAGTTGCTTTTAAACGGTGCAATGTAATACGAATCCTCGACGTCAGGAGCATCGAGTTAACCCGGATTTACGATATACAAGATCGTTTCGCCGTCTTCGAGAATGTTGCGCGTACTCGGGATGAGTAGTTACTTATTTGCGAGGAAAATCCTGTTGAATTCTAGCGCCTGGTTGATATATTCCAACTCTCCAAACTAGCACTTCCTCCCGAATTAGCCCGCGGTTAATATTTTGCAAGGTGTCCGAGTAATTTCAGTTTGGATATTCGAAGCGTTATTTCTACATTGTTCGGTTTGAATAATCGATAATAACATATTCGCACTACGTGCGAGATATTTCTCCGATAATTCGATGTTCAGATTTCCCGTATTGTCCAACCGTTAAACTATGTAAACTTTAAACGATATAATCGTGACAATCGTGTCTCGTTACACTGCCAATGAAATTTCAAAATCTTTCGTAGTACTTATATTGGCAAGAAAGAGTCACTGTAAATGCTCTCGTGAAATTTATACCGTCGCTGATGATGATACGTAAAACTTGATGCTGAAACAAACACCGTATCCATTTCCATAAACAGTCACAAGGTGGAATGCAACAGTTGTTCCAAGATATTTGAATAACCTATGCAATCCATCTTATAAATCGTTATATAAGTTGCGTGTAGAGCGGAAACCGAGCATCGCGAATCTCACGTAAGTTTTATTTCTTGTTGGCCGAAATTGTGGTTTGTCAGTTTCGCGCGACTTGGTCAGTTTCGTTGTTCCCCGTCAGGAAACAGGATGAAACAAAGATGGAACGAAAACCGGTCAGTTCTTTTTAACGAGGTCCTCCTCCCTTCCGCCGTTGACTTCCGATCGATGCTCGAAGAAACTTGCAGCTTCCTGTTGCTTCAACTTTTCCCGAAAAGAGAGAAGTTTAGCCTCGATACGGAAGGAAGGAAGCTTGCTCCCTTCTGGCTGGTTCGAAGGAACCGACGCGATCGAAGAATGTGTAATTTACTGCCATGCTTACCGTACTCGTCAGAAGATTAAACTACGAAAGAGCGACGTGCGGCTTAATCGTAATAATTTCAATTACTTGGACAGCCAGGCGAAAGAACGGCGCTCGATATTAAGATGAAAAGCGAAACGTCGAAAGACGCGAATTTCCTTCTTTCTATTTTCTTTCGTCGAAAAATTATCAACTGGAAGAATTTTAAAATATCTCTCTCGTGTTTCGAACAAGTTGAAAACTGTGTTAATTCGTTCAATTCGTTCGATTCCGGCAAAGGACGATTGTTTTGCGAAAAAAACTTTCTTCCTCTTCATCTTCTTCAGGTTTCCTCTTTTTTTTCTATTTATTCTTACGGAAAAATTGCTCGTCACGAAACGTTCACCTAATATAGGTAGATGCGCATCTCTGCAGTTTTATGCCATGCAGTTCGCATGCATATACGGCGCTCCGTATGAAATGCATCTCTGGAAAATGAGAAATTCCTAGTGGCGGAAGAGGGGAAAAGGGAAAAGGGAAAAGGGAAAGGTATGGGATTAAACTGAATTTCCTAGTAAACGATTTCATTGATTCCTAATAATTCAAGAAAAATCAAATGGCGAAACGTACGCGTTTAAAATGGCAAGTGCGTGGTCTCTCGTTCGATATTCCAAATTGTTCGTGGTTGCTCGCTATTTAAATTCGATCAAAATGAAAATCAACGAGATGACGCGCACAGGATGACGTTGTCGGGAACGTTAGAAAATTCATTGCAATAATTTCAATAATTACCAGTGGGAAACTACTCGAGTAAAAGTTACTCGTGCGTTGGAGAACGAAACACTCACGACGGAGGAAAAGGACATGGGCGGAGAAGAGAGGCGGTTTAATTTCGTAAAGATACCTCAGCCGTTTGCGGTTTCTTGTTTCGGGATGAATACCGAGGGAACGCGAACTCCGTTGACGATATTTAAATGCTAAGCAGCCCCGCGAACTACCGTTTCACCGACTTCTGACCTCTCCACTAGGACAGCATAACCTCGGAATACGTTTAAAACCACCTGCTCTCTTCTTCTCGCTCCGCCGTTCCTTGTCTCGACGTTGCTCTAAGTCTTATCTGTTAAACATCGGCCTTTGAAATTCCAATTTGAACGAAATGACTGAAAAAAGAATTCGTGCCGGTTCTCCTGACTGTAACTGTGTCCTCGCTGTGTTCTCGCTGGTTATAGGAAGACTGTGGAAAAAGGAGAATCTGACGCTTGGAACCTGACTCCTCCCTACTGCGACACTATCGACGCTTAATTTGTAGTCTACACATGTGTAAGTGATTCTAAACGAAATATTACGATAAAAATAAAGGAGTAATCTGTACGAAAATCGTGGACTCTTAAAAATTTCATATTGTGGATATTTGCCTGTAAACTTACAGATCATTTAAATAAGTCTCTTGACCCAAACGTAGATGAAGCGAAGTTCCATGTTTTCACGTGCAACGGTACTCGAAAGCTTAATTAATTAATTAAATTTTGTAATTAAAATACCTTCTTAACCACGGTGCGTCTTAACTTCTCAAAACGAATTATGTACGATATTAAACGCCAGTACGAATATACGTGTTATTCCATTCCGAAATATTTAAGTAAAAATTTGTTGGTTAACTTTTCGACAATAATATGTATATAGAATCTTAAGGAAAATAGTTTCTATCCTTTAACCAAGTATCGCGTTTTTGACGTCCAATTTTCTGCATCAACGAAAACATCCAAACAAGCCGTAAAAGCCATGATCGATATTTTACAACGCGGTCCCTCTTTCTCGACAAAAATCGATCGATAATCTTTATGTCTGAAGAGAAGCATAGTCTTGGAGTAAATATTATAAAAAATATCATGTTTTCGTTTATAGTAAATTCTTCTAATTCCTCGGATAATGTTTCTGAAATAAACGTCCTTTTAATTTCAGTAAAAGTCTGACCCGTAGAAAAGTATCTCGTGGAGGGAAGAAAATCTGCTTCGTTGCTAAGATATCGAGAATCAAATTAAATGTAACTTTTTATGCGAAATTTAATTACACATCGCGGAAGCATTACGCGAAAGTAACTGTACCATGGAAAAAGAATGATAATTCATTTATAACAAAGGTAATTCAAGAACATCCACGTCGAAGGAAATTACACGGAAATCCGAAGAAGAGATAGTTTGATAAATCTGTTTAAGTAAAAAAATATGCGAAAGATAAAAATCGAATTTTTCAAAGCATAACGAATACATCTTTTTCGAAGCGAACGTGTAGGATTTTATGCATTTCGATCGAATAAACTTTATGGAATGATAAGAAAAGCATAAGACGTTATGTTTTTCAGAGCAGTATTCACCGAAATTCAAGCCTAAGGAAATGCCAACAATGTCGTTGAAAGGGTAGCTGAAAGGCAGAGAAATAGCGGTATTCATTTTATCCTGGCTATTACTTTCCGAAATGTCTTCTCGCGCGAAAGGGAGGCAGGATCGCAGGAAAAGATTAAGGGGTCCTTTGCTATATCGAAACGATGAGCTGCAGAAAAATTTCCCGCGAGTAACGAGCCATAAATAAAAGACGTTCGATATCGTGCTTGCTAATCTGTAAAACTTGACAAGTTATAAATTGCTAGAAATAAATTACGAATAAACAGAAGTTATATATGTATAATCTGTCGAAACAGCCGGTTCCTCCTGCTTTCCGGTTGCTGCTATTTACATTTGCATTTCCTTCTATTTACGTCTAACAGTTCTTATCGCCTACATATATATATGTATCCTGTTTTATATAAAATTATAATTATGAATATTCAATTCTAGTCAGAATAATTCCGGAAATTCTGCCGTTGGCATTAAAGATGCAACGAAATGCTAAACGTTGCGAAACGTATCTCTCTGCTTCTTGCTTCGATATTACGCATCGTTTATTTATTAACCAAGTTGTAGATCGCTATGAAAATGACAGGCAGAATTTATTCACGTTAGGTACGATCAACGTTCCAAAATTACGTTACTGAAATTACCACTGCAATCGTTTAACGAACAATCGCTGTTCGTACTCTAATTTTCCATTTTAGTTCTTCGACGCAGAAAATAACTCGAACGTTTTGTTCGCTGCAGCGCGTATCTTTTAATTATTTAACGCGCCATCCACCGTAATGGACATCGTGCTACGTTACGCTTATACAAGAAGCATCGGAACCGCTCGCAGGAACATCGATTAGAAGAAAATTGAATAGAACGAAATTCGGACAAAAGCAACAAACACCGACGAAACGCGAGTACGGTCCAATAACTCGCGCGCAAACCAAAATCACCGCTGTCTCTGCATTCTTTCCGTTTATAAATCAACCACTATGATCGATAAAGCTCGTAAAGAAAACGCTATAGCCGCGTGTCCAGTGGACACATTGCGACCAATTAATTTCGATTATCCTTTCAACGATGGCTTTATGCGACTCGAACAACGCACCAAGCTAATCGTACTCTTCGATTTCCGGCCTTGCCAGGCGTATATCATTCGCTAGGTAGAAATTAAACGCGACTTTGTTGCCACCGAGTGGAAAAGAGATAAACAGCGAGTTGAATCTTTAGCGTTTTCATTTTAAAGAGACTTTTCACTCGGTCGGCAATTCGACGCGTAAATTGGTTCCTTTTAAGCGGTGACTGGCCCGCTGGCAGTGTGTTGTCTCCTAATATGTTTTAATGCGCGGCATTCGATATAGCAGCGCGATGCGACCGACCGCGATGTAGCAGGGGCCACGGAAAAACGAGCAACCGGTCGGTTTCAGGTCGTAATCTCGCCCGAGCTGTAACAGTTCCGTCTAGGGGAAAAAAACGTAACGTTTGTCGCGTTCCGTTTTGCGATCCACTGATATCGTCGCGAGAAAACCGACCGGAGAAACTGCTCGTGCCGTGTACGTCCGCCACATTCATGGACCATCGTAGATACGTTGCTCGCATTTTTTTCCAAATGGAATTTCATGCTTTTGAGAAAGAGAGTGAAGTAGGTAAGACCGGGTGGGAAGTATCGCGATGTAGGTACCTACGCATGTACGTACACCCACGTATCTGATTTTCTATGGGGACCATTTAACAGATTTCATCTGTATTTCCAATTCTAGTTTATTACTTTCAGAACTGTATTATTATTTGATTACGTATGCTGAATTATTTATTATCGCTACATCCTGGATATGTATATGCAGTTATGTTTCCAAGGGATGAGTTTAACGAGCTTATTTTTCTCTGTATCTCTAGTTCTGGCTTATTTTCCCTGATAATGGTGACTGCATATACATGTATGTATGTATGTAGATTTCATAATAGATCTCAGAATGGCTTGCATTAACAACCAGCAAAGGTAGATGTAAATAGGGGGGAAATTAGACGAAGTAGTCGACAAGACTTCTTTCACATTTATTCCGGTAGGTGTATTAATTCGAAACCCGTTTCGCGTATAAATCTTGGTATTAGCGAAAGTGATTGGATCGTAAAAACAAGTGGTTTACGGTAATAGGATTAATTGCATTTTCATATCTCCAGACTATACTGAAGTCCATGGAAATATACGTATTAAGTAAGATAAAAGAACTTAAATACAATAGGAACTTTCATTTGTATAATGAATAAGTTCTACGATGAAAATTCGATGAAATACATTGAAATTTCTTCCTCTATATATTAAATTTGATATTCGGATTAAGGAATAAAACGGCTTCCTGCATATTCTATGAACTGTAAAAGTAGAAATAAAGAGACACGTCGTGCTTAACAATCTCAAATTTAAGAGAAAGACGTGAAAAACGGCGATACGGTGGAGGTAGCACCGGTAGGCGAATTAGAATCGAGGATTTACGAGAATCGGAGGAGCAATTGAGCCGCGTATAATGGACGGAATGGCTCGAATTCAAGATGTTCGTATCCGGAACGCGATAACCTAAATTTAACAGAGAAGTAGAGATCAGCAACGTTTATGTATCCGTCGAGCGTCGTAAGACCTCTCTGTATGTCAGAATCGAATCGAATCTAAAATCGCGTTGCTGCTACTGCTGCTACTGCTGCTACTGCTGCTACTGTTGCGTGAACTTGAAGCGATTCCGTGGAATTGGCCGAGATTAAAAGTCTATTCGGAGTTCAATCGATGGAAAATAGCTCGAAGCGATGCTTTAGTGGCCTCTCGTACGTTCTATGTTAGTATCGCTAATTTCGTTTTCCCTGCACAGTGCAAATTACGCCTTCCTAATATTCGCATAAAATTGTTGTTTCATCGCTATGGTTTTCCTATTATCATCGATACGTTTGGTTTTATCTCTTTTTTTTAATCTCCGTATCTCGAGTCCGTCGTTAGTCGAAGAAATATTTAATGTTTTAATCACCTTAAATCTTAGGATATACAGAGATTATTGTACAACCTACTACAATTATCGTGGTTAAGATTGTTTCAACACGGAGATATTATATTATTTTGTTGTATTTTTGGCAATAATTTATTCAATCTATCGCAGTAATTTGCCCGCAGCACCGTTATAACGAACTGCTTTGAAAAATCGAATTTTCCACATAATTCGGTAAATCGTTAATAATCTTGTTAACATTTACGGAAATTTGTGCCCCAGCTTTCGAGGGTAATTACCTTCGTATTACCTATACATTTTATACGTGATTGAAACAACCCCAAATTAGGTACAGCAGAGGTGTACTACGTGGCATTTTTATGTTAACGCGTTAAAAATTATCTTAACGTACCTCTCATTTCGCAAAATATCTCGCTCATTTCTATTCCTTGTTTTTTTTTTCAAAATTATTTCAAAAATATTTAAGCAGCTTCGTGCACTTGCTAATATATTTCAGATCTTGATTGATAGAAAAACTGCCTCTTTACAGGTTAGCCTTCTTTTACCAACTAGCATCACGAGGTACTTTATAACTTGTAAAACAAATATCGTAGAACATTTATCATAAAATTCAATAGAGAAAGCAATTTAACTTCTACCATATACCTATATAGTAATAGGTTTATGAAACTAAATGTTATTAAAATTATGATAGGACTACGATGAGATTGAAAATGCAACGAGATTACAGACGTAAAAAATATTGGAAAAAGTTATCGAGCAACGTTAATTACGTTACTCTCGAAATATGAATCATCGCACAGAGATTAGACAGGGGCAACCTAATTATAGAGAACGATGGAGTAGACGTTTTAAGAAAGGCTATTAATCATCGACGAATTCTTTTGAATCGGCTGCTTTTAGTCGAACACAAAAATCTGTTAGAAAGCGTAAAACTCTCTTCATCAAGTATTACCTACCACTGACATAATGGTGTTACTTTGAGTTGCGTGTTCTCATCCACTCTCGTGTATACCTTTCAGATTAAATCGATCGATGGTTAAAATAATGAATAGCCTATATCGTCGATTAAACATTCTGGCAAGGTACGTATCACGAAACGATTAAGAGTTAATCCCATATTTGGAGATGCTAAAACCGCCAAAAGAACTATGTTTCCTTTCTTCTCTGCAAAATGTTCTGTACTATGAATTACGTGCGCGATTAATTTTGAAGTGGAGCGATTAATAGATTCTTTAATGTAATAACAAGTTACAAATTTTCTTGACAAATAGCTCCGTAACATAACTCTGGTAAAATATTGAAGTTAATATTAATAAGTTACGCAATAGCGTGTTATTATTCCGCGGCAGCTCGTAACCCGATTAATTTCGGTTAAGCGTTTTTACGAGCGAACGTTAAATGCGTCGACCTCCATTCTTTACATTATCCTTTTCACCAAAAGGTTTCGGTGAGATTGGCGAATCGCTGGAATCTCGCAGAGGAATCTTGGTAGGCGGAAAGACAACTCGAGAAGGAAAATTCGTGGCTGAACAACCTCTTCTTCTAATCTACCTTTAAATCGCGCACTTATGTTCGAGAAGGATACTACTTGGTACGTAAAGTACACGCACAGAAAGGACAGCCATCAGTATCAGCCATCGTTCGCAGCAAGAAACTATATTTCCCAATTCGACTTTCTCTCGCTACTTGTCCTTCATATGCATAAAGTTTGATGCCAGTTAACTAAAATTCTTGATCACGTTCTAGGACAAAGGCGATAGATTTTTCTACATATACGTATGTTTATATACTCTGTATCGCATAAAGTTGGAAAGTCGTATGTTTCTTTTCGAACTTTCGAAATTAAAATTCTATATATTTCATTCCGAATTAGTAGCCGGAAATTGTCTATAAATCGATAGAAGATATGGTCGCGATTCATAAATCATGGCCCCTCTTGAACACACTTGAGATCGTGTAATCGACGAAAGTAAGCATGTATCGTTATTGAACCGGACGGCTGGATACAAGTTTATCTCGAACGCAATCTACTCGATTTCGAATCGAATATACTTTATTTTTCATCGTGCCATCGCTTAAAGCTGTCATAAATTATCTCCTGCTATAGATAAATGATCTATCTTGTATAAGCCAGCTAGCTTATATCATACTTTGGAGAAACATTAATTTCGCGAGAACGTAAATGTCAATATCTAAAATTATCCTATCATTCTGTTCGTTTTGGTAATTTTATCGTATTATATATGTAGTACATGAGAACAAATTGATCTTTATTTACACGATTATTAAAATTCTTCTATTTCTTTTTGTCACTTATATCGTTCGACGTACCTTGTACGGTCGGTAATTTACGTTGCATGTCTCGTAATTCACCGAAAGTGCATACATACGTGACTCTATTCGTAGCGTTATCGACGAAAAGTCGTTTTATCGTGGCTCGAATTCGTCGTTGACATAAAATATCACGAGATTTTAATCGATTGATTTTGATTTAGGCAGAAAGTTAAATCAAAGCCAACGAATATCCCCCGAATATTATTCTTTTCTTTAAGTAGGAAAATTGAATATCGCATGCGTATATACGAAGCAATTATTACAACGATTCTCCGATCGAACCTTTCCTCCTTGAACCGTTGTCTTCCATCGAACCAAATGGAAAAGAAACCATAGGAAGCGGAAGAACAAGTGCACCAACACGCGAATAGAACTTGACCATCGTTATGCAAGATTCGTTAAGAACAATTCGCTACTGTGGGCGAATCCCACCGTAAACCAGTGCCCATCGTTTCCAGCGCAATAAAAGTAACCCTGTAGCATCGGTATTAAACTTATCCAAGTTCATCCCCTGCCGTAAGGCTTCTGCCTCGCCCAGTTAGGGTTAAAAAGTTCCATGCAGCTTTATCTTTTCGAGCCGTGAGCGTTCCTTCTCTTGCTCTATGAGCTTCTGTTTTGCCTCCGTTCTTCCTCCTTCTTTGCTTCATTTTTCTTCGCCTCCCCACAGTTCCTGCAATCTTCCAACGTTCTTTCCTCTTTTTTCACTGGCAGGTACTTACTTCTTGGCCAACTTTCTTCCCATCGCCATTTTCCTGGTGCTTAACCGCACTGACGTTGGCGATTTAACCGATCCCGTCGAAGAACCGGTTACTGTACGAGGAATCGGCCAACGTTTAATTAAGGTTACGACGAAATTGGGGCATCAATTTCAAGCCAAAATTTTGTTCTTCTGCTTTTATTCATCTCGTAGTTGTAATTAAATAGATAGTTGCCGAATGATCGTACGTGGCTATGGGATTATGACTACTTGGAGCGATCAGGTTTGGTAGATGAAGCAATCCTGCTTGGTAACGCTATGTACCTATACCGTTATATTCGAAAGATCATCGTACGCGTCGCGTTAACTCCACGAAACAAAAAATAGAGAAAATCGATCAAATTATATAAGATAAGCGTCAATCAAAGTGGAAATAGAACAACTCGACGATTTCAGAAAGTAAAGTTAGCCACTTTGACCCGTAAACTGGTCACGTGTGAAACGAAAATACGATATAAACGCTACACCTATTTAGTCCATAAATCGAAAAATAGAGAAAAATAATTTTAATCTATTGTTTCCTTGTAAAACGAAAGAAACTTTTCGGACAAACTAATACTTGCGATAAATGGATTTATGAAAGTACGTCGTTCGTCTCTCGAGAGTTGAACATTAATTTTATCTATGCAACGAAGTTGAGAAATTCTTTAAATTTTGAAAGACTTGCCTGCACGATATGTGCCTTATGCGCGAGTACGTAGACGATTAAAAGCAAACGAAATCGTCGAACAGAATAATTGATTAATCAGGGACCTAAATAATAAGGAAGGTTGACAAATAAGGAAACATCCGTTGATTAAAAGTGGTTTCACGTAGGTTAATTTCGTTTGTAAGTGCAAAGTTTTACCATAAAGTAAAGTACGTTATTAACTAACGAGCTCGTGCTATATTTCGTACCATCTTCGGTAACTTAACTTCTCTCGACCGTAATCTTTTGAATATCAAAGTTAGATCACCGACGAACTAATATTCGTGCCTTCAGAAACTACTTCGTTCGAGAGATTAAATAAAAGAGCTTACTAAAAGGGCCGCTTAATAAGTGACAATACAAATTCCGAAGAAAAAGACAAAAATTCCTTCGTTCCATCTTTTCCGAAAAACTTGTAATATCGACACGTTGAAAAGATCGATAATTCGAAATTAAATGGTAAATTTCAATTTTCTAATGCATCGTTTCAAATTTTCGTACAACAACTTTTTTCATATTATAACCTTTCCTTTTTATTTACGAAAATGCATTTTTCTTCGGCGTTCTATTTATCCGCATGTGTGTCAGACAGGGTTTCTTTATCGCGTAAAGCAGCATAAGCTAGACGCGGCGAATATTCGCTGAATGTTTATTTTAAAGGTGCGTGTCAATCTGTCAGGTTCGTTTAAACTTGCTTACCGAGTTTATACTCTCCCTCGCAGATAGTTGTGTAATTATTTCACAAAGTTGATAACACGTCGATGCATGCAGTTTCGGTCGGTGCGCCAAATTGTTGAATTAACTGGACATGCTCTGTATGGCTGTTAATCGTTAGTAAAATATGGGACAACATGGTAAAAAGAAAGAAAGCAAAATAATTAAGGGAATGGTTTGTTAACGATAATGGACAAGCTGGAACGTAATGGTACGAGGAGATCAAATTATTTTGTTTGTACAAAGTTTGGGATCAGTAGAAATCAGTCGTAAGTGAATTAAATTGGTATATTGGGAATTGGGTTTGGTTTGGTTAAAATTTACTCAAGGCAAAGAGAACAAAGAGAAAAGTTCTTCGCTTACTGTGGTATAACTTTTTAGTGGAATCCGTATAGTCAAGCTAAACGAATCACTCGCGTCAAATTTCATACGTATTGGGAATAAATTCTATTTATGTAGAATATTCAGCGAAACGTAGACAACGTTTCGTGGCATTATTCGACAGCAAAAGGAAAGAGAAACGAACAATTAACGCATTCGTTCGAATATTCTGCTGCTGATGAAAACGGTGCTTTTCAACTCTGACTTTCTATACGTTCTCCGCTAAAAGACAGTCGTGAATAATGACCATACAACGTTCAGACAAAAACAGAACTTAGTTAAATACCTTATACAATTAATCGTTGCGACATTTGTGCCGTACCAAAGGCGAAACAATTGGAAAAGTTCTACGATAACGTAAATACTTAACCTGGCCGATAAAAAACGAATAAAAAACTAGCGAGTTAATAAAAACGATAAAAACATCTCGAAATAGTACGTTGAACATCCAATAGGAAAAAGAAAAAAGAAGAAAACGGGGACGAACGATACGATGGAAAGTAAAACTGACCGAAATGAAACAAACTGAAATATTAAAAAATTTGTCGAACAAAAGCGGGATATGTGATCATCGAACGAGACGAGATCGATGCGAATTTTCCGACTGAAGAGAACTCATAGTTAATTGAACGATGAAATCCGGCTAAATAATTAGCGGTTCACGCACGTGTATAGAAGTTAAACGATGTTAAAGCGGACAAATTGGATCGGAGATTAGCGATCGAAACGCGAAAACGATGAACGTGGAAATCGTGCTTTCGAAAATGAAACGCGAGCGAGAGAGAAAATGGAAGGCAAGGAAATCGAACGAAGTTGATTTCGAAGTCCGTGTCGAAACGAAATTTACAATATCGATACGGTTCTCGTTAACTGGCCGTCGTTCAAGTAATTTTGATTTCTCGCAACGATTCTAGCTAGCCCTTTTGCCGCTGTTCCATCGCTAAACGAGACTTTAATAAAGCCAGACTTTTACTCGTGTGCGGTGAATATTCTCGTTTCGCGCACGATCCGTATTAGTTTCGATCGACGATTCGACAGGTTATAACGTTTCTGAAAGGTGAATATGGCGGACAGATTTTTAGATAGTTGAAAACCAATGGAAATTTCAAAAGCCAACTGGTTGCAGTGGAAAAGTTTGTAAGGAGAATGGGAAAAAAGGAAAATTACGAAGAAGAATAGAGGATCTGATCTAGGTAATAAATTCTAGAAATAGCCAAATAAAATATTTATCGATACAATTTAAATTCACCTACGAATTGCGATGAATCGAACTTGAGAAAGTAAATGGTTTGTCTCTTGACGACCGAATATTGATCGTAAAATGAAATTAAAAGATCGATAAAATTGCAGTTGGTCTTAATCTTAATTACTACATTCGCGCTATTCTATCGTATTAATTATCAGCCTCGAACGCACGAGGCGAAACGCTTGCAAGGCTGTTGATCCGTTTTGTCAGCGAAACGCGGAGAATTTGTTTCCTTTATAGCCACGTATAGTCAGCGATTGCAACATCTTAAACGAGAACTCGTGTACCTTTATCCCCGTGATATCAGCGATTCACGCTTATGGCAACGCATCGCTTATACGTTATCCAGCCCTCGCGTTTAAACGGCAACATTCCCCCGACTTTCACAAACCTTCGAGGTTAATTTATCAAAGAGTCGATACACGGTTCCTGTTCATCTTCCAACCGATTTCAAGATGGTTTGCAGCCCGTGGTATTAGAAATGTTGAATTAGAATTCCGAACGCGCGCTTCTCCCTCGAGGAAAGTCCTATGAAACCATGAAAAACTGCCGAACTTGATAGGACGGAAGTAGCTGCTGGAAAGAGGACAAAATTAACGACATAGGTGGCTAGATAAGCGCGCGCGCACGCGCGCGCGTGTGTGTGTAGAATAATATACGAAGCATGGTTCGAGTGTGTGATCGTTCTCGGCAGGGATCAGGGCTAGAAGTCGTCGAGTAGTTGAGAAAGAGGGAGAAAGAAAGACGGATTAATTCTACGGACAGATAAATTTCGACGGTACGTTGGTTCCGGACTTCGCATCGTCTCCACGCGAGACGAAAATATCTTTCCCGGGAATTAATAGAGCCTCGCGGTAGTACGTTGTCACGAGAACGTTTTAAATCGAACGTATCTCTGACCAAGAGTCGAACCTTCCAATCTATGAAATATTCGAAATAACAGTCGATAATAGAACAGTTTCGCGGCGCTTATGGTTAGTCCGAACTCTAAATTTTCATTAACATCAAAAGAGACGTTTAAATACAATTATGTTGATTCATCGTTCGCACAAGATATAAAATTATGTAAATTTCTAACGGAATTTTAGTTCCCACGTGATTAAAGTAAAATTCCCACAATCGTCTAGGTAAGCGGCAAACGCTTAAATTACTTAATCGTCGTATTACATAGAAATCGTAGGATCATAGAAATTTGGAAACGCGACGCAATCAAATGTTTTTAACAAACAACTATGCTTTGTAAATATTAACTTAAAACAAAAGGATCAAAGGATATATTTATATGTTTACATAATTTTATTACTGCTCCACGTTCAAACCTCCGGAAAGAATGTTCTTCCATGTATCTACTTGGCGCTACAACATTATTTAGCATACATTTTCAAATTCCGAGTTAGAGTAAAATTTTAGCTTATATGTTTTATATTACATATAAAAAATGTAACGCTGTATTAAATGTTAGATATCGCGGGAGCTCGACCGAATTTTCATCCGACTTTTTCCGACTAAGCCTGGAAATATGGAGCAATAGCGGGTAATAACCCGACTACTTGGGGCGTCCCGAAAGTATCGCGCTACCAGCTCTGTAGGGAGAGGTAGCACAGCTGAAATTTATCTAGCTTCGCTAACACGTAGATACATATTATTCATCTGTTTATAAGTATTAGGACACTTGCTGATTCTATATAAAATGTGACAATCGATTTTCTATTCGTGCAAGATAACAGTTGCAAGAGAAACTGTATTTCGATAAGAAACAAGAATCACAAGCATTGGTTCTCGCAATTTTCAAACCTGAATTTCAGAATAGTCGAAGAGTATATGTAATGCCTACGAACGTGAATGAATAAACTTCACATTGGCACATTAAAGAATAATATAGTTACTTTGACACAATTTCCCGTTGCCAAATAAAATCTAACAAACTCTGGTTGATTGCGTTCGATTTTCGACGACATCTTCTTCACGACGTCGTACGAGCGAAATCTGGCTGAAAACTCGACTGAAAATTCGATTAGGATATCCGAATCGAACGTCAAAGTTAAATGTCTCCATACTCCTCGGAGGTAGAAAGCGTCTCTATCGCGTGGCCGATAAAAGAAATCCGTGTTCGGTAGGTGACGTGAAAGGAACAACGCTGAAAGCTTAGGTTCCCAGCGACGACGTGCAAATAAAATCGCACGCGAGCCTGCCGAGTCAACGTTGTAAATACGTGTTAACTGAACCGCAACTTTTATTCAAATATCGTAGTACATAGCCATAGCTAGGCAAGAAGCTCGTTCGTGACTGGAATCTTTCGTTTCGAACCGATGCCATGCCGATCAAACCGATGGAACCTTGGCAAACTTTGTCGCGAAGAATCGAAGGCCCGAGAGATGAGAGAAAAGACGCGAAAAACGAAAGTACACGTACAGTTGCTCGCAGCCGAAGGCTACGTAACACCACGTTCACCATCTAGGATTGATTTCGCCAGCAGTGGTTGTGCGGTCTGTGGATTTTTTGTTTCATCCTCGGGGACATTGGCCACTCAGCGATTGCCGATCGCGAGAAGAGATATTTTTTACATTTTCTCTAAATTTTTTCTAGAACCACGAATGGAAACGTAATTTGAGGAATCGCTGTTGTACGTTAAGCATAATGCCGGTTGAACAACGACAAAATGAATTTCCACGGGTGTAGCGATAAAAAAAACGTTTCATTGAAGGATAGAAGGATATGTGCTTAAAATTAAAATCGTAGGGAGGATAAATTCAAGATGATTGTTATTTATACACGTGGATCACGTTTATACGTAACGGGTAAATTAATTTAGACGAACTCTGAGTAAATTTGATCGGCAACACCGTACATATGTATCGTTGTTTGGATAGATCAAAGGTAATTACGCGTTAAACGCGTTAAAGTTCTTAAAACAACTGATCACCGGATATCTGGAAAGTTCGTCGTGTTCTCTTTGGTTTACGAGATTACGATGGAAAACGACGAACTAGAACAGAGGGCACCACGTCGATTCTTTGTTTCTTTCAACGAATTCCCCGTCCAACGGTGCTTAATTATACTTTAATTAAAATCCGTGCACGCTGCCCGTGGGAAAGTTTCAGAAGTTAATCCCCGCGGAGTCCGCGATACTTTCATATTAGCAGGCCAACCGGCCGTTCCGCGCCCGCTAAAATAAAACCGGTTAATTACGTTATGGCCGTAGCATCGAAGCTCTCCTCTCCTATACTCTTCTCTCTCGTTTCAACCAAACCATTCGAACATCGTCTGCTTGCCATTTCGTTTTGGAAAATCCTGAAATATTATCGATCCGATGAAAAACTACATCCGCCAAAATTAAACACAGCAAAGCAATCTTCTTCAAACATTACACAACTCGTGCAATCATCGTACATACGTATAGTGGCTAATGCGAGGAAGAGATACTTTAGAAATGATTTTTGCTGCGAAATATTTGTGAAAGTTATTGACGTATTTTTCTACTATCGCGTTCTAAATACTAGTAACGATACGAAAAGCAACCAAGTATTTCTCGAGCTTCCATGGAATTTGATTTTAACAGACAGGATGATCGAACTACGCGACCTATTACACGTTTCACCGAATCTGCTCGCAAAGTTAATGGATCTGTGCGAACAGAAAGGCTTCGAATGCGGCTTAGAGATAAGTTGAAGCCCCGTTGGTGCATGGATGCAGTTGAAACTATCGTGATATCCGGTCGTGTGTTTCAGATGACAGGAATGTCGAGGCAGCGGTACGCGAACCGCAGCAGCGGGAACAGATAAGGAAGGGAGGAGCCACGCATCGGGCAATCATGTGTAGTGTCATGTGGCTCCTTCGGCTCCTAACGACTTGCTGCCTCGTTTACCTATCGGCGTCCGACTCTCATACAGGTACGTGGCTACGAATTTTTCATCGCGACATCGTTTTTCCAAATATCCCATCAGTCGAATTATAAAACTACAAAATCAAGGACCAATCTTGATTTTTTAACAGGCAGGTGGTCGTCTAAAGCTCGATCTTTCGTTAATTTCGGTAATTGGCCTTGCGTTTATCGTTAGTGTCTGTCGTTCAACGATCGAGAACCGTACAACGATGTTAAAAATTCATCCGACGATATGAGAATCGAAATATATCTTGTCTATTATATTTCCTAATATTATTCGTGCATATACAAGTTCTTGAATTTCACGAAAATTTATTATCGTATTTTATTATTATCGTAACAAACTTCGTTAAAGGCAGCCCGGTAACGAGCTGATATTAATATACGCTTTATGATCGTCATTTATGTTCGTGCATATTACGTTCATTAGACATTGTATGTGTACGTTTGAAACGTGACGAGCTAGTTAATCAATCGGAAACCTATATCGGCTGATAATAATCTGCGAGTATCAAGGCGAGTAAACGAAACAAATACGTACATGGATAAAAATCAATTACTCTTCCAAAGTTTATTGAAATCAATAAATTAATAAGAGTCTAATTTCGAGCCTAATAAAATAATTAAATAGTTAAATAGAGAACATTTATTTACACACGGAGGAACGAGATAAAGATTCAGTTGGCTGACTAAATATTACAATCAGCACCGTGCTTCGAATATTTCATATTCTTATATTTATTTTACGCCTTTAAATTTTCAATAAATGACATGAACAACCGCGGTCTGCTTATCATCTGTCGTCGACAATCTCTTCATCACGCGTTATTCCCATAATTTTTAATATATTTGTTTGACGCGTGACACCATTATACATTACATAAAATCATCGAAATAGATGACAGAGGGTTTCGATAGAAGTGTAATCATTGGACAATCGAAGAGATCAAACATCCTCCACCGGGTTCACGTTCCCTTTGACATTCAACCGAAGCGCGAACACACTCGCGTTCTCTCATTAATCAGAACCGTACGACACGAACGATCCATAGAGCATCGTATCGAGAATATCGAGTCGGTCGAACAATCACGACAGGGGCTGTTCAAGAGCCCAGAGCCTGCGATACGCTAGAATCACCCATAATCGCGTCATCCGTGCGCTGGAGCCACGTCGATCTATCACCGGATTTATTAATTTTCCATCTATCACACTCCTACGATTATGACATATTCTTGACATAAGACAGATATGGTAAGATCAAGGTAATAAGATACGCCGCTATGGAGAACAACCTGTAGAAGCCAAGAACCTGCTAAGAATTTCATTTTATGGAAACTTGATACTTGAGTAAATAATCCAACATTTTTATTTCATCGTAGCACATACAAAATGATATTACAAAAGAGCGGACACCGCGATTCATAGATCTCGTTCTCCGCTGCTGCCAAATTATTTACAAAAGTACGGAGCTCTACCTAGAGCTGCTGGATCTATAATACTCCAACCATCGTTCGATCTCGCGTTACTTGTCGCTATAAATTCAAGCAGTTGTCCATACTCGGGAAACAAAGAACTAAAAAAAAAAGAACAGCATTTTCACGCCCTGATTTCAACTTTAACTAGACGTCGAGTCGCTGTCCGCCTTGTCACGCAGAAAACGAGCGCGTTTACAAGAATAGTACGCGAACTAAATCGACGGTGGCCAACTGGTTGCGTCGCGTTGAGTCACGCTTTTGATTAACTAATGAATTGCGTGAGAAAGACACAGAACAGTAGCGCGTGCGTAAAACGAACGAGATCGAGGCGGATAGAATCAACGCGGCGATCTATGCCACGCGAGGGAAGACTCCATTAAACGAGCCGCGGAATTAGTTTCCATGAAATTCAGATTGCGCACGGTTATAAATCCTAAACGTCGCGACTATGTAAATTCATCGTCGTCTTCGTCTTCGTCTTCGTCTTCGTCTTCGGCAGGGTAAATGCGACCGTTTTCCTTCTTATTACCAGCGTAATTACGATGCGAGCAGCCGTGACGTCCTTCCGCGCCACAAATTGATTTGCACTCGGTAATCTAAAATTTAACATACCTACCTTCCGGCGCAACGCGGCGTACCGTACGATCCAACCACCACAGAGACAGAGATAGTTTTAATGTTTGATCGGGAAACCGTTCTTCACTCGTTTCGCAAATACGCCAGGGTTCGTCTAACACGACTCGAATTACCTTTAATTGCTTTCGAATTTATCTTCTCTTTGATTAGATGTCGCGTACAGGAATGTTTACACAGAAGCTACAGGCTATGTAAGTCGAAGAAACTCCTTTTTGCTCGTTTTTTGACCAGGCAGAATATTTGAGATCGAATACCGAGTGACGTACATTACGCGCTATTGAATAACGAAAACAGGGCAAATTACGGTGGACGTAAGAAGACACGCGCGAACTTTTCTTGTCAGCTACGTTAATTCGAAATTTGTGTTTCGAATTAAACTAGTTAGAAAACTTGCGCGAATAGCATATCGAATTACACATTTTGCTTAGAAATACAGGAAATTAGCTTGTCGTATTTTGGTAAAGCAATTGGTATGAAACCAATCATCGGTTTATCTCCGCATTAAGTTCAGTCCGATTTTTGGCAGAACGAAACTTATTGGAAATATTTATTACATAAACTCGAGTCAGAGTACGTTCTTCCATACGTTTAAAACAGATTTCAAGCACACGATAGACAGAATCAAGGCTCTACGTCTTATAAGTCTGAACTGTGTTTGTAATTCATCCCGTTGAGGATATGCTCCAAAAATGATCGAATAACTTCATTAATAATTCTAGATAACTAGTAATAACTAGTAATAACTAGATTTGGAAACATAAGTCTAACGATCTTCTACGTATATTCAGAGATATATCGATAAACCTTTTCCGCGATGATATTCATAATATACAGTAAAAATTTAACTTTCCATAATTAAACCTGAAAACTGTTTTTAATTGGACCGCATAACGTCAAGGACCACTAGATACGGCTACCTATCTGCCTACGTACACGCGCGATAATATTCGCGACCAAAGTGCCTGCGTGATGCGGTTTATTCGTGTAATTAATTTCAATCATCTAACAATGTGTTACCGCTAAGCAACTAGAGAATTTCCACTTGTAGATTAGGTGGCCACCGTAAATCATCTCGCTGGATCCATCCATCATCGGCCGCGTCTTCTTCGTACACGTGTCTATCTATCCTATTTCTCGCTTTTTTCATTTTTCATTTCGATAATAAGAAATTTTTCATTTTATGCATGTACCACACGTTCGTATTCCTCGAAATTTGCATTTAATTGGAACGTCACATGCGTTTTCATAAACTTTTTCTCGCCGAAACTCGTGTCTTAAAGAAGCTAATGATAAGAAAAAATGACGGAAAGAAGAAAAAATTCCGTGAATTCTCTAATTTTAAAGAAGACACGCAGCTATTCCACGAATGATGAAAACTTGCGTGGATATTGTATCGCGCCGTATAACCAGAAAGCGGCACATCGCGTCAGCTGTCCATCGGCATGCAGCGTCAGGAATTTCTGCTTGTAAAATTCTCTTTCTGCTCACTTTTCGTTCACTCCATCATTTCCGTACACCGAAGCCAACCAAATTTAAATTGCGTTATAATATAACTATAACGCGTTATCGTACTATCGCTTGCAATTTTATCTAACGATCGTCGTACGTTACAAACTGCGAATTCTCCTTTTTAATTACAAACATCGTTTTTATTTTAGATACAAAAAGATTAAACGATTTTTACAAAATTTGGCAGGCGAGTGGCAGTGGTCATCGAGTTATCTGTGTGACTATAGTTTACGGTCTATGGATTATCCTCGCTCGTAATACGAAAGTACGTTAACTAGCTCTCGTTTCTGCTTTCACGTACCCGGATACGATACCACTGGTATTCGCCGACAGACATTAAAGGATTTCACGATAATCTTCCCTGATGTGGGTCTTTAAAACGTCATCGAGCCGTGTCATTATTACCGGCGACGTAATTGCTTTTGCAACGTAATAACGTGCATGTATCTTTGAGGGATCGTTTCAACGAATCGACAGCAAACGAGCTTGCACGATGTTCTGCTGGAAACTTGTTTATTCGTTGCATCGAATCATCGCATTCTTTTTCGAGATTCTTCGATAGCAACTTTGACAGTTTGTTAAGGCTGCATCGATGATTTGTCAATCTTCCTACAAACAAAACATACATATTTCCATTTCGATTCGTTTTTCGAATCTACGTGACATGAAAAATTAAACAGGTAAAACGAATCTCTATCCGACCTCACTGCGATTTTAACGTTTCTATCGTTTTGGTAAAATTGAAACTAAAATTCATAAATACCAATAGCAATTTTTTCATATTAATTTTTCATAATTTAGGGTTATACGTTCCGTTTCTTTAATCGCGTTCGTCGAAATATAAACTTGCAGGAAAAGTTTGTCTGTCGCACGAAAAAAATATAGAAACGTGATGTAGAAGA
Source organism: Bombus cullumanus (assembly GCA_014737535.1). Taxonomy (NCBI): domain Eukaryota; kingdom Metazoa; phylum Arthropoda; class Insecta; order Hymenoptera; family Apidae; genus Bombus; species Bombus cullumanus. Next base: position 479,088 of record JACXIX010000011.1, read on the forward strand.
GCCAAGACAGGCGAAACCACGTCCGTGAAGAAAGCACATGGGTCCGAACGTGGCGAGAAAGTCACGTTTCTTTCTCCAAAAGCTAAGCTTATTTCCTCCAGCCGATTTCACGTCGTCAAATCGGAAACGCGGTCGAATTCCGAATTCGCAGTCGAAAGTGGATGTTGCTCCGTCTCTCTCTCTCTCTCTCTGTCTCTCTCTCTCTCTCTCACTCGCTCCTAACCCATTCTTCGAAAAAACGTTCACGAACCGGACAAAAGAGAAGAGAGATTACACGTGTCTCCTTCCCGTCGTATTCACGTTTCGCGGAAAAGATTCTAACGCGTTCTGACGGTCACGTTTCCAACTCTGTTAAGGCTGACAAGCATCTGCCCGTATACCTGACTTTCGTCCGAGACGGAAACGCGGTTTGAATTCGACGACTGCGGAAAACCTATCCATTCCGTTTGCTGCAGCGGAGATGATTCAAGCTATGTATCGCGGTCCGTTTAGCTCTGCGACTTAGACCGCAAGAAATTGATGTCTACCGCAAATCTGAAAATGAATTTTGCTACTCGATCGTTTAATCGTCCTAAGTATGCAACTCTATCTTTCTACATATACGAAAGAGACAAAGAAGGGGGATGAAAAGACAGCTTATGGAGCTAAAATTGGAACGATGGGTGCGGGAAAGGATGATGGAAGTCGCGTCGATAAGTCCTGATCAAAGCTAAGCTGCATTAAATTACAACGTTAATGTTAACGAATGTTCACGGCAATCGAACGTAAAGACGTCGATAAAAGTATTGTTATGGATATTTTGTAAGCTCGTTATAAAAGAGGGAGATATTAGCCAAATGAACTTGGGCCAAATATTATGTAATTAAAAGTTCGATTTGATCTTTCTTCGTTTCGTTAATTTGATAAATTATGGCGAACAAATATTTCCAAAATTTAATTGGAAAATGTACATTTCGATATCTCGTAGTCGCTGCCACTTTATTCCTTTGACGCGATCCAAAAAGAAATCTAACGATAAATATTTCACATGCTTAAAACGAGGACTTTCAGCCAGCATCCGCAATGCGGTCATACAAGCGGCATCGAGGAGCCGCGTGTTTTAACTTACACGCTGCGACGAAATAAAATTTCAAAAATCCGAAGCTTTTTGCTAAGCGAACGGTGAATAACTTCGAACTCGGTGAATCTTTGTAAATTTGGAGAATGTCGAATTTCGTGGCGCACAGACTACACGACTCTATTCGAAGCATTTGAAGTGTCATTAAAGAGAAAATTTCCTTCGAAAGAGCCGATTTTCACACTTCCCTGCGCGACTATATCGAATCCCTTTAAAGCGTTTAAATGGAAATAAAGTGGCTGTTTTTTCCTCTAATGTCTATCAAGTGACACCAATTTCAAATATACGATAACCGGGAAATGTTCTGCTATTTTCTAAAAATTCTTGATGGTAATACGAACAGTTATTTCACGTTCTTCTTGTCTCTTTAATTTTAAATTAATTATCGAAAAATTCGTTTCATAAGCGTGAAAAGGAGTGTTCGTACTCGTACTTCGTTTAATCTGAAATTTCAGTTCTTTTCTTTTCTCTTTCTTCTCGTTACTCGCATATATATACCTGAACTCGCGGAGGAAAAAATGTAATGCCCGAGGAAATTCGCAAATGAAAAATTATTACCTGCGAGCTACAAGTTAGCGACAAGCTACGAGTTGGCGAAAGAACGCGTAAAGTTTAATACATATGAACCGGAAAAATGACTACGTGAAATTCGTTTCGTATTTCGACGAGAGTACGTGATTTTTTATTTACACGCAGCGTGGCGAAAAAAATCTTATTAAGTATCGATGGAAATCTTAGAAAAAATAATCTTGGAAGGTTCACGTTCGCCTGAGAATTCGAATTTTTTTAAAGGTAGAGTCTGCAGGAATCGAGTTCATCGGTGTTTTAGAGGAAACAAACTCGCGTTTTCAAGTTATACGACTAATTTCCAGAGATTCGGTTCGTTCTAAGGTGGGTGGTAATATTGTACGAGACCTTTGGATACGAGACTATCCAACTTGAATTTCTGAAACTAAATATACACGGCATCGAGCGAGTAATCTCAAATACAGACGACAAGTTGGACATGAGAAGTGGTGGCGAATTCGAACTCGTAAGACTAGACGCAGGTGACACTGAACCTGTGTGAGACTCGATTCGAGAAGAGAATCGTGAATTCTTGGCATGGAATGGCGTACGAATAGCTTCAGACTCGTAGAACATAATACAAACACTCCCAAGTCCGTAGAAGCGAATACAAGACATTTTAGATCGCGCGAAGTTAAACAGAAGCAACTTTGCGTTCGTACTATGAAATAAGATTATCTGCAGACACGCGGCATTTGCTATCGGAAACACCGAATTTGTGGCAGTTGCGATTATGGATTTCGATGCAATTATCATAAACTTGCTGCAACTCGATAACTACGCTGGATGTATCGAAATAGATACGAATCCTTCCATAAGGAAATGCACATATGAAATTCGCGAGTTTGTGGGAGAAAGTGTAAGCATGTCCCAATTCGTGGAAGAACATGTGTATGTATAAGATGAGTCGTAAACACGTGTTCATTCATCGGATCGTTCTACAATGAAAAACGCTAAAATACGTGAAAAAAATATCGGACGAACACGGGTTCTACGTACCTTAGTTTTCGAGTTACAGATGATCAAGCGAATCTTGCAAGTGGTCATCTTCGTGCCTCGGCACACGCTACTTAACACCGAATTCTGTACTCGCACGAAAATACCAGGTGTTCTTCCAACGATCTCACATCCATTTTCTATCTTTTCTCGCAGGTCGTACATTCTTCTCGTACATTCTCCGGTCGAATACACGATAGATCTTTTTTGTTCCAAAGACGAAAATCTAATGGATTTTAGGAAAGTGCTGTCAAGGAGGAACGTTCTTAATGTAAAAAGAAAACGAAACGAAAACTTTCAACATTTTCTTCGATCGCCTATAATTCGAAGACCAACGTACGTAACGTAACGGACAAGAGATACATGTAAGATCGACTCACAGATTTCGAGGACTCTAGAGACTACGAAGACCACGGAAGCTTCGGAAACCCTTTGACTCTGGAGACCTTGGAAACCCCTAACACCTTGGAGATCCTACAATTCTCCAAGAGCACCAAGAACTTAGAGACCCTGCGGGAACTCTAGGGACCCTAGAGACTCTGAAGACCTCGTGGATCTTGGAACCAGCGATACACCTATAAGCTCTCTGGAGAGTTCAGGATCCGAACCTGCGTGTCCCTGCATCGTTCTAGGTATTGAACCATCGAAGGTTCGAATCATCGAAATCCCTCGACGCACGGAACCCTGATGCTTTCTCATTTCCATAAACATTAAGAAGTCCGACAAGTATCGATATCCTTGGAATCTTCGGAAAAATATGAAACGACTTCCGAAAGTTTTAAAAGCGCTTACATTCGCCTGTTGACTCATCCATATCCCTAGAACTCTCTAAAAACCCTGGTATCCGGGGGATCGATCTCTATAACGTTTTAGTATCGCCGTGTCTTTAGCAACTCGTGATCCCACGGTACCTTGCGGAAATCCTACGCTCATTATAATTTCAAGAAGCTTCGAAGTCGCGAAATTTAGGAATAAAACGAACATAGTAAATCCTTGCTCTTGCACACTTGGGCCGATATCATTAGCGAAGTTTTACCCGTCACATGTTTCAAGCTAGCGGTGCTAATGAATTCTCTTGCGTAACACGAACGAGATAAGTAATAAAACAAGTAAAATTTTACGATTTTCTTATTCGGCGTGGAATTATAAAATCGTAAAGTGACGCCCCCTTTCGTAAGTATTAGGACACTTTTGGGGATTTAAGTAAACCTAGAAAATCATTATGACGTTATTTAAACGTTTAAGAATCATTATTTGATTTTGAAACGTTATCCTGTAAAGGATCTATATTCAACACGTCGATGCATCTGTGATAACAGAATCACATAGTTTTGGAATTGGGTTTGATCGGAGTAGCTTCGATAATTATCGATAGAAAATTATCGGGAAAAGTTGCTCGTTTACCGAACGAGACACGCACGACGGAAAATAGTAAAATTAACAGAAACGCGTTTCCCGTTTCCTGGAAGGTGCTGGAAATATTCATTGCCGCTCGTATCGTTTACCATCCCGGCTCTTCGGTTATGACAGACAGAATCGATACTTGCAGACTATAGCAGAATGGTTGTCGGATTTGAAGGTAGCTCGCGTGCAACAAACGTAGGCGTGAAATGCCTAATTCGAAACACGATGACTTGACAGATAATTCGACGATGGGATTACTTCAACTTGCCGTGATTAGCGTTAACGATTGCCAAATGGATTACTCCGATAAGGATAACTACGACGAGGCATATCTCTGTCCGGGATTTAATATAGCGTGACGTTCGATTTAATCCGGTGTACTTAAAAACTAACGCACAGAATGTATTTCGAGCGGTAAAACCGTTCCAACCAAATATATCGTTTCGTATCCGATAGGGAATTCTATTGCTAATACTTTTTCGATGGATAAACGACAAGTAGGAATAAGAAGCATCGAAAGAAAAAGACAGTTTTATTGCTTACCGGCTGTAGCGTTTTTCATCTACGTACATACATTCCTGACTGTTATTTCACAGCCTGACAGTACGAGTTGAGAAAGCAGAATAAACCTGACAAAGAAAGATCGCACATCCATTGTAAAAAAGCAGGTATTAGTTTGCAAGCTACTACTGTAGCGTATTACTTTCATCGTAAAGAATTTTAGGCACGGAGAGCGGAGTGATTAAGAAAACGAAGATTGGCATTATCGCTAGACTGCGAATTTTTATGCATTTTTATATTTTTGCGAACATGACTAAAGATAAACATCGTTTTAGAACGATCCAAACATTCTCGTAAAGCGGACACGTGTATCCTGCTGCAGAATACGTCCATAGAATACATTGATAGAATACGTCGACGTACGCGCGACGAAAAAACTCGCGTTGTATACCGCGCGAAATGTGGTCGTGATGCCTACGCGATCGTTGTCGAACAACGTTCGACCCCGCCGAGCTTCTGACCGCGCGTATATCGGTAGAGAAGACCAGTCGGGAAAGACCGACAACGGTCGATCATCGTCCGATAGCGGAGAACACGCTGCCTCGTAATGATAAATCAGTCGCTCGATAACACGACGCTGATAACGTGTACACGTTTTATGCAGCGCAGCACGATCGATCGCCACGGTGCGTAATGGAACGCGCGCGCATTATCGTGCCGGACGCGCACCGCGCCGCTGTTACGCTGTTACGCTGTTACGCTGTTACGCTGTTATCTGTCGCGGCGCGTTGCTCCTTTTGTTCGCGCATCAGCCACATTATTTATGACACGCGGCTTTTCCTCTTTCTACATTCGTCTTGATGCCGATCGAATTACGCATTTGGCATTGATCGAGTTTCAACTTTGAGCAGCAACACGTTAATCTATACCTTTAGATTCAAATTTCATTCGTACTGTTCTCTTTATTTGTTTAAAACTTTCAGGAATAATCTTGGACTAACAAAAATTTATATGTTCGATGTTATGATAAACTTGTAACACATTTGTAATTAAATTAAATGTCTTGTTTATATAAATTTAGTTACATCAGGTTAGACCTTGATAATCATTAGCAAATGAGATACAATCATCGCGATCATAAGTATCGATAAAGTTTCACACCAATCCGAAAATGTGTATAGATTCACCTTATATATTTATTATACACATAGATAAATCTACATTTGCAGTGACAATATTTTCACTGTGATCCAACTTTGTAAAACAATGTAAAGTGACGCGAAATGCGCGACGTTTGCTAGATCGATCTCGGCGAATTCGTGCGTTCTATTTAAGTTTCACGGGTTCGTTGCACATTGTCGTTTACGGATTCATTTCCGACGATTCTGATCGTCTCTTGAGCGCGTATCGTACCGTGAATATCATGGGATTCAAAGTTTCCGCGAGAAGAGGACTTTTGGCAGCTTTCCGCTGCGTTGCGCTGATGTAAACTCTCTGGTTATCGTCGGCAAGATCGTCGGGAAAATCGTCGAAAGTTGAAAAATGGAGAATCGCGCGAGATACAGCTGGTGACTTTAAAAGTGAGAATTGGCGTTTAGATAGGAAATCCTGGCCGAAATTTTGTTGCGAAACAGCGTTTAATGCTCTATATCTGATGAAAGCTGTCGTTGAAATCGTCCGGGGAAAAAAAGAAAATTTGAAAGATGCGTTTCGATAATATAGAAAATAGGTAATTATAAATTTTTGCGAGAACCAAGCATGTGCAATCGTATAAGAGATTCGCGCGATTATGTTTATATCGTATTTTATTATATTTTGCCAATAACTACTAAGTACGATGAATTCAGCGGAATTCGATGAAATTAAACCTGATCGCGCTATGTTTATACTACTGCATAGTCTCAGTTTAGGTATTCAATAGTTCTAGCTTTAAGTCGCACAACTGGGAACAAGTACAACTGAAACTCGTGAAACTCTTCGACATATTAGGGATTCAACGAGTCGCGACTAGTCGAGACAATTCGGTGAAACTAAGTCTGGCTTCGGGACGCGGTATCGCGGCTTGACATCCAATAACGCTGCAACACCGGTTCGTAACAGGAGATTGTTCCATCCTGTACAGTATACACCGATAGAGGGAGCGCGTGAACGCATATCGAGGGGAGAGAACAGCGTGGAATCAGTGGACAGAGCCGATACGCGTTTAAGTGGTGGCGCGATTCGTGATTCCAGCAGAAGCTACAACCACGTGTAACGCGTGGCGGACCGCGCGGATCTGGTCTATGCATAAAACATGAGCGTGCCACTGGCCTGTGTCTCGAATCGGAATTATTTACCCTGGTTAGCCGGACTCGCTGGAATTACGGCTTAGCCGTGTTCCACCGTCGAATCGAGGAAACGTGCGCCCTCTGTACGAAGACGAGCTCGCGTTCGCGTTTCCGTTTCCGCCACGCAAGTTTCTCGATTCGTCGAGATCTGACCAAGTATTTATACGCGTCGAATTTATCCACGTATAGATGATACGATCTTCGTGCTTTTATGGCAACGCAAACGGTAGCGTTGGCTGCGAAATTTTCGATTTCGGGAAGAGGAAGAATTTTTTAAACGCTCGATTTTCGCCGGAATTTCTTTCCTCCGAAGTTATAACGGTTTAAGCGTTGACAATTTTTTCGGCGAAAGTTGAGCGGTCATTTACTTTTGTATGCTAGTTGTATTACAATAATAACGTGAAGTACTAGATAAATGTTCAAGTGTTTAAACAATCTTGCTTTTTTAGTAGAATTATGCATGTTACAACGTATCCTAAGTAATAATAACTACGAAACATTAGAAACAGAGGTAGTAGGAAAGTTTAGGTTTCCCAGTGAAACGAGTCAGTGTTGGTCGGACAATGCCTCGCTGCTAAGTAATACAAGCGCATAACTTGCGAAACTGTCTGTTGTACTTGCATAAAACCCTCAACTATTTTATTCAAATATATTCTAATTATTCTTAACCGCATCCGTGGACAGGTAGAAGCTAAGCACACTGTGTGTAAATCGAATACTTTCAACGTACTGTTAACAAACAGAGAACTCGTACGTCGAGTACAAAGGAATTCAATTTTCTCTCGAAATATCGAATTAATCGATTTTTCCAAATCGTATCGCGTGTATCTACTCGCTAAATATCCGACCTAAGTTTCCAACAAAGCGATTCTTGAGGTCGCTTTACCTAAAAAAGGCGAATGTCTCGATCGATCTTTAGACCTGCAATTGTTCATCTCGTATCGCGCCTCTCTTTCTTTCGTTTGTTTTTCTCGAACTTCGTTTTTCCGCGGCGATACGGAATAATGCGCACGATGCAATGCCGAGGAAAAGCGCCAAGTCAGAATTCTCGAGTGTTTGCAAGTCTCGAAAAAATGGGTCGATTGATACTCGCGAGATCTCGCGCCCAACGGGGATATCTGCGTCGATTGTGCCTCCGCCCTCTGTCGAATGGAGAGAAGGGAGATATCCGCGAAATATATCTCTGAGTGATTACTCGATAAATCCCAGTGATTCGATCGGAAAACCGCAGAGAGGAACCACTATCTTAATTAGTCCAAGCACAGTCGTCGATGAAATTGACGAGTTAATGCGTTCGTTTACCGCTTCGTTGCGTAGCTTTTAAATAAATTTCATATTTATAAATACGTTGTGATATTGTTTTCAGGTCGATATTGATATCTATGCAGTGAGAATAATTTTGTATCCTCGCGGTATAGAGGTCGGTGTACGTAGAGCAATTTCAAGATTTCAAAATTCAGTAAGCAATTCCTCGTCCACCAAGCGACATCGAAATTATAAAATTAACGATAATGGGCTTGCCTTGTTCTTCTCTTCGGCTCTTCGTATGTTAGAATTTAAATTTCAATCATTTCAATTCTAAAGATTTTCAATTTTCAACCGCTTTCTGCTACAAGTACCGTTGAAATACAGATGTTTCGATATCTATCGAAAATATTTTAATATAAACGTAGTCAAATGAAATTTGTAATTTAAACGAACGAGAGAAACATGAAAAAATGATTACAACGACATCGACGAGAAAGTATCTTCTATAAAATTCATTCCGAATTAAAAGGACGAGATATTTATACTCGTAAAACGCACGTATATCGTTCTTCTCTTATTTTAAGGCAAAAAATATGAAAAAAGTTATTTTTGCACTCTCGCCATCGTAACCACCGAGGTAGTTCTACTCGACCAACCAAACCGACAATCCTCGCGCACTAAACTTCTCCATATTCAGTAGCCTCTCTCCAACATCGATCTACCGGTTCGCATAACCCAACGAAAAATAGTCCTTACTCGAAGGAAAAACGTCCTGTCGAGCCATCATCCCGGAGGGGTAACAATCACACCGTGTTTGAACAAAGGATTTAAAGAAGAACTCTCGACGTGAACGCTCGACGAACTTTTTCGGGGATCGAAATCCGACCGGCCGTTTAAATATTCGCGTGATTCGATCGCGTACACTGGGATCTTCCGTGAGTTAAAAAATGAGATCCCGTAGCTGGGTCCACGGTCGACAATGTCAATACGACGTATAACGATTTTCATATTCGCCGAGGCAAGAAGTCGCTGCTGATTCCTCGTCGGTATCCAGGACACGCTCTCCGCGGTTCCATCGGAATTCCCGATCAGTTTTCCTTCCCCCTGGACAGCGGCAAAATTTCCACCGTGGAAGCAAAGAGAAAAGATCGAATGAACAGATGAACGTTTCCAGAAGGGGTGAGACGAAGAGAAATGCTGATGCGCGCTAGTCGATTCGACCATTGCTGGGTTCTCCTATCGGGAGGCTTGCGGGAGCTGCTTGTGCAGCTATAACAAGGTAGATTCTGAGTGACATAATTAGGTGATTAATACTCGGCTAGAATCGTATGCGTTGCTTCGTTTCTGACAGATCTTAATGCATGTGGATGCTGCATTGTCCTTGCGTCAATGCAGCGATAACGTATTGAATTTATTTGGTAGAATAGGGTAGACTATATCGAAGACAGATGGAAGCTAAATTAAAGTAGCATTCGTAATTAAGGAATAAGGAAACATAAGGAATGTCCGTGTTTAATGATTTTGCAGTATATAGTGAACTGGCTAAAAAAAAAGTTGAGTAAAAAACTGGCTAAAAAAAAAAGTGAACTAATTAAAAAAAAAAGTGACGCATCGCGCGAGTCCTTCCGTCGATACTAGACAAATATCTAAGCGATGTACGTACTTATCGTTTTCCGATCGTTAGAAAAAGTACCTCGTCCTTTGTACACTCTTGCGTCAAACTGCTTACCTGTTTCGGGTTCTTCTCCCGGTGGACACAGTTAAATTGGAAAACATACGGTGGGAACCTCGTGAAACTGCTTCTACTCGGCTAATGCTAACGTATGGATTCGCCGTAAGGGTGCAGAAATTATGTATAAGAAATAAACGAGACCTAAAATGTGGATGGCGACAGTTCTAAATCGATAATCTTCGTTAATATTATATGGCGGAATCGAACGTTAGAAAATCGAACGGTTGAAAAATTGAGTTTACCGGCTTCAGAGAAGTAGCGACGCTTTTTCCTAACAATCGATATTGGAGAACTTAATGGAGGCGTGGCTTAGATCTCAACCCTTCGGTGATAAGCAGCAAACTACCGAAAGTAAATCCTTCGATCTTTTCGTTCGTTTATTCGAATTAGCTGACTGATTTACATTTCAAATACTCGGTAGCGTTTAACAATATTAAGATCCTTTTTTATTGAAAAAATGTTCTTCGTGAGCTATTCTATTCGATGGTCTTTTTTTCTCGTTCAGAAGTTTTAACAGCTGTGGACATACTTACTACATCGGAATCGCGAAGTAAACAGCGAAGATCGCTTTTTTATTCGAAACTATAGTGGAAATTTAAACCATACGTTTATACGTATATATATTCTGAAAATTTCAGCGAGATCGGTTAACGTCGCTATGGGCTAGAAACTGTTAAAAATAGTGAAAACCGCAGTTTTTCACGATATTCGGCCCGATAACTGTAATAAAATAATCTACCCACATCTTTCGCTGTTCGTTTTATATCAATCGACTTCGATGAAATTTCCAGTATGCTATAAATCTTTAAAATGTGTTGTTTGAATTTTCGTTACAGATAGAAATAGCGGAGAGAGATGATAAAGTTTAAAAAATGACCTTTCCTTTTTTTCCTCGCGATTCCGATTAATTGCTATTTTTTTAAAAAATTGTTACACGTCATCTAGCGAACTAATTCCTCTAACTTGTCGAAAAAACTGACGACGTTTGGCCCAATTTTTAGAAATTCATTCTATTTTAAAGAGTGTTCGAATATATACGTTGCTCTAATTTTGTCTAGGACAGAAAAGTCCATTGCGTAAATTTCGATAACTGCTTAAATGATTATACGACTCTTATAATGTCGAACGATTTAAAGGAACTAGAACAAATTTAAAAACACTCGTTTTTCACAACGTGTCCATTTAAACTTTGATGATCACATGGATGCTCGACCTACTCTCAGGAGCTTAATTTTCTGCCACTAATTGGCCTATCGAAATTCTCGGTTTCCCAATACAAAATGTACAGTATAACCCAATATAGTACTCGATGTACAGTGGCTCGTGAAAGTATTTGAAAGCTTTTATGTCCATATTATATGTTTCGTATAAAACGTTTTAAAACTTCATTAACGCTGCAACGGGACATGATTGTCATAATTGTATCGGTGAAATTTGAAACCAACGTCGTATGTATACAGTGCTTCGTAAGCTGTTCGTTGCTTTTCCCTTCTTCGGCATTGTTACGCTAATTGATCGTGTTTTTAAGCTCCTATTGTATATATTGTATGGATATATATGTCAGATTTTGCAAAAATGTTTCTTCTAAATTTCAAAATCGTGCCTTGTCGTCGAAACTGTTTACAAGTATTTCGAGTCTCTTAGCGTTGAATATCGCTTACAAATACGAGAATTTTACTTCGTTACTCAAAATTCTTTTACCGCTTGAAGCATATCAGCGAGTAATTACTGCCGCGCAATATCGTGTGTACCTATTCATTCAACGGTTACAAACGTGAATAGACGGATGTTGCGAACGAACAGAAACGCCAATATGTACTGCCAGTTGTCAATTGTCTGTCCAATACTTGTAAACAGCGGGAAACGCAGATCTCCAGAGACTGGGGGATATCGCGACAAGGTATCAGGTGTGCGCGATCAACGGTATAGATGTACGGAAAATTTTCGAATAAACAATATCGAAAAGTTAAACGTTTCGTATTGCAACGAAGCTTGAGTTTACAATTATGGTACAATTAGTAATACAATTGTGATTAACCATGTGAAAAATCGTTGTTGATTCCAGATCTGCCACTAATAACGGATTCGGTATCGACGAAATCGACGACGGCGGCAAAGCGATCGGTACCGACGGACGCGCCGATGTTGAACTACATTTTCGATGCGCACAGCACGCTAAACAAACATCAACATCATCACGATCATCGGTGGGGTCCTCATTTCGAAGGGGAGAGCAAGAACATGACTGTGCAAGCTGGTGGAAGTGCCATCCTCGACTGCAGGATATCCTTGCTACAGGATAAAACCGTGAGTTTCCTCCTTCTTCGTCTGTATCGCTATACGTATGTATATCGTCGCTATTCGTACAAGTAGCAGAACACTTAGGGAAAGTAAAGTTGTTAAATCATGATCGATTAATCGTTTCCTTGGTAATCTAAACCGATTATCGCGTTTTACATGAAACCATGAGATGGCTATTTAGTTAATCTTAGTACTTGCGAGCGAGAGAGTACAGCGTACATACAGCTGAGATAATCAGCAGTTACGTCCATATCGACTTTTATCGAATTAACTTTCTTTAAATTAAGCGATTAGTCCGAATTAAACTGATCGGTTCGGTTCGGAATTATAGATGAAAATACATAGCGTGTATAGAGAGTATCCGATACAAAAATATGTAAAATATGTACAAACAGCGGGCAACGTATGGAAATGTATGCAAAGATATGAAAAACATTTTATAATATGCGAAAGTAGGCAAAAGGTCTTGTATATTTCTACTTATACGAATGTTTCTGGACATTTTCACATAGCCTTCGCATATTTCTCCATACGTTTTCCATAGCTTTGCATCTTCTCTGCATATCTTAACAGTTTAATAGTCGAGGTCTCACATTTTGCCGGCTTACTGTTCGCGGAAAATTAGAAAGACGATAACTCGCAATCAATCTTGTAAACCGTAGTAAAGTTCGTTTTGCAGGAAGATAGGCGAGCACGATTTATTCTAATTAATTTCTTTGCGTTCTCCGGATCTTATATCTCGGCTGCGGCGGGACTTGCAGGAAGCTAGACGCATCTATGGCAGTTGGAGCAATCGCGCCGTTCGAATTAATTTAATATCCGGCCTTATTATACGTGTCCCGGTGAGGTTGAATAGGAATTATCCGCTGCCGGCGAGCTTTCACGCGAATTTCCCTCGTAATCGTTCGCGTCTATACTCTCTGAAATCTGATCGTTTTCTGTTCCCAATATTTTCATAAATTCTACGCTACACACATTATTAAATACATTCTTATATATTTTTCTATTTCTTTAACGTCGAATTGAAAATCAACTTTTAGAACGACTTTGCGCCTATAGTAAAAAAAAAAAACATGATACATTTCTCAGAGAAATGTCCGAAACCAAATTTCTAGTACGCGTAATTTTCGATCATTGTCTACTTCGATAAAAAGGAGAATGCTCCTTTCGGGTCATGATCCCGAGAGAGTATCTAGCCCGTCATTAGCTTCCTTTGTTAAGGTCAGCTGAAAACGTTGTAACATAATACTTAGGCGGTGACGAGCAAAAAACACAGGATGGTAAAAAGTAATGTGCTGCTGAAAATGGGCACATAACGCGCACAACAAGCGTAATCGTAAGCATGTCGAAACATGTGCTCGCATAATGCTAGTATTTTCCTTAGAATTAAGTAACAGCGACGATTTAATTAAAAAAAACCTCGAAATTTATGTCTAATTAATAACACGATTCAAACGCTTTTACGAACAATTTTAAAAATTAAATCGGTCGATTATAGCCCCGTTGTTTTTATTTTACGTTTAAATTAATTAATAACGTATAATTCGGGACTTTTTCCAGCTCGTATGGTTCTTACAAGATATAGATAAATCTGTATTACCCAATTTTTAAGACAAGATCAAATTTATTTAAAATATAGTAGAAATCTCGATGCGTTTTATACAAGTTTTTCTAAAGTATAGTTTATAAATCAAAAATCATGCAACGATGCTATTATGTAAAATTAAATTAATTAGGATTATAAGGTAACGCATGTAGTATTACATCCTAATTAGAATGTTAAGCATATCGTTATAACGTAAGTAGCTCCCTAGTACGCGATCTACATAAAAATGCAGAGTACGAGTTAAATATAGACGTATAAATATTCGTAGACTAATGAGAGGACACAACGGCACGACACAGGGTCGTGGTTTGTAAAGGGACAACTTCGATAAATTCAAGACTCGGTATGTAAGCCGGATGACACGCGACCGAGAATATCTTTTCGAACGAATTTACCGATGCTGACTTGAAACAAGGGGACGACGACTAACTCTGTAGAAACTCGTCCAGTAGTTATATCCTAAAAGCATCGCACTTGGCTGAACTACGGTCGAGCTCGCCTCAGCGTAATATTAGGCTATTAATGTCGTTGCTGTTGCTAGTACTGCTAACGACGGTGTCGACTAACGCGATTATCCATGCATGATTATCTTGAAAGTGCATAACTCGGCTAAAGACGATATTTATTGCTGTAGGTCGTTCGAGTCGCTGCAGGACAATTCCGGCCTCTGTTTATGACTCGTGACTCCATCACCGACTCAGATTTCGACGTACAATAACTTCGCGGTCCCACTGGTAGTTGCTCCGTTGTGAAGTTTTCCATTATAAATACGATAAACAATAGATTTATACAACTTTTAAATGGGAAAGTGACTTATGGAGCAGCTTGTACAAATATCCGCTAATTCCACTGTTCGTTCGTATAAAGTACATAATACGATTTTTAGGAACAATACAGATTTTTAGAAGGATATCTTAGAAGACAACTTGCAACTTAAGAAATCATTTTAAGGTATTTGTATTCTAAATGATTCCTAAAAATAAACCGATATTGTTTTAGCGAGCAATAATTCTTTGCACTGCTCCGAAATCATAGGTGACGAGTTTCAAGGATTTGGAAAAAATTTAATTTAGTAGATAGTATCGGTGAGAATTTTGTATCAAATATTTCACGTTTCAGGGAAGAAGATGGGAAAAGCGATCGATCACGATCAGTAACGATCACGCGCATCATTGATAGCTGCCCATACGCAGCAATCTCTATTGAACGGACAATAGCGAGCTTGATATCCATGTCGATATCGCGTGCACTTAATGGGAATACCAGGAAACACTATCCAATTTCAGTTACGTGGATAAACTGCGGATTTCGAATCCTTGTTTATCGTAGCCCGATTGTATGCATGGATCAAGCATACAATCGGACAGTACGTCCTCCTTCTGTTTTCTGCGCTGTATTCCGAATACTCTTCTATGCGAACCAAGAATTAGTTGTTGCGGTGTTACATATATATCCTTATTAATTCTTTAGCAATCGACATATTCTCCTAGCGTTACTAGCGCGACTAATCGAAGCAAACGGTTAATAAATATTTACCATAGCTGCTTTGAAAAGAAATTTTAAATGCCGCCACTGTGACGACATCCGACTTCAAAGACTTCAAAGAGCGACACAACTCGAACAAGTTTTTTAGGAAATCAGCAACTATCTAGAAACTTGGCAAAACGTGGTTTGCTAAACGCGCAACGTTAACGAAATTTAGCGAAAAGAATAAACTTTTGCGACACTTTTAAACTCTATGCGCGACACATTAATGCCGATATTCCAGTAAATTGATCGAACAATCGTTTATGAAACAACGTGGAATAATCTGTTGACAGGTGTCTTGGGTACGTAGACAAGATAACGGAGAAAAGGTGAATCTGCTGACGGTGGGGCAGCAGACGTACATAGGAGATCCAAGATACACGGTGAAGTTCCAATACCCGGACAACTGGCGCCTACAAATCGAGCCCGTGAACAGTAGCGACGAGGGCCAGTACGAGTGCCAAGTCAGCACTCATCCGCCCAAGTATATTCACGTGAATCTTCACATCAACGGTAAGTACAGCGATAATTCACTTTTACGATAGCGTCCGTATCGTAAAAGCTAACTCTCGCGTCACGTACCTCTCGACCAAGGAAATTCCACGTATTACGGGATATACTGCAATTCACCGATGAAACGTCTTTTCGTACGAAAGTACTGCTAAATGATACAAAATTTAATATACTTGGATGTAATTACATAATTAGCACGTAAATGCTACGATAGTAAAAGCTTTGTTTTACTAAAATTCTTTCGTCTAATCGTAAAGTATCATAAAAATCAGATCGACGAACATGTACTTGTCGTATTTTTCATAGTCATTTTCATGCTATGATCTCTACTGATTATCATCTTCCATCTACGACGTCGCGACAAAAAGCTGCAATAAATCAATATTTCTTTAAAAAATCGATAATCTTATTACCCTGTTTTTCTCTATCACGTACACCCACAAAAGGGTCGACCATACAAAAGTAAGATTATCGACAAAACTTATCCGCAGTTCCTCCCGCTCTACATTTATTCCTCCAGTATACACCGAGTAATATTTGTTCGCCTCGTTTACTCTGTCAACTTAGTTAACTTTGTTTGCCAGTCTGCTTATGTAGCCGCTTCGACGCGGTTCGATTTATTTCCGCTCGCGCCTTAACGACGTTCATTATCGACGATTCTTCCTAGAAAAATACATTCGATCGAACTTTCTGTCGCGTCTTTTGCACGCTCATTGACACACGCGCATCCTGTATAAACACAAAGAGATTAGCTCCAGTAAACGATAATACAATGCGGAGTAAATTGAGAATAGATTGAGATACAAACGGTCGTCTTGCGAAACGGAATTACCGGTGGAAGTGGAAACGAAATCGGGAGGATTTATGAAAGCAGATCGGCGTGAAAATGATATATGTACTTCGATATTTGCATAAATATTCGCAGTTTAGCGATATAATATTAAACGACTAAAATAACGATAATTTTTACTAGTAAATTCTTCGAAACGCTCGAACGTTCGATTGCTGGTAAAAACGCAACGAAAGATCTTTAATTCGATTCTTAAATATCAGAGCTGTTGTTCGTAATTGAAGCAGTAAAATGGCCGACTTCTCGAAAACTTTGAACGAATCGCACCATGGTTTATTTATATCGCATTACGTTCCATCTGCCGGAACTAGAAACAGCTGAGTTAAATAACTAAAGCTGTCGGCGTTGTACCTAAGCCAGTTTCAGGAAAACTTAATTTCACCATTGCTACCGGCGGAGGAATTCCAAGCTCGAGAAATTTGTCCGTAGAAACTGATACGAACATCTTCGGTTTAGACTTCCATTCGCCGGATGTCGAATCGAACTAGTCATCCTATTACGAACCACCGAATCGAACTAATTGACGCGTCGTTAGCTTTGCAATCGATCTAATTATCGACTTTAAGAGTCTTTACGATAACATAGATCGAAACAAACGATGAGAAAAATTGTATGTTCTTTTGTTTATGGAAAATATTTGTTTAAACGATGGTGGCTCTTAAAAGAAATTGGAAGAAATTTGGATAAATGTGATCAGCTCGTTGTCAGTTCAATTTTGTTAATGTTCGTCCTGCGAAAACACTAACTCGACAAGTTCAACTGTATCTTTTAAAGCAAAAAGAGAAATCAATTAGTTTTCCCACGAGTAAAACGCGCTGATTGTCCTCACGATGCAAATTAGAAGAAAAACGGAAACTCTCTCGAGTTAAGATTTTTACCTCAATGACGCTGAGAGAATCGTTTAAATCGGACAACCGGAGAAATGGGATAAAATGCTAAGGTGGGTAGCAAAGCGGAAAACAAAGAGAAAAAGACGCTCAAGTATTCAACGCGAGATCGAGGAAATTGGCTACGGTATCTACTATTTTCGGTGACTTACGGTGACACGAACTTCGCATTGGGAATCGGTCGCGAGACCGTAACGTCGAAGAAACGAAGCTATCACGATAGAAACGGAAAAGAACGAGACAAAGTTTATTTGGCGCGAGCGTACGAACGTCGAATTAAAACCGAAACTCGTGATGTTAATCGGTTCGAACTTTATGTCTAAGATTCCGAACAAGGTCTGATAATTTTTTAATCGAGTTTATCTTGTTTCTAACAATACTTACGAAGCGTAGGAAAGTGTACGTTCTTTAGGTGTATGAACTTCCCAGTAGTCGAAATGATCAACCAACTCTGCTTTTTGTCGGTTTCTCGACTTTTGTTGCACGAGTACGCGATTAACGTTAAATTTTGAAAAAACAAATCACGCGTTTGCGTTTATTAGAAGAAGATGGCTCAACGTCCTAACTCTTTGGTTATTTTATAACGCAACGGGAAATTTCTAGGAAAAACCTCTCACGAAGAATATTTGAGATGTAAAATGTTTGCCGCGCTAAAAGCTCGACGAACGCGTAAAACTACGCAAAATTACACTAAACCATCATTGTGCGCCCAGCACAGTTCATCTCCGAGGAACGTGTAGACTATAAAAGCTTCGTGTTGTAATCATCTGGATAGAAGAGTCTCGCATAGTCCCATATACCGAGACTCGCCCGGCATGCTCACGAATATTAACAGTGTCTACGGTCGATGTGACCTGAATGGCGAAAATATTTTCCTCTCCGCGACTATGAGCCACGTCGCAGGATTTTTACAAAGAGCAGAATTCCGCGGCTTCCTTTTTCCATGGCGGATCACGAACACGGGGTCGTATTCAGCCTTGGCCAGAAGACAACTCTCGTCGAATGGTCAGCAGAGAGTAAAATATTCGACACGACCAGACGGCGACGACCAAATGACGATTTCGACGCACATCAAAGGGAACAGCGGTCTTCGACTTTTCATCGTTAATGTTCTCCCCATCAACCTGTACCAACCACCAGAATTGAAACACTACTCGTCGAAGATGGATAATCGAACCGTCGACTCGCTAAGAGGATTTAAACGTAGTCGTTTGAAAATCGATGGAGATGGCGACCTTTGTCGGAGCGCGATGTCTTTCGATTTAAGTATCCTCTTTTCTCCTAGAAATCTTTTATTTCTATGGTCAACGTCTTTCGAGCCGTATAAATATGTACCTCGCAGCTATTCGAGATTTGCCTCGTGAACTATATGAAATTTTTATGAGACTTTATGTTACATCTGTTCCTCGCAAGTATCTGAGATGGTAAAATGTATCCTGTATACACACGCATATATATGGCGATATACACGCACATGCGAAGAATAAAACTATATGGAATATAATTTCAGAACAAGGTACTCCGTAATTTACTCCGTCTCGTTGGTTTTATTTATAAAAATTCGCAACCTAATAATACGATGAGTGCAGAGCGTTAAAAGTGTGGATAATATAGATCGTAAATAACGAGCAACGGATTTATCGCGTATCCTGCGTTAATTACCGAACAACAGACACTTTACAAATTAAAAGAGGAAGCGCAAAATAATTCTGAAAGAAGTAAGGAGCCTGTTACCATCTTAAACCTGACCCTGAGACGAAGCACGTTAATTTTTTACCATAATTATGTCAACGTCGTTCTAATAAACCAGGTACGCCGTTCTTATATATGGCCGTTACTGTGTGTCATCATTACCGATAGCCAGTTTACAAAATGCCGACAAGCTGAAACGCTAGAAGATAAAATACCGAGGCGTCGAAGAGGAAGCTCGGTAACGGAGCGAAATAAAAGGATACAGCTCGGGAGAAAGGAGAAAGGACAAAAGGAAGAGAGGTGGGCGAGGAAGGAGAAACAGGATCGAAACTATTCGGTACATTCTGCTGCTGATCGGGTAAATTGGGTTCGTTCGGCGAATTTTTGCGGCTGCGAAGCGCTTAGGAGAATAATTGACGGAGAAGTGGCATAGTCGGAATGGATGGAGAGCAGAGTGGCTGGCAGCCGTTAGGAAAGAAGAACCTGCAGAAGCGGAAGAACTTCGTTTCGCTGGCTCGAGAGAAAGGGACGGCTAGTGGAATCGAGATACGTCGAGCTCCGTTCCTTGGAACAAAGGGAACGAGAAGGAGAAAGGGGGGGGGACAAGGAGGGGCGAAAGTGGTACTTAGAGGTAGACAGGAAAATGGACAGCGCCTCGGAAAATGTAAAACTACGGGAGGAAGTTCATAAATGAAAAAAGAACGGGCAAAACAAGAAACTCGGAGATAATAAAAATGGGAGAAGGAAGCCACCGAAAAGGAAAATTTCTTCTCCTCGTTGACGTAATTTTTGAGAACGCAAGCGGGCGAAATACAGGCGGAACAGAGACGAGACCGGCCTCGCCGAAAAGGGAAAACGATCTCTGAGAACGAACGAAATCGCATTTACGTTAGTTGGCCAGTTTCGCGAGAGTTTCGTGAGCAGCCTCGATGCAAAAGCGACAGGATCGGTCTTTGTGCTAACAAGATGTTCCACTTAACGTAATAACCGTGCTTTGTTGGCACTCTGCAAACACGTCCACCTGTTTCACCAAGCCTCCGTCCGTGTCCCCGACGAGTTCTGACTTTGATATCTTCGCGCCACCGATTCTAATCTCGTTCCATTTTTCCTTGCACTTTGTCTACCACGATTCGTTTATCTTTCGTACAGAAATATAGGCATCTGTGTCCAATAAATATGCTTTCTTACTTGTAAGAAGTTTAGGGGAACTAGGATGATTCTATGAAAACCTATAGCGTTTAGCGTTAACTTCTTGTCAAATACGCATAAAATATTCGACCGTAAATAAAACAGTTGGTTTACAAGTTCATGCTTAAAACGTCACCGATATTAAAAGACATAATTTCTCAGCAAAGCGATAAGGTTTGACATTTTCTCACCCTCGTAACTTTCTCGCTAATCGTAAGACGACGAAAGTGTTTTATTAAAATTCATACGTTATTGGAAAACTCGGAAAATAGAAAGTGAAATTATACCTCGTTTCATCAAGATTTACGTGTTACAGCTGGATAATAAATAAGAGACCGCCGGCTTACCGAAGTAAAGCCGGTATATATACTTGACCGAAAATACCGAACCGAATAACGAATATAAAAATTCGTACTCTTAAATTTTGAACGTAGAAAGTATAATAGAATACGTATCTTTCTAAATGCGGACAGAATTGTCTAACAGAATCGAGCGGTTCCTTTCGCTCTGTTTCGATTCTTGTCAACTTCTCGACGCTGGATTACATTTTGGTCTTACACTTTTTCTCCTTCGGATAATTGCGCGTGTGTAAATTGTTCGGTATCGCGGCAAATTCAAGGAGATCAGCGGATTCATCGTGGAAACTTTATCCGAAGTTGCAAGTGCTTCTAACGTGATTCGTCAGGACCGTTCGTGATCCTAATTTCGCTGTTTGACATTCGTTACTTTTCGTGACTTCTGTTTGACCCAGTTCTAGTTCGCGAACTTACTCAAAGCGGACTAATAGCAGCTGGTCAGGATGGCGTACAAGATCCTGCGAAACTTATCGAACGTCCCATGATTATTGAGATTAATTTGGCCGTCACGCGAACGGCAAACTATCAGTCCGCACGAAGTTCCTTGAATCGATTACAACGTAAATTCGGGCAGTATAAATACGTAGTAGCCAGAGTGAACTAATGTACTTAGGCTGTGGATTTATCGGGAAGAAGAAAATTAAGAAAAGCCAATTGGAGGAATTCGATTATTTCAATGGAATTACTTGAGTGCAAAATAGATTGCTCTATCGAGTTGTTAGACAAAATTGTAATTTAATTTAAGGATGCCTGTATTTATAGAAGCAAACCTTATAAAATAAACTTTTCTTTGGTCTGCGTTACTTTGAATCTATAGAAATAAGAGATAGAACAGCGAGGAAGTAGAAACGCATCGGAAACTCAAAATGCCCTGATATTTCGAGGCCACGATATCCTAATTAATTACTCTAATCGTGTTCTAATTTTTAATTTTAATTTTTAATTTTAATTTTTAATTAATTTGGTATTCGCACAAAAATTCAAAGAACTTAAATCGATGAAATAGACATAACGTTCGTAACTTTAATCTCGTAATTCTAGAATTTAAATCTAACAAGTAGCAAAGTGATCACGTCCATATTCTAAACCCGAATACTCGTTCTATCGAGAACAGATGTTGGCGAGGGGATGTATCGTGGTCAAGAAAAACGGAAACCGCATAGTTGATACGGCTGCATTGTTTTCCTAAGGTGTGCGGCTGAATTTAAATTTGCAACCGCAGCACGGACAACTCGTGCATACGTGGCCAGCCATAAAACAGCGGACACTTTCATAAACGCTATAAATTAGTCGTGCACGAAACTCGAGGTTTTCCAATGTTTCCGGTTTGCAAATGATAGGAAACAGCTTGTAACGAGAACACGTGTTATTAACATCTGCGTAAAAGTTGATTTCTAAAGATAATTCTAAACATACGATTTTGCTGCCGATAAATGGAACAAACTGTGAAAAGTTCGTGCAAGATCTGCGTATTAAAAGTATTTGGAACGCGAAAAATAAAAACTTTGTCTCTATTCAAATTTATATTACGATTTATGTTATTTCACGGTATGGAAACTTACACACTTATGCGCTTAGATATACTATGCATTCTGAAAATGTTCCAAATATACGCGTTTGCGCTTAAGAACATTTATTGTCCCTTTCTCGGATTTTATCCGAAAGGAATTGTTATACAAGTTGTTCGGTATCAAGAGAAACATAAAGAAAACGCTGCGGATCTACCTTGGTCACCCTTTAGTGCACGTTCCTTTAAACGTAACGAGATGGCATGCTATTTAGTAATTCGGAATTTATTTTAATTTTATTTAGCAAATGGAATTAGACACGCGATGTGTATTAAAACGCGTGAACGGAATACAAACGTTCGTTGGAAAATAAACGAACGATTTCTAACACCAAACGATTTTCCGTATATATATTTCAATCTTTTTCGCGGATCGTGACACCCGACGCGACGTTTTCATCCGTTTAAATAAAATTCTTTCGAAATAAAAATCTAACAAACGTACGTTCAGTAAAATACATCGAAAATAAATATATCGACAGTTTAAAGCGTCACCTAGGATTTTGCAACGTCTCTATCGACTCGCGAATCTCCGCGCGGCTCTTGTGCACCCTACGCGTCACAAATCACGGGGTATTCGCGCAACGAAAAATCCACGCGAGAAACGAGAGGCGGAAGATCCCCGACCGAGGGCAAGAATTACGAGAGGGCAGGGCCGACGGATCCAGAACAAAATCGATAAGCGTCGTGCGACCATGAATCAACGCCGATGTGTTTAAACCGCTCGACCTGCGGGATTTGGCAAAGGATCCCGCTGGATAATCTCGACGAAACCACCACGGGGATTCGCCTGTGCTAGACAACACATGCGGAAAGAATCGACCAACCCTGGCCACTGCTGACACAGCTGAACCTTACGTGTGTACAGTTCGATAAAGAAACACGCGTCTGAAAGAACGAACGTAAAGAAAAATGTTTATATTTAATTTATTTAATGCCAGAATTTCCAACGACTGGAGCGACCAAGGTTGGACGTTGGGACAGGCAAACTTTTCGCGTCTCAAGTTGAACGAAGAAACGCGAATTTGAAAGGTCGAACGCAAAGATAGATATTCGTTTAATTTGTTGAACGCCGAAACTTGAAATAAGCAAAGTTCGATAAAGAAACTGAAGGTTGTGGACCGAGGAACGAGTATGGAGAGAAAAATAATAAGGAAAAAGGGAAATTTTAAGCTAGATAAACTCGAGCAGAGCTTAATATCGCGACGTATCTTCTTCCGTCCTCCCCTTTTCACCTGTCTTCTCGAGTTTCAAATGCCCTTACAAATTTTTTCGCGTTTTTTATGCTTGGTCGTTAGGTACAATCTCGTAGTTGATCTTGGGAAACGGCTACGGGAGGATGATATATTCGTTCGGGTCTTAAAATTCGGGGTGAAATATTGTTTCGGGTTGAGTAAAGAATCAATGTATCACGGGGTTAAAACCGTGGAGAAATTTTGTGAACTGACACTTTACAAGTACAAATAACATCGTGAAGGACGAATGACTCAAGAATTGACGGATAAATCACACGCCGATAATCTATTTTCTTTGTAATCGCAAAGGATTAATTTTTAACAATAAGAAACGTAAGAAGAGACAATGCCAAAGAAAATAAATAGCAACTCGTGTATCAAGGTATTAGCATAGTCGGAAAAGTGCGAGAAAACCGTTGTTTCGCAAGATTCTTCGATATTTCTCCACTAACGAGACTCATTTTGTAAAAATGTGCTCTCCGTCCTCGTGATACCGCGTGAAGCTCGGTTGATAAAAACTCAGGAAAGAAGGCTCGACGCGACGGAACGCGATGATGAATCCGGTGTCATCCAGTGATCGAAAGAGCAAAGTGAACGCTTCTCGGTCGTATTCCAGGATTCATATAACACGATTCGTATAGAAAGATTCAGAAACGAAGAATCAGCGTTTAATTATACGTTACATGCACGACACGCATTACATGTATATAATACGGTGCTAGTAATAAATTATTAATTGTAAAAGAATGCTTAATAATCTGTAAAGAAAGAAAGAAAAAATACAAATAACTGGCAGAAAAATTAAGAGAATGGTAGAAAATGTAGAAACTTAAATTTGACGAGAGGTACAGTATTTAAATTACGGATTACTCGAGTAAAAATGAGTCGTTTTAAACTTCGTTCTTAGACCGCTCTGTACATTTGAAACATTTCCTTTTCGCGCTTACTCCCCCTACTGCTAGCGTACATACATTTTTCCAA
Source organism: Bombus cullumanus (assembly GCA_014737535.1). Taxonomy (NCBI): domain Eukaryota; kingdom Metazoa; phylum Arthropoda; class Insecta; order Hymenoptera; family Apidae; genus Bombus; species Bombus cullumanus. The sequence goes on from JACXIX010000011.1 coordinate 503,683, forward strand.
GGTACTCGTACTTTTAAAGCTGGAAACGGTCCAAGGAGCGAAGGAAGAGATTCTCGGTCGAACCTTGGTCGTTAGATACGCGTATGCGTCACCGATGATACGTCGTTTCGTATTTAGTGCCGCTGTGGGATAAAATATTTGAAAACGTGGTCTATCAGAACTGCAACATCGGCGGTACATAACGACGGTTTACAGACCAACAGTCCCGTTTCGTAAGCTTTACGAGAAAGGTAAACGATGTCGGCTCTTGGTAAGCTTAAATCCACTCGGTTGAACGAGTAAGACGCCACCTGCTTTTAACCCCCTGCATTTCGCGTGCTACAATAACGACTGTAAATCACTTTGATAACGATAAAGGATAATATTTTATAAAATGGCCACGTTTAACGAGATTCGATGGAAAATTTCTTCTCGACATTCGATGATCACTCGTCGAATTGAGAAACCGGCGAGTTCTTTTCGGAAACGGATACTAGATGTCGGATATTTTCGCTCTTTATCGTGCAAAAATAAAAGTTTTAATTATCGCGGACGTTCGACGAATCTTTTATCGGCAAGCTCGAAATACGGTAACATAAACAGTGACTATGAAATTCCAAAGAAAATTTGAATTCCACTGCTACCATCTCTGCTCGATATTTACTGCGTTAAAACGACATTTCACGCTTTCGTGCGAATAATTCGAAATCCTGGTCCACTAAATTTCCATCGAAGGATTATATTTTGCGCTACGAAACCGGTGACCTGTCTATAAATGCTTAATACCGGTTGTCGACGATAAAACCAACGAAATCGGCAGTAGTACCGTGATTCGTCGCATTATTCGCGTTATTAAGCCGATACGATTTGTATTCGTCTCGCGGTCTGCGTGGAATTTGTACGCGGGCAAAATGGAGAAATCTTTGAGAAACATACCGTGAATAGGGCCTTCCTCCACCCTCTCGTTCTTTCGTTTCTGAATTTCCATATTCTTAAACCACACTGGCGGATGCATGATAAACTTCGAATTGGAAATGGTCCAGAAGACACCGGATAAAAGATCGCATCTGAATTGTGCCGCGATCGTTAGATGCACTTACGCGTGAACAACGACCTATTGTGAATATATATGTATATTGGCTCGGTGAAATATTGCGATCTAGAACTAAAATGGTTTCATCCGTTATTGCATTTGGGTCGACTTGATTTGCCGTTAAATAAATTATATTTCTACGCGTTTCAAGATACTCGAGTACGTTTACTCTGAAACAGGGAAACGCGTATTATTTGACCGGGAACTTGTAAAATCACGGAATTAATCCGACTACGATCCTTGAATTTTTTATATCTCGATCTCGCTTTCGTTTCAATCGAGAAAGCACGTTTAAATCTATTTTAGAAAATCTACGGCATTACGTGGAGACGAGAACTCACGCGTATCTATGACGATTCTTTCTCTTCTTTCTTCAAGTTACCGAGTTTTCTACCGAGAAGCCGACGTCTACGACGAACGAACTCATGGAAGCGTATATGTCGAAATCAGGAAATATACAGAGATAGGGGCTCGCAAAAGATCGGGTCAAAGAATGCTGATTTTAAAACTTTCTAATTTTCCAATCTTCGATATTCATAAATCCGCTTCATCGTACGCATTTAATCTTGCTATTGTGCGTACGAGATAATAAAAACGAAGAGATACGAACAAAACTATTTGGCGATATATCGAGACACGCTTGACTCGGTGTTTACCGCTGTATCCTAACGTTACGTAATGAAATTTCAGCGCCGTCCGTCCAGATAGTGGACGCCCTGGGTGAACCGCTGAGAGACAAGTACTACGAGGCTGACAGCACCATCGAGCTATTGTGCGTCGTGCGTCATATAGCGATGCAAGTCCAGTATAGCGTCGTTCAGTGGCTTCACGGCAACAGAGTTCTCAATTACGACACGACGAGAGGCGGCATCAGGTAAACGTTTCATTTTTTTCACGCTCTCACTCGCTTAAAAGCTCGAAGAGCTACCGGTTTTTCAAAAATTAAACTTTCCGTTCCTATAAGAGAGATCTTACAGTCGCGTTTATTTGCTATAGAGCCGTTAAAAAAACGAGATAAGGTTCCGAAAGATTTATTTTGCCGCTACAAAGAGTATAGCGTTAAAAGAAAGCAAAGCGATTATAAAATTCACCGGTCCACGACATCTTTCGAATTTGTCGATATCTTGGAAAAGAGACGAAAGAGAAAGAAGTTGAAACTAATTTCGATGCAAATGTTCCTAAAAATAAATTCAACGGGTACATCTGAATCGATATTGAAGAATCGTTCGACAACCAAGATCGCGCTCGATCGCCGAAGGGATCGGGACTGGCGTTATTTTCCTCGATGGGAAAATTCTAATCGATTCGGTTCTACCTTTGCCTCGCGTTGATCGACCGGTAAATCCCACGACATAGAATTCATCGTCCAAATCGCACGTTTAATTTAAAAGACCCGTAGACGTTATGACGAAAGGAAACAAGAGATTTAAAACTAGCGAAACTAATTGCAAGAAATTTCTCGTTCGTAGTTTCAGGCGAACGAATATGCAACTCTTTTATACGATAAATATGCAACGTGTATCTGCGTGACTGTGGATATATATTGAAAATCATATTTTACGAAGACAATTAGGAAAATGGAATCTGGCTAGAAAATTATTTTACGTACTAATTGCAAGTATTATAACGAGTACCATTCTCTGGACATTTTATATACCTTTGCATGTTACGTGCATTCTGTACACATTTGTCACGCTTCAAATTTCCGATAAATGCATAAAAATCCACAGTCTAGTGACGTATTATTTGTAAAACTGTTATTTCGTATATGCGCCGACTTAATGCTTGAAAGCCAGATTCTAAATGTAATCGTAAAGAGAAAATATCGAAGGGAGAACTGGAATCGACCGTGAGAGCTATAACTCGATACAGGTGCGCGTATACGTCAATCCTGTGCCAAGCATCTATCCTTCACGCAAGTCAAACACGACAAAATACCGTGGCCCATTCGATGCGCAGCGACGCGTCTCTGATACGACGTTTGAAATCCGGTCTCGATTCGCAGAGTCTGATTGCGGCGGGGGCAAAGGCAAGCGTTCGCGCCACTCGCTATTCCGTGGATAGGAGCGCGATCGTGACGGCCTCGGCTAGTCATAAATCATAGCCAGGTGAACGCGCAAGCGGTCGACGATCCACGGGACGCCGCGGTAAGTTCTAATCCAGTGTCGACGATTCTCACTGCCTTTCCACCCCGTAGAAGCACCCAGCCCGCTAATCCTCGTATAAACTACCCGCAGCCTCGAAAATCACCGGATCCTGCTTCGTCGAACCGAGTCAGACGCCGTGATGAAACACCGAATGTACACGCGTACACGTCGAATAAATTTACATAGCACACGTGTACACTGTCGCTGAAATGTAAGCAACTCGCGTACTTTTCCCTCTCGCGTTACGCGATCGATTGCGTCAATTATTATTTATACGAGTACCAAACTATGTTTTTCATACGATCGGAATGTTCTCGTTAATTTCTTTTCCTTTCGATCGGCGTCTTATAATTTGGAACAAACGTTTAAAAGACGTTTACCATTTGCAAAGACTGTACGATCGAAAGGTGTAACGATGTGTATATCGCGTATATTTAATAATTCTTAATTCGCAATATCTCTTTAAACGAAAGGACAGAATTGTTTAATGCATATTTGTCATTTAAATTAATTTCTTATTCCATCGAGTATAATGCACCAGCGTATAATATAAACATGAATATGAGAGGAAGAATATGAAAAATAAAATTGCATATGAAAAGTATAAATAAAAAGTTCGTAACTTACAGCTTCCAAAGTATAAATATTTTATAGCGTGTGGCTGATGATGATAATTTAGCAAACTTGCGTTCTACGCTTTTACGATTTATAAAAGCAGAATATTTGACGCGTGTATTTGTAGTTGGAAAAGGATTGAACACGTAATATCTCCAATATCTCGAGCTTCGATTTCCGATATCGACTTGTTTATAAATCTGCATCGCGAGGCACGTTATACACGTAAGTCCGTTTATCTGCGGGACCTCGTGAGAACTTCTCAGCGAATAACACTGATCCAAACGATCGTTAACCTTTGAACGAGAACGTAGTCGCGCGAAGGAGAATGTTTCTCGCGAAAATGTTGTCGATGTGGCCGACAGCTCGACAAAGTTACAACCCGGCAGACACGCTGGCTGCCGGTAAATGGAATTAGTTTGCACTGTGCACCGGGTACATAAAGGCGCGTGTACATAGAGACTTGGCCTCTCGTTTCAGAGCACCCTCGTGGTACGACCACTTCAACCCTCGTCGTACGTAGCGCAACCACGTGGCCCGTGGAAACCGCAGACCGTAAACACATTTCCGCAGTAACTACCGCTCTGCCGCTCGTTATTTTTCTCCGAGAAAGTAAATGTCCATTTCCGGCCGCGTGCCACCATGCCGCCGCGCCGCAGACCCGTCGCATCGTCGCGTCGATTCGAGAAACGTAAAACGGCAAATTATTTGTCGCCAACATTATTCCCCTGGATTTTAATTAACTTGGTCCGAAGATAGCGAAAATTTGCGTCGTCGTCGTAGCCCCCCTTAGCCCTACATACAAGAAATCGTGTCGGACGGTGTTTCTTCACCTATATCGTTAATACGTACATACGCGTTTTAAAAGAACAACGATAAAAATGCATTTTAGAAAGGTTTCTTCTTTCAAGGAAATCTTTTTTCAATAATTTTTTATTCGACTTGCTTATAATCCTCTCCACCTGTGATCCTCGGACACCACGAATAATAATCGTAATAATAATAAGACTAAAATAGTAGTTTTAAAATTATTCCACCCTTCTATCGATAAAATCTCTTGGAGCTAATCGGTTAAACGTGCTCGCCGGGAGTTATAGTTTAAAACAATAGCCGGCGCGATTAAATCATTCGTACGCAGGGACGCGTTAATAGGGTTGCGATTCAATCCCGTTTATTATACATTCACCGGACGCGAATGGCTCGCAGGGGTCATTTTTCATAGCGTTAAAATTACAGAGTCGTATCGTGCAGAAATTTACAACCCCGTGATACGTTAATTCCATTACTTGGACGAGTACGTGTTCTGTTTCTCAACCGACGCGACAACGCAATTTCGTAAGAAAGCTTGCAACGGTGAACAACGGTAAGTAAGAAAAGGTTGGATGAAAAGGAAGAGAAATGAAAAAAAGTGTCCCAACTGCCGGTTTATTAACGTGAAACTGAAAGAAGCCAGGTGAAACGGTTGAAACCTCGATGGTTGGTTGCTTCACACTACGGATCAACGAGCAATCGTGCTCGAACGAGGAGATAACGAACGGACAAATTGCGCTCGCCAAGTTTTTCAATTAAAGGCAACCCCCTGCTCCGTATTTCGTGGAGAATAGAACGAGACAAAGGCTACGGTATTTATCGTTTCATTTAAACGAAGCGTCGAATAAAGAGTATATACTATTTGTTAAAAATCTTGTTTGATTTGAAAAGGTAGGTGCATCGCAAATATGCGTAGATCGAGACACCTGCTGGTCTCGTACAAACGACGATTAATTGAAAGTCAGATTGTCGGAGAAACGATGAATAATCGATTGGAATTTTGTATTCGTATAAATGTAAAATTGAAAACATCCCGCGGAATTGCGTAAAAGTTATATTACAGGATAATAAATAAACAAGCGTATATCGATCCTCGCTACGTAACGTGCGACGCCTGAGCGACAAAAGTTGCTAACGAATCGAATAGGTAACTGTGAGAAATCTATTGATCGTGAAACACAAATGTGGAAAACGAACGAGTATCTTTAAAAACTCGTACGTATAATTTCTATACATTATTTCGAGAACTCGACTTTTCGTAGATATAGATTTCGTAGATAACTATGCTTTTGCACGTAATTCGAAATTACGCCGCATTTGAAATACGCTACTCTGCTGAGAACCTTACTGCGATAAAAGTTCCATAAGGATTCGATTTCTACGTAACATGGTGTTTTATAATACGGTGATATATTTTATAATGCGATATTTCGAGAATTCGAGTCTTGTACGATAGATTGGTTCGTGAAATCGATTTCTACGTACCTTTGCGGTCTTTTAAAGGTTCGATTTTTGCATAACGTAGTGCTTTAGAAACTCGCCTGCTACGTGATACGCTACATGAAAAACACGGTTTCTACATAACAATGTACGTACTTTGAGACCTCGATTTCTATAGAATAGAGTACCTTGAGAATTCAATTTATACATAGCCCGATATTTCTAGACCTCGATGATGTCTGTATTACACAATGTGAACATACTTTGAAAGCTCGATATCTACACGGTTCGTCATTTTGACTTTGAGTTTTGATAAAACACGGAAAAATGTATCTCTCGTGCCTACGAGATTGCTAGACTTGAAAGAAATTGCAAGTTTTATTAGCTTCTTCGCCGAGAGAGATCGATAAGGGGCATGGAAAAAGCGATGGTAATGAAAAGAAATCGAACGAGCATTCGATGCACATTTGAGTCCTTTTCGAAGCTTCTTCTTCCCAAAGAATATCAAATCTTTTATGACGCACATACCATAACCTACGGATAATCAAATATTTCATTGCTGAATCTTAAGATTCGTCGTTCTCGTGTACAATCACTGTGCTTTATCGTAAGATGATTCGATGAAAATTCGATGAAAGCTCGTTTCTACGTACGTTTCTAAGGCGAACCGAACGAGCCAAGTTGCGTGTACCTTTGACCAATTACGATGAATAAGATGCAACGTAAGATGTACAAGTAAGATGAAAGAGAATAATTACTTTACACGTTCTCTTTCGCAAACGTGTACATAATCTCGAAACGATCAACGCTAGCGATTTATTAAGTTACAGCGCCTTATCATCGTGAAGAGTTCTTTCGCAACGTAGATGTGTTCGTGTCCGCGAGAAAATAACGTCGTTTCTTGCCAGATAGAACCAGCGGACCAAACAGATCCTATTACGGAATAATATCACTCGTGTACGTTCTACTTGCTTTGACAAATTATTCGAATAAGGTGGCACATTTTTCCCCTTTGCATTTTGTACGTTAATAAGGTAGCCAACGAATATAAAGACAATCGCGAAATTAATTATTTAGATAAATAATAAAAATTATAAAGTTAATAAAGTTAATAAAGTTATTCGATAAATTATCTGCTATGTAAATCAATTTCGTATTAGCATTCATCGAAGAATTAAAACACTTCTCCCCTGACAAACTCTCTTTCCAATTTACAACGATGCAGGAAAAATTGACTCCATTATAGCTATTCCATATTACACGATGTTCAAAATTCCATATGCTAATGCTTTCCAAATAGAAGCTGATTGCATTTATACTTTCCCAATGCATATCAATATGGAATTTTAATTCGAGTTTAAATACATCGCGTGCGATATTACCAAGAATCGTAATAACTTCGTAATCGATTTCACGCGTCACTGATCTATATAAATTTTAACCATTGTACAGATACGCATACACGATGTATCACATTTTAACCATACGAATAGTCGAAAAGGAAATACCTCTTTTCACCTTCGGGCTAATTTTTAGCCACTGCGACGCTAAGATACTTTTCATAGGTTTCTCTTTGAAAAAAGAACGACCAAGGGCAAATACCAAGTGGTTAAGGGAGAAATAAAGGGAACGTGAGATTTCTTTTATTACGAGTGTCGTTCGAACGAAGAGCCTAGCGCTATAAAAACGCGTGATAAAAAAAAAGGCAAGGAGGATGATAAAGGATAGAATAAAGGTCTGCGGAACGATCTCTCAAAAATTGGACTGGCCATTTTTCGCATACGCTTCCGGCCGCCGATAAAACGCCCGTCGGAAGTTCCGTTAAAAATTGAAATTTCAACACCGCTGTACGTATGTTCCAGCGTGAAAACGGACCTAATGGAAGAGGGGGCCAATTCGACACTCAGCATAGCGAGGGTGGGACCAGCTGACAGCGGAAACTACACGTGCCATCTCACCACCATGCCCGATCAACCTGCCACTGTTCACGTGCACGTGCTCAACGGTGAGCATAAACCGTTTTTCTACCGTCTTAGAGCCAGCCAGCGCTTGAAAATTTTCCAACGTGTCACGATCAAGTTGGTTCCAACGCGATTCGAGTATTTCTGTTTCTAACTAGATACGTAATTTAAGAACTCTTATACATTCCTGTACACGTTATAGCAAAAGGGATTACATGTATTTGAAATAATACAAGTGCAATATTCGCTCTTGTCCGTGTTACAGTTGCTTTGTTTCGAAATCCATTCTCGCAACTAACGTGTAATAAGCATCGAGCGATTTTCTACGAACTTTTACATCATGCCAAAGAATAGAAAATTTTTGCTCCAACTATATCGTTATCCCCTTTTAAATGCATCGCGCGTCGAACAGATTCGAATTACGCTATTCTGCCTAGTATTTCAATGAAGTTCACGGTATCGCAATAGTTGGGTTAAGAATTTCATTTACCTGAAATCACGTATTCCGTCGATCATCTGCAGTCGTAAAAAAATTCGACGTAATGTGCATGTAAATTACAGCCGATGCAATATTCATCAACCGCGGCCAATCCAATACGCAGAAAAGAATTTGAATACTCTCGTTCGCTAATGTTTCGTGTTGTTTATCGATGCAGTGGGTTTCCACGTTTGATGCGCGTATTTCATGAATTTTTACAATTTATTTTTTATTTTTATGTATTTCCCTAATCGTTCCGAATTAATAGGAGAAACACAGAGCCAGAAATTCTTAAAAAAAGAAGGAATATTTATGTTCTTCTTGATATTCATGAATATTCTAACGATTATTTGAATTTCAAAAATAATCAACAAATTTACGTAAAGTTATCTGAAAATAATTTTTAGGAATTAGGTAATTGCATTTGATGAAGATGTAGCGTAAATTTATAAAAAGTTAACAGCGTGGTGATTTATATTCGATGAACCTCGCCGAAAGTTTTCGACGTAATGCCGAAGGATCACGAGAACATGCACTACGATCTTTATGAGGCTGTCGAAATGAAAGTCACGTGACCGACGTTAAATATCGTGTGATATTTATGCATATTACGCTTAATTACAGGTGCGCGTGACGAAAGAAGCGAACAGAATATCAGGGAACGTAACTTTCACGATGCCGCGCCGCCGTTAAATTGCAACAAACTCGCGCGCGACGCACAAAAATCCTGATAAGATATATACAACTTATCACCGCCAATAAACTATCTAAATATAAGGTTCAGCCTCTGCGTTAAGTAAGACGATCGAAACACAGAAAGTAAGATACGTTTTTTATTGACAAATTTAGAGGATTTTCGCAACTTTAAGCAAAGAAAAAAGAAAATAGAAAACGGTATTTTTAACGCGCGAGTAAAACGCGAGCGAGAAAGTAATAAAAAATGTGAAAAGCATAAAAACGAAAAATATATAAATCGAGATTGTAAACGAACGTTCGATTTACGCTGTGAAATTTGGCTTTAGATCGCAATTGATTCGCTGGAACAGCGTTTTTTTGGAAAAAATTCTTCAACATCGAAGGCCCTTTGATATTTGTATTCCCTTTTGTCCTTTCTCGTGGTGCTTTATTCCCTTTCCTGTTTACCGTCGATTGAAATTCAAAAAGAGAGAACGTAACGATGAATCAGCGTTGCATAACAGAGGCCCGTGTTAATTGGTTTTTAGCTCTGTCGTTTACGCCATTTCGTAGCTATTGCTTTTTACAAAAGAGCCGGTTATATCGGGATTTACGATAGCGGATTCCATCAAGACCTGCCTAATTCACGGTTATATCGAGCGGGGAAAACGAACACGCGCCACCCGTTCGGTCGTTATGCTAAATGCAAAGCGTGCTTTCACCAGGTAAAAGCTTTACTCGTAGCCTTTCAAAGTTAGAAAACATACAACCTCGCAATGCCCGCAGGATGCGTCGACGACAATATCTATCCTCGTTGCTCTTCGTGCAAAACGTGCTCTATCTTTCATTTGGAAATTGTTGAGAACTAAACTTCGCTACTTTCTTCGTGACACCTTTGCTTCGTTCGATGTAAAATATGTCAGGTAGAAACAAGAGTTCGTAACGTTTTGCAATAACGGCATGCTAATTAAAAATAGTCTCTACGTCGTCTTTGCCGCATACATCGTCAAGTAAATCTACGTAGAAATATCTAAAGGTGGTTTTTGAATTTTTTGAAGAACACTGGCAACTTTTGTTCCAATCCGATATTATCTTGCTCTGGCGACAGCGCATTCTTAACATTTTCGTGCGGTCGTGCCAACATGTACACACGACCGATATCAATTTCTTAAGCCAATATAGTCGAAAGCTAACAGTGTTTGAGTGTACGTAACGATGTTTCAGGAGAAAGCTTAGCCGAACTCCATCACGGATCCGCAAAAAGCGTGGGCGGTAGCGGATCGTTGCTACTGCTTCTGTTCGTTCTCCTGGGCCGGATACAACAGGTGTTCAGATGAAGGATCGTCGACGCTTCGTCGCCGTATCGACACGGCGCTGCACAAATAACAATATGGACTTTTATATTATCGCTGAAGAATGGAGCTAGCCGTGTGGATGCGTTAACGACGAACGAAGGAAAAAAAGAGCGACGAAAGAAATGGATGAAACGAGAAGAGGTGACGCAGGGTGGGGAAACTAAAACGTGGATAGAAACGTTACGAGAATAGAGGAGAGAATAGGCTACTACGAGAAAGGGAAAGGTTGGCAGCGTCGATCCGCCGCCATTGTCTTTCTGCGTCGCTTTCTGCGCCAGTTTCCGGTTCACCGTTTGTCCTCCATGGCCGACTCGATCTCGTAAAGCGCCCCGACTCTCGCTCGCGTCTTTGTCCTTCCGGTTACCGGAACTCTCGGATCGCAGTCGAAAGAATTAGGCAACCCGTTGAGGTTCGGAGGAAGGAATTTCTCGATAGCGCTGGTTGCTAGATCGATCAGATCGTATCGAAAGTGAGGGAGAAAACAGGGTTAGAGATTCGATTTGGAAATTCAATTTGGAAATTCGATCGGCTGACTCGTAGTCTTCCTGTTTTCACGCGTCAGCTACGTCATGTGCCTTTATATTCAGTTTCGAGAACGAAGTCAAGTGCGAAGAGTTTGGCCGCAGTGTTGCGTCATACGTGAACGAAGATGGAACAAGGTGAGAACGACACGTGCATATCTTTTACGTTCTACGTTAACTCGCGTGATTGCACGTTTTCATTTATTTTAGCGATCGTGTACGATAGATCTTTGTATCGTGAAATACATAATCAAAATGTAATAAAAATAGTACATAGGGGTTTAATACGTATAAAAATGTTGACATATCTTGTTATTCGGCACTCGAATAGACTGAACTACTAAACTAATTGAAACGGATGTAGATCAGTAATAAACTTAAAACGTTCACTGTCTACGATTCCAGAGAAACATGTCCTCGCTTTCGCGTTAAATCTCTATTACCTTAAATTTCTTAGCACGGATGGTGAACGCGTTAAGTTTCGATTCATCGGATCGATCATCTCATAGTGACAACCATACTTTTTCGTTTATTTCCTAGAGAAATGTCTCTTATTTTTTCACTTTATATAGGACCGCCTTTGTCATCGAGCCAATGCGAAAAATACCAAAAGATTTCCAAAGGATCGTCGATAGCGATCTAAAAATATCTCGGCAACCAGAATCTACCGATAGCGAAAGAATCAGCTTTGATCTCCGGCGCAGCGAAAGAGAGCTGCCGGCAGGAGGTTGTTCCTTCCTCCCTACGGTCGCAACCGATTGTCTTCGAAAAATTCGTACGAAACCGTGTCGGTGCTAACTGTGCCCAACTGCGTCGATCCGAAAATCGGCGCAGGTTCGATCAAGTTTGCGTAAACGTGCAAGTATCGAGCACTCCTATACGCGGGCACTTATCGGCATGTCGACAAAGAGAGCGCGAACTACGCACCGCTTACTTTAAGTTGGATGACGTTTCCAAGATCCGTGTTCGGAAGCTGGTTTTACGATGATGCACCGCGAGTCTTTGAACGATGCTTCCGAATCTGTGTCGACGTGCGTTCGTCGGAAAATGGCGTGATGATGCGACGATGATCGAGCGTCTCGCGTATATTCGCATCGACGATCGAACGAACGCGCGTTAACAAGTTTAAGCGACGATTGTTCGTTCGATCGTAATTACACTTTTCCTTCTTTACCGAGTTCGAGTTGAATTCGGATATCGATTGCGAATGAAGATAAGAAATACGATGTATCTAATGACAAAAACTATTCGATGACTGTAACAGCGAGTTTCCTTATTTATACATTTTGTTCGAGTAATCGTGCGTCGACGAGAGAAAAAGTTGACCGCGTGTACTAAGCACGGACCGCTCGAGCGAGGCTCGAATTATCAGTATTACCTAGTTTTCTAAAGAGCCAGGCCGAAGCATCGCGTGAAAGAAAGCGGAAGCGATCGCGAAGCGCGCCGAGTCGATGGTATCTAGCGTCATCGAGGAGCGCGCGATAACGTTGCATTTGCGCGTAAATTACTCGAACTTGATTCGATCGTCGACGAGATAATCGAAAAAAGTGATAAAGCGCCACATAAGTATGCTCGATCCTCTCCACTCAAACGAATACGGTGTACTTAATTCGTAACATCGACCACGCGCGTCACGAACATTTGTATTTACATCGTTCTTAGTTGACGAGAATGTTGTGCATCAACGTGTACGTTTCGTTGTCTTCTATATCGACTAGATATACAATTACGCAGAAGCACGAACAAGTGGACGAGTCGTAAAACTACGAATACCTAGTACAAATGAAAATGCTTAAGAGATTAAATTATTTCGTCGGCATCGTTATTTCTCTAAGTAAAAGTACACATTTTTCAAATTTGCCGATTTTCGTATCAAAGGATCGCTCGTAATATCGCTCTGTCGTTCGTGAAAATAAATTCGAATATTTAACGCGATATCGTTGATTAAAAATATGAAATATCCTTTGATCGTAAACTAGCGAAAATTCGTGTTACGAATCAAGGATTAAACCACTCGTAAAGCGTTTTCGAGCGGCTCAATGGGCACAATGGGATGCGAGAAGAGCGATTAACTGCCAACCTGATCCTAAGCTCATCAATTAGTGATACGAAGCGAAGTTTTAAAGCGGCGGCAGCTACGCGTTTTAGATAAAGTCATTCTTTTTTCGTTGATCCGTTGATCTGTCGCTCGACGGATGAGGCTCTCGAACGGCGCTCACGAGCAATTGAACTTCTGTATCGGGACAGATCGCACAGTAATACTCGAACTTGACATGAAATCCAAAGTTTTCTTCGACGGCGAAATTATGAAATATACGATATGCGTTTTACAAGACTTTGTTCCTTTCCTTTCTACCATTTGTTCCCGACAATTTTTAAGAAGAGTCTTTCTCGTTTAAAAATCGACGATTCCACCGAATAGCATTTTCTGCCATTTTCTCCTGCCTAGCATATAGCATAGGCGTACAGCTGTTGATAGAAACATTTCAATGCCATTAACCCGTACGTAGAAGATGATATTAAAGGTAAGCGATATCAAATCGAATAAGTGAAAATACGTTTGCCACGTTCTTTGCTACGTATTTTCGATCTGATCGTGTTTTTCTATCGTGAAAATACGTATTTCTTAAATTCGACGAAAGCACGAAGCAACTATCATGCTCGAATCGGATGAAAAATATTTCCCACTGTCATTTCGTTTGCGCGATTCTCGGAAGTAGTCCGTAGAAACCGCTCTGGTAAGTGACAGAAATACACGGTCCTAAAGTTGCTCCAAAGACAAAATTACCCCTTTCCCATAGGAAACGTCCACTTTTGTCGCCTGGACAAACTGGCCCGCACGACGAACCGGTTCCAGCGCCAGATCCAGGTAACTGGAGATTGAAGTTTCAAAAGGACAGCAGCCCCGCGCAAACTACCTACACGCGGCACTCCACTCGCCTGCTATACGTATATCGGTCCGTGAGTCTGCAAGGGGTGAATGCAGTGGGTCGACAGATTGGACGTCGTTCCATCGATCCTAGTTGATTCGACAGCAACTCTATTTATCCGTCACTGGCCGAGAAATGCTTTCAAGCTGGATTCCTCCCTGACGATCCACTTTCTCCTTTTTTCGTCGATACCCGCGAGCGCTATGTGGCGAGATAATTAACATCGCGAAACAGCTGACGCGAGAAAATTGCAACTTTTGTCTTAACTCGGAGAACTAGAACTCTGAGGCGAAAAATTTTGCAAGTTTGAACACTTTTACGGCGGACCGTGTCGGACTATACGGTTGCGAACAGAGGAAATTCGAAAATTTCCCTTCGTTTGTGTCCGATTTTGGCGAGCGAGATAAATAGGACGCTGGCGCGTACATACGCGTGTATATTCTAGAATAGATAACGCGATAAAATGTCTAACGCAAAGATTCGCATCACTCGTATACGCAAATACCAATTTTAAATTTCAGAGGACACGCGACTTTTTGCATGAAAGTTTCTCGTGTTTTCCGCTGATTCTGTTACGTTTCCCTTTAAATTTATATTTTGGAAACGTTTCGGCACGCATATATCTTTTCTGAACGCCCCACAACCATCTATTTTACTTTGCGACTAATTTTATAATTTTAATTATTGTAATCGCCGACAGCCACGGTCACGCATATGCGGCACCCGCTTTGAAGACGTTAAGACGAACGTTTGGAATTCAGAAGATTTCACAGTATTCTGTAGCGGTGCATGTTTAACAAATACGAACGAAGTTTTCTCCTCGAAGTGTTACCATTAGCACATCGATGTGTCGTTGTTCGAAATAGAGCGAGTTTAGCCAATTGACGTTTAAACGATTTCAGTTGGCGAACAAGTACGGACGAACTAAGATCAAACTGCGAGTAGTTTTCAAGCGATCGCGTGCCTGTCGATCAGCTCTGCCGTTCGTCGAGTTTTGTGCACCGTAAAATCGATTGTGAGCCACTGCATGAACAGACAGGAAGCTTGATTAGACAGCCTCTTAAAGCAATTCCACGTAGAAGCTCGCTCGATGTAGGTCAGCTTCTTAAATCCTTTATCCGAGGTAAGTTCGATGAAATACATTCGTAATTAATAACGTAAGTCGATTCAATTTGTTCTCGGGTTAGAACGTAAGAAAAAAAATGGCACATGGTAGAATTCCCGGCTTTTATCTTTCGACGGCGTTTCTTGAGATTAAATAAAATATATCGATCTGTTTAGCATAACGATCCTTGCGAGGAAAATATTAGGTTGTCCGAAAAGTTTCTTTCGTTTCATAAGGCGATAATTCAATAAACTAATATAAAACAAAAAACATTGGGCGTCTATTATTTCCTTATAAAACGAAAGAAACGTTTCGGACAACCTAATACTTTTCTGTGTCAATATCGATATGATACCGCTGTAACACCTACGTGTATAAATATATATATACATACATACGTATATGTATACCGCTAAAGTTCCCTTTTATTAGATACTTTATATTCGTTATATTTTACAAAGAATCATTGAAAATCGCAAAAAAGCACCGTCGTAAATCTATAGGATTATCATGAAAAATCACTCTGATACTTTCAACGTTAATAAATCTGTGGTAAGAAATCCAAGTTATAGCAACGATATGATCGATTTTATCCAGGGTCAAACGTAGAAAGCTGCGGTACGTTCGTTCCAATTTTCCTCCAACGTTTGAACGATGTTTGGAAGATTTCATCGTAGAACCGCATCCCGATCGCAGAGTACGTTCTAGAGTACATAAAACGACGGCAAGAAGGAGGAAAGTTGTCTGAGAAAGTATCTCATTGGTTAGGCAACGAACGAAAGGAGAATCGTGGGGTTACGTTACTGGCTGTATCCCGTTGCACTTTCAACAGATACGTTTCTTATCTTTATCCGGGCTTTATCTTCACGAGCGATATAACTAGATCGAATCCGCATTCCCTCGTGGATAAAATTTTAAACAGGTCAGGACTGGTAAAATTGAAAAGGCAATCGAACGAGACACAATTTATAGAAGCTAGCAATTGCCAAGAAACCGATAAAGGCGCTACGATTTACCTAGGGAGTTGTAACTCGCTTCTTTCGTTATTATGTTCTCTTTCGTTTTGATGGATGCGCGTGTGTTCTCTAAAGCTAAAGATGCTTTCCGGACGAACAACGTATCCTAAGAGGCGACATCCGTGGCGTTGCTTCGGTCGAATCTAATCTATCTTTCTGTACGAAATTCTGTATCCTAATACATTTGTAAATAAAATTTGCGATCGAGCTATTCGATACTACTCTTGATATTTTTGAAAAAGATACTCACGCGTATGAAATCGAGATACTAATATTCTCCGAGCCATCTGTAGGATATCGCGTCGCGGCGGTTCTCGTAAGTGTCCTGTAACGATCTTTTTGGAATTTTCTGTAAGCCTCTGTTCGAAGCATTCTGCGTCCGTGAGGGCAAGATATCCTGTATCGTTAGAAAACGCGGCGTTTCGTTCGTGACTCCAAGCTTCAACGAGGAGTTATCGAAACATTTTTTACAGGCATTTACAAGGCACGCAAATAAATCGTACGGTATAAAAAGAGATACCGATCCTTTTAAGCAAACTATCAGAGCTAGTAATAAACATTCCAATTTTTCGTATCACAGTTCCAACAAAAAAGGGAAGGCGGCGAATCGTGACGGAAACGAAGGAGGACGCGTTGCCGGATGAAATTCTCATTTGTTCACATTTAAAAATGTCGAGGAGGATACGCGTTTCAAGATGCGAGACAGAATATTTTTCTTCGTATGCCGCCGCTTCCGGCAAGCACACACCTTTCCCCTTATCGCTATCTTCCTTTTTACCTTCATGAATCACGTTCCTCGATCCTTACCCTTTTCTTTGTCTCTCTTTCCCCCCCCCCCTCTCTCTCTCTCTCATCCGACTGTGCTTTTCATCTTCTTCCACCCACCCCGATCTCCACGGGGCGGAATAAAAATCAAAGGCGAGTAAAAGGGAAATTGTCGAACCGAACGACAGCTTACGAAGCGCGAGAAGCTGTTTGAATGTTTAAGAGGAAAGTTTCGAACGGATCGTGCGAAGATAACTCGACTGAACTCGCGGTTTTATCGCGAGAATGACGACGGAACCGGTTTCCCGTGTAATCTAATAAGCCAAGTTCGTTGTCGGTAATAAAAATACATCGTCGAGCGAGCAGAAAGAACGGGAAGAAAATGTAGCGTCGCTTGGTCTGCGACGCACGTCCTTATTGCGCGCGGTCTACCTAGATTTAACGCGATGAAATTGTTATCGAAAATTTCCTCTCCGGACGTGACGATGTCCTCGAATGGCGAAACTGGAGAATAACATCGGCTATAAACCGAGTGTTTTTATTACGCGATTTTTATTTTTCCCGGATAAAACGATCGAAACCTCGTTCCGAGAGATTTTACGTCTAACGATTAGGCTCCTCGAGAGATCAACCTTTCCGTGTCTTTCGACGATAAGACGGAGAATGTTTTTGAATCGCAACGTAGTCGCTAGAGAATATCGCGATGTTGGTATTTCGTTCAAGACGAATGCCGTGAAGAGTATACGGTGTGTGTTTTTCTACTGGTGTCGGGAAATTCGAGGGACGAGTCTTAAAGCCGAAATGAGATCGGTCGGAGAGGATTTGTGCTTCGGTCTGCTCGATCCTCGGATTTAAATCCCCTCGACTTTTACTTCTGGGGACACCTAAAGACCGCCTGCTTCCTTTCGTTCGCGTGCAGGGATATTTTGGCCGATTTTTAATCGTCGCGATCATTTTATTCCTGATTTTCGTCTCATTTCGGCTTCAAGAGTCACCCTGAATACATACGTACGTGTTGTTTCTTCAAAAATTGAACATCGATCATGCAGCGATTGCGCAGGATAATGAAAATGAGAAATTTACGAAAAATGAAGTTGACCTATTTTAGCTACTAAAAGACTCGCATAGAAACAGATTTTTGTGAACCTTTATCCATAAACGCGAACCATATAAAACCGAAATAACGTTTATTACGAAATCTAACATACGTTAGAATCGACGTTTGTTGAAATATCGAGCTAAACGTCCAAAATCTGCGTTTGAGATATTTGAAAAATGTTTGAATGAAAATATATCTGTCGAGAACGGACCACGACTCAATTGAAAACCATATGGGACGAAAGATATAGAAAGACATGGCCATTTGTCGTGGACAAACTCTATCTAGAAGTCGGCGGAAAAAGACCACGGATTAGCTTTTCAACCGTGACCGGGAATGCATCTAAAAAAGCCAACCCTCGTCTTTATCATCGCGTCACAGGCGACCCGTAACCCGATCGTTTCTCTATTGTAAAGGACGATGCAAGAAAACCCGGAAAACGGAGAACTGGAACAATTTGTCCCCGTTTCCGGCGAAAGAGGATCGTTTCCAGCGTCTGTTAGAAAGCTGTCCGGGTGCATGCGAGGCAAATACGCGAAAAGTTCACGTGAATGTAGTCCGCGCGTAAAATGGCCAGCGTTATATCGTCGCTGGACCACCCTCGTACGAGCTGCGCCGGGCAAGATAGCGAGGTTGGCGTTTAAAAATGCCGCAATCTCATTCAACTCGTGACTTTTCATCCTTGAGATCCGCTAAACTGGACAGAAGTCGCTAATCGGGGACGAGACTAAATGTACTGGTAATGGAAGTAGGTACCGATGGTATTTTCGTTAAATACCGCTTGTTACGATATAACCGGATCGTCGATGAAATCTCAAAAGAAATCGGCGAGATAAGCGTCGACCGTATCGATCGAGAAGCTGTTTGTATTTTCGACAAAGACCAAAGGATCGTTGATTCGACGGTCGAGCGATACCAATTAATTATCGATCAGCGGTACTTATGTAGAGATACATTCGGCTGTTTTCGATTTTCAGATTTGCAACATTAACCGTTTTCAAAATTCAGAATTGCGATTATTACTTTTATTTCGAACCGTAAAAGCTAAACTCGTCGCAGAAAACTGTGTGTTTCGAAACTATCGCGAGATCGTAAGATCGATCGCGAGAAACCGCCGAATTTCCATGACATTCACGTTCGCCGTCTTGCCACCAATTTTGGAATTGTATCAATCGCTTGTATCGACAGGTTTTTCACCCTCCGACTGAAAAGATTGAAAAGACCGAAAAGACTGAAAAGATAGTGGCTCTTCTCTTCGATTTCCGTACTACTCTCCGCACACGCTTTAACGAAGAATGGAAGATGTTTGCATCTACGTTCTACGAGAATAATCGCAACGATAAAAGTCGCTGATGCAAATTTATCCCATTAGTAACCACGATACGATCTTAATGGTGTAACCGCACGAGTATCGATGAAGCGCTCGTGGCCGAATTTTCATCGTTTTCGCATTATCTCGGGCTCGAGCGACATGTGTGCGCATCGTGGAAAAGTCGGCGCTGAAACGTAGCGAGAGAACGCAGACCGGTTGCGTCGTACGTGCGACGCGTATGAAATATTGCGTTATTTCTAAGTTTGCTTAACTCGCGTTTCGCGAACGCGTCGACGTAATAACGGACGCGTATCACGTACCGCGCAATAAGAAGAAACGGAGATCACATTCAGCCAAGCGACTCGACGTCGACGACGACGTCGACACGCTGCGCCGCTTCTCAAATAAAGTTATCCACCATCCGGTAAAGAACAAAAGGAACCGTGCACTCGTGGACATCGCGTATCGATTTGTACAGAGAGGCTCGTTAATTAATCGAGGCGGTGCGACGCGGCGATCGATTGCGCGCAAATACGCATGGACGACCGATCGATTCGCATCAAGGTGCGCTAAAAAAAGGATTTACAAGGTTCGAATCGGAATGGTAAGTGATAAACGGCGACCCGATATTCGACGCGATATTTCCAGCCTGTCCTAGTCGGTGTGCCTGGCTCAGATAAACGGCCCGACGATCGCACCATGCGTGATATAACGTCGCGCAGGCAACTGTCAATGCGATAGGCACAGTCGCTAAGTACGTACGTGCATATATGGCGAAAGGGTGAAAAGCAAGTGAATAGAAAGGGGGGTAAGAAGATCTTGTCTTACGACTTATTGCATTCGCGTAAAATCTAACGCGTGCCACCGGTTGCTTTCGGCAAATATTAACAACGCTTTTACATAAGAACACAAAAAAATCAACAAAGTTTATCCGCGAATACATTCGAATTCATTCGCGACGGGTCGAAAATATGTTAGTTTTCAACCGGTATCGTTTAATCGTCCATGACCGATAATGACAGTTTCGGCTCGATCGCTTAATTTTCAGGCGCTTCGTTTTAATTTAGAACGGTTACGCTCTGCGTTTCCTCTATTACCTCTGTTACAATGTTATTGATAAAAATTGACGATGGCCAAGAGTAATAAAAAAAATTTCTTTGTCTCGGTGACCTTTTTCATAAATATCGTAGAAATAACAGTTATTTTTGCTTTCTGATGAAAAACGATAACGAGACGGTCAATTACCATCAAAAGGTCGAAGAGAAAAGAATAAAATAAACTAACGGTAAACGAATAAAGAAAAGTAGGCGGCGATAAATTGTTCTCGCAGAAGCCAAGAAAAAATAGGAAACGATTAACGAGAAAAGAAAAAAAAGGAGGAAATTAAGTAACAGAAAAAAATAGAATTATTGAAAAGCTGATATAGAGGAGGCTGTTGCTTTTCCGGCTGGGGTGGTAACTATTGCGGTTCGTTTATTGTCCGATTATTAATTACCGTGGATATATCGAGAGGCCAGGCGGCCGTAAACAATAACGGGGAAGCCGAGTTGTCGTGTCGCGATCATTATTTACCGCGGCGTGTTACGTTGCACGCCAGATTCCGGAATCGCGACTGTTTCGAGGAGAGGGTGTACGAGGTGTTGAATTACGACGAGCCAACGAGAAAAATACAAACGAAAATCGGTTACAGAAAATTTGCGCTCGCCATCCAATCATTGTCTCGTGATAAATCTAAATTTCGCCAACGTACGAGTTGCTTCTATATTTCCAATTTGAACGATCAAACCGTACGAACGTGGAACAATTTGTCAAATAGGACTCTATATTCCCTGAAGAAATTTTCATGGAAGCGCAGCTTTGTACGTAATAGATGACTTTACGATTCAGATTGTAAATACGACACTGTTTTTCTCGTTTTTTTTCTCGTTTTTTTTTTCTTTCTTTTTCTCTCGGATAAAATTCCACCGACGACAAAAATTATTCGACGCGAAAAGTATATCGTGTCTATTATCGCGTCTAAGATATTCCAATAGATTATCAAGTTTAAATATATTTGACACGGTTTTATACATAAGTTTTATCGATGAAACTGGAAAAATCGATTTATTGGCTGGATGGTGACGATCGAACGATTAAAAAATATCTCCGAGTTTGAATAGCGCTTTCGAGGAAATCGCAATCGTGTCGATCGCAAGTAGCTCGTAAACATTGGTGGGAAGAAATAAAGGTCTTCATTGTGGAAACTAGCAGAATCATCGTTTCGTAATTACGACGGTGAAACGATCGGAGAAACAGAATATTTTAGAGTTTATGTATTATTTAAACGGCTTTCGCAGCTCTCGTTGTGACTCGCTTGACTCTGGTTTGCAAATGATCTCGTTAATATTCCGTAGAATTCAACGTTCTATTAATATAGCCTGGATAATGCTGCTCGAAAAGTAAACATCCGCGCTTTATTTTTCTCCTTTAAATTATAGCTTTGTATCTATCGTATTGGTTAGAAGAAGAATTATCGATTTAAAAAATTGCTGACAAAAGTTAAATTTTATTTCGATTTCGCTAGAAACGCGAGACGTAAAGAGAAACTGCGTAAAGTATACTTTCATAGAAGATCGTTGATCGCGAGCTAAAGGTGAGAAAAGTAGCAACGAGTTGACGCGAATTAGCCAAAATTGCGAAAGTTGGCACGAATTTCAGCGTATCGGCAAAAGTTAACTTTTATTTAACGCCTTTTGCTCTCGATTTATCTGGATCCTCTACCTAAGTTACGGAATATTCGTGCATTTGCAAGAGAAAAACCGATAAGAAAATTACGAAACTACAATTTTATCGACACGGGATAACGACAAAGATAGAGCAGAAACGAAAGAAATTAATCGGTGGAAAATCTGAAACGATGGGACAAAGAAAGGTGGAGCAAATATCGAATATACGTACGTCGATGTTATTCTGGAAGATTTGAATTCGCGGAACGACGACCGGATCGCTAAGGAATCGAACATACTCGTAATTTATCGATGCACTATAGTTTCAGCGGTCAACGATAGCGTGGTTCGTCGAAGATTTACATAGCGAAACTGGCATCTTGTAACAGCATCGGTATCGTTTATGGAGGAAACAAGACGTAGAATCGAACGCAAAATCGACTAAAGGAACGGTCTAATTTCCGTGTTGCGACACGATGGTCCGACGTAAGATACTCGACTCACGACTGGCGACTTGGCGGTCGAACGAAACAAACGGAACATTCAGCCGATACGTTCGAGCACGGAGACGAAGTTAAATTGGACCAAGTCGTGTCGAAACGTTTTCAGGGTATGGCCGATGCTAGCAAATGGCGAAACTTTCCTCGATTCAACGTCGATAGATCTAGTTGTCGGTCGTGCGTATAAACAACAACGTTTCGTGTAAACCCTCGTGATTCCGACAGAATGAGATATTGCGAACGAACGTTGGATCATCCGGATGAAGAACAAGGAATTCGCGAACGCATGACAAAATTTTTGTCATGGATATATTATACGCGTTGTACAAAACTGTTTGAAATTTCTTTAACACCGTAACGAGACACGACTGTCGTGAACATACGTAAAAGTAAAATTTGAAACAAGTTTGAAGATCGTACCTGGAGACTGGAGGATCGGGAAGGTACCATCGTTAGAATCCCTTCGGGAAAAACATTCTCGTTCATCGTCAGAGTAAACGCTGAATCGACGCTTTTTATCGTTTAGTTTGATAGGATGGTTGGTTAGACAACGCGGATGTATTCGGCTTTTCACGAATTACAGGACAAATTAATTAGCTCGACTCAAATTTTTGACCCGAATTACCTTCGCACACTCTGATAATCTTCGTCCGTGCATCTCTACGACACCTACGATACGTCGTATAAAAGTTTGTCTCTCGTTCAACTCGCGTGGAAGCTGAAATTTGTGGCGATTTCGAGGTACGGCGACGAGAAAAGAAATTAGAAAGAAAAACGAAACTGTCGCGAAAGTTGTACGTCTGACGAAACTTCTGTTTCCGTGATAGCTGAGTTAGCACAGAACGGAAATGAACGCGGTCGATCGTTCCGCCGTAATTGCGATGAACATCGAATCGCGAAATACGACGCCGTTGGTCGAAAAACTCTGCTAATGGGTAATTATCGATACCCGGTAATCGTGGCAAATAGGCGTCGATTATGTCGCATAATTGATACACCATCGGTATGTGAAGTAACGTTAAAATTTTGGCTAAAATTCGTCGAGACCTATGTAGAAAGATACTTCGATAGGTCGATCAATCAAACCATCAAGAGCCGTTCGCGATTTCCTTCGATCAATTCACGTTATCGAATTCTCTTTTTTCTTTCTCCTTTTTTCTCTTTTGACAATGTGAAATTGTGTTTCTACGAAATAGAATTCCAAGCATTCGTTTAATATCATTCATTAATATCGTATCTTTTCTCGCTATCTTTTTCCACCTAAATTTTACAAGTCTACCAAGTTTCACCAAGTTGATGCACGTATGTACAACATTGTGTTTCTTTGTTAATCCTGATACGATCAGCCGCGTTAGAAAATCTCTCCGTCCAACTTTTTTGCATTCGATTTATGCGAAAATTATTCCGAAAAGAAAAATCTGCCCGACTGGACGAAACTCGAAGCGGATTACATGAAATTTGGAAGGTGAACGTTTATCAAATATCGATACCGAAGTGGAATTGCAAAGTGAAGAACAAACGTGACCAACGTTAACAACAGGCGAATAACATTTTACGAGAGATCAAACGAGTAGAAATATTTTATCGAGGAGGCCGTTATCGACGAAGCTAAAGCTTTGCGACACCAAGCACGGTATATTCGAAGATTTAGCCGCGCAAGCCGCTGCGTCAACAAAAGAACACATGGATTTGGATTACATTCCTGTTGGCTGATCCACGCTCCCTCGCGAATCCACTGACATCTTTCGTATGCGAATCAGGAATACGAGAATACGTGACGAGTGATTTTATTAAAGAAACGGAAGATCTTTATGTATCTTTATGTACGCAGCTGCTTAATTCGATTATGCTACTGAATAGACGTATATACGTATTACGTGAGTTACAGAAGACTTTGAAAAATTGCCTTAGCGGTGTAACGAGACGCGTTACGATCTATCGCGTTCGTATGACTCGTAAAATTTGTCTAATAACGATAACTGAACCGTGCAAGAGGATGCAGCTGTCCCGATACTTACGAACAAGAATGGACTGATAGGATAGCACGTAATGAAATTACGCGCAAGTCCTTCGTCTCCTGTTTTTGGTCCGCGTTACAAAAGTACGTGTCCTAAATAAAATTTCAGAGATGAAAACCAAGAGAGAAACTGTTTTATTTGCTTCCATGTTATTCAGTGGAGATTCTCCACCAAGACGAAGGCAACCACGAGCGTTTAGTATATTGTGAGATCTCGCGGACGACGCGTCGCGATGAATAATGGAAGAAACAAAGTTAAATGATCCGTTCGGTTCAGTTTCTTATACAGTTTCCGCTCGTACCGTAGAAACTTGCTACAAACGTACGTAAGAAACACCTTTTGGATTCCGCGATAAAATTTTACTTGTCACAGTTTTACGCGTCGTCTATTTCTACCAGTGATAATAATTGGCTATCTAGGGATGGTGACGTTGAAAAGATAGCGTTATACGTTTTTATATCGCGAAAGAAAACGGACTTACAAGTGGACCATGCTTTCAAGAGTTTGAACGTGTATGCGATTAAATTCAGACCCTCAAACTTGCCAACTTTGCTTTTTTTTAACTCGTTCGTTCGATTAAGCTACTACATACGGTGCTATGCACGTGTATATTCATAGATTCGTTTATCGAAAGAAGATGATGTAAATAACATTAAATTACATCGCGTTACTGCTAAATTCGTTGTTTGTCCGGAAAATTTCTCGAAAGATTCGGATAGCGAGGAAATAGATGGTTCGAAGCATCGATTCGTCATGAACTGATGGCCTGCTGTAGAGTCGAAGAATACGACGCGTTTAACGTTTCGAACTTCAAACAGATCGCTCTTCGGCTTTCGTCTTCCGCGTGATTCGACATCGTCCCTTCGACAACCGGACCAATCAAGCGACGAGCTCATCAGCCAACGAAGAAACTCGCTTTTCCTCCTTCTCCTTCTTCTATTTCCTTTTTTCTTCTCGACCCTTTCTTTAAAGCAGCTGTTTCCTTCGCTTCTGCGATTCTTCGTCGACCAAAAGTTCCTCTGGTAGATCTCGTTTCCCCGGCAACAGTCTTTTATGCTTTCGTTCGTATTAAGCCTGGACCGATGTTTAAACCATGAGTTGGTCCGCCGTCCGCCGTTCGCCGTCCGTCGCGTCATTCCATCGGCAACGCCAGCCAAATAGCATCGTCGGTGATTTTGTCTTCGGGCTGGCCACGTTTCTCATTTCTCAACGTCCGAAGCATTCCTTCACACGCCATGGAACACCACCACCCATAGCGTGTGCGTCCCTTCCGTTCCGCGCCTTATCATTTTTTACAATTTACACCACTGTGTCTCTCAGCCTCGTTTTGTTACCGCCGTCGATCGTACGAAGGGACGAGAAGCTGCGTAGAAAGAGCGGAACATTGACTGTCATAGCGAGGTGGACAAAGGGCGTGAAAAGGGCAGAGTTCCAGAAGCAAGAATTCGATCGATCCAGTCTACTCGTGCAAATTGATAAAAAGCGGTGGACGGGAAAAGGGACGCTCCTTTTCTTCTTCCCAACTTTTAAAGCACGACAGGGGTCTCGCTGGTAAGTGACTAGCTAATCTGGCCAACTTCCGGCATGTACTTAATTCGTGATAAATATCTGCGTCGAAGTACCGCAGCGGAATTATTTGGATTTAGAGTGAGATTTTGCGAGTACTGGAAAAATTCTGCTCGTATCGCTCGTAATCCATTCAAAATAAATTGCACGTGAAGGAGCGATGGGGCGTCGTGCGTCGCGCTCATCTAATCTTTTACCGAAGCAACAACGGTGAGCAACTTTTTCCTGCTGTTTCTCGAAACAGTCGTCGCTTGTTGCCTGTTTGCATTCGGGGCGGCAAAGATCGAAGAAAAACGGTATGCTTTCTGCTAGGAACAAATATCGCTTTAAGATCGATACGATATTCATCGCTCAAATATTCTTCCGATTACGTTGCTTCAACGTGGACACACTGTTTCTACGAGATACGTTCGTTGCGTGCTCTTTGATACACGCAGCAACGAGATATGACAACGAGTTTCTTGTTATTGGGTCGGTAGAAACGCGGCCTTTAGCGAAAAGTAGAGAGGTTACGATTATAAATCCGTGTGACAAATCCGTATAAACGCATCGTTATTGTCGATTCCTCTGATCTTTGTTTTATTTACTTAGTTTGTGCATGCTCCGATCGTCTCCTACAGGCGCGTCTCGTTACACTGCAAAGATGTAAACATACACTCGTACACAGGCACGTAACTTTTTTGCCGTGTTGTGTAACGCGAATCGCGTTAAACGAATCAGTACGATCCGCACGACGGATTCACCGTAAAAAATATAAGCCGATGGAAGTTTATAACAGAATAATGAATTCCTTGGAAAAAATAAAGCTGAATAATGCATTACTTACGTATTCGTATTTAAATCGTTTACATGGTTGTAGAACGCAAAATGAACAGAGTACAAAACAGGCAGACTCGAAAGAACGAAGAAAGAGACGAAAGAACCGGCGGACACTGGAGAAACGGCATTGTCTTCCAACTGCTAGTCGATTTCCACGTAGCGAACTGGTGGCCGCTTGGAACCAGAAGATCGCACATTTTTCAACAAAGAATTCCCAAATTTTCAATTACTCGTTCCAGTTTCATAATTATAATAATAATAATGATACTAACATTACGATAATAATAATAATCGCGATATTAAGACTTAACGTGTGGTTGAATTTCAAAGTTACATCGTTTACCAGCGTTTGATGAATTTGTGCAAGAAAATCAGACATCGTACGATGAGTGTCGTAAATTCATCGATTTAATGATAATATTTTCTAAGAAATTATTATTGTTCTCTGAGAGGGGACGAAGAAAGGATGTAGTTTTTGTTAGTTGAGTGATTATACTATTAGCAACGCGCTAATATAAAGTTGCCACTTCTCTTTCTTCGTCGCGTTATGCGATCGAACGAAAAACCAAGAGCAACGAAAGACGAGATACAGAACGAATCGATCCTCGAGCGAGTACAGGCGTCGAATATAAGACAGCGTACGCGATAACGAATCATCGATATCGAGAAAAGAAAGGGCGATATTTTCCGTGCAGCCAAATTTTATTTCAGTGATCAAGAAATAAATTACGATTTCTACAAATTCGAACAAACGAAGAACAACTGGCAGGTGTGTTTTTGTGTTTATCGAGGATCGTTGAAATTTCTGACTAAAGCGAAGAGCGAGTATTTTCAATGGAACGAAACGGAAGTTAAAGTGACACGCGTGTTTTCGATAAGATCGTGATCTTTAAAAAATTGTGCAACGAAAAATATTTCAAGAAATCGAGTGGTATTTAAACGATAAACTGGTATTTGACGAAAACGCGCGAAACATCGATTCTATACGTAGTAAATTTAACGAAACAGAGAACCATGAAAGTTTCAAAGTCAACGAGTTCGTTAAACAAGTGAAATTACTAAACAAATTTATCGATGTAAGAAAAATTAAAGCTGCGATTAAAATTGACCAAGGTAACAAGTTTTTTCTAACAACCGTGAGTAACTATTTCGTAATAAATCAAACAAGAGACGTAGATCGGTTAAGGAATAAAGGTATTAAAAAATTGATTTTATGCAACGATATCGAAGGAAACGAGAATTGGTAATGTGATAAATTAATCTGACCGACCGACACATAGGAAATTGACGTTAAAATTAGAATCGCGATAGAATATAGATTCCGATCAAGGGCGGTTTGTGTTTCTACAATTTGAATTTTCTAATTGCTAAGCTGACACGGTATGCTTTTGCAAGCAATTGCCGTACTACGGCCAGATAGTTAACGGGATTACATTTCTTCGATTTTGATCTCTCTTGAATATAAACCGTGAAATCATGCGATCGACCTTCATAAGTATTCACCAAACGTTTAATAAACGTTTAATAAAATTTGAATAGTCGAACCAATCGATAAAACGATGATCAATTATATAAATCGATAACATCGTTTACGAACAATATCAATGTATAATAATCAGATATGAAGAGAAATACGTACGATGGCTACATCTTGTAAACAAACTTTACTGTATCATCGTAAAATATACTTTGTCGTATCGGAAGAGGAGAAGAATGTTTAACGTAAGACGGTAAGTAGTTGTTTGCATAATATCGAACGATCTTAATCAATATCGCCGTCAAAATAGAGAAATATAAGTTTACATGTAGACTCTACATAAACTAGGCTATATAAATTATATAGCGGCACATGTATACTAGAATAAGTATCTACATACAATGTTAAAAACCTGTTCGTTATCTGTATTCGCTTCATTAACAACATACATTATCTTAATTGCTTAATTAAAAACCATCAATTATAACAGAGTAGTTAGTTTCCTTTGAATCATAAAGAACCTGTTTTAATATTTCCAACTCGTTAAATCGTTACAGGCAGGCCTGGAAAATTATACGCTCGACATAAATCAACCGACGATTCATAAATACATACATCGATGAACAGACGTACGTATATAATACTTGTTCGTGGGGTTAATAGATTTCTTCGCTACATGACACGTTCGTTACATTCGTTCATCTCGCTCTTAGGCAATTACTTAGGCAATTCCATTTAATTATTCCACACGAACTTTATATTCGAAAATATCTTCTGCCCTCTTCGATATATTCTCGCACAAAACGATTAATACTTATCTACTCGTTATTTTGTTGCAAAAATAATTAACACTTTACCATCGTTCGCCGTTCGCAACAAAGATACATTAACGACGTTTGAACAGCAAATAATAAATTATTTATAGCCGATTCTCGAATCGCAAAAAAAAACAATGAAAAAAGGAAGTTGATCAACGCCGTGATTCCCATTAATTATTCATTTTCGCTTTCGTTGATTATTCACTTTGTAAAAACCGAATCGCCTTCGATGAAAGGAAAAATACTTGTGACAAATTCTAAGCAGTACGTACGTAACAAGAGTCGGTCGCGCAAGTGTATATCGGTTTCAGTTCTTTACAACTTTGTCCACTTTCAAATCAATCAAATTTCTTTCAAACGAAACGTACAGACATTTATTTATCCGACGTATACGTTTGATTTGCTCGCAATCGTAATTCGTTTTTACAAAAGATGAAAGAGATAAGAATCTTTGTACTGCTAAGTCGTGACGCGCTCCACAGTTTCAGTTCAATTCAGCTGAGAAAATTCTCGTCTCGATCGCAACGTTCTTTCATAAGCACGCGATAATCGAGAAAAGAAGAAGATAAAGACGGAGATAAAGATAAAAAAACGATCGTTCATTCGTAAATCCGAAAGTCGAGGAACAAAAGAGGAAGGGAAGTGCGAATAGAATGAAAACGAGTGAATAGAAGAGTCGGATAGCGCGTTGGACAAATGCGAGAGTCCGGCAAAGAGACTGTGGTGGCAACAAGACTTTACAACTGTACCCGGCTGAATCTCGTTAATTTAATTTTAATACGAATCAAGCGTCTACGCGCGGTCATCCAGCTAAGCGCGAAAACTCGGTAAATCCATCGTTTTTGGGGAGAAGACGAAGATCAGAGGTAAGTGCGCGTTGGCAAATCTTTTCTGCTAAAGTTTCGCGACCGGTCAAAAAAGGGAGAGGAAAATATTTCTCGAATGTAAAGTTACAACGTATCGCGTTTTAAATTTTAAACTTTGGTATCTCGAGAGATACGCGCGCACGTAACGTACAGTTTAAATTATAAGATATTTTGTTCTTCGTGCGAGTATATTCCCTAAAATTTGCGATACGACGCTTTCTGTCTTTTGCCTTCTGTCCTTGTAATCTCGATATAAGGGAATTTGTACATAGGCGTTAAAAAGAGAAAGGAGACGTTACGCCTAAATCTTGAAAATGTTCTCGTCGTGCAGATTCATTTCGCGCGACTTAATTCGTAACTTGAGAGTTACAGCCACGCGCGTACGCATAAAATACGTAGAGTTTGATTCGACGATCGATTCCGTGGTCAGTCTGCAAGTTTCAAGAACTCCGAGATTCGATTCGACGACGAATATTCGTTATCCCATAATGATAGAACGTCGATTATTCGGTACTAATTATCCGAATTTCCGATTCAGATTATCGCGAGACATTATCTCCACGTTAATATTCTGGTGATAGATGATCCGGATATGCAATTTCGAATTGGTTTCAAATTTGACCAATACAGGCAGGAAACGTCAAAATGCTTTACCCGACGCATAGAAATTTGTACGTTTATTTCAACCTTTGCACAAAATTATATTTTGCTTCGCGATATATTACGTATATGTATATGGTATTGTAGGCGCGTATTTCACAAAGCATGGTCATCGCTACCAATAGAAAACCACGATTCACAGGTACGATGCTCGACAAGACAAAACTAATGCAATAGCAAGAACAATGGAAAACTCTGTACGATTGCCAATCGACTATAATACCACGTACGCGTTATCAGCCTGTGACAACCTGATCGACTTCATCGATCACTCTCGTGGCGTCAACCACACCCCTCACGCTCGGCTATGGCACAACATGAGCGAATTCGCCCAACTAATTTCCATCGGCGTCCTGAACAACGTGACTTGTCTGAATCACGCTCCACAGCTGACTAGAGTGGTCGTGGTGAAAGTGATCGTGCTCTCCGTGATCGCGATCCTCAGCTTCGTGGCGAACGTCGCGACTATCTACTCTATCGCGATAAATCGACGAAAGCAACACGCTTGGTCGGCAATTTACACGTTGATCCTGCATTTATCAGTGGCCGATCTGTTGGTCACGGTGTTCTGCATGGTAGGGGACGCGGTGTGGAGCTACACCGTGGCTTGGATCTTCGGCAACGTCGCCTGCAAGTTGTTCAAATTCGCACAAGTGTTCAGCTTGTATCTAAGCACCTTTATACTGGTGCTGATCGGAGTGGACAGGTTCTTCGCTATACGATACCCGATGAAAGGCATGAATACCGCTGACAGGTGTCTCAAGTTTGTCGTTCTGGCGTGGATACTGTCCTTTATATTCGCATCGCCTCAGGTAAGAGTTGCTACGAAGCCTTGTTCGGATTAGTCAAAGGGATGAATTTGCATTAGCGAAACCTTGTCCCAGTTCAAATCGTTGAAATTCAAATAAACGTATGTACCTCGAACGGATGACCGATCATTCGTCGTTAATAAATACGATCGATTGTAAAAGAAACTCGATACGACGGGCGGAAAAATTCAGAAAAAATCGGGGTCGTTATTTTTCAAGCTCGAGTCTATCGTCTTGATCAATCAACGAGTCAACGAGAACATAACTTATCGAAAGATGTAGCGATTATATTAATTTACGCTTATTCTTCTGCTTCGTTCGAACATGTATTCTGTTTATTTCCTTATAAAAATTTGTTCTCCGAGGTTCGCGGCGATTAAGATTTAAAAAACGTCGATTCGCGATTTATTCGTCTTTGGTCAGAAGCGATTCAATTTTGTCGTACGACGATCATCTGCGTCTAGCTGCTTTTTTGGTTCTTCTTTTTACATAACTTGCGACATTCTAGTCTACGAATTCAAATTAAGTAAGAAACTCGTTTATTTACATTTAAACGGATGTAAATGTAGCTGTCTATATTCATTAAAATTCATCATTAAGATTTATTACATTATCTAGCGATTTAGTAAAGGGAACATCGTGTTGTGTCAGGTATAATTACTAATGACTACTAATTATAAAAATATTAAGTTCGATATACGTTTGTAAGATAAATTCGTTTAATGCGTATAACAACTTCGTTAAATGCAAAACGCTTTACGAAGTTAATATCGAGTATAAATTAATTACGCGCAACATCTGAATACGTACGTAATATGTAAAACATAATGGAAGAATTGGTTCCGTGCTACGTAAATCGTAACGAAAGGGGACACTCGATAAAAGCTGTTATATATTATAACCATATCTTTATAATTATTACTTTCAATTTAATTTGGTTTCTGTTTTAACTTTAAAACTCGATGAAAATTAAATCCTTACGAAACTAGTTACTACTTGTATTCGATTGTATTGGATCTCGATAAAAAGATCAATCCAATAAACAAAAGATTCAGTCGTCGATGTACGAGATTTAAGTATGACGCGACGCAAAGTCGAAAAGTATTATTATCCAGCCAGATTATCAGAAGTCGATTTCACCCGTGAATTTGAGGCTGAAGAATGAATTTTGGCAGCAACAAAGAATTACGTATCCCCTACATATTCCCAGAGTTCCGTAGTTTCTTGAATTTTCGGCTCGAGGATCTTTCTTCGTTGGTCTACGCGTGTCGATTAACGTGTCCCTTGCCAATTCCAGTTGGTCGACGATTACTTTTTCTATCGTAGCTGCATACGGTGCAATTTATCGTCGCGGAGTGTCGTAGTGTCGCGCTTTTAATTTAGCCGAGAATAAAGCACTCGTCACAAGCACGAACAGAGAAATTGTATAATGCTGGAAAACATCGCATCGAAATTGGAAACTGAAGCAACCACAGAACACCACGCGCCGCTTTCGCGATAAAACCGAAATTCTGAATGAAGGCGTGTAAAACAGTTGCGGATGTCTGGACAGGGGAAAAAATTCAAATTTATATGTAAATTCGTGATAAAGTAAAACCGAACCGTAACGATGTTACGTTGTACCATGAAAAATGAACGTTTATACTAATTAAAAGAAGAAGCCGAACAAGAAATTGTTTTAAACGTCGGAGAAATTGATTTAAAAGTTCGGATCGATATTCTGAACGGTATTATTAATTTAATTAAAAATCCTGGGCACTTGGAATTTAGGTTCGATGATTTTGATACAGTTCTTACATCGAGACTCGTTGTTAATTGCGAATATTACCTATATAAATATAACGATGGTGTGAGACAGGTATTAAAAGTGAGATTAGATCAGCCTCGAATCAATCTCGATAAAATTCCATTACCGTCTCGGATATTCCTTCGAATACGTAAATCGAGATATACCAATGTGTTTGTAAATCGAAGACCAAATATACGAATGACGTATTTCAGTAGGATTGAAGAAACGTTAAATGTAAATAACGATACATGCTAAACCGTATAAAAATCAACGAGTTATCTTGCGTTTAAAAAAAACGCTATGGAAGGAAAATTTTCAATTAGCACTGAAATATTCGAGGAGACGATTACCGATATTTCCTAGTGATATTAGAAACAACTTGAACTGTATAATTTGTATATTTTTCCTCTCGTTACAAAGTAAATGAGACACGACAAAATATTAAAGCCATGTCCTATAATATAACATCTACGCAAAAACGAACACTCTAAAATAAAAATGGTAATAGAAAAACTGGATGCACGTAAATATATAAACGCTTATAAAAATGACACATCTTGGAAAGATCTCGTATATTTTGTAACCTATATCTTGTCCCTTTCGATCTTCTGTCCTGGCCTACACGATGATAATTTAATCTTGTTCTTCCACTACGAATTTTACTACGGTACTGTAAAACATATCGATACATTAAAATGTATAAATAGACGCTTTTATACACCTAATACGATACCGTAAGATATCTCTTTTTCTTTGAATTAAATTCTGCTTCCTACTTTATCTGTTCTTCGCTCTTTTATAAATATTGTCTCGGCAAATACAGCAAATACAGCTAATACAGCAAATACTCAGCCAATCGTTAATACCTTTCTACTTGTTTCAATTTTCCATCTTCCATCTACCATTTTTAAACCATCCATTTAACCATCTTCCATTTTCTCCCAGCTGTTTACCATTTTATCAATTTGTTACGAAACATAAGAACACACCCCTAAAAGAAAGCCTCTCGTATAAATTGCTGTCTTAAGCTTTGCTTTGTCGCGGTACATGCTGTCTCTACTCCTGCTCGTCTTACACCTAAAACAAAAAGAAGTAGCTCGTATACTTTGAGACGTTTCGGACTTTGAGACAAAACTAAGCCTTTTCCGACTACGGCCCGGTTACGACCTACGAATATCGAATATGACGTAGAAAAGTAATTCGATCTAGCCTGGTATCCGGCATATCCTACCTTCTGACACAAAAATCTTGCAAAAATTAAACCGATCCACGATATACCTACCGATGAACGTTTCTAGTCTGTTGCCGAGGTGATGCTGGACAAAGAGGTTTTCTCGCTGGCCGCGGAATCGTAAGCCTCCGACGGTTCGAAAAGTCTCCCATTTGGAAAGTTTTCGACTGCATGGGGTATTCCGGCCCGTTTCGTCCTATCTGGATCACCTCTCCTTAGATTTCTTCCTAGACCACCGCACCGACACTTCCTCTTCCTTCTCCTTCTCCTCCTTCCACAAACTCTGCTTCGTCTTCTTACTTTCCTCCTTCGTCTCCGCTTACATCTACAGAACTTTCTTTTCCTCCGTCTACGTCTACGCCGTCTCTTCTTACACTTGCAGCCCAATTTTTTCTGCATTCTGTTTCTACGACAGACGTCCAGTAGATTGACCTCCTGTTCGGCAATTTCTTGGCAATTTATCTCGCTGTTCGTCGGTAGAATGTAACAGCTCCCGTTCTTCTTTAGGATACCGTAGGCGACGCCGCGCTTTAACGCGGTCTGCATCTGTTTGCGTGAAATTATCGTCGAGAATCGAACGTCGATATGCGTAATATACGTGTGAAAATACGCGAGAATATGCTTGATGGGAAGGAACAGTTGCTAACCTGACGACGTGCCACATTTGGTGAAATATCGTAGACGGACGAGAGATAATGTAAAATTTCTCGAGAAGTCGAGCCTTTCAATTCGCGAAGATTTTTTATTGCCGTGACGACCAGGGCAAGAATTTTTGCCGAATCGCTCACCATGATTATATTCGTTCGCCAACTGCAAGCAGAATCGATCAATTTTACAAATGTTTAATCATACGCGAATCTTTTTGTTCGTTGGTACGCCACATTTTTCTACGTCTCTTAAATATTTTTTACACGTTGATCGTCTTATTCGTAAGACTTATTAGGCTAAACAGGCAAAATATATGAGTTAAGACGCTTCTTCTACGCGTGTAATTTATCGAATCAATTTCACGTGGAATAAACGTAAAATTGACAACGTTGCGCGAAACGTTCGATCTTGAAATTTCGAGAAGTTATTTTTTGATACTTGAGCATGGAGAAAAATTGTATGGAAGCATAAGCAAAAAGAGCGGAATACCTCAACGGCAGCAACGATTAATTGGCGTTCAGACGACCTAGACGCCACTTAGTCTTTGTAAGCTCGCTTCCATTCGGATCGTAAAATTTAATCCATGATTCGTTGATTCCAATTTCCACAGAAATTAACTAAATACAAGAAATTTTAAGATGATACAACGAGCCGAAATTTTCTTCCGTCACATTGCTATTGAACGATCGACGAACGAGCGTCGACGTTTACAAATAAACGATGCTGTTTCGAGCACGATCGAAGTAGCTTCGTTTGTCAAAATGGCGATGAATAATTTTTCCATCGAGGTCGTCCTAGCACGCAAAAAACGGTTAAAACGTATGGTTTAGGAGAATCGTAAAAAGTTGGTTGTAAAAAGTGCCTACACGTGCAACTTACGATTATAAATTTTCTTAATTAATCGCATAGCATCGATGACGAATGTCCTTCTCACGCTTCGTACATCGGTACATACATATGTACCTATGTACAGAGTATAAATGAAAGTAGGTGTAAAAGCCACCATAGTGTGATACTGCGCCTTTGAATAGATGGAGATTTGTTGAAAAGCAATCGCGCAAAATTGATCTTGACGGTAAAGTTCAAAGTCAAATCTTTTTTTCATTCCATCGTATTGTTCTTGTGACGAGGAAAAGCAAAAGTCTTGGACAAAAATATTTGTATACGCTACATTTGGATTTAATAACGTTTATTATTTCCAGATTATCATATTCCATGTAGTTCAAGGACCGTTCATCGAAGATTTCAAACAATGCGTGACCTACGGATTTTACACGGAACCTTGGCAGGAACAACTTTACGGTTCTTTCACTTTGTTTTTCATGTTCCTTCTTCCTCTCGCTATACTCGTTGCTACCTACGTTTCCACCGTAATCACAATCTCTCGTAAGTATTCTATTCTCATTACGTACGAACTGTACGTTCGATCTAAGCTACAAGCAAAATAATTTTAGGAAGCGAAAGGATATTTAAATTGAAGCTAACTAATAACGATATACGTCACGTAAATGGCAATATAAACCGAAGAAAATTAATGCATCGAGCAAAAGCCAAATCATTGAGAATCAGCATCGTTATTATAACTGCTTTCATCATCTGGTGGACACCGTATTATATAATGATGATCATTTTTATGTTCCTTGGTCCTGACAAACACGTAAATAGTTTAAATTAATTAGATTTACTTGACGATCTTCGCGAGAAGTCGATCCGATTAACAGGTTGACTGCTGATGACGTCACGTTGACGTCATGGCCCGGTTGCTACCGTCGTCGGGAAATGACGTCGGGAAGATAAACAAATTTGAAGAGAAAAAGTTTCAGTAACGATGAAAGACCACGCAACTTCGACCCAACAGTCGATGTGTTAACCCTTAGAGTATAATTTACTAATTTACTAAAAATCAATTACTTTAAGACGTTGTAAATATTTGAATCGTAGTGATTATAAAAAGCTTTGATATTTTCAGCCCAGTAAAGATTTACGAAACGTAATCTTTTTTTTCGGCATGACCAACAGTTTGGTAAATCCTTTGATATATGGCGCGTTTCATCTGTGGCCGCGAAGGAAACGTTCCATTCACAGGTTATTAACATTATAAAAAATAACAATTCTCGTTCTTCTAATTATTATCATTAGTACCTGAATAAAATAGTTCTACAAGCTGTTCGTATATTCATCCAGGGATAGAATGTATTTGACGATATTTTGCAATTTTCAGAGAATTGTCTACCACGCAACGCAGACTTACGCCAACCAGCTGTGAAGGTAACGGCAAACGAGAACCACGAACACCATTTATACCGAAAAATAATTGAAATACTAATATCTGATCAGAGTTAACGAAAAAATTAAATATAACAAATTCAGTCGTATTCTTCTGTTAAAGAGTTCAACATTTTTATATTCTTTGCGTCCACACGTCGATGATCAACGATAATCACTAAAATTCATACTTAAAGTTTATCGTTATATCTAGTCCTTAGTCTTAAGTGCATATTAATTAAGATTACGCTACATCTGTCGCCATTGTATACGAAACGTCGAGTGTCTAAATGTGAATTATGTGTTTGAAAATAACAATAGTAAAATAACAGTATAAGAACTAAGTATAAGCAGTAATATAATATAATTGATGTACACAAACAATATTTACATATGTGATAGTATTATAAATAAAAAAGATCCACGTTATAAATTCCTTCATTTTGTTTTATTATGTGCTACATGCCTTATATGCACACATTTGTTATTAGGTCAAAAACAAATTTATTTCTACCAAAATTACTAGTTAATAGTTAATTATAAGTAAACAAAAATGTTAAGTAGGTATGAAAATGCATGGCTTGTACAAGTTTGACAAAATTAAAACTCCAACACATTTACTTTTAACACCTCGTACCAGGTGGGTCGAAAATTTCATCAAAATCATTCTACAGTGCGAATGAAATGGAAAAGCGTTACTGAAACTCTTCATTAGATAGCTAGAGCTATTGTTTAACCATAAAATAAGATATCCCATAATTCATTCTTGTAACATTAATTATTAATAGACACTGCAGATCATTCGTGTTCTTTAGAAATATTTTTGTGAATAAATAACTTTCTTACTGAAAAAAATAATTTAAAAATTCATTAAGTGAAAATGTATTCGTATGTTATTTATTATTCGTCTGTGGTTAGGTTAGGGGTTAGGACCTAACTGTTCATAACCCGGGGCGTCTCCGCAAGTGTCAAGAGGACAACCGTGGGGGTTTTAGTCGGTAAGAGTCCGACACTACCCGGCTGTATGTGTGGGACACAACGCCGGGTGTCCATGAGGATTTCCCCCGCGTAAAAAAAAAAGAGGACCTAACTGTTAGCTCTTGAAAACCTATTCGCAAGTAAGTACGTATGAACACGATCGTATAAACGGGTCTCGACGCTCATATACCGAAAGCATAGAAGAAACCGGCCGAAAATTGAAAATCAAATAAGCCGTCGTGAAAAATCAACATGAAAAACAAAAACGTTCTCATTCTGCGCCATTGGGCATAGAAATATAGGAATCGAATGACTGAAGCCGTTTCCGAGGAACGTAGTACTTTGGGGCCGCGTTAGTAATTAATTGTGTTCACTCAAGCGCAGTCTTATTTTCATCAAGTAAGAGCGAGCCAGTGTAACTGGTTAACTGTTAACTGGCGCTGGCTGCTATGAACATCTCAGATAGAAACAGATGCACTCTACTCGTCTCTACCTATCTGGCGAGAACGAGAATTTCGTTGTCTTTCATGTTCATTTTTCACAACTCAACTTTCGGACGCTTTCCCCTAGTAAATTTCCTAGAGCTGTTTAGTTTAGTTTAGTTTAGTTTAGTTTAGTTAGATCGTGATTGCGATTATTTCCACGTGTTGCCATCTATGTTCATATAGTATAACAGACGCTTTGAAGAGGTTAGTTTGTTTATAGCTTTATGGTAGTTATATGTAGTATATGTTACATGTGCTGCGGTCAATATCAAGAATATCATCAAATCAAG
Organism: Bombus cullumanus; assembly: GCA_014737535.1. NCBI lineage: Eukaryota > Metazoa > Arthropoda > Insecta > Hymenoptera > Apidae > Bombus > Bombus cullumanus. The sequence goes on from JACXIX010000011.1 coordinate 542,908, forward strand.
AAAGAAATAACAAAATATTTACAATACTAGAATTGTAATTACAAAATAAATAATTTTATGATTGTATATTACTTATAATTTATTCTGACATTGCAATAACACTCTTTTAGAAAACGTCTAAAAAGTAATATAATATATATATATATAAAGACATTAATTGATTAAAAACAAAAATGACTTTTTTTAGTAATATTGTAGAATAATTATTTTAGTTTTAATAATTAAAAGAAACAGTAGTTTTAATAAATGACTATGAACATTTTTCAGATATGAAAATAATTTAAAGTATTTGATAAAAGGATAAATACAAATGAATAATATATATTAGATAATGAATTATTACATGGTAGTAAACCTTCTGAAATAACACAGATGGAATTACAAAAGAAAAACATATTAACACAAAATGGAGCTCCTGATAAGGAAGTTAATAAAAAACCATTGGTTAACATTGGAAATATAAGTTCTGAAACTAATCATGAAGATTTAGATTTAAAACAAGGTTGCAGCAATGATGAAATAACAAATAAAAGTCAACAATCGATAATTAGTGTAAGAAAAATAGAAGATTTATGTAAGACCCCCCAAAAAAGTAATACATTGGGAGATTTAGTAAACATAGAGAACATTAAAATAGAAAATGTAGATAATGCGAAAAATTTCACTCCTAATAATTTGGGTATAAATTTAATGAAATGGCATTCACAAACAGAAACACCATCAAGACATAAAAGAAAGAGGCAAGATCTCTCTAATGAACATACACCTGAAAGAAAAATAAAAAGTGAACTATGTAGCGACAGTGATTATGATCAATTGTCTGATGCAGTCAAATTAGAATTATGTGATAATGAATTAAATGATCTAGAAGCTATTGATATGTTGCATGATCTCAATTCTATGATGGATTTTGAAGAAAGTAAAATAGATACAGACATTTTTTGTTCAACGATTAATGAGACCACGCAAGATGATCAGACTATAGAAACATCCAGAGATCCAGAAGTTGATCCCCTTTATATCACTGACAATGAAGAAACTAGTACAACTCACAGAAATATAGAAAACCAAGAAACAAGTATAGAAAATAAGACTAGAATAACAAGAGAACATAAATCAAATAAAGAAGATACCGACGAGGATTATTATGACTTGAAACATATTTTAGGAGAACTAGATATTGAAATGCCATTAGAAGAAGAAGAAGAAGAAGAAGAAGAAGAAGAAGAAGAAGAAGAAGAAGAAGAAGATGATGAAGAAGCAGAAGAAGATGAAGGAGAAGAAAAAGAAGAGAAAAATGAATTATCTGAAGATGCAATGAAGGTAAATATCTGCATCAATCGTACTTCACATATATTAATTATTTTATATTAACTTATTATTCTTTTAGAAATTATATAATCTAAGAGTAAAATTAATGCATAAAGTACCAATACAACATAAAATTGAACATACTGCAGGCTCAAAGACATTAACAAAAAGAGAGAAACAGCTGTTCTTAAAACATGGACCACTAAAAAGTGGCATATTTACACCTAGCGAAGATAAAATTATCAAGAATAACTGGAAAGCATTTTGTAAAGTATGTCTAATTAATGTTATATATTTCTCTTTTATTGATAATCTTTCATATGCAGGCTCATGACTGGAATCCTAAATGTGTGAAACCCTTCATTCATATGAAACGTGCTAAGAGATTTTATATAAAAAGGATGGCAGAGAGACAAAAATTTACTCAATTTTTAGCAAATAATTTGCCATGGAGAACACTGTATAGTGTTTTTCATAGATTCAAACACTTATATGGAAATCATGAGAAAATTTTTCAAAGGTACTGTCCATATCAAAAGCTCAATGCATTCATGTAATATTAATTACTAATGTATCTTATAGATATACATTAGCTGAAGATAAGAAAATTTTATCTTACATCGAGAAAAAGCAAAATAAGGAAAAAGTATACAGATTTTCAGAATTAAGTAAAATGTTGGGACGTTCAAGACATTCAGTATGGTCACGTTATCAACTGCTTAAAAGGATGCAGCAAGATGAAGACCGTAAGTTTCTTTCTAAATATTGCAATTTTTATAATATATATATAATAATAATAATAATAATAATAATAATTGTAATAAAACTAATTCAATCGCGCTTTATTGTAGCATCGTCTGAAATCAAATGGACATTATCTTTAATTGGTAAATTTATAAAAACTCTCATGTGCATAACATTATGTGAGACGGTGGAGGATTTAAAAGATGCTATTATCCCAAAACCGGTTTGGCGCAAATTAGAAGAAAAGCTAGGTATACACCATAATACATTGAAGAAATTCTGGATATTTCAATTGCACATGCAATTATTTTGTCCAGAACCTATTTATTTAAATGATATAAAAATAAAATTAATTGAATAGTAAGTTAATAACCCTTCATAATATAGAAACTTCGTTATATCTCCTAACATAAGTAATTATTTTTTAATATAAAATATAGTAAATCTGCTATATGTATACTGAAAATTATATTGCAGCATTTATGGAAAAGGAATTTCGAATAGTCGAGAAATAGTCTGGTCAAATGTAGCGAAATATTTTGATGGAGTTACTAATATCTTTTTGTGTAAAATATTTTTTTATCTTGTGCAAGAAGCTGCTCTAAAAATAAATACAAAAAACTTTACTGGTAAGTTTTTAAATTAATAAAATTATGAATATTAAATGCTTTGTTTTATAATAATAATAATTTTCACTTCGTATTTTTTTAGACATCGTGGAGTACTTATATGATGAAAAGATACAAGATATAAAAAATGAATCGACTGATAAATTTCTTCCTAGACTCTTTTATAATGGAAAAGTTAAAATTATAGACGAAGACTTGAACGAAGATATCAAGTATATAATAGAATAGGAAAAGATAAATTAAGCATCATGAATATTTTCTCATATTATTCATATTTAAATTACATCGTCATACATATAAGTTTCTACAAACTTTTTTAGTTTAGAAAAATTCGAAAAATAATATATTTACACCTATCTTTAAAAACACATTGCTATAATTTATTCAATAATATTTATGCAGTATACATACATTCCAATATTTTTCTTATACAGTTTAGAAAACCAAGATTTAAACTTTGTTCTTCTTTGATTCCTTTTCCAACGCCTTCTCCTTTGCCCTTTGATATAGAGGCACTAACTTGCCCTCTTTAGCAAGCATTTTGAGAAGCTCCATTATCAATGGCAAATAATTATGCTTCCTTCTAATATTCTCAATCTGATATCTTTTAGATTTTCGAATTTCTTTCTCAATCAATGTTTGTAAACGTTCCAATTCTGCTGGATCACAGACATTTGCTATTTGTCGTTCATAAACTACTTTTCTATCTGTTACTATTGCCATTAAATTAAAATGTATTTCTCCTTCGTTATATCTGCAAACATAAATTGTACAATTACAACATGAAACGAATGAATACATTAACCAAGTGATATTTACTTGTTTATTCGTTTCTGTATTATTGGTTTAGCTGATTGAACCCATTGATCTCCAAGTGGACAAGGACCTAAATCCATAGGTCCATCTTTTAATCCATCTAACTCATATAACCGACCGTCAATAGGAACATAGCTCACGAAATGAAATACGTCATCATCTTTAGATGCTTGTTTTGAATCATATTCAAATATTGTTTGTCTACAATAAATAATGTTTATTTTATGTCACATATATATACATATCATATATATATTTTTAACATTAAGATATGCAATACACACACACGCGTGCGCGCACACACACACACACACACATTGTTATATGAAAAATACCTTGAGAAAGAATTATGTACTTCTCTTATCACATCAGAATTACTAAGAGCAAGACCCCTCATGTTAGCATCAAAACTTTGACAAAAATTTTTAAATTCTTCCAAATTTGGTCCTAATGATACGTCAGAATGTTTGCAATTCAGTAATACACTTAAGATTGCTTGCGTTGCACAAGCATTATTAATCACCTAAAATTTTAAATATTTTTATCCTCTAATTCGCTATTGAGTAATATTTAATAGTAATTATAAAAAATACCTGTTTTGCAAAAAAAATTTTATCCAACCTATTATCTAAAACAATACTTCCAGAGGGTTCGTCATCTTGCACCCATTTGAACAAAAATATCAATCCATGTATAGGCCTAGTAAATAACAAAATTATTATTAACATATCATAAAAAATAGGAGATTAATTAATTTAAATTCATTTATTTTCTTCAAAAGTTTGCATGTATGTGGTTATAAGCTTATAATTTTAGATTTAAAATGAAGTTTTTACTATATTGTTATTGTTTATTATCAATGCGATAGGATATTAGATTACATTATAATTTAAGACATTAGTTTACACTACCAAATAAAAATAAATCAATATTAAATAGGTTATGTTATATGAACAAAATACTCACTTCAAATTATCAAATTGCTCATCATCCAAACTCCATAATTCTTCCACTTGGGCACCTTGAACACCTTTAATAAAGAGAAATTATATTAAATGCCTTGGAAATGTATAATCTTACAAGAAATAACAATCCAAAATGCAAGTGTTCAAAGCAACTGTCGCTAGACACAGATACCTTCTAGCATAATCATATATAAATTATTTTCAACAAAATTAAAGTAATTAGAAGCAAATTTAAATAAAATCAATCAAACTTTACCGAATTCTTTTATTAATTCCGTAAAAACTCCAGGATCGCTTTCAATAAGACACCAATTGCCCGCTGAGTCCGCCATGTTTCATTTGTTTGTGACGCTCCAAAATGTAATACTCACTACTCACTACTTATTCTTAATACTCATCTACCGCTTTTACAATTGGAACATGCATACCTACAAACCGATTTACATTGTAATATCACAATGTAACGAAAATTGTTTCCTTAACCAATATTTAACTTAGCATTATGGAAATTAATATTCATACACATTTGAAGAAAAGTAAAAATAAACATTGAAACAATATAATTCAAGTTCGAAGTCTATTGTATAATGGATCACTATAACTTGAAAAAATTAATTAAACAGTTAAGAAATATCAGTATGAACTTGACAGAATTGAACAATTCAAGAGCAGGAATATCATACATTGTTATGAAATAGAACAGACGAAAACAACTTCCCAGCATTAATAAAATATTAAAAAGTATTTACACAAAAATATGTAATTTCATGCTTTCAATTTTTTTTAAAGCTTCTATTACACTAAAGATGGTATCTTGTAATTAAGATTGGTTAATTAAATGATCATAATTGGGGGTTGCATATAGCATCTTAAACATAAAAGTTTTACTCAAATTGCAAGCACAGCCTGATTTATTAAGTGATTGGAATAATAAAACATGAAAAAGTTATATAATCCTTTCTTAATCATCAATCAATATTATAACACTAAAATACAATTTACACTATGTACAAGCAATAAATTAATGTTTCAAAATATATTAACTAATTATCATTTACGCTGCTTATCAATTCGCATTATTAATAAGTCGTTCAACAAGTAAAATACACTTAATTTACAATAAATTTGAGAATATAGTTTATGCGATAGAAGTAAATTAAAATAATTTTGAATAAAAATATTTTGATTATTGGTGGAGTGATAAAAGGAACTAATAAAAAAAAAAGAAATTGTAGAAAAAAAAAAGTACATCAATAAATCACACATACTAAATGTACATACATTGGTAATACAGATGAACTATTTTTATTTTTATACTTTATAGATAAATCTTGTATTAAATCCAATTTTTTCATAAGTGATCACAAGCAGTGATAGCATTTGGCTAAAAATTTTATTGAAATGCTCTTGCTGAAATATCGTGATACGTGTAATGAGAATCGCATAAATCTATGACGAGACACTATATGCTGGTTGTATATATTAACATTTCTCGTTGAAGCACCTAACATTGCATTGATTTCGATATTAGTTATTATTTTCTGTTTGACATAATGACGACAGAATATCCTCATACCGCCGCATATTTGTTTCAAATGTTTCCAACTGTTTCGTAAGATCTCCGACTTGTTCTGCAAGTGTTCTTTCCTCCATAAAAGCTTGAAGCTGCGGTGCACTTTGACACTCACGATAAAATGCTCCTAAATCGCTATTGGTGTTTGTTATTGCGAAGGGAGTCTTCTGTAATTGCAACATTTAAAGAGTTTAGTCAAACATTTCTAGTATCTTAAAAATATAGGAACGTTAATTACCAAATCTACCATAATAAAATCATCGTTGGCACTGGTCATTGAACAACTACTCCTTCTCGATCCATTTTGAGAGTTACACTTTGACGTTGTGTTATCATTTGTAAGTCTTTCATTGTTTCCATTGCTGCTATCCGTAGCAATGATTGTTGTTGCAGTCTTTGTACTCGTGGTCTCAGCCACTGAGACTGGAGGAGGTGAGGTTTGTCTAGGAGTTAGCAAAGAGCTGAAAGGTACATCTGGTATAACAAAATCCTCTTCGTTAACAGTGACAGGCTTATTGACTACAAATGCTCCAACCTTGATAGTATCACTAAGCGATTTCGACGTTTCTTCGCTAAAATATGAATAAAAAAATGTTTCAATTAATCCAATAGAAATTTCAACATTCACTTCACTTACCTTGGTTGATACCTAGCATGACGAGGACTCAAGTCAGAATGAAAATGATCACTTTTTAACATTATTGAATCACGACCAGTATGAGTAGGAGATATAGTCATTTTAGTCCTATATGATACTGATAAATGAATTGTCCCTACTGGTGTGCACAACTGACCTACCCTAACATGTTTGTAATTATCACCTGCAAAAAAATTGCAATATGTTAAAAATATTATCAATATTATAAGTAAACTTATAAATATTGAATTTATTTAAAAAGAAAAAATTAGATTTTAATATAAGATTGATCTATTCTGTACCTAGTGTATGTAGCTGCGGTTCTCCCATATAAATCCTATAACAAATAACATAGGAATCCGGACCTTGCCTCCTACTTAATTTATACGCTGGAGTAATTCTTGATACAGATAATAACGATTTGAGTAAAATACCCATTCTATTATATACTGTATATGTTACTCTTACAGTAGGATCACTATGCTCTGGCAATACACCCAAACTCCATGTTTCTAAAACCATTGTATCACCTTCAACAGTTCTTAATGAAATTTCAATGCAAAGAGGTATGGTTGAATTTACTATTTCTCCACATAGTGCTCTTTTAGCTTCGGCCAAAACTTCTGGTAGATCATGAATAGCAAGGTTGAACTGTATAATAAAAGGATACATAAGTAGGAAACTATAAACATCTTGATTAACATATTGGAATTAATATAAATATTAACTACATGTTTTCAGTTATGTATTATACATCAATAATAATTTATGCGTTTGTTCGTTATGAATTTTGTATTTGCACAAATTGTTTTTAAACTTTCCTTCAGTATAAAAACCAATAAAATGCTGTTTTAACATATTGAATAAATAAAATATAATTTCATTTAAGAAATTCAAAAAAAGAATAAAAAGATATTAAAAGACAAATATGTGCATTATCTATAACACATATATGCAATCAAAATTATTATAAATAGAAGAGCTTACCCAATCTGTTCCAGATGAATTTGGCTTGCATTTTGTGCTAACCTTTTCACCTGACCTCGACTGCACAATAATTTGTGCAGCCTTTAATGCCAAAAATTTGGTGAACTTGTCCAAGTCCTTTTTGTCTTGCGTACTCAATTTTAACGTGGACATTTTAACGCTGTTATTTTTTTATGAAGTTCCTTTCAAAGAAACACAAATGTCCAATCAAAAACATCGAATTCCACTAAACTGAATAGAATTTTGAACATGCCAAAGCATTCTTGTCTGTGAAACTACATGGTAAAATCGCTTTTGACACTCGCACGTGTAAACCATTGCACTCGGATTGGCAAACGATTTCTCCTCTTTCTATGATTCGCTAATGCACATAGTCCAGCCGAAAAACGATAATTTAACGACAGCATAAACATCATATCGTTGCATTGTGTTGCGTACAGCTGCGTGGCAGGTGACACAAATTAGATCGATTTTGTTAACTAGAATCTAGATTATTGTTGATCAATTATGGAGACAAATTCGAAAGTTTTACTCGAATCGACTGATCAACCTGAATATCGCTTTTCTCGAATAATACGTGCAACTATCGAGTATATAGTTCTTATTTCGCTATTTTTATGACACACTGTGAATCGATTTTATTTCGTGTCGCAATTACCTTAAGATAGGAAGCGTTCACATGAATAACATACGACCCTGAATTTGCTGAGTCAGATGTAAATTGAACTTTTTAAATATAATTTACATTTACACGAAAGACAGAAACACAATAAACGCTTCCTTGTTAAAAGTTCAAAGTAAATTTCGAACTACAGTACACGCCGTGTTCAGAAAATGACTGCCGATGCTATTTCATTTTACGCCTTACATCTGGTAAATAAATCTATCATTATTAAAGCATAGAGTTTTGTAAATTATAGTAAAATATTAAAAAGTTATTATTTGTTACTTTTTTGATCGCAAATTAATTTCTTTTTTTTTAATTTCCGGATAGATTATTATATAATGTCAACGTTCTATCAGCTGATTGGTTAATCGAATAATGTACAACAGCTGATCAAACTGAAACATCGTTTTCAAAGTATGATTCATACTACTCGTGTCGCCTTCTTTTGTTTCGTTTCTTCTAGGGAAGTTTTTCTATTTCCCTATATTTTTTACAGATTTTGATTGCCTCAAAGGGATTTAGTTATAATTAACTTTGTTCAAATACATTATCTAATTTCGTCCTTTCATCAAATAATTTATAAATTCAAGTAAATCAGATAAATTATGATCTAATTGTTACATTTAGCGATATACAAACATAAAGGACAGAGTAACGTTTAAAATTAATTAAACTATATTTTTATAACATTAAATGAACTTTTCTCTATAAATTTATCGCTAATATAATATATAATATAGTTCTAAACTAACATTTGCAATTAGATTAATAATCTATACATAACATTTAATATGTTTTATTCCTCATAATTTTTAATAGTGTAAAAGATAGAAACAAACATAATAAACAAAATTGCCTTGAATATAAATTTATATATATACTTCTGTCATGGAAAACAAAAATTACAAATATAGTTCTTATTACAAAATCTATCACTAACATTATAAAACAGTAGTATGTTATAATATGTAGTAATGAAAAGCGCTCGAACAATATAAATACGTATACGTATAGAAAGACAATTTTTACATTGCAAGCGTAATCAAAAGATGCTAGGATGCAATCCTTTTCCTACGTGATTAGGACAAGTTAATAATATTTAGTTTTCTTAACAATAAATCATAGTTTCAACATTGAAATTAAGATTATTATCGTATCTCTTTTAATTTCTGCTCTGGAGATAAAAAAGAAATTATCACTTGTTCGTGATCGATTTTGAGGTATACTCTTCTATCGATGTATGATTTGAGGTCTATTTTATAACCATAAAATTGGCCTTCTATCTGCGATGTTCATATTTAGTGCTTATGTTGCAAATGCACAGTGGTTTTCGTAAAAACTTTACGTACGGCAATTGAAGTGAAATTTTGTGAATGTAGATACGTATAATTATAATATATATGTGTTCATGTACAGAATTATCCTTGTATACATATAGTTACAAGAAAATCTGAAAGAAGATAAAAGGGACAAGTGAGACAAAGAACATGAGTACATATACATTGTATGATTGCACATAAGGATGTAAGTGATCTGACGAGATAATTAAGACTGGTATAGCAACAAAAGTAGTTTATTGAATATTATGTACGAATCCTGAATGATGTAATGACACCACGTGACTCGCAACGTGGATGTTGAACATTGGCATTTCACCTTATATTATTTTTTGTGAGGATTTGTTATATACCTTCTGTCTCTTATTACGCTACAAAATATCTCATCTATAGATCAGAGATGTATATGAAAAATAACAGATATATGATATACTTTTAAAACATTTTTTTTTTTTAAATGCAAATATCAAAAGGTAAAGACGCAAGATACCTCGTTGATAGCATACGATATTGCGTCGTGAAATATCTCGTTTATGAAAGATTTCGGTATAAATTTGTACACGAAATATCTCATCCGCAAATGTGAACAGATTAAGTCATTTCTGCGACTTTGTTATAATACAAAAATGTTTCTAATCATGATATAAAAAAGAAATAATTAATTGTTTCTTGTAATAATATTTGCAATGTTCAATATAAGAAAGCCGTTACTTTTATGGTGGACTGTACAGTCACACCACACAGCATGCCAACTGCAATGGAAATTTCCACTGAAGCAGTCGATTGCCACCACCTTGTAGACGCTTTGTAGCCGCGCCTAAAAACCAGATTACGTCCGCTAGGAGACTAAACCGAAGGCCATCCTTATATTTTTAATCGATTAATTTCAATTGGCTAGATTTGCGGTCTTCTGAGGCATCTAGTAATTTAACTGCATTCTTTTCAATATAAAATTTAATTACAAATGCCAACGACCGTTTTCTTTGGAGTATATTTGAATTTTTAATATTATAAGAATTTTTTTATAATATTTTATTTAATTCATGTCGACTTTGTTTTCTAGAATGACAACGCAATACAAATGTTATATTACTTGAATACTTATGTTACTATGAATTACTATGAATTTGAAATCCTCTCTATAGACTATATATGCGCTATATGCACTACAGATTTTAAATGTAATTATAGTACAAAGTTTCTTTTTTATTCAATGACATAAAAAAAGCCAGTACTGATCTAAGAAATAAAATTGGAAGAAAATTTAACAAACAATTTTGGGCTAGAAAAATAATATACATCGTAATTAAAGTAACGTTCCATAAAATCGTTTATATGTAATCATTGTTTATTCGTATCCCTTTCTTAATAAAACTTGTGTACATTACAGTTAAGGTTTCCTGCGCTGTGATTCCGAGGAGTGCCATTATCAGCGTGCAATGTTTCCATTCGTGGAATTTTTGGCGGCAACGGGTAAATATATAAATAAAAAGTAGAATTTTAGATCAATCCGAATGTACATAAAGAACTGAATAAAATAATACTGTTAAGCATATATATATATATATATATGGATTAATTAATTGGTATCATTCAATCATAAATTGGCTGTAATTGCAATCGTAGTGACATAAACACAGTTGCGATGACAAGTTGACTTTATTCATAGAATAAGAGCTGTACACTTTGATCGAAAATAAACTCCATCAAACCGAATATGCAAGAACTACTTTATATTCTATAGGAACATTAATTTTATTTTTAACTCTAATATATTTTATATGTGATAGAGTTACGATCAAAGATACTAAAGATGTGCTGCGTTTAAAGTAAAATTATTCCACATCAAAATGTAGAGCCTCTTATGCGAACAAAGTTCGAAAGGAAATTGCGGCGTAACGAGGACATGAAATGGCCATGGAATGATGACGCAAAAGGAAAAAACTTGCTTTTGACTTTTCTCTGACGTAGAATCGTTCATCTCGATGAGAAATACGTTAGGAATTTTAAGCTGAAAATGTCGCGGCAGACGTCTCAAGAATAGAACGTCGTATGCGATCTACGTTAGGAACATCACTTACTTTTGACAGGAAATGTACTCGGGGGTCGAGAGGCCTCGCATGGCCTGGTCCCCTCTCAAGATAAGAAGGCCTAAGGGGCCCGGTTGGACGTTTGCCATAGCGTTTGCAATACTTCCAAGTCTGTGTATTAGAAACGTACTCTGTTCGATCAAGCCAGGACATGATCAACCACATGTAACGAATGTCCTTCCTTCAAAAAGATTCATCCTTTATAATTTGAGGTTTCGTATACGATTCGAAAGTGCAAAAGCAACGAGAGAATCGCATACTCCATTAGAGGTTATGTTTTAATTTGATATGCCCGATATCCGTACAGGACACGAGTAAGCTTTACTTCCTTACTGAGTTAAACGTTGGAAAAAGTCTATAGTATTTTCGCTTAATAGAATTGCAACTTTGTCTCAATTCGAGGAAGCGTTAACATATTTTTAATTTTTCACGTGTTAAATCTTTAGGTTGTATGCTCTTTTTTGAGAGTAGGAAAGATAATTTACGCATGATTAAGGAAAGTATTAATACTCCAATTATGTTACACGATCGTCGAGTTTCACCAAGCATTGGATGATGTTACAAAGAAATACGAAAAGTTCATAAGACATTTTATAAAACATTATTAAGTCCGTATCAGTAAACTCTATATTATGCCAAAAAAATGTAATTACAGGATATCGCAAAACTTTCAAATAAAAGCTTTAGTACACATAGGTTTCAGTGAGATAATTATTTGTTTAAACAAATCTTTATTTTCTTCATATTCGCCTATACGAATTTTTTCAGTATCAAATAGTGCAGAAAGAGAATTCTACTAATATGTAGGTAAGAGTAAAACAAAATTTGAAACTGCGTATTACAATAAAAGATCTACGCAAGCATTAAAACACAAGGTCGAATTTCGTACGGACATACATATCTATGGCGTGAAGTCACGTTTATGACTGCAATATAAGCACGTGTTGCTACGTATCCGCTGCTATTTTACGAAGATAACGTTAGTAAACGACACTCAAGTAGCAGTTATAATTATTATGACCCGATCTTTTTCCCGACATCAGTAGATTTTTTGATCCGACAACGCATTGTGCAAAATGAAGAAATAAAAGAATAAAAAAGATCGAAGATAAGATAAGATTAATTATTAATGTCAACTGTTGATATAATATTGTTACACACATTGTTATTGTAATAATGCTGTACACAATACTATTATTTATCAGCTTTTAATATAGATAATAATACTGCTATGACACATTTATATTACAAATATCAATATTCTCATGAATATTATCGTATTATCATGCACCTGGTTATTACATTATTACATATTTACATACAAAGACCTGTGTGTACATACAAAGACTTATCGTGTGTAAACTATATTTATATATCTCTTGTTTTATTTACGAATGTATGCTAAAATGCTCTTACATATTTTTACTTCTACAACGACCGAAATTGGGGTTCAACTGGCTGTTCCTTAGAGTGTTAGAATGTGCAAATTGTTCATTTATAAACGTTAAGTAACTGACGGTACTTTCCACCGATAACGCCAAAATGTTTCAACCGCGTGTTATGCAATTGCAGAATTATGTAAGCAACAGTTTCTCAACACTTTGTAGTCATGTTTGTAGTTTGTAGTATTATATCTCCCAATAATAAAAATTTCGTATGTGTTGTGTATATTCGAGGTATAAATATGTTTTAGAAACGTTGCAAGTCGTCTGAATTTTTTGGCTTATTCTTTTAAGTTATAACGAAGTAATTTATAGATCACACAATCACGAATTGCTTAATTCTGTTAGTTAGCGAGATGCTGAATAGTAATTATGTACTACTTTCTAGTCAGTATCGGGGAAAACTGGTTTTAATAAATACCTAAACTTCCATAAGATAAAAGAAAATCGATCGAGTTTTATCACGCAGATTGAATATGTATGCTAACAATAAATGATTGGTAACAGCACCTTGTCGTAAGCGTCACTGATTAAAACTATGAGATTATATTGTTATCAGACCTTAACAATGCTAGAAGGAAGTATGTATTCGTATGTAGCTCAATTCGTCTTTGTATATAGTTATCAATTTACGGTATCTCCAGTATAGTAATAAATCAGTAAATCTTCGCGTGATCGCCGATCAATCTCTGCTATGCTCTAACGAGTGCAATAAATCACGACAACGAGACTAATTTGTTGAGAATGATTTTCATAAACGACAATAATACAATCTGTCACGAAGTACATACGTGCGAGAAATACTGTATCGTCAAAGCGTATGTAAATCATTAATACCAATACATTGGACGATTGTATTGAATTTCATTAACAATATCTTCTCAATTACAAGCAAGATAATATAAAGCAATAAAAAAGAAAAAAAAAGAAAAGAGAAAGGAAGCTCCCTCATCTTCCAAGCCATTTAGTAGCTGTTACCGAATTTTCTATGGACCTTAGGTAACGTTTTATATAGCACATATACGACGAAACTTATAGTTACACACAGAAACAAAGTCGGATATAGTGACGCAACGTAAACAACATCATCGACATAATAGCCTATTTTCCTCCACTGAAAACAAAGTTCAAGTTTCAAGGACGGTGTTGTTCGCACAAGGATAGATTTCGTCCTGGCGCGACGATTTAACCAAATCTGGCCTGGATACACACGCGCGTCCGATTCAAGGGATTCACGTGGGCGAAGGACCAATACCATTGTGATGCTTTCGCGAAGTTTTTGCATGTATCTGCGTCATCGTCGTCCATCTATCTTATTGCGACCTATATACAGGCCTTGGAAGCATCGATCGCAGACAGTGAGGCGCTCTGAAAATTCTCATTTGAATTCTGTCCGATTTTCGCACATCCTTGCAATATCTTTGGATTGGATCGACGAACGATCCATCATAAATAGATGGTGTTTTTTAGATGCTGTGACATCGATGGATGGTTCGATAGACAAATGTATGTACTATTTATCGAGTGTGTGCTTACAGTTTTGTTTGCGCAAAATGTTCGGGATTCTGCGGGTTGTTTGTTTGTGCATGGATATTGATAGTGTGATCGATGTGATAGGCAGCCTCGTTTGACAGGCAAATGAAGCAGTTCCTTGGAATGGATTCGAGATTTGAGAATGTATGATGGAATCTTTATCATAGAAAACAGCTTCTATTATTTATGTGTAAATACTAGCCTCGTAAAGTCTTTTCTTAAATGATGTACACTTACTGCTGGATATTTGAGTTCAATTTTGTATGGTGTCGGATGTGAGATAGAAACGCTTTTTGTTACGCTTCCGTCAAGCAAGATTATCATATCGGGACGAATAAATGAAATCTCAGGTAATGATAGTGTCGGTGATTAGAAATCACTGGCGCATTTGCAGTTACGAAGTTAATCCGTGCGATAAAATACGATTAAAATAAGAATGTCTGCAAAACTTTTGCAATGAGTAGAAATGAAATGGAACATGGACAGTATCTTGTGCACCGCGATCGAGTATGCACGGTATCAAGTTTTTGCATTTAAACTCGGTATATTAGATTATAATGAAAATTTGAATGGATACTTTCACCAGAAATCGTTGATGGATATACAATTTCCCCGTCATTAAATTTTTGAAAGTTATGTTTTAAAAGACAAATGAACTAAAAAGAATGAGGATAGGCGACGAAAATATAACATTATAATGGAATGTAGGTTACTCACGTATTTAAATTTCTTAATTTTCGACTATTTTGACATTTAATCGGGAATGCTCGTTATAAATTATAAATGCTTATATCGTTATAAATCGTTATAAATGCTCGAGTATAATCATATACAGTTTGAATATTTTCTAAACAATACGGTAATCAAAGCATTTTCAATAATGCAAGTATGTTTACTTTTTGGGGACATGAAGTAACTAAGTAGGAAAGATAAATTATAAACATTTATCCAAAATATAAATATACGCTCGTGTAAGTGGTACATACATATATGATACATGCGATGTTACATATATCAAAACGGTGTTCTCAATGCGCCACATAGAGGTCACCCATATTCTTATTTCTAACTAAGCTAAACCTAACCTATACTTTTATTCAAATAGAATACATGAGTAATAGTATCTCGATAGTTTTATTCTTCTTCTTATTCTGCCTGGTGAAATCTACAGAATGTTTCTCAGATCAACAATCAGTACGATGTACGAACGGATACAAGCAAAAAAGTTAACTGAAGACAACGAGATTCATTCTAGCTGCACGTTCTGACAAAGGAAACCGAGTAAGTACGAACCTCGCAAATTCCTACCGGATGGCCTCGTAGTGGAAAATTTTCTTTCGTGTGGACACGTTGTGAAACGGAGCCAAGCGAGTTTCGCATTACCTACGATATCAGCGTCGTTAAATTCAAATCTTGAGCGTAATATCGTATTGCCGTGACAAAGCTTCGCTGCGCCACCGGTCAACGGTTTCGTATTTGATTGTGGCGCGATCTTTTACACGATGCCACCGCGAAAATATGCGTAGCCAACAAATCCACATGCTTCACGGGCGCAACAACGTATACGTTGATTAAATTCGTTCTGATTACGACGTCGTATCTGCTCAATATGAAAATAACGCGGTTGCTTTAACTAGATCAGTGTTGGATCTCGTTCATTCACTGGTATGATTAGTATTTGTGTGTCTTTAATTTGACATAAGTTTACTTACGTTCGACACGAGGTTATGAAATTTATATTTATATATATTTTAAAATTTATACCTTTTGATTATATGGAAGTTGTTGACGTTTGCATTTAGTACCGATTAATTTCATAGTTAGGATGAAAGTGAGAAAGTGAGATATGCAGTGGCTCATGAAAATATTTGAACACACCGCACAACTTTTTTATGTTACATGTATATTATGTGCATTATACATTTGTTGAAACTTTTATACATTTTACACATTTTCAGATCCGTTCTAAATTTTACCAATATAATCACGATACAGTGCTAATGAGATTTCAAGATGTTTTGTATGATATATACGTAAAAAGTTTCTAGAAGCGTTCGAATGCTTTACATTCGATTAAATACTTTATATTTATGTTCGAGTTACTGTATATTTCAAAGATATTTCATAGGATTTGATATCTTTCCAATGTTGCTCATTTTATATACAAATTTCTGGTGCTATCAATTAAACGGAAGAATGACTGAAACAAGCTGCAGAAAAATAAACATCATATATCCAAGTGTATAAAAATCTTGGCAAGGTAAGTAAGATACTGTGTTAGCAGCTCATAGATTTTGAATGCGATGGACATCCACAAAGCATATTAATGTTTTGCGATCTTAAAACGAAAGAACGTCGTTCTGGTACATGCATAAATAGCGTGTATTTGTCACGCACAAGTCATACGGTAACGTCGTGTCAACTACTTGCAGTTTTTGCATATGAAAGGGCGTGTCGTCGCATAAAAGAATCACATCTTTCGTTTTAATGCGATTGGGATGCGTAACACGCGCCGATTTTTTATTCTGAATCAAAGACAACGAAATTTTACATGAGTAAAAGATTTCATTGAGCAGTGGCTTAAAAAAAAACGACATCTCTAAAGTATTTTTGCCACAAACAATTCGATCCGTATTGAAATTTAAATTTTGTGTAACTCTTTTTTAAAATTCCACTCGAGAAAGAATGAAATTTTCATATCAAAGTGTGCAGCAAAGTTGTTGAAATTGTTGTTCAGCGAATTGTAATTAATTCTTAAAGTAAAAAATATTCCATCGTATTGTAGATGGAGGTTGCAGCTGTTGTTGCAGTCCCTTTTCTCCATTTTACCTGAAATTTTCTTTCTTTATCGTTGAAAAGGGTCAGTTTTTAATCTTTTCCTTGAAACGAGTTTGTTAGCCTTTATCTTGCTGCTTAAGTGACACTAAATTTTCCTCGAGAGGTAAATCATTGTATTAGTAATCCTTTGTCGAATACATTTGGTGACTAAACGCTAAAGAATTACAACTAACTTTTGGTTATTTTTTGTTTATTTTTTTTTAAATGTTGAGAGTCTGAAAAAGACAATTATATTTTTTTCTACTATTAGATAGGCACGGTAAAATATTGTTTGTTGTACGAGGTGAAACGCGAAGTTATAAATCGGTTAGAAAATGATGAAACCGTATTCATCTAGCTGAATACGATACTCGAAAGTGAACAGTCTTTGACGTGAAAAAAGTATGGAATGTGAAGCACGATGAAAATATACAAAATTGTAGTATAGTTGCGAAACTGTTTCGCACTCTTTAATAATTCTCTATTAATAATTGCCAGACACAAAAATTTGTCTCGAAGCTATTGGACATATCCAAATGAATTCGATGCGTTTTGACGACGACGATGATGATATACGAGAAACTTCGATTAAGAGAAAACCAAGCCAACGCACTCCGATTCTAAAACTAATTTTTGTTCGTAGATCGAGCTAACAAAAAATAACGACGGAGAACCAAAGAGGAGAGAAGAGGATAACGAAAAAAGAAATTAATTAAGCCGACGATTTATTCGCGTCTGTTATTACCGGTCGAAAACGCCGCTCGATAATGTTAATGCGTCGATTGGTCTGAGGGATGCCGACAGCTGTTCCCGTAATTGACAGAGGTGAAAGAGACGTCTGCGGCAATTCGCTCGAAGCAAGGAGTCAACGATGCCGTTAACCTCGATCCCGAATCGGCCAAGTAGATCGGTACCGATTTACGTTGATCGAACGAATCGACATAACGTCGACGATGATTCTTTCGTTTCTAATCATGGATTCGACCTATGCCCACTATGTTTATTATTAGGCGATGGAAACGAACGAGTGTACGTGTACGAACGATTACGCGAACGTTAACCGGAGGTCTTGCTAAGGCGGCTCGATTCGAGCAGGAGTAATTAAGGAGCGCGTCGGCCGACTGGTTTCGATCTTAATTCTTTATTTGACGAATGCCAGTTAGGCGACGCTGTTTCTCTAGGATTCCATCGCGAGAAACACAGTAGTCGCGCAAAGAAACGGAAAACCTAACCCCAATCAGGATATTATGCGGGAAAATCCAACGCCAGTGACTGCCAAATTAATGGGGATCGTTCGATTCTTTAGGAAAAGTAAAGAGGTTGTATTTTATAATTACTATTTATATATAATTAATATTTTATAATACAATTTCCTCTTATTCCGTTCAAATGTTTGTCCGTTTGTTGCTTGGGAAGCTAGTGTACGTTAGCGCTTTTCCATAATAAGGAAGTAGGAATACAAAATACAAACTGCCTTACTATTTTAATTCAAATGCTGCTTCCGAAGGAAATGAAAATAACGTTGCTATATCGTATAACTAATTCTTTATCGAAATCAAATACGCTCTAATTTTTCTTCATCAGCTTTAATCCGTATTCTATTTCGAACAAGAAGGTACGTCGACATTCGTGATGATACGTTTATCGATATTGTTAACAAAAGCTGTTTATTACGTGTAAAACGATATTGCGTGCATTCCGAGAAGACACACAGCACAGATACGCAAACGTTGAAGTAACAGACACAATAAAAGGAAGTGCAAATTGAAAAAAAGAAAAAAGATGATTAAGACGCATCGCTTTAATCTGCATTTTGCGCACACATCGATAGCAAGGTGTCAACGATGTTATTAACCCTGATCCTCGGAGAATTGGAACAGGCTCGAAATAAATAACGATGAGGTCATAAAATTGACGAATCTTGAATGTTGACACGTGCGCGAGCGGTTATCTCAGCGGTGTCGATGAAACGGGAAACGGAAAATATGCGAAATTATGTGAGTCACCTATCACCGTGAGAATACGTATTCGTTAAAGAACCGTATTTCAGCCGTTGGTCGTATTTTATCTTGCTCGTACGAATTTTGATAAAGATCGTTGAAACCAGTTTCGTGGAAGGAGCTTTTAAATTGCGTTTAAATCAATTCTAGAACTGCAGCCATGGGCGAGATTCCAAATCATACGAAAATATGACTAAATGTCCGATGCATTTAAATATTTCCAACGACATCTTCAATCAAAGTATGAGACGACGTATTGTCATGACGATATCGACATGTACGAGCGCGATTATTTGAAAGCTATTAAGAAAATGTTTCATATGTTACATATGTTACATATGTACATATGTTACATATGTAGGTATTCGCGTGGCATGCGATAAACTTGCTTATGGATAGTGGATAATGAAATCCGGTAACACCGCGAACAGATAATCAAATTCCATGATTGATGATCTACGTCGTAAAATAATCAAACGAAACTGTTATTTTTAGCCAAGGATATTTACGACTTCAAATATTATCTTTATTTTAGAACGTTGTCTGGAGGAAGAAAACCATGAATGAACGTATATATTTCGTAATTCTTGATTCAGATCGCAGCAAGCCAAGAAAACAGTTCTTCCTTTTCGTCGTCGAGAGTGAAAAGAGAATGAAATAAATTATAGTTGCCAAGGAATTTCAGAATCGATAATCCGTGATTCTGCGCTTTTAACGCGTATTATATATGATTTGCTGTTTCGTTCCTTTTGCTACTCGGACGATTCGTCACGAGAAACGATTTAGCCGATTTGAAGATTTCGAAAGGACTATCGAGATGGCTATTGAATCGCGAAAGGAAGTATGCACGTATAACACGTGTAAGTGAAAAGGTAATTTTATCTCTAGCACTCTTTGTGCCTAAGAAACGGTGCTGTAAATTTATGTTATCGATTATTTTTTTTTTTTCGCTAATATTTTTACTCACAGTTGCAATATGTACATATAAGTTTGTGCATTATCGATTGCATGGAAAACATCACTGATATTTATTATTCTTAAATTTATAGACATCTATAGATAAACTAGAGTCTTATGGAGATCTACAGATAAACGTCCAAGACTACGGAATTCCTTATTGTCGAGGGATTAAGAAATAACGAAATTCCAGAATTACGTCTTTTCTACGAAAACTCATAGTCATTCGTTTTCCCACTTTTTGCGCAGAGACGTTACTTTTATTCAATAAAAGTTTCCGTGACGATTAACAGGGAAGATATTGGAACGTCCTTGGAAGAAACGAAGCAAATGTATACAACTATGCGCTAGTTGGCAAAATTTCATTTTAAATGAAATCGCCCTATCGATACTGAGAAACAACATTTCCCCCTTCTGCCAAGAGTTACGGCAAACAGATCGATTCGCATCGGCCGTGTGTCCTTTGGTCCGATTCCAGATTCGGTAACCGGTGATTTTACGTTACGACCAATTCCACACTGAACGACAACGATTACCGATTGACTCCGACACAGGATAATAGGGAGTTAACGAATGGAGGGAAAAGTTAAAGAGCGTGGGGCGCGCGAGGAATTTAGAAATTCAGAGATTCAGAAATTCCTAGGAAGCGTTACGGCGCTGGATGTGCCAATCTGCCGATATCGTTAACCTTGATTCTATAGCAAGCCGAACATCGGCCGATACAGGACGATTATTAAGCCTGATAGGCGGATAATGATGCAAAAATGCGTTCGACGTAAATGGATTTGGCATGTGCGATGGGAGTGGCGAATGGTTTCGCAGGCGAAAAAGGAGACGGGTGAAAGAAAAAGAGGTAAAAACGAGCGTCACGCGTCGAGCTCGAGGAGGGGGTGAGACGTATAGACGAGAAGGGAGAGGGGAGATGGAAGAATCGTTCGGTTAGTTGATGTTATGTGACGGAGAAACGAGAAAGAGAAAGGTAGATCGAAGAAGAGGAATAGAAAAGAAGAAAACGATGAAGCAGAGGAAGAAGAAGAGAAAGACGATGGAAGTGGTGGCAACGACGCCGGGGCCTGCCGACGGTGGTGGTGGTGGTTAGCGTTGTCGGTAGAGGTGGTGAACATCGTCCGAGAACCCGGAGAAGTGAACGTTGACCGTGATCAGGAGGGTGCAGTGGGGGTTCGAGGTTGTGTGGAGCACAATGGTGGGGGAAAAGCATAGTTACCGAGAGGAGCTTAGCCGTTAGGTCGTTGAGTGGTTCGTGGTTGTGCGTGCGTGTGCGTATGTGTGCGTGTGCACGTACAGTCGTGGGTACGCATGTATCGGATACGAGGAAAGGGACGAAGGAGGTACTGCCGCGGAGAAGAGTGGGAGAAAGAGACGACGGAACTGCGCGCCCGCGGCCTCCCACGTTGCGAATCATTCCTAGCCGAGTCTTTTCGACGCTCGCGACGCTTCTCCAGTTCCATTTCCAGAGACACCGATCCTTTTCGATATTTCGTCTTTATGCACACTTGTCCGGAAACGACACGGTTCTCCTCGTCGTAACAGCGTTCGCGCCTTCGCTGTCTCCGAGTGGTGTCGACGTTGCAAAAGCTACCAATTTCCACGCACGATTTTCAGTTTCTCTGCTACGTATACATACGTACTTCCTATTTAACCCTTCTGCCTTTCGGTGGAAGTTTCGCCTGTTTGGTTCTCCGTTTCCCACACTCGCAGATTCCTTTAGCCTAGTCACATCCCCCAAGAGCGGCCGAGAGACAGAGGCAAGGAGAAAGCGTAGAAAAAAGTCTGTAAAGAAAGGAGGAGGATCAGTGCAAGCACGTCTGTTCGTGAGGTCGATTCGCAATCGTCGAAAGTAAAACGGTTCGTTGGTTCCCGCCCGACAAGGCTGTGTAGTACACGCGGTTCTCCTAGGATATATACCGATACGCCACCCACCGTTTGTGTATGTGCCACTTTGTCTGCACGCGTGTTGGTACCATACGATCACGGTTGCGGTGTTCGCACCTTCCAGAAGTGAATTCGGCGATTCGGACCGAACAGCAGCCGGACCAGCCACTTTAACCGCCTGGCTTGGTCTTCGATCGATCGATCGGAGAGAAACTAGCTCGTTAGAGCCTGAGAGTAAACGTACAGAGGCTCATTTTTAATACACGAGATCGATCGTGATTTTTAACCAGGATGTCGCACAAGATGCTGAGCCAAGGAGCGCCGGTTCACGGGGGCAGCTCACAGGTGAGTTTTTATACTATTAGCCAATTATTTTCCCTTTCTTTCCCCTAAGCGGTTCCGTTTACGTTCGATCCTCTGATCGATCGCTCGCTAGCTTTCTAATTGTTCGCCAGTGTAACTGGAAAATAACGCGATTCTCTCGCATAGCTGTTGCGCGTTGCGTAACCATGTTCCATTAAAAATTCGCAGTGAAACGCTGACGAAACAGGTTTATTGGCGGATTAACGGTTACATCGTCGAATAGAAGCGGTCATCTGATTGCGTGAGAATTAATTAAATCCCGACGGAAGTGTGTTCGACCGCGGCACGCGTATAAATAGGCGTGAGACATCGCGAGGGAAATCAAAATTAACACGACCGAAATGGAAGCGCCGATTTACATACAAAAATTCGCATACCGTTCGTAACCTGCAACGTACCAACTATTACCAAACGATCCCGTTCGAGAGGCTGCAAAATTTAAGCTAACCGATTATATGGGTCCTGTAAACGATTTACGGAGCGCTCGTAGTTTACAGTCTATATACCGTGACAGTACGTAAATTGGAAACCAAGCAACATAGTATTAGATCCGACGGAAGCACGGAATTGGCGGTTTAATCTTCACCTACAGACCACTGTCTCTCAGAGCAGTTTGAATGTTTATTTCATCGTCGTTATTTCATCGATCCGGTGAACAATTTCAGAGCCTACTCTGGCGTACGGGTACGCTCAATAGCAAAACATCTTGATAAGAAAATATAATTTTCATTTATTTATATCATAGTTACAGACGAAATAGTTGTTTATAAAATCGTGATTTCAACGAACGACCGACCGAATTTTCATCGATTCGAAAAAAATTGCCACGCAAGTGAAACGACTTTCGTAGGCGATTCCACGTTCGAATACGTGGAAGCCTGGTGTATTGGAGCATGCGATCGCCACGTGTTTCTCTTTTTCTCTGTTTCTCTTTTGCTCTGTTTCTCTTTTTCTCTCTGTCGATTGCCGCGAATTCCAGCATCGCACGTTGCTTACGAAGCATCGACTCATCAACCAATCGTTTCAACCTGAATTATGTGTCACGTGAAATTAATAAAACGAGGTCGAGAAGAAGTGCGCTGTTTCGCTAATCGCTTCGTACTCTTTCCCCGCTCTGTTCCCTCTCTTCTTCCTTCGCTTATTTATTTTTTTTCTTGTCCATAAGTGTTTCGCGAATACTTTCCATTGTTACTCAATCGTGAAATCATTGCACGTAACCCGTGAGTTGGACGGTTATTAGAACGCGAGAATGTTTCCGTTTCGTAGCGGAAATCAAATTCCTCTTCGTTTCGCTTCCAGGATTACGATGAATCCGTTACGACGACTTTTTTTCTGCTATTGACCAAGTTTCGCGATCGCGTTAAAATAGATTAATTCGCCGTCTGTAAAAGCAGAGGTGAAGTCTGTTAAAACAGAATGAAAAGGTTAGAACGAAAATGGGGCAATTACGTTCGAAGTTTGGAGCAGCGAGATACGTTCGTTGTGATTATTTAAGATCGTACGGCGAGATTAACTCGTACAGCTGCGATGACCTACAAGAAATTCATTTCTGATCATTGGAAGCGAAGGAATCTGCGTAGGACGAATGAGAATATACATCGATCGGTTAATTTCTCTTTCTTTCCAATTCCAGTACAACGAATTCTCTGCATTTATCCTTTATGATTTACTTATTTGCAAATTTTCAGAATTACATTATTAATAACACGCCGAAGAAAGAATAAATCTTCTTGCGATGCAAATACGATTATACGTATTTTTTAGCGAACGTTAGTTTTCCAGTCTTGGATTAAATCCACTCGTCTGAATCAGCGAGCACTCGAAGGCAAATAAATATTTCAAAGTATATGTACAGTTAAATCAGAATTTTTCAATGACGGTTAACTGATACGGAAGTTTGAGTCTGTTACGATAAAATTATCGTTTGTATGGTTTTCTCTTTTTTTTTTTCGTGATATCGTGCGTGTCCTGTTAAGTAGCGCGATAAGCGACGAGCGTTTAATAACCGTGATATTCGAAGGTTTGTAACACAGAGGTAGCCATTTTCTTCGGAGATATCAACGATCGATAGGGCAAGGGCTTATCGAAAGAATTCGTCGAACCGATTATAGATATGGACTGAACGAAAGAAATTCGGGTCGTAAAAAAACAAAGTACTTTGTAACGTTCATCGATTTGCAATTGTAAATTGTTTCCTTGTGATCGAACTATGACTTGCACATATGCAATTGTTGCAATCAACTCTTGAAAAATTATCGTCACCATCGTTATCTTTCGACGATTTTGATACCGGAGGCATTGGCAAACCTTGGTTCATCAACTCATATTTGAGTCACCGATAAAACTTAATTAAGAGTAATTGTATGAAACGAGACGAAGGATAAATAAGAGAGCGTGGGTTGGTGGTATAGGTATGTATACGAAACGTCGTTAGAGGAGCGTTACACGCGTTATCAAGAGACATGTGATAATATGCAGCGACGAATCACGGCTGATTCTCTGCCACTGTGTTTACTTTCTAATCTAACGAATTCAACGGGTTCTTGCCACATCGTCCTGCACCAACGTCTGTCAATTTGATCGCGAGATCTAACGTCGAGGCGAGGCGGCTGTGCCCGGACCGCGGTCGCGAGCTGGTTTCTCCTCCGTAAATCGCAATTTTTTTATTCCGCCAACATGAATATGCTGAATCGTTGCATTTAACGAAGTCTGAAATTCTACGCTCTTTCGATTCTCCCGGGGAAAAGCGAGAAATTTGAAAATTTACGCAAATTGTTATAACAGTTTTCTTTCGATCATTTCGTAATAAAAATTCCCAAGTATCTAATTTAATATTTTTTCATTCGGTAAATTTTTATTGGAACTTGTGTTTGTCCGGAACCTTTACAGACAAAACAGCTTCTTAGAGAACGCGTGCATTTGATATCGCCATTCTGTTCTTTGCCTACTGTAAACTAGATGTGTTTTGTTATTTGCAAGAGTCGGCTGTAAAATTAGTCGTTAAATCGGATGTTGATAAGTAGCGCAAACGTTTCTCCCATTTTTACGTAGCCATATCTTAAAGATCAATTTTTGGTGATCGGCCTTAATGAAATTGAAATTTAGGTACACTTTATGATCTTCTCGTTAACATTTAACAAGTTAGTTTTGCGATAGTTAAACGTCTGTTACCGAATCAGCTTTACAAAATTTTGATTTTCATCGATCGTGCTTAAAAGACCATTGGCAAAGTAATCGTATTAAATAGTAGCTTACGCCGAAATTAACTATCGGCACGTTTAAAAAATCCTGTCTTCGGTAAATTGGGACAACATCGATCGTAGACAGCAATCTCTTTTTTCCAGCAAGATAACTTTGTTTTCATCTTTGAGCGCGTTCTCTTATGAGAATAGTTGAAACGAAACTCGTTCGTAAGTCTTGTTGCCAGCCAAATTTACCGTGCAAAGACGTGTAAGAGGATCTCGTTTAACTTTTTCGCTGGGCGAACGAGTTTTTCGAAGGGTCGTTTTACGCAGGCAGAAGTTGATCTCGACAGATATTTCCGGCGAACGACCTTGCCCGACTATCGTCTCCAACAGGCCAGAGCCCCGTTACGGTACACTCGAATTACATCCGTCAACTGACACTCGTGATACGATTCCGTTTATCGGAACTCCATTTATTGGGAAGAAATTACTTAATTACTTTCTTCTAGACACGTTTCTCGTCGAGCCGTTTTCGACCGATTGCCAGTCACACGTTGCTTACATGTTGTTTTCAGTATCGTATAAATGAGACGGACAGTTGCTTATCGATATATTATAGAGTATTATGTATATTATAGAATGTTATAGGAAGTATGTCGCACGACCAGAATGGAAGGTTCGACGCGTTTCGGAACCATAGATAGTGGGGATAATCGGCAACTCTGGTTTATGTCATCTCGTTTGTCCTTCGGGTGTAGATAGACGGAATTCTACTGTACTCTGCTGACAGGTTAATCCTTTTGAATTTGCTTGAACGACCATGACTCGCTTTAAAATTTCATAAATGCGAATATAACGTTTCTGTGATTTCGACCGTGTCTTTTATTTATCAATTTTCGTTCGTATTTCGGATATCGCATGCTTTACAAGGGAATAAAACCTCGTTCTTACCTTCTATGACATCTAGTTTCTGCTTTGACCTCGATCCATTGTAATCGACGAATGGGCATAGTTCTCCACGCGACTTGGTTACCGAACGTTGACTTCTTCCGTCCACGAACCGTCTGTGATCGATGAATCGAGTCCAGTTCGAACGATCGTGTTTTTCAGATCTTTTCGTTGTTTAGCTTTACACCGTATCACGTAGACACAAGCAAGAAAATCTGTAGTATCGATGTAGTTTTTTTTTTTAACGCTGATTAACGTAGCTTTCTCAGTATCGAACTACAAGTTTCATTAAACTCTAACAAATTTGTATCTTTGCTGTAGAGATGCGTACTTGGGCTTTTTCATGAAGTTTTGAGGAATTCTTGTCAGTGACCCTGTCGTAATCTCTTCTGGTAGTCGAGCGATGGCAGATATTTTTTATAAGAATTTATCACGTAATTTCCACGATCTACCGTCGAGTATTTCAATTATCGCATAACCAATCAACGATTGTGCAACGGTATTCTGAAACATCTTTTACTAGCGATTTGTCATTCTTTGTTGAAAGAGACGTTTATCTTTGTTAGTTTTCTTAATTACTTGTATCTGTCATCCTAATATCCATAGTGGCAAGATAGGTACTGCAATTCTGCGTTTATTGAATCGTTTCAGCCATTAAAAGTTAACATCTTCGTGTTTTTCTCTTCTTCTGTTTACATATATACGAATGTAAAAAGTGGAACGCGAGAATTCTTTAAAATCTTGAATTAGAAAGTAATCGCTAATAAACGACACGGCCAGTACGGCTGTGTCAAGTTGGCACATTTTTGACAAATAGAAAGTTGCGCGCGTGCGAATATTTCCACTCCCCCCAATCGGAATAATATCTCGACACGGTATAAAACATCCAAATCACCGTAAAAAATTAAAATCGAGTCATTTAATAATCGTCGACTGCCTGATAATTCGTCAAAAAGATTCTCTTCTACGGGATTGCTTGCGTGCAATTACTTGTACGATAGAAATCTATCGATCCGATGGAATCCGATCGTAACAGATATTTATCCATAAAGAAAAGGAGAAGATACTGTTAGAAGAAGAAGGACAGAATTCGTTATTAGGCAGAGAAAGATCCATCCGTCAGTGGGGCAGAGAAGAATCGGCCAGTTACATTTCCCATGTAACAGCGGATTGCCAAGCCCGTGAACGGAACAAAGGGGTCCGGGTAGGAAGAAAGATTTCTCTGGCAACAGGATTTCGAAGAAACCGGCACTCGTGCAAAACAGCCTTTCATCAGACCCTTGCTATGTTCTCTCCACTACCCGGGTGCCTCGTTATTCACGCGGACTCGCTCCGACCCTTCTTACCTTCTCCTTCCCCTTGAACCGTGTTCTATCTCGAAAGAATAAAAGAAACAGGAAAGAACGTGTAGAGAAGGAAAAAAAGGCGGGAGATGAAGTGTGAGGAGGGAGGCGCGGATCTATGAACGGTGGCGGTCGTCGGGACTTCGACCCTTTTGTTTCGTAACCAAAACTTGTTTGCCGTGTGGCAGATTTCGATCCTCGAAACCGAACAAGTTTCGGTCAATTGCCGACCGACAATGACGCGTGCTTGGAATTGGAAGTCATGGCGACCGGCCACAGCAGTATGTGCAGTGTACGGCTACGTCATGGAAATTTCCTCGTCGTCGAACACCTTTCCTCCCCTCTACGCTCGCTTTCGCGTTCTTTCTTGCCTTTTTCCCCTCCTTCCTTCCTTCCTCCCTCCCTCCCTCTCTTGTCGCGGCCCTCTCTATTTCTTGGTGCCCCTTCGTTCGTTATTCCGCCTTCTTAACTTCCATATCCCCTTCCCTTCCGTTCTCGATTTTTTCGCTTTTTTCCCCCCCGCTTCAAAACCGATCGATGACTTTTTTCGACGAGTTTCGACCGTTGATAGAGGAACGTTTTCCGCGTCTCCCTTCCGAGAATTTAATTACCATGCGAATGGACTGAAACGTCGCTTTTCCGTTCGCTTCAACCGGAACGTCCTTGCCTCCAAGACCTTCCTGCGAGCATAATTCAACGGCGATCGGCCTATGCTCACGTGCGCGTGTCGAGTGAAAGATTTGCGGAATAACGCTATGAATAACTATGCTTGAACGTGTTAATTAACGAAGCTATCCGCGCTGGCAGGTTCCTGCTATGAAACGTAATGGAGCAATTTGTTACGCTGCAAGATTCCGATCCTTCAATGTCTCAAGATTTTAAAGCAGTCAGCTTCTACAGCGAATCTTGAACTCTGTCACGGGGATTCCAGATACCCTCATTTTCACTATTCCTGGTCAAAATGGATTATTTCTACGTGCCAGTAGCACGTCCGACACTTTATCAGAAAGTAGAGAATAATCGCTACGTCAGTGTCTTTGTTTATCCTAGAAATTTCATTGAATAATCATCTTATAAATTACATTATCGTGTTTCGTTCTATTAGTACGAATATGCTACGATGGTAATACGATTCTACCGGTTTATAAACAAGGAACTGATAAATTTAGTTGCGAAACTACTCTGTTGCGACGTTAAGTGCCCTGGTTTTCTTTCGCTCGATGATCGTGTGTATTTGTCTGAATTTTCAATTCACCGTAATTTCCGTATTAATGGTTCGAGAATCGCGAGTGTGGCCAACAAATGTTAAAACAGACTCGAGGAATTCCTCTTATTTTCAAAAGTCGGTCAAGTACACGTATGCTTAACGTACTCGAAGTATCTGGTTCAATGACTATTTACTGCGTCCGTGACTTCGATAAAATTTTTGTAAAAGTAATTCGAAATTCAGATTCGTTTAATTATTCGATTTCTTGAAGTTTCGATCGAATCGAAAACGAAAAGATGTTTTAATTTTACCACGACATTCGTTGTTTCCTGTTCAGAACGGCAGTAACCGTTGTGATTATTCGCAGCGCAATGCTTCGCTGTTTTTTGACGATTCGAACAATAAAACGAACATCCGTCATCGTCAGCGTTTTTTCCTCTTTCTCTGCTATTCGTCAATTCTTCTCCATGGTCGTTTACGAGTCGCACGAATTGCCTCCTTTTCTCCTCTAAGATGATTTCAAAGAATTGCGTTCGTTTTTTTTTTTAGAAACGGCAGAACAGTTTAACTTTTTCGCGCAATTCGCTTCGTACATTTGATTTTTAAACATTCTTTCCAATATGGTTCGCATTATGAGAATATTTACGACGAGATCTTGAGAATCAAGCCAGTGGATCGTATTTTAACGGCTAATATCACGTTTGTTTTCTCTCGTTCGACGTTAGTATAAAACGGAAGATGGAGGTTCGTTAAAAGGAAAGTTCGCTTGTACATTATGAATCACCGGTGACCTACGCAGCATTTCTCTTGGATATCCTAACGGAAACATAATCGTGTATTAAGAGAGAAATTGCTTTGTAATTACAATGAGTCTTTGGTGAACCAGTTTCACTCGTTCGTCTTGATATCAAACGATAAAAGACTCGTTAAGAACGTTCGCTTCCGGTATACTTTGCCATAAAGTAGTTCCGATACACCAGCTTGTATCCGAACGAACAAACGAATTTAGAATTTTGCACGTGACATGAATTTTCGCAAAATCTGCAATAGGGATAATTTCTTACGCAAAGCGACTTTATCGTGCATCTTGACATACACCGCTGTACTTATCGATTTATCGAAAGATGAATATCGTTGAGAAAAAGATGTTGGATCTTACTCGTATTAGCCATTCGTGGGCCATGAGTAACTCACATGACGCAAATCGAGACAAACGCACCTACGTATAATGTATTTACTCGTCTCGTGTGCGCAGGTTAAGGTTAGATAAGAACCGGTGCTTCTAATATAAATTTTCCACGGCGCCAGATGATTCATCCAGCTATGTGCGTGTTTAGCCGCCAGTCACGTGTATAATTTCATTGAAGTACAGAGAAATCAGTAGACGCGCAAGTACGTGTTTCATTCGTTAGCGGAAAATTTTCTCGCTTTCTTAGAGAGGCAGAAATTGCGGAGACAGTCGTCGGTCGTTCGAAAATCCATAGAAAATAATTTCATAAAACATAAGACTATCGAAAAAGGATTTAAAGGCCGATCGATTTATTCACGATGTTTACAATACCTTTTTATCGCGCGTTGTGCGGTCTACTATCGCGGAGAACGTCGTGTACAGGAAGTAGATCCGTCCGTACGCGTATAATAGCAGGAATGATCCATCGATTCGAAAAACGTATCGAGACTTGTTTGTACCAAGTTAGAATTGCGTAACCAGTACGCTATATTATCAAAAATAAAAACAGAATTACGTATAGTATAAGGAATTTTTTTAGCATACCGAAAAATAGCGTATAAATTAACACATATACGATGGTAAATCAAAAATTAAACGCACACCCGAATGCTAAATTTGGATAGCGTTACATCTGTGTATATATCTACGCGTGTTGGTTCACGCGCAAAGAATGATGTGCGATGTCGGTAAAAACTTCACCGTACCCTCGAACGGAGAGGTTCTCAAATAAACATTTTTGCGCTTTTGTCTTTAATTTTCAACTGGATTTCCTAAATTTAGTCCTGGTCAGCTTCCTTTTCATATCGAGAATTTCTTTCTTTTTTGTCTTTCTTCGAAACGCGTAACAAAGATACGTAAAATACGGTAACTAGACATATAGAAACGCGAGACTACGCAAAATATTCGATGTAAAATATCTATTTAGATTGCATTTCTTTATTGGTAAAAGTTTAAATTCATACACAGATTCGCTGATATTCTACGATCGATATAGCAATTCCCTAGGTTAGGGAGACCAAGTCTTCGGGGGTGGTTTCGTCTGGAAGGAAAGTTGGGCGGCACTGGTGGAAACAATCGCGTCTCTCCTGTTCTGCAAAGCATAGAGGAAGGTATATTAACATAACAGTACCGGTACACCTACGCGTGGTCCTGTTTGCAAAGGGTGGAATATCGCCGCATAGGCATCGCGAGTGGAAGGAGGGGCGAGTTACCGAGTTCGATCGTCGACCAGGGCGAGTTCACTGGTCTCAAGTAGCAAAAGTCACGCGAGTATACGTCTAGAGTTTGGAGTTTGTAGACTTCCATGCGAGGCACGATACGCGGAACACGTGTCGCACATACGTATACAATCGCACGGTGAACATAGCGAGACGAGCAGTCTTGATACATCTTGCGTTATGGAATTGGAATATTTCGGTAGACCGAAAACCTATTATACTACGCGTATTATCAAAGTAGAATCGATAAAAGGTAATTAGCGGGTTGAAAATCGTAAACGTGACTACGATCGTACTACTATCTTTTACTTTATGCTAGTTAAAACGTTCCTTGCGCGATTGTTCCTTTGAATTGTAACAGTAGAGTTTCTTCGTTTAGCTGAAATTTGAAAAAAGGTAAAGTAAACTGAAAGAAGGTACTCCCTAGCAACAGGATGCGAAACATCTCTATCAAGAAAGAATTATAGACGTTCGCGTTTTGCGTCTGGCAAGGATATAACAATTCTACGGCGAGTGCCCGATCTGCTGTGAATCATTCGCGACCATTGCTTTGTCATTGTGTCGAAATCACAGATTACGCACGATCTACTCGGCAAAAAATGAAATATATACCTAGGATGGGTGCTGTGAACAGCGTATACCCACGCGACACGAAACAAAGAGGCCACCGTAGGTGGTCAATGATTTCGTGCGATGCATAATACGAACCTCGTAGTGGGTCATTGATGAACAGCATGGTACGTAATTCGTAATGAATCATCGACGACCTATGCAATTCGTAATTATATTGTTCATACGTCGTGATTATGTAACCGTCCGTTAATTCTTATTACCAGCACTTTAGACGCTATATGGAAATACTTGTATAATTATGCTTCGAAACCAGTTACGAAGAAGATTCGTTAAGCGTTATGGATCATGAACTTCTTATCAGAGTACTTCGGGATCTAGATGGAGATCAAGACCAGGAGGATTATTCCGATTTGATTGTAACTACTTGGAATTAAAGTATCGGAAAATGGTAATGGTCGATCGAGCTGTTCGATCGACTAACTGCGTAAAGCGAAATGCAAAGAACGTTACGATCTTCCTGCGAATCTACGCTTATTCGCGATCATAATCGAATAGGTGACGGAATCGAGAAACTTGGAAAGAGTAGAATTAATCGGCCATGGCTCGTAAGAGGCTCGATTATCAAAGAATATATATAAATGTACATGTATGCTCGATATAAAAATGAATGTAGCTCGATAAAAACGAGATAGAGCGTGGAATGAGTGATCTGCAGCTCGATGAATCGATTATTGGAATTGGAAGCGTTGTTGACGATACGCGGCTGTATCCCTAGTCCCGAGTCCGCAGGACATGATGCAATCGCAATAGAAACGGTTCGCTTCTGTTGGATTTATCTGGCGTTGTAATCAAATTAAAAAGGTCAATGCTAACCAGTTTACGGACGCGTTCGCGTCTCGACGCTCGCGGTGCACGCGATTCAGCGGCGAAGGCAGTCAAGAATAGCAAAGTTGAAGCGGCGCGCGCGTCAGACCGTCGCGTCACGCGTGCGTCGCCTCTGTATTCGTTGTCCGTCGCTGCCCGGCCGCACGATCTGGCGTTCGATCGTCGAGTTCACTGCTCTCCTAGAACTAGAAATCACGTGAACGTGTCTCGAGACTGCATTTGGCTATCCTTGCATGCACGTCCGATTTATGTATAGGGTGACTCCATAAATATCGTCGATCGCGTTGCCAACCAAATCCCGCTCGCTTTACACGCTCTATCGTTGAGCTTCGCGTGTTCGTTGAACGATAGAGCGTTCTTTTTCAACGAAATCCTGCTTTTTCGTCGTCAAAGGTCTTCGTTGGTTCGAAGAAAATCTTACGATTGTTAGAACGTACCGGTTCTCTCTCTCTCTGTTCAATCTCTGCCATTTTCAAACGTTTCGTATAGAAATTGATCGCATCTCTTACGTTTAAGGAATTAGAACAGGCGTATATTTTCCAATCTCTCTTATTCACTATGCAGTCTGATAAAACGTTAGAAAAGTAGAAAAGAGAAATTGCCCTCGCTGTGCAAAGAAATATAGATTCAGATTCCGCCGATGTTGGAATTTAATATCGCGTTAAAATCTTAAAAAAATAGAGAAAGAATACGTTTCTAGAATGCGATAAATATTTGGCAATACGTTCACTAATTTTCCGTTAAATTCTCGTTGAACGCAACCAGTTGCTGTCTCGTTGCGCGTAATCAACCGCTTCCATCAACGCGCTATTATTTTATATCGACGGAATATTTTACGCATAGTTGTTCGTCGCGCAAAATCGAGAAAAAAGAGTCGAGATTCGCTTATCGAGTACCCAGTCCAGACACCGTTCGACCATTTATTCAGAGTCCTTTTTCGCGCCGATAAAAAGTTCCTGCCGCGTATCAGATAACGATAGCGATTGCGCCATTCTACGTGCGATTGATCGATAAATTCACCGAGGTAAATACAGTCGATATCCTTGCCGCGATAGAAACTCATATAGACGTACCTTTATCCGATAAAGCGAACACATTTTTCGCGGATAAACTTAACGATATGTTTACGCGTCCCACACTCGAAGGAAAGGAGTTGCAGGCCAGACAGATCGATTGCAAAGTGGATTGTATGAATTTATCGGATGCGTGACTATCAAGTGCTATATAAATGCCGGGCATCACGTTGCGTAAAGAATCGCGTAATCGATCACGGTTTTGTAATTAAGCTCTAGATAGAGCGAAGATAGTCGCTCTTGGAATGATATTCACCGTCGCGAGTTTTATAGCAGGGCTTAGCGCGATTTTTGAAAATTACGTTTCTCGTAACTAGGATTTATAAGTGGGACGACATTCATGGTCGAATCGAACTTTTTCATCGTTGAGGTCGCGTTCTGCGAAAATCGTCCAAGTAGCAGATATTTAAAAGAGTATCACTTTCAATAAGTAGCTAAACCAACAGCGAACGAATAATATCGAAACGATTCAGAATCAAGTAGTTTTTCCTGCATTTCCAGTAGCTTCGAGATTTATCCCTGGATTCGCGAGATATCATTTCGTAAGAATTGCGCAAACACAGTAGATTAAACGAGTGTACGTAACAAAGATTTATTTCCAAGTGTTACATATCGGCAAGATGTTAAAGATTTGACGTATTTTTGGTTTACGAAAGTTTCAATGAGAATTCTTGCTTCTACGAATGAAACTTTTTTCGTTATTCCCTTAAAAATGGCTTTGCGATCTTACGAGAAGCGACGGATGATTTATAGGTGTTGAACGTACACTGGTACGGTTTAGCCGAGATTAGATAAGCACCTCGTACCGCGAGAGATAAAAGTGAATGTCATCGTTCCGTATGTAAACTTGCACGTGTCACAACGATGTTATAATCGCGTTCTCCGCAATTTATAAGATCGATCTTGTGAAGTGTTCGCAATATTGCGAAATCCCTTATTTTAATAAGAATGTCACGCATACTTCTGTACTAAAGATTTGATGTACGTCATACTGTACAAATATGTCGTTTTTATTGCAAACGCATCGCAAGGACGCGTTGCGTAACTGGAATCTTTGGTCGAAACGTTTATCTACGAGAAGTAGACTGCTAATAGATTTGCTTTTAAATAAAGACTTTAAAGATTTAAGGACTCCTAATAGGTTTCCATTGGCAAAAATTCATCGGTTTATTTTTCATTTTGCGATCCTGTAGCCGTTGATAACAGTCGCCACGATTGGCCTAAATTAAAACGTCGGTACGAGGTCGTAATCGATCCACTTGTTAATACGCTCGTTAACTTTTTACTTTCAATTCAGCTGGTTAAACCAAAGTCAAGAGAAATAGTTGGTTGAAACAGTAGAAATGGACGGATTCGATTTTCGCGACGGTCGGTCGTTATCGATTCAAACTCGTTATATCCTATTCAAGAAGGAAGAAGAATAATCTCGTAACGTCAGCTTTCCACGTGTCGTTGTTCGCTAATACCGAATATTTACGATCGACTAAGACGACTAGGTGCACGATTAATTTATGCAACAGTTTCCACGTAACCTACGTTTCTTGAATTCGTGTTATGCGTACTCGTAGTCGTTCTACGTAAATGGCGAACAGCTGAATAACGGAAAATTCCGATCGGTCGATCGTTTCTTCGATAATTTTTGGCCGATAACTCTTTGTACGGCGGTTGACGAAAGTAGTCGTACAGAAATTCGACGGTTAAAGAATTTGTAGGAATGTGCAAATACCTTGGTATGTGGCCGTATAAAGACGAAACGTGTGTGTCCTAACGCTTATGAACGAGGGTGTAAGGTCACGATGTTGTGTTCGCGTCTGGCCAAAAGCACGCGATCGAATCAAGAAGGTCAATGCTGTTACGGAGCAGGAGCACGACAGCGGCATAGCAGCGATTCATGGTGTATCCGTGTGGTGTAACCGGTAATTCAGGGGCAGAAGAAGCAAGATCGTATACAGTGCTCAGCCATCCCACGCGTGATCCATGATCGCGCGTCGGGCCCGAGATGAGGATGTGACGTTACTCTCAGATTTGTTAATTTGTTATTGCGCTGGCCGCGGTTGATTCTCCTATTAAAAGAAGCACGCGTGCGCATGTGCCAGCGAACGACTCGTCATTGAATCACGCTGATTCAGCGAACGATCCGCCCCGAATCGTAGACCTCGAAATTAACACCGAATCAGCAACCGACGACACCTTGGATCACGCGCGCGTGAAACGAACGGTCAGATAGCAACAGGTTTATTATTCCACTTTTGTTTGATCGTCCGAGAATCGATCGTTCGAGGAGGAACGAATCGTTCATCGACGTTTGACCTCGATCGTCGTCCCTTACATTTGTATGCGATGTATCGACCGATCGATGCGAGAGTGGAGCTTCTAATTGCTGCCGGAAGATCGGTCATTGGTCGCTGGATAAATACGTCCAATATTTCGTTGCTTGTCCATGACGGACAGTTATTAGCTATCGTTCGTCTCTATGCTCCTTTCTCTAATTCGTAATAAACAGGTGTTGATCTTTAGCCGCAG
Source organism: Bombus cullumanus (assembly GCA_014737535.1). Taxonomy (NCBI): domain Eukaryota; kingdom Metazoa; phylum Arthropoda; class Insecta; order Hymenoptera; family Apidae; genus Bombus; species Bombus cullumanus. Next base: position 579,854 of record JACXIX010000011.1, read on the forward strand.
ATTTCAGTTTCAGCTTTAGATTGCCGAAGCACGACCCAAATGATAATATGGAAAGATTATTACAGTTGGATCGCGACTGTGTCGTTATCGAATCGTTATCGTAAATCAAAGTCACCGAATCGGTATCCCTTTCGCTGCGAATGCTGTGACTAATAAAGACAGCGCGACGTTGTACACTTAATCAGGAACTTGTTTAACGTTTACCGCCGTTAAATAAATGTTCTCCAGACACGATGTTTGGCTTTAGTAGCGTCGTTGCATACGTCGTGTATGATTTCTAAGCCGATGTAGCGACTTTTTAGCACGCGCCATGTTCCCGAGCATCCTCTAGATCGCTGCTGCGGTATAGATGAGAGAAGAACGAAGGAATTTTTGCCTCTGACGGGGAAGCCTCTAATCCAGTTTGTTGTCCCGTGGCGGTAATTTGTGTAATTGCGCGATATCGATGCACGGTTGACGCGACGAATGCTCGCACGCTTGTCATAATATCTCGATTTATGCGGACGTGTTTGTTCGTGCATACTTTAACGTCAACGACGGAACGACCATGGTTGATTAGCCTTCAAGGACTTGGGGAAAAAGGCCGCGTCGGGGCAGACCCCTCTTTCGATATCTCGCTCGTCCACCTTGTTTCGTCATTTTCTCTGCTCCTCCGTCGAACCATTCAACCACACTCCGCTTCATCGATATTATTTCGGAGCTTCCTGCTTTTGAGCCTCGCTCGCTGAAACGATCTCTCGCATCCTGTAATCGAACGTGTTTGCAATACGCTCAGCAACGCAGCCTGCGCGTCTTTACGAAGTCATTGAAATACGTTATCTGAATGTTCTGGTTATGTTTCCATCGATTGGACGAACGGAGGAAGCAACGATTCAACGATTGTTTTAATTAGATCGCGATTCGATGCATCAGATAGCAGAACGGACCGCGCTCGGACGTCTCGCGACTGTTTGGAAAATACGATCGAGGACGTGTTAAAGATACGGAAGAGTAGTAATTGCAGAGAACGTGTGAAGCAGATCGTTTCCGATTTACCGTGTATTTATTATAGCATTTCCGTATCATTTCGTTGTTACTTAGCAGCGTTTTTGTGCGACTGTAAGATAGTATTGTTACATTATGTGCCGATACTTTTCGTATCCAGCGTACATCGAATATCGGTTTGACATCTTAATAAGAGATATAATCGAGTATAAAGGCGGAAAGGAAAGAATTCATAGCGCTTGAAAGAGAAACATCGCGGTACCGAAACGACACGTTCGCGTGTCGCGTGGATCACGTTGTGGCGCCATGACTAAAAAATAATCTCGCAATACGTGCCAACGGTTCGCGAGGCTGCGCAGCGTAACCTATGAATTCGAAAGGTACACAAGAGCTATAACCGCGTTTCATAACATCGTTAAATATTTACGAGATGCGGTTCAATAGCGAACCAGTTCGGCCGACTGTTATATATATATAACGACGCCGACTTTTTACATCGTTAGCGATGTTCGAAAATAAACAGAGCACCGCGCTATTATCGCTACGTTAATTCGTTGAATAATTACACGTATATTATTTTTGAAACAGAAAGCGTATAATTAGGACTGGTTTCTTGGATTTAGAAAATCATGTTTACTTTGAAATGCGCGCGTTTCCTCGAAACGTATGTTCGTAGGATTCTCTCTTAAGTGTACCGTATTAATCGCGGTCTTGCGATACCAGGACAAAGTACAAAAATATCTGTACGGATCGTTTTAACGTCGTAAACTCGTAAAATGGTTTGTTTGACGGAAAGCTATAACGCCTTTTGTGTTTCTTTCTCGTCGTAATTTTGCTATTCGAAGCATGCTGAATCGACATGCTGAAACGTAGGAAATTGGTACTACAAACTGTACTACGCGCCATAACGTCGACGCGTGTTCGTATTTCCGATTAAAATCGAAGAACGGTCGGTACGAGATTCTTCTATAATAAAATTTCTTTATTCGTAAATATGCGTCTGTAATTAATTTTCATCGGTTTTAACGAGAGTCGCGAAGACGGCTGAAACGAAGCAGCAACGACCGATCTGTAACACAGTCGGCGGAGGACCTAACCCGCGGTGAAAATTCTATTTTCGAAGCATCTCGCCACGAGCTTCTCCGAATATCTCGAAACTGTAGGTAGCATTCTCGTCTCTGGATGAAAATAATTCCATAGGTTGGTGATGCGTGGCCGCTTTCTACGGTGTAAACCAAGATGGCACTCGCTCGCTAATTTTTCCACCATGACTTCAACAGAAATAAATAAGTCTCGTTTCAGAGTTAAAGGTATGGAGTAAAGGGAAATCGTAGAAAATTCTAATTTCTATTATATAGGTGCCCATAAGTTCGTGCCGTTTTTCGAGCGGTTATATATGTTAAGATTGTTTACATACCTTTCAGTTTCATGAAAAAATGTAACCCCCCTCTCGTTGTACAACTTCTTCCCATTTTTCAAGTGCATTGGTCTCTTATCGCCGTATGTTTATAAATCGACACATGAAATGTATACACAAATGTCGGCACGAACTTATGGGATGACCTAATATCTTACACGCGATGAAAAGAAGTTTGCGAGGTAGCAGAGAAAAATTGGCGTTACTTAGGTTTAGACGAATAAGACGCGACATCCTCCTCTGTGAAGAGGAGAGCTACTCTCGGTCATGGAATAACATTTGTAAAGTGACATTTGTAATCGTTCCATTTGCAGCGGCAGCAACTGGTTCTATTCACTGTTAAACGATCTAAGTGGCAGACTGCCGGTGTAAAGGGTGAGACGCATGCTAGCTATCGTTTCACGAGGATATGCCTATAATGCCGCGTAGAAAACGTTTCCTTTCTTATTTGCTTCGAGTCATCGAGTCCCTTCGAGTTGTTGAATCGAGATTTTTCCGCTTGTGTTTGCGGGTGCTTTCCCTACTAAGCTGTCGACGAACATTTTCTCCCAAACTTGTAAACGTCGAGTGGCTGTCGCCTACGCTCTGTAATTTGTATAACATGTATATATGTAAACAATAACACCGATCGATCGTGAGTAGTATTTATTCCTTGGCATAGCTGTATATTTGAGCGCGACGAGAGAGTCTAATATTACGGAAATCTTGGATAAACCTATTAACACGTTTCTTGCCAAGTGACGTTTGTCAATCTCTAACGCCGTTGCGTAACTGTCCGAGATCGCGTTTTGCGAGCCACGATGTATTTCTTTCATATCGTGTCAACCGATCGCAATTCGGAACAACGCTTCCACACAGGATATGCACGGCTCTAGAGGCGAAAGCTACTCTAGCGTGTTTTCGCGGTTATCTTTAGGACACGCTATATCGTTCCGGAGTTAAAATAGATTCGAACAGGCTAAAGCGCGACGAGCGACGCAGGACGACAAAGTTCTTGACACTCGAGCGCATCGACAAATTGACAGGCGCCTCTGCCAATTTTATTCCCACTGACGAAACTGGCGCTCGCGAATTTATTTTATCCGCAGTAGACGTTTCAACGCCGATTTATCGTAGATCGCGAGTGCAAAGAATCGGAGAAACGTCGCTCGTGTTCTCGCGATTATGCACTCAACTAGGAATACTTAGTTTCTACTATAACGAGTTTAGCGACCTTGTCAGTAGGAATATTTCAAGTTTGCAAATATCGTCGCGAAAACTCCATTCGACCAAACTACAGAGAGTGAGGGGGAGAGAGAGAGAGAGAGAGAGATGGACGGTCGTGAAAACGGGAATTCCATATCGATTCGAAAGCCACGTGCGATCGTTAGAGCGTTGTTTAATTCAGTGGCCGTCGCGGACGTAGATGACGCGAATGTGTCCATTTGTCGCATAGTTCAAACAGAGGTGTTCAGTTAAGCTTGGTTAGCGGTGAGACAGAGTGGAACACGGGGAAAGAGCGAGACGAGTTGCTCACGTGAGACGACTACGACGTCTATTTGCTCTTCCTATTTTCGTAGCCGTTTGGTATATAAGGAGCCCGTCCTCGGAACATTGCCGAAAGATTTGGCAGCGATCCGCGATTTTCTGCGCCGCGGCACTCGCTGTGCCATAGATAGAGTCGCTAGAGAAGACGAACACGAGCATAGTTCACCCGGAGGAATCGTGCCGGAGATGCGTTGTCCGTTTCGACGGGAAACCGCCTCGAGTTGCTCCGATTTTCCGGCTGGACTTGTTTCGCATTCTTCCTCCTCTCGAGCCTATCTTTCGAGTGGGGAGATCTCAAGATAGATCCTCCGCGAGAGATCTTCCTTTCCCGATCTGGTTTTACTCGCGGTGAAAAAGCGAAGATAGCGTTTTCGCGATTGCGTTACTGCGATGTTTCGGCAGTTTCGTCAACGGCGCATCGACCAGGCAACGATTACTTTTGTTAAAGCCACGTGGAAAGGTGACAGGAGTTGGTTGTTTGGTGATACTTGGTGATATCCCGCGAAGATCATACGTTCGAGCTGCTGTGTCCCCCGCGATTTTATTTGGACGAGTAACGTGGACAGCTGCGGCTGCCAGCGAATTGGGACAAATCGGATCTCGTTCGAAACGGCGCGCTCTGGCGTACACGGCATCGGTGTTTGGCACCAATGAAAGATAAATAAAACACGTGGCACACGCACGACTGGCAGCCGTGCTCGGCAAACAATCTCAGAGGGTTGAAAGAAACCGGTGGAGGAAAGAAGGCGAACAGTAGTCGGGAGGAATGTCGAAGGCGACGCGTTCGACGAACTGAACAATGGGGAACACGGACAGCGTGCACGACGTAGAGATGAGCTCCTTGTCCTCGACAGCCAACGATCGTTCTTACATCAGGGTGAATAGAAGCGAGCAACTTGATTCAAACCTGGTTTGTCCCCTTTGTTTCATCGTGGATATCAGAGTGATTAACCGCATTCGTTTAAAACATTCGTTTAAAATGATATTGGCTCGACGGTAAAACAGTATCTATCTATCTATCTATCTACGCGAAGCCGACGAGTTCCGAAACTATTCGCGGTTCTAACTCGAATAACAGCAACACGACGTTATCAAACGATAGGTGTTACTGTGGGTTACTAGGCGGCCGATAAAAATCGAGCAACAGGAGCTTCGTTCGAACAAGTTGTAGAGGCAGACCACGAATTACGTATATCGGTGTCTGACTTCGTACAGGCGCCAGCTAAACACAGATTTCTGTGTATACTCGCAACTGCTTGACGCGTCAGACGATATATATCGCACCTTTTGTACGGAATCGGATGTATTCTAAATCGCGCAAACGATACCGTTTGAGGTTTGTTGCCTCGCCACTTATGCCATAAAATGTCGATAAATTCGCTTCTTCCTTTTCTCTTCAATCGTTTCGCTACAAACAACGTTTATATACGTTCTCGCATATCGAGTAATCGTTTGCATAAAAGTAGAGGAAAAAAATTGCGTTAAAACTTACCACGAATTTTCCTAACAGTAGTTAAATTTACTTTCAAAGTCGTACGTCGACTTCCAACAAATTGTTGGACATTATCTTATCTAAACTGTCACATATGTACATTTCGGTATTACGTATGCGTGCATATCTTGAAGTTAAACTCGGTGTTTGACGGCCATTTATTTGGTCGCAACAAAGTTCCCGATGCTATCCGATCGTGCAACGTGGAAACGCCTGTTTGTAAACTGGTCGGCTTATCTGCCGACATTAAATCTATCTATCTACAAAGGGAGCGTTTATCTCGATCGATCGTCGATCTTGCTACACGGTATCGATAAAGGTTACCGATACCGGTTGCTCGATAAAGTTGCGACTTACGTAACAGGCGTTAGCACGAGTAACATCCATTTTATCGGGAACACGAATTTCAAGTTCTTGCTACGTTTTCGTTGGCGTTTGTCGCGGACAAGGCGAGTTACTACTTCGTTTTCATTTATTTTTAAATGCACGCCTGGGAGACGTTTATAATCGAGAAACGACCCAGTTAACGGATCGTAATAGAAAATCAAAGTTTCGTCGGGAGACAGGGAAACAAACTGTGTCGCGTGGAATCGTGGAATCCGGTAGAAAACGCAAAGTTCTCGAATCTCTGTTAAAACTCAAGTATAACGATTTTATTCGATATTTATAAACATTATTTTCCGCTCCGTTCCTCGCGTTATTTTTCACCCGAGCAAAAATTCTTGCTCGTGATTATTTATAACGTTCTCTATTCGTAGTTTCATTGTCATGATCGCAAAATTTCTCTCCGCGTGTTTAGAACCAAGCCAGTCAATTTCATCGTTTACATTTCAAAAAATCATTTACATTTCCTATTAATCCTATAATTCATTGTCCTATTAACGAACGACAGTCCTATTACTTATGCGCAAAACGAAACGACAACGCGGCCAAGACGTGGCAATTTTACGTTTCGACGATACAATGGTAATTACCCTCTATCCGCGATTCCATTGTTATCGAACCAACTACGTAAGGTGAGTAATTTGCTGGTTACGTAAAAGCATAGATAATTCCCACTACCGTACACGCTTCCGTTTCGGTAAAACATGGCTACGCTTTGTCGTTTTCCTCTAAACTTTATAAATTGGATCGAAACAACTCGAGACGATGTTTCGCCTGTCAAATAACTTATAAATCGACGAATCCATTTGTTCGTGTATCGTTCTTCGAGAATACCGTGGACCACGAAACGAGAAGCTTTTTGAGAAAAATGATCTTGCCCAATCCTCTTTATGTAAATACGTAAAGTACCGTCGAAGAATCGTTTTTTAAATAAATGTCTGATTCGTTGCAGAGAACGCCAATGCGCCCAATGATAGCGGAATACGACCCAAAGAAGCACGGTGTGAAAACAGAACTGTCAGACACGGTTCTTGTCAAGTAAGTGCGAAAACTTGGTTTACGAAACCAACGCGAACGAACGGTTCAACGATAGTCGAGCGATTCACTATCTGCTACCACGACCAATCATCACCATTGCTTTCTTGCCAAACTCAAATGCTCCGTGCTCAAGCAAACGTGAGTGACAACCCGAGGATCATATATTGTGCATTATATCGTATATATGTGTATTCTCTCATTCTCTGTGCTCTCTGTGATATAATTTATTATTATACATACATACATACGTATATATATGTATATACATACATATATATATATATTTATTTATTTATTTATTTAATACGATATTCCATAATATATAGAAATAACTTCACAACTAATTCGTGCATACCGCCTGTGATCGCTGACGTAGAATTCGTAGCGTAGCCTGGCACCAGGGATGCTTGACGATTGACTGCTGAATCGTGACGATTCTGTTATCGCTGGTTTGTGCAGAAACGCGCTTCTGTTTTTATTTAGCGTGCCTGCCATGTACTCGTACGTTTGACAATTTTACTTTTCTCTTGGTTTTACTTTCCTGTTTTTATCATTTTTCTGCTTCGTCTCCATAACCCATTTAAATCCAGAACCGAAGGCTACCTCGTTTTGTGCAGTCTTAAAAGTCTGAAGTATTTTTCTTCTTTTTTTTTTTTTTTTTATTTCTGAATGAACGAACGAATATCATTAATTTTATGTTCGAACGTTATCGCATGCGTAGTGATATCTTCTCAACCTTACCTTAGGAATATCGTGGATTGTTTCAAGTATTTACAGGCACCGTCAGATAACACCGATCTAACATCGTGATAGTATGTTTATAATTTGGAACAAAAAATGGGTTATCCTCTAAGAGTATCGGGGAGCTGATACGTACAATGTGTCGGACATCGTAAGTGCTGGTGTAACGTGTTTCCATTTCACGAATGCGTAATACGAGTATACATATATATGTCTGTATAGCAGTCGTTAGCGAGATCATGTTAGAATGGTAACAAGAGTTTTGGCAGCACACGATGAAGATCTTGTAACTACGGTATACTTAAAACGCAAAGTAGACTTCACTTTCAAATCGATTAACGTTCGAATATCATTTTAAAGAAAGGGTTGAGTAAGCTAGCCTTGCATCGCGGTAAACTGCTTGCGACATTCTGAACGATATAATCCTAATTATTATTTATGTACCTTGTTAAGCAATGACGGACACAATAACGAATCCAAGTTGTATAATTCAAAAAGCAGATTTCCAATTTTCCTGGTTATTGGCGACAAATAAAAGCTATGTAATCTGTTAAAAGAGTACTTGTTCCAAAGAAGCAAAAAGAACCAGGAAAAGGGAAATGTTGTCCAAACGTTCGATTGTCCGATGAATTTATACGATTATGGTTTATTCAACCCCTACGTATATGTACGTAATACGTAGTCCCCTGTAATAACGATTTTATTATCTTCGTCTCTGCTATATCGCGAACAGAAGTAGCAAAGTGATAAAGAAGGGCCTCGAAAAAAGGAAAAGAAAAAATGAGAGGATACAATATACGTAAATCATGCATAAACGAGCGATTCTCGATCGTCGATTTGGCTGCGACACGACGAAATCTTTGGATCCTTTGCGCAAAGGATGGAATTTCTCCTTACTGCACCTTAAAGAAACGTTCGCGGTAGTCTTTTTCCTTTCATAGAGCGGAGTTAGGTTTCATAAATTTGTTTATCGCGTCCAATTTTCTCATATGTAACCGATCGTTCGCGACAATGATAAACTACGCTTTATAACGCGGAAGTAATCGGTAATTATAACTCTTTTCATAATACGTGCAGTTACATAAACCTATACGTAGTGCAATTACTTAATTAAAAACGCGACTGCAGCTAATTTTGAAAGATCGCGTCGTTTTAAATTTCGTGCCGAAGATAATTAGTCGACAAGGTCGGCTGCCACGTTTCAAACGAATTACGCGTCCCTTTCAGCGCGTTTTACGCGTTTCGCGATATATACACGAGCCATTGATAGCCTATAAGAGTAGCCGGGAATGCAAAGAAAAATAGTGGAAAGAAGTTACGAAGCCCAGTTTTATCTCGTATTATATTTTTGTCGCAATTTTACGTAATATTTTATCGCAGTCCTTCGATGGAGATTCCAATTTTTCTCGAAGCTCGTCGATTTCTTTGCAATATAGGCTTTATCGTTGGTTAAATTGCTGCTGCGTGCAATCTGCTATATTTAGATCGTAATTCCGCTAATATTACAATTCAAAAGATAACGAAATGAGAAAAAGCAAGAAAGGGTAGAGAGATGGAGATACGGAAAAACGAGGGAAAAGGGAAAAGGGAAAAGGGAAAAGGTGTTCAAGGTGCAGAAAGGAGAGAAAGCTCGCGGCGCGGCGGTTTCTTCGTCATTGGCTGAAGATGCTTCGTAATTGAGGCCATGCGGTATGCAAGCAAACTATGTTCCTCTAAAGGATTATGATAAAGATAAAATCTGTCTTTACTATATAATATGTGCATTTATATGATTCCAGACTTGCGTATAAACTGCGGGCATAGATTCGGGCTCTATGAAAGTGCTCTGCGAATAACGTGAAAGTGACAAAAAGTAAAACATAAAATATAAAGTAAATAACAAAATATATATATTATACATATAGGTACACACGGTACCGTTTATGAGAAAGAAACGGCACGGTCTCTCTGATGGACGATCGCGGGTTCAAAACGCGGATTTATCGTGGCGGTTTTGATACGATCGACGTGTAGGTACTGGCGCCAGATGCTCGGTCGAGCGACGGTGAACGAATACGCTTCGTCGAACGAAAGGACGAAAAAAGCAACATTGAGATTAAAAACANAAAAAAAAAAAAAAAAAAAAAAAAAAAAAAAAAAAAAAAAAAAAAAAAAAAAAAAAAAAAAAAAAAAAAAAAAAAAAAAAAAAAAAAAAAAAAAAAAAAAAAAAAAAAAAAAAAAAAAAAAAAAAAAAAAAAAAAAAAAAAAAAAAAAAAAAAAAAAAAAAAAAAAAAAAGAACCTAGAGAGAAAGAAAGAAAGAGAAACACAAATTACTGGACGTCGTGCGAATTAGCGCTTGTCCAAATTATTCAGAGACAATGATACCAAAAGACAAGACTAAAAAACAAAAATTGGCATTGAAATTAAATAGACGATCGTTTGACGTGCGTAAGAAAATACGGATCGAATCTAAAAAAGTACCGAAAAGTAATGTTGATAAAACTAATTAAAAAAAGAAAAAGAAAAAAAAAAGAAAAAACACGCTCGGCGAAAAGTGCAAAATGTCAAAAAGCAAAGAAGGCTTGTTAGTCGTCGTACTGCGTCGTGGCGCTGGGCGTCGCGGTGATGCAGTGCGGTGGTGGCAGCTGCCTCTGAGCCTGATCGCGGCGCGTGAACTCTTGTCACGTGTAACGTGACACACACAGACCTACTACTACTACTCTACTACTACTACTACTACCATTACTACTACTACTGCTACTACTACTACCACTACTACTACCACTACTATTACTACTACTACTAGTACTACTACTACTACTACTACTACCACTATTCTATCTCGGAGCTTTCTCAACTAAGAAAGCTTCGCACGACTAAGGAGAGAGACTACCGCACCTCAATGGGTACCTATATGCCTACACACCTACTTTTTTGCAATTTTTTTTACACTACATCCTACGTTATGTATCTAGTCGTTACACGCGAGAAATACACACACAAGTACACGCACACGTACTTACTACGTGATCCTGTAAAACACAGAGTATTCGGTAAACGTAAAGTTGAAACAGATGTTGATGCCAATCGAAAAATCGAAACGTTAAAACGTCGAACGATAACTCTCGAACGAGTCCGTCCGATTGTCCATCTCGTCTGATAGATTTGCTCGTTTTCCCGTTTTTTAATCGCGAACAACGCTGCTTTCGTGTTCGAGATCGTTCATGATCGAAGTTGCGTTAAACTTACGCGAAACGTTGTCAACGTCGAGAAACAGTGCATGGCAAAACGTGAAGGTACTTGGTTTCGGCAACTTAAAAACGCGTTAAAATTTAGTGGTAGCGACTCTTTATGAAATTACGCATGTAGCAATTATACCTACGCATAATACGTTCGGTTTACCTTTTTGGTATAATATATAGTAATAGTATAATATTAGAAATTCATAGATGAAACTAGTTTGCTACGATATATCGCGAAATTGTTGTAGCGAAACAGATTTCTCAGAAATCATTCGATAGAGTATTCGTCGAATTGACAAGCGTACAAGTTCCTCGCCATTTTCTATAAATACGTCCATGAATTATTCATCACAAAAAGCTATGGCTAAAGTACGATGTGTGCACTGCTGCTGTATTTGTAACGAGAACGAAACCGATATAGCTACGAATAATAAGAAATTTCGAGCGAAACATTCACAAACAAAATGATTTTGCGTCTAAAACGGAATTACGACTACGATAATACTTGCGTTTCTCCTAAATAACTGAACGTACGGAGGGAAACATTCGTCAGTGTTAAACGACTGCGATAAAATTTTCAAAACTCGACGTTTAACTAGAAATAAAATCCGTTGGCACGTGTTTGCGAACATCTCGCGAAACTCGACGCGCTCAAGATTATTATTCCACGGATCGGACATTTAAAATCGGTTTATTAATAAACGACGTGAAACAAGCAGAGACAGATTTCTGGCAACGTTGTCGCTTGTACCTTATAAATCGTTAGATCCTAATCGTTCCGAGTACGAACGAGTAATTTTTACCGTTTCGTCGCATCACGTCGAATTTCGTTCAAGAAGAACAAGAAATAAGCTAATTTACTATTCCGATAAATTCGGCGTGCAAAATGTAAAGAGTCGTGACAAAGATGGTTGTTGGTCCACGTTCTAATTGCGCGGTGTGAACGCTAAATGTTATCTCGCGAAACACGTTGCGCCATGCACTTTTTCCCTCGATCGTGTAAGATGATAGAACGAGTGCACGATAATAGAATTAATCAAGAACGATAGAACGAATCAGATGCACGAAACAATACGAAACGAGAAACGTCGAGTCGGGCACCTGCGTGATCCTCGACTCTAAGTAACGATTTAAAAGTATACGGATGAAACGAAAAAAAAAAAAAGGGAAAAGAAACAAAGAGAAATCCGCGACGTTTTCGAGAGATTTTGATCGAGTTTCCGCGATTCTTTCGATCGATTTCCTTGGTATTCTCTCGGCACGCGCATAAGGGCGGAAAGTTGGGCGACAGAAAGGAAATCGAAGGAACCGTTTGCGTACGTTTGGAACGTAGAAACGTGGGTAGAAACGCTGGTAGAAACGCGCGTGCAAATTCATTACGTCAAACGGTTCTTCGATGACGAAGTATTTTTTACTGCTCGATGGGAAATCTATCATCGACCGACCGACAAGCTCGCCGATAGAACGCTTCTTTCACTCGGTGGAAAGCTCGATCGATCGAAATTGGCATTCCACAGAGTAGAAATTAAATTGGATAATTTCACCGAGGAGCCAGAGAGTAACGTCGCGATCTTGTCTCGATAGAATCTTAATAGGATCTAACGCTGTTACAATTAATAATTTAGAGAGAATAAACGTCTAAGATTAATAATCTCTTTGCCGTTCTAGGAAATCTCCCTTTCCGGTGAAATTTTATCGAATATTATCGTTAGCTCGATTAAAAGTCGATTAAAACGAATCCGCACGTATATAAAGCTTATAAAAATAAGATCAAGAGTACTTAGAAATCGTTTTCGACGTTATTCGCTGGCACCTTTCAAACCGACAACGAACCGTAAGTGCACAGCGTGAAGAATAAACGTAAAACCGATCGATATTACTCGAGATCGTGCGCTGCGAGAGCCGTTAAAACCGCGAGATCTAGCGTTAAGTGGTGTACGCTCGTTGCTACCTTCGTTTCCTCTACTCTAGAATTAATGCGCGTTACCAGTGTCCAGCTTTTGCACGATTGAAACGCGTACGTCTCGCCCACGAAATCACGTCTTTATCGCGTTATCATCGAGTTCAGTGTAACGTTTAACTCGTAAGCGTGCGTTCAATGGCGCAGTCAGACGCTTTCCTCTTTTAAATCGTTGTTGAGTCGAACTATTGAAAAATAGTCGTACGCGCGATCGGCAATAAATAATCGTAAACGTATTCACCGGTATCCTTGAGAATGATAAATCGACGATTGCGTAAGACGGCGTAATTAATTATTTCGCGATTAAAGCGAATATCAACGAGCGAATGTTTCGTCATGAATGTCTTACGTAAACGAGAAAAACTCGACGAGTTATAAATATCTTTCTCGCTTAAAATAAAGTAAAAAAAAAAAAAAAACAAAATAAGGGAAAACAGCAGAAAGAAGCATTTAACACGCGTGGAAAGGAGAAGCAATTTTCCACTAGTTAGGTTCGTAGTCGTAGCTTCTGTTTTTCGTCGTCTATGTGAAAATATGATATAAAGATTGCTCGTTGTAACGTATCCCGCTGTAATTACTCTTTGCGGGTTGTTCTTCGACTATCGAAACAAAAATAATCGTTAATTACACGTCTGACTACGGCATTCCGCGAGCTTCACGCGTACAGTCGTTCTACGGAGCGATCGCGGAGTAACGCACGGTCGATCATAATTATCGAACGCGTCGATCCTCTCTGTTCTCCCTACTGATCCGTGATCCTTGTGCGTGGCGTGCACGCGGTGCGCGAGTACGAGAGGAAAATCTCTCACACACGTCGCTCTCTATTCTTCCCTCGTCGACGTATATGCGTATACACTTACACACTTTTTTTTTTCCTAATCTGAACAAAGAACACTCGCGTATAATCGGTGCATGAAAAAGGAAAAAAGACGGTCGTGCCGTACGTACCGTAGCCGTAAATCCCCGCGTCAGACACTTCTTTACTCGCCATCTCAAAACTATGATATTAAATGTCCCTTTTATATCGGACAGCCGTTAACTCGACTGGATACTAACGACTTTGTTTTGCAGATACAAGTGCGAGAAAAATGACATACCGATTACCGTCACGAACGGCTCGACGTTACCGCTCGTGGAAAGACCGAACGACGAGGAAGCGGCCCTTTACAATCCGTTCGAGCACAGGAAGTTGGCCCATCCGACCTCGGATCTGGATACGTTGATACATCTTTTGAAAGGAAGCTTAGGAACGGGAATTCTAGCGATGCCAATGGCCTTCCGTAACGCCGGTCTGTTGTTCGGCCTGATCGCTACCTTCTTCATCGGTGCTGTTTGCACCTACTGCGTTCATATTTTGGTCAAATGCGCTCATAATCTATGCAGGCGGACTCAAACGCCGAGTCTGGGGTTCGCCGAAGTCGCGGAAGCCGCGTTTCTGGTCGGTCCTGAGCCGGTACAGAAATACGCTCGCCTAGCCAAGTAAGCTCTCTTCTTTTCCTTCTTTACGTTCGTGTCAAAAAATCTGTCAACGACTGTCACGATGGCCACAGTGGCTGTCAACCCGTTAAACAGTTATAATCAGGCCGTTAGGCCACTGTTATCCATCATCTGTCGTTGTTAACTGTCCTTTGTAAAATTTCAACCAGTATAAGAAAACCAAGATAAGACTCGAATGCAACACGTTTCTGGAATTTTTTTCAGGGCGACGATCAATTCGTTCTTAGTGATCGACTTGATAGGCTGCTGCTGCGTGTACATAGTTTTCATTTCAACCAACATCAAGGGGGTGGTCGACTACTACACGGAGACCGACCGCGATGTTCGATATTATATGGCGGCGCTGTTGCCTTTCTTGATCGCATTCTCGCTCGTGAGAAACCTCAAATTCCTGGCGCCGTTCTCCATGATCGCCAACATACTGATCGCCACTGGAATGGGGATCACGTTCTACTACATTTTCAGCGACTTGCCCAGCATTAGCGATTTACCCAACTTTTCGAGCTGGTCTCAGTTACCTCTGTTCTTTGGCACGGCCATCTTCGCTCTCGAAGGCATCGGTGTGGTAAGTACAATCCTGATCGAATCCTTGTAAATTTGGACCAAAAGTATCTCTCGAAGGCTGAACCGACTAATTCCGTTTTCTTTTTTTCTTTCTTTCTTTTTCCTCTTTTCTTCTTTTTCCTGCCAATTTCTCAATTTCATCACGCGAGTACGAAAGACAGATCGCTTACTTTCCTCGTTCGTATATTACAAAAAGACGACGATATTCTTATTAAGTTATGGGAGCTAATCGCTGCTATGGCTACTGAATAATTCAGCGTCATCTTTGGAACGATATTTTCACGTCACCGAGATCGCTGTACCGGTGCCGACGGAGTACACAGGATTCAAATCTTTAATCGATATCTTCTCACGGAATTTAGCATCTTACGTAGTTGGTTCGTCCATTTTATAGAGCCGAGCGTATCGTTGGTATTCCGTTCGAAGCACTCTCGGTCGCGAGCATAGCGGTTGAATCGCGTTTAGTATTTCGATCATGCGATAAACGGTTACGAACGTTTGCCGGCTAGACGCCGCGCCGTGTCGGATCGAAAATTCCGATGAACGATCGCGATCGCGATCGCGGTGAAATTCACCCTCCGATATTGCGCACTTCTCGAGCGGCCTTGAAGCTTTGCAATTTCTTTTTCTTTTTCTCCGTTTCTTAAGCCGATAGAACATTCTGTAGAACGACGATCAATTTCCATACTTTTTAATATTAAAACGAAACGTTACGACTGTGTACGAGTTAACGATAAAGATCGAGGATTAATCTAATCTTTGTTTTAATCTATCAAATTGAAAGTAACCGTCAATTAAAAACCGCAAAGTACTCTTCTTTAAGTACCTACTACTAGTGCGATAGATATTGTATCTAGCTTTCTAGTACAAATGCCATTGTCATAGTCGTAGGAGTCCAGCGGATCGTGTAACCGTAACAGGTAGAGCGTGACATAATCGTCGATGCAATTTAAAGACGTTCTTCGAGTTCGTTGTTCGAGAGGTTCGTTAAATTCTGCGATCGAAAAGACCGTTTCAAAGTTCTGTGAGACAAATCGTTCTGGATAGAGATAGAGGGGAAAATTTAAGCAAACCTGGATAAAAGCTGGATAAAATAAATCTTTGAATCATGAAAATCGTGTTTTTCACAGGTGATGTCTCTCGAGAACAATATGAAAACCCCGACGCATTTCATCGGTTGCCCAGGTGTGCTCAACACTGGTATGTTCTGCGTGGTACTGTTGTACAGCACCGTCGGTTTCTTCGGCTACTGGCGATACGGCGAGGACACGAAAGCCTCGATCACTCTGAACCCAGAGCAAAACGAGGTTCTGGCCCAATCGGCCAAGTTAATGATCGCGGTTGCCATCTTTCTCACCTACGGTCTCCAATTCTACGTTCCGATGGAAATTATCTGGAAGAACCTGAAACAATATTTCAGCTCGAGGAAACTCCTCGGCGAATACCTAGTCCGTATCCTGATGGTGATCTTCACGGTGGGCGTGGCGATCGCTATTCCAAACCTAGGCCCGTTTATATCTTTGGTAGGCGCTGTGTGCCTATCCACCCTGGGTTTGATGTTCCCTTCTGTAATCGAATTGGTCACTGTATGGGAACAAGAGAACGGTTTAGGGGCATGCTACTGGAGGCTCTGGAAGAACATAGCTATCATCCTGTTCGGTGTGTTGGGTTTCATAACCGGAACCTACGTCAGCATCCAGGAGATCATCGAAGAGGACAAATGAAGCGCCGGGTTCGAAGGAGCTGCGGTGCGACGGAATAATCGCTCAGCGCGTACCACAGATGCCGGCGTGTCGTTGGACACCTTCCGCGCTCTCGTCGAGCGAACTCGTCGTCCGACCAGGGGAACGACGATTACGACCACCGGGAGGGTGGGTGATGCTGCCGCGGCTGGATCATCCAGCGAAAGGTCATGCGAGCGCGCGAGCTCTCGACTCGTAGCTTCGTCTCGCTCCTTTTCTATGTTTCACTTCACGCTATTGATGGCACGACGGCTGTATCGACGACGAAGACGTTATCCGTTAGATAGGATCCATCGTCGATCCTCGGATCTTTTTTCTCTCTGTTTCTTATTTCTTTGCTGTAATCGTGCGCGTGTACCGTGTCTAGATACTAAGGGGAGTTTGCGTATCGAATTTCTATACGAAAAATTACTTGTACGTATTTCTTGGATCTCTACTTTTCCGACGATGAGTTTTTCTTTCCTTTTTTTCTTGTTTTATGAAAATTCAGTTCCTTCCAAGGAACGTCAAAGAAGTAAATTCTGTCTGTCTTGTTCTCTGTTAATTGTAATTTCAAATATACGATCGTTGTGCCGATAACGATAATACAGGAAAAATGCAAAGAGCAGAGATACGCAAATTTCTTTCACGCGCAAAGCAATGTTAATTAAGCAAAGAGAATCCTCACCACTGCTTCGCCACTTTCCATGCGACCCGCGTAACCGATGTACAACGCGTACGACATAAGCGCGTGGCTGGATATTATAGAAAATTCGATCGATCTTCAGCGATTTTACGTCAGAATCGTCGCTACTGACGTCGGGCTGTACAACACCGTACGCCAAGTGTACGGTAAGAATCATTAATGCGGTATGTTGACCTTTACGTAGGCGGTTCAATATGTTCCATTACGCAACAACCCTGCGAATAAATTAAATTTTTATATCATATCTTTCAAATTGTCAAATTCTTAGTTTCAACTTTCCACTTGTTCGATCTCTCATTTCGTATCCTTCGAATTTCTGAATTTCGAAATTTTCACACGTTAAATTGGCAAATTTCCCAAATTTTCAAAAACTTATTTCACTTCGTGCGACATCAATGATTTTTACCGCGCATCCCTATACATTCGAGCGATTAACCGAGCAAAGTCGATAGCACAACGTGGCTCGGAGTACCCGGATCCACGAGATCGTGGATTCCACGACACGCGGGATCCGTGAGAATTATTGAGACGAGTAACATCAAGTACGTGGATAGAGGCGCCCATTTTCCTCTTCCCATTTCTCTCCTTCTCTCTCTCTCTCTCTCTCCTCCCCTTTCCCTCTCCTTTCTCTCTCTCTCTCTCTCTCTCTCTCTCTCTCTTTCTCTTTTATTATTTATTCGCGTTGCGTCGATCGTGCGCACGACGAAGCTTTACCATCGACTTGACACAACTGCGGGACGGTTTCTTTTTGTCGTTTTTAGTAGCTTACGTACGTATTATGTACGAGTATAGATACGTAAATTATACTTAAGCGTCATTTTTACCTACGAACAAGGACCGTTCACGTTTTATATTTCTTTTCTTTCTTCTTTCGCATTAACGTGCGTTCGTCCGTTCAATTTCGCCGTGACAAAAGAGCGATCTGTAAGATAAAGAGGTTTCCGAGGCCGATCATCGATCGAAACTATTTTATAGCTGATAATGAGAAATTATCTTCTTATCGTAGAGCTTGCTAATCACATTCAAAAATCAGAACAGAACACAACGGAACACAATAGAACACAACAGAATAAAACGGAACAGAGAAGAACAGAACAGAACAGAACAGAACAGAATAGAACACAACAGAGTCAGTTACTATCGATCATTAACAATTTTTAATACACGAAGATAATAAATCATTGAACCGAAATAGAAGATTGATCGATTTAACACCGCCGGAAATCGCCAATCTGTTCCTAGTGCACATTGCACAAAAAGAGACGAAAGAAAACGTACAAAAAGTGTTTATTAATTAAGAGTAAGAAACGTAATGGCACGTAGGTGTGATAATATCGCGACATGCACGCTTGCTAGTTTGTAAGAAGTTCAGCGAGAGGCGCCGACATTTACGCGTTGCGCGTCGTCATGCGAGATTAGGACATTAATTGGATCTTTGACTTGGCATCGAAAAGATTAAATCCGAACTAATCGACAAGCCCATTTCGATCACCAAGGCGAATTCACAACAAATATGCTGAATAGACGCGTAATATCGATTTGTCGAATCGTGTCAAAGTCTTATAGAATATCTTCGACGATACAAATTTCGTGAAAATTTCAAAGAAGATCATTCGTTCTATCTTCAAATCGTCAGAGTTGGACGAATAATTCGTAGGACAATAAAAGTGAACTTTTTTTATTAACGACAAATGAAAATGATAATCTTTTCGAAGAATAGTACAAAGACTAAAAACAGAATGCGTAACAATCCGTTTCTCACTCTCGTTTCCGTATTCGACTCGAAATTAATTCGTAGAATTTGTGCATCGTTCGTCGTTTAGATCTGAGATCTGAGATTGCACGATCCATTCGACGAGCAAGGGATCTTGACGAAATTAAAACCGTCAATTTCAACCTTCGTTCGAGCTTTATATTTTCTTGAAGAGCTATTTTTATTCAAAGAGTAATACGCTTCGTGATACGTGTCGCACAGCGACAGATCGTGAGGGCACGATCGTTCATCGTTTCGACTATTTTCGATCGCCGTCCGCGCCATTCGTACTTCGAAGGCACGTGATACTGTCTTTTTAGTGCCTTGATTCTTTCGCCTCGCGGAAATCGTAGGATTTAAGACTGGATTTTGTGCAGAATATGTAACGAAAGTTGTTATAGATTAATATCGCTGCGAGTAAATTTGTTTTTCTTACAGTGTCAAGCTTATTAGACCATGACAACTTTAGCGATGTATTCTGCGCGTTAAACGAGAATCTAAATCTCGTCGTGTTCTGTTTCGATCTTGGAACGATTTAAGTGATTCTTCAACCACTGCAACAATGTATTTTATACGAGAAGAAACGACGTAGAAACACACAATTCATCGAGAATACAATAACCAATGCACGGTAGTTATTGCCATTTTCGGAAAAATGTTCGTATCTGGTGTACGCGTTTCATTCAGAACAGGGTAGAAACGAACTGTTCCTCTTACTTTTTCGAGCCACGGAAAACTGCTGAATTTTGCCAAACCTCGTCCATGTTTCGTCATTTTCTGTACTCTTCCATTCTTTTTCCATCGAGAGTCTTTGTTGTCTTTTTTCTCTTTTTTTTTTTCTTTTTTTTTCTATACATATGCGTGTACGTATGATATTTTGTACACGATAGCACACGCGAATAGTTCGGGGTAGTTGTACCATAACTTTAAAGCCAGGAAAATTCTGTCGTAACGAGGACTCCATAGACTCTAGGTAGGATCGTGATTTATGCAACGTATTTAAGAGACGAAAAATTACAGACATGTATAGATATACCGTTCCGCCGCTTTTTTTTACCTCGGACTTCCATGATGAATCGCGCGTCTTTGTGGCAATGGTTGCCGCGCAGAGGATGTCGTTTCACGTGCACGCGTGTTTCGTGCATGCCGTCAATTTTTGTCGGTCATTGTACCAAACAATGTTACGAATATTTAATACACAACGATTTGCAAAAGAATACAGTGTTACTTTGTATCCAGTATCTTTCGTCCTTCCTTCCATTCCTCGACGATTCAATTTTTGAATAAAGGATAAGCTCGATTTCTGCCTAAGATTATTTACCTAAACACGCCATGCGTATCTTTCGTATGTATTGTATCTATATTGCATTTTTTCAGTATTATTGCGTATGCAAACGAATTAAACTATTCTAAAAGTATTGTAATCATAATTGTAAATTGGCGCGTTCGCGGGGAGACGCGATTTCGAAGAAGCGCGCCAACGGCAGTCGTAAATTCCCGTTACGATTAGCTGATCGACGCCACGAATCGTCCGATCCCTTATTTCTTGTGGGATAATAAGGGCGGTTAAATTGAAGATAACGCTGCGATTAACAGGTTATTATATATATTTGTACGATCCAACAACTTCGGTGTAATACAAAATGTATGTTTGATATAAGATACTTTCGCAAGAGCGAGACGCTCGTGAGGAATAAGTAAACGGAATAAGTAAATTGAACGGAATAAGTGACTCCTATCTCGAGTTGAGAGCAAGTCAGATGTTGACTGTACGCGTGTAGTAAAAACAGTGAGTTTCGTTATCGTAGCATCTACGGAAGAAAGCTCGGTATGGGTATTCCTTTTGAAATAAGCACGCGGATTCGTTGTTCGCACTTTTCCTTAGGAAAGTGAGGGTAACGATCCGCGATGCCCATTGGTTATAGCTTAATTTAATATTTGAAGATAGGAGGAAGAAGCCTCCTACCCCCGTGGCTTGTGGATGACGTTGTTCATAGAAAAATCCGGGTTTCCCGTTATTAGTACGAACGGATAATAAACCTAAGGACTGTTCTAGGGACGGGTTCAACTTTAAGGTTAGTAGGATTTAATTATGAATATCAAGACAAAAGGTTTATGGTGGGCCTAAGTTTATTGGGGGTCTGAATAGCGATGCAGACCCTTAGCGGCCAGGTATCTAGAGACGTCGGATTACGAAGGCTATAATAATAGATCAATTTCACTCTTTACTATCGCTTAAAAATTGACATTCATTTTGATATACATACACTAAGAAACGTCAAGTTCTCTTTTCTTATTCTTCAAATTAAAACTAAAAATATATTATTGCATCGCGTTATTATAGCAAGGCATTTTAACATACTTGTTCAAAAATATTTACGTACATAAACTTTATTCAGAGAAATGGGAACGACATCTATAATATATCTTCAAGTTTTTATTCCAAATCCGTTTAGAACAAAACCAATAAATGTAGCGTATTTTTATTAAGCGTTAAGTAAAATTTAAAAAGAACCAACGTTTTATATTTTCAAGTAGTTGTCATATTTTAGTTTTAATTCATACTACTGTACATTGACAACTGTTTAAAAAGCGGAAACTATCGTTCGAACGCACATAGAAACTCGACTTGAAGATTGTCTTTGAGGCGTGAGGGGAACAAAATGGCTAAAGTGACAACAATAGTCTACGCTATTAAGTGACAGAACGCCATACAACTTGAATATTATCAAATAGAAACATTAATTACTTGTTTCAGATATATATTCAGTATATATTGATAGCTCGGTTTTACATGGTCTAGGAAACGTAACCATGTTAAACGACGTACCAAAGAGATTATCACGAAGCTCTGAAACAACTGAGGTACGTTGAAAAAAACAGTCCTAGGTATAGATAAATTGACAAGTCACTGGTCAAGGTTCGTGAGAAGAAAACAAACAAGCTAATCAGCTTTATTTATTCATTCACAATGCGTCTTTATCGCGTTATATATCAATAATGGAGCATGCGATGTTACTTCCAAGTACTTTCTACTATATGCTTTATGTTTAGTAATATCCAATTTATTTTCAACTATTTATCTTTTAATCTTAGTAACATCTTCATTTACATATTTCTTTATTTATCTCTGATTTAAATACTTTAATCTAAAAATTATAACCGGGCATCTCTCTCTCTCTCTCTGCTAGTAGCCCTCTGTCGGAAATTACTTCTACCAACGAACACGTACTACGCGGAGAGCGGGAAAATACGATCTAATAAAAAATGAAATTCAATCGAAAATGCATTGCAAAATATTTTCAGGCCGATGTTCGCGAAGATGAAGAACAGACGAAAAGATTTCAAGATATTATCGACTTACTTCTTGCAGCAGGCTATTTTCGAGCCAGAATAAAAGGATTATCGAATTTTGATAAAGTACGTATGAAATGAATTCCCCTCAACTATTGCAAAGAACATACTAAGACCAACAAATATTATCCTAATATTTAGGTAATTGGCGGAATGACATGGTGTATAGAGTCGTGTAACTTCGATGTAGATATCGATTTATTGTTTCGAGAAAATCTTACTATAGGCCAAAAAATGTAAGTAAACTTATGAAACATTTGGAATATTCAATATCTTGTACATTTTATATTACAGTTCATTGACCGAAAAAATTGTAGCTATGCTACCCAAAATGAACTGTCCATACCGCATAGAACCACATCAAATTCAGGGCTTAGATTGCATTCATATTTTCCCTGTTATTCAGGTAACTGATTCGTTTCCTCGAATTTCAGCTTTTAATTTTTTCAAATTATTTTAATAACCGACAACAAATTTTAGTGGTTGGTTAAACGTTCGATGGAAACTCGAGAAGAAACGGCAGATTTTGTACGATCGTTCGCTTTAAGTCAATTTCACAAAAAGCATTCCTTTGTTGAAGATTCGTCTATAGCACAAACCGGCAAAGAAAATTTAATAAAAAGTATCCACTTGATTAAAGTAAGATACATTATTTTCGAATTTTTGTTTAGGCCAACATTTATAATCTAAATAATTAGAGACGTAATCTTTTCGTAGAAATCGTACGAACCTCGACGTCTTTTTAAGCATAAAGATGATGTTAAAAGAGAAGAATCTACTAGATTTCTTGGCACTGTCCTGGAGTACGAAGCACCTTTGTATTCTATAAAAATTGCTTCTCCATCCGCTGAAATTGCTTCGACAGATGTCAAAGAAAATGAGAATAAAGAGGAGCTAAAGGAAAAGGTAAACGTTTTGAAATAATGCTCTTTCAAATAAGCGTTTAACGAAGACTGAATCAAATTTGTTTTCATAGGAAAATACAGATCAATTAGCTGGGAACCTGGCCGCTATAGAAGAAAGTTCAGTGAGTAATTGTATCATTATGGTCGGTATGATAGACACTCATTATTTGTGATTTACAGGCTCGTTTAAGCGTGGTAGCCGTAGGTAATATCGTTGGCATCCAAGCCCAAGAGATTGCCAAAGTAACTGAAAAATATGCGACCATGTCGATTTCCCAACCTGAGGTAAATCTTTTCCAACTTTAAATTTAAGCAATACAATATTCATTACAGACCTAAGTAATTAAATCACGTTCTACGTGTTCAAATAACCGCAGGAACCTAGTGGCACAAATTCTTCAGCAGCTTTGACTGCATTAGAGAATCAAAGAGCTGCGCTTCAGAATCGTGTTCGTAAATTAACAAAAGAGAAAGATGCTTTATCCGCTAAGCATTTAGAATTAATTGATAAACTGAACGAGTCTCGTACAAAGCGACAAGCTATCGAACGCTCATTAAAGAAGGCAGAAGAAATGGATATCAATGAAAACGATAGGCACTTATCTTCTTATTATACTTTTACGGTTTTATATCTTTATAATCGTTATGCAACTTTCGAATAAAAACGAAATATTATTCGTTTAGTATCTACAAACGATTGGAAGAACTTCTTTTAGTCCACGATGGTTTGAAGGAGCAAGAACATAATTTCCGAGAACAATGCAAATCCGATTTAAATCTCTTGAAAGGTAAGTTACAAGAAATCGAAAGTGGTACATCGGAAGAGGAGGAAGATCGCTTAAAGGAGTACGAGCAGCAAAAGGAAGCGCTCGCTAAAGTCAGATTGCAGTTAGCTAAAAAGAATAGAGCTATTGCATCCTTAACCAGACAATTGGACGATGTTCCCGGTCGTTCGGAACTTACGCAATATCAAAGACGATTTATGGAACTTTATAATCAAGGTTTGCCAATTTATTTTTATACATCGGCATTCGCTTACTCATCGCGTGCACCAAATATTCTCTCATCGTCATTAATTTTCAGTTTCGGCAAAACATAAAGAAACAAAACAATATTACACATTGTACAATACGCTGGACGATACGAAAGTTTATTTAAGTAAGGAATTATCACTACTAAATTCGATCCAAGATAATTATAATGAGTAAGTAGTTAGTAAACTTTATATTTACGTATGTTATGCATCGATAACGGTTGTTTGTTGCATTTCTCTTGTTTTCCACTGTGTTCATCAGAGCAATGGCATCAACAAGTGGTAAAGAGCAATTTCTTAAACAATTCGATGAGATCGTCGCAGGTGTAAAACGCAATAAGGCGAAGGTGAAACATATATTTTCTACAGTAACTCTTACAATTTATTCCGTAAAACTCGCGTTTCAAAAATTATAAGTATCGTTGCAGCAGATGAATATATCTCTGAAAAGGGGAACTATTCGATCTAATTCTAAAATCTAATTCTAAGTTGGCAATAAAATACAAGAAGCTTTGCTATATTCTAATAACACGATCGTGTCTCATGTAGGTGGAGAAACGATGTGCTGATGAAAAAAATAGAAGGGATGCACTTAGTCGGCAACTGGTCACTCTGATAGAACAACAACGCAAATACGTCGCTGCGGTCAGACAACTCACTATTGAATGTCGTAAAAATGAGGCCTTGCTCGCGCAACTGCGGGGTCCGTAGATACAGATTTCATTTCCGCTTATCTGAAAACATATCGGATCCTCGTATTTTTGCCTCACGATCTTTTATTTCGTTATTAGTATAATGCTGAAATTGTGTCGAAGGAATGGATACATCATCCGAACAGTACAATAGTTAAGTCTCAACACTGAGAGCAAGACTGCGAGGAACAAGCGAGGTAGCGGTGGCTTCTATTTATAATCACGCCATGTACATACCATTAATACATATCAAATTCCTGTTATTTTAGATACATATTCGAAAGGGTAATTCGGTGTTACGAAGGCTTTTAAATGAAACCATTCCTTTGCTCCGTGTAATATTAATTTTATGAGAAAGAATATATATGAACTCACTAGAATGTGGTTTTCCGTTCACCTTCCGCGTGTTATTCTTATACATATATCAATGTCTCTTTATTGGGACAGTAGCCAATGATGTATCTGATGTATCGATAAATTTGCCTCAAAAAATATATTTGCGCGATTATGAAGCTGGAATCGTAATTAAACGAAAAAATTCGTAGCATTGTAGATACCACAGTCATATGTAATCGTGCAATTTAAAATAGTAAAATGTCAAAGTCACATGACGTACATGTACGGCAAACAGTATAGATGATAACGGTATATAATATACACACACCTCCGAACAATAATTTTAGTCCAATGATAGATAGCTACTTACTGTTTTCTTTTTCACGGTTGGCAAGTCGGTACGCCGCCAGAGCGCTCTTCATTCGTTGCTTTATATTGGCTGTCGTCATCGTTCCTTTCACAGTGCTTATGTGTTCACGTGTTCTCTTGGTCTGGCCGAAGATCTATCGTAGCCATTGTCGGCGTACGGTGTTCAGTGACCAGTGATCTCTCTCTCTCTTAACGTCTTTTTTAGAATGTATCGTATATCTAGTGTAATGCTCTGGAATAGACATGTAATATGACAATCGCGTCGGGTGCAAACACTATCCATTTAAACTCCTGTTCTTTCTAAATTGAAGAAACATGTGCTATCTACACGGTGGTTATTAATGTGATTTATGTCAAAGAAATATTGCGTGTAACATGGCAAAAGACGAAGGAGACGATCTCTTACCGGACAAAGATGCGGCCAAAGGATTCTATGCGAAGTACGAGCCCAAAGAAATCCTTGGAAGGTTCGTCACGTGATATCTCGATGTGGAAAAAGAAACATAGCTTACTATTTTTATGTATCATATTTAGGAAATACGCGCGTAGCATAATAGATACGTTTTCGTTATTCGATTCTAATGTATCGCGATAAATAAATCGAGGAATTCACAATTTCTAAATAATCTAACAAACTAACCTGTACAATTATATAATTTCTCGGAATTAAATTACATTCAATTTGACTGATAGTTCCTCGTACATATATATATATATATATATATTAACGAAGCAACGAAACTTGTAAACTTACGAAATGCTAATTCAACATACAGGACAGGTTACAATATTGACGAAACGTTGTACAAGAATAAGACGTTCCTACCTGTCAAACATTAATCATCGTTGTATTATCTAAAAATCTGTGAAACGTTTCGTTACATAGATCATAGAAGAATTTACATTACTTTAGTATCATAAAACCACTGATATTGAATAAGAATGCATCTATATATTATAATTATTATTTGAAAGCTATTTATATTCTATTAGCAATAACTTGAGTACAAAAATTTCACTGTGCACAAATAAACATGACAGAGAATATTACAGTGATACATGTATGTTTCATCACTTCTCAGCAGTCTTATTCTTGTTACTCTTATTAATAAATTGGTCCCATATTGATTTAAGTACGAATTAAATAATGCATTAATGTTTACAGAGGAATATCTTCCACTGTGAGAAGATGTATAGAAAAAGAAACTGGCATAGAGTATGCAGCTAAAATCATAGATATTAGTAATGAAACTAATGAAGATGGTCATACCATGAAGGATGCTACGTTACAAGAAGTTCAAATTCTTCGTAGAGTAGCTGGTCATCCATATATCAGTAAGTTTTCAATATTTCGTGCGAGATAAAATTAATTTTTATGATATACTTTTCTTATAAAAAATTTGTTTTTTCAGTTGAATTACACGATGTCTTCGAATCTAGCACATTCATATTCTTAATTTTCGAAATTTGTAAGAATGGCGAACTATTTGACTACCTCACGTCTGTTGTTACTCTATCAGAAAAAAAGACCCGCTATATTATGAGACAAGTTTTTGAAGGTGTTCAACATGTACATAATCAAGGAATAGTGCATAGAGATTTAAAGCCAGAAAATATATTACTTGATGATAATTTAAATGTAAAGATAACTGACTTTGGGTTTGCTAGACTATTAAAAACTGGAGACAAATTAAATGGTATGTAATTAATTTTTAAAATTTGTATAATTCATAGAAATATATTATTAATATCTTTTTCAGATCTTTGTGGTACTCCGGGATATTTAGCACCAGAAGTGCTGAAGTGCAACATGTTTGAAAATGCGGAAGGCTATGGGCCTGAAGTTGATATGTAAGTCGATGAAACTTAACAAGGGAATATAATTATGATCATACCAATCGTCTTAATAAAGGATAAAATTGTTACTAATGTTTGCCTGTTTCCAGATGGGCCTGTGGAGTAATTATGTTCACTTTATTAGTTGGTTGTCCTCCTTTCTGGCATAGGAAACAAATGGTCATGCTTAGAAATATTATGGAAGGAAAATATTCATTTACATCTCCAGAATGGGCGGACATAACAGGTATCTATTGTGTATATAATAATTTTTACAAGAAATAACAGTTTGTGTTTGGGAACAGTGAAAAAATATTGTTTCTTGTGGCACGCAGAGTAAACTTGTGCTTAATTAACGTAATGCATGTATTTGTATGCATCATTTTCGGAGGCTTTTAATTTAATTTCGGCTATTGTAAAAAATTGATGCTATCGATCATACATTGGAAGTTATAAGATACGTATGCACAGTTCTATGAAAATGTTCTTTGTATGTATATATTTTTTGTATGCTATGTAAGTATGTAATATATTTTTTATATTGCTTCGTTTATAATTGGAGCGATAATTATCGTATTATGATAAGCAAATACACAATAGGTTTTTTTAAAAGTTAAAGCCAGTACAATATACAATAGTCAGAGTATTGAAAAATTTGCAAACCTGTGCAAGACACAGTGTTACGACCTGTGACTCTCTACACAAATCAGACTCCATAACCCGGACTAGCAAAGGTGATTAAGCAAATGTCTAAATACTCTTATCGCGGACCCTCGATGATCTTAACCCATTTGCATTGTGACCCTACTTCAGAGGACTGGTCCCTACCACCGCGCGCGGTCGGTCGTAGCTGCAGTAAATGGCATCCGAATTCTTCATGCAGTTTATCGAAAATTTACTGTTCAAAACGATTGGTAGACAATGTTACTTGGCAAAAATCGCATCTTACATTCTTTATAACTGAGAAAAAAAGTAAAAATTCTTTATTTAAAAAAAAATTATTCAGATTAAAATGGAAATAAAAAAGGAGCAGCCGCAGCGCGCGTAATAATCCGCGCTTGGGTGCAAATGGGTTAAAGACACATCATAAACCTTAGCATTTTCATAGTTAAGGTTCTTCAGACCACAAGATTATCTCTTAAGTTGAAGTATTTCTTAGATTTGCCCATTAGATTGCCCATTCCGAGAAAACACGGGGAAAAGCGGTTTCTCCCATGTACAATGCCAGCCAGGGGCGACCTTCGGTCGGAGGTGGCCAGCACCGATCCTTACCCACCAGTCCCCGCTTTCCTAACGAAAATTGCCATCAACGAATCCGATGGTCCCGTGCGCTAGGCACACCCATCAATAGTTTTCCTCCGCTGCAACGTCACCACTGACCTTCACTGATTTTTCATTCTTAGATCAGTTACCATCTTGACTGGTTTGTTCTTTGATTAGTTATTATCTTAGCTTGTTATTTACACTTCGCTGAGAACGCATCTACATGCACCACGCGTAAGTACTAAATCTACAAATTTGTTGAAATAAAGTGTATGTTTTAATCTGTTAATACAGTGTTATCATCGTTTCAACCACCTTTATTATCTTAACCGAAATAGGGGATCGACTGATTCGTGGCGTCGATTATCGTATCGTAACGAGAATTTACGATTCTCGTAGGCGTGACCGCGTCTCTCCGCGAACGATCGAACACACAGACATAAAATTTTATCTCTCTGTCATTGACATGTAACAACAACAAGAATAAATTATAATCCATGATAATATCATCTTGAGTAATCGTCAAAGGTGTATCACCTCGATGAGCTGCATCATATAAGGAAAATATATTGAAGACAACAGTTGTTACTGTCAAACCTTTGAACATGATAAACGTTATTTTTCTAAATGAAGAAATTAATGAAGGTGCTGTTAAACGTACGTTTCTTAACACGTTGAATGCCATTGGGGAGGAGGGGGGGGGTTCACCGGTAACCGGACCTCAACTTGGTCGTGACACCGTGGAAGGCACAGATGATCGCACCGAGATTAGTAGAGATACATAATTTGAACAAATGTCAATAGTTATACATTTTTTACTATTACCATAGTTACTACAATGGCGTGACAAAATTAATGCAATGTAAGACATATAAAAATAGCTTTATTTATACGTGAAATATAGATCTATTATGTGCGCCCCCCCCCCACTAGTGGCTGTGGAACATGGGAAAAAACCGCTTTTTCCGTGTTTTACCTTAATGAACAATAACCCTAAGGAACGTTTCGACTTGAAACATGTTTGATAGCAATTAAGGGCCTTGACAGTAAAGTAAAAAATGCTAAATCTTGTGACGATTCTTTAGGATTATTGAGGGTCCGAATAAGTATGATGGAGGGATGAATTATGGTTTATGGTAGGTCCCGGGACGTAACAACATAGGACAATTATTTAGCAACGCAAAGAAACAATATGAGATAATTGATAATCGCCAAGAATAAGTGAATCGAGCGAAATTGCCCTATAGCGCCATGGGGGTCACCGGTGACCTCGGTGAGGTAAATTCATTAATGATGATTATACACCGTAACATATCTCTTGTAGGTAATATTTCAACATCATATGTATTGCATAATAAAAAGTTCATCGTGGCGCCACGGCCAAACCTTGTAAAACTGGTGTGGCATTCAACGTGTTAATGTATCGATATAGTTTCTGATTTTACAACATAATCTTCAATATTTATAAATTTTGTATAGTAATTAAATTTCTATTCTGTTTTCAGAAGCTCCGAAAGATCTGATCAGGAAATTATTAGTTGTCGACCCCAAGAAAAGAATTAGCATCAAAGAAGCTTTGGAACATTCATTTTTCCATACAATGGTAAGTATTTTAGCATAATATATACGTGATCGTGATGTATAAATATTTAAGCAAAGGAAGTAGAATGTGTACGAAATATTTATTATTCCACGCACTTAAAATATTTGTATTATACTTCTATTTTTATGTTTTTATTCGTTTGCTTTGTATGTTCAACTGCCTATATCCACAGTGGCATGCTTTTATAAAATATCAAACATTGTTACGCAAATTTCTGTTTATATTAGAAAATTTAGTAAATTACACATGTATATGATTAATCTGAAAGCAATTCCTTAAAATAGAAGAAGAAAGTCTTGCAACTTTGATAAGCGGAAAATTATTGTAATTGCAGCTATGGGATCAAGACATCGCTCCTTTAAAACGTTCACTATCGACTAATTCGCGACGTCTGAGTAGGATATCTCAATTAGCTTTGGTAAATTATTTTTATTTTTATTTTGTTTGTCACTAAATGTGGGTTTTTTCATCGTAACCTTTATGTAATATGTTTATAAATAACAATTAACATTTTAACTTTTATTAATGTTTGAACTTAATCAAAATGAATAATGATATCTATATGTATTATATTTTATTTTTGTTTTTGTTCACGACATATATTATTTCACTAAAATATTTTTGTATACTTAGGGACCAATGCATATAAATTTGTCTCCATCGGTTATAGTAATGCATAATTGATAGGTTGTAATATTTCAGAAAAAGCACGACACGCGTGTAAAGTCAGCAGTCAATATTGAAACAATTCAAATAATAAAAGTGCATTAATTACAATGTTGGCATGTTACATCGAAAAATTACTATAAAAATGCAATGTTTGAAACTTTATCTATATATAATATGGTTCTTATTTTATTGTGTATCTCTTTCCACTAATTTTCAAATGGCATTCATTTGCTTTTTACTATTATAACAGCTGTTTACTATACCATTACTTTATTATGCACATCCTAATATTACCTTTTCACTAAATGCAGCGTATATGTATGTAACATACATGTTTTAACATTGCATTAACATATTAACATTATTGTGTTTAATAACACTTTCGTAATCGAAATATTTAATTATACATAGACTGTGAACATTTTCAAAGTTTTTATCTTTTCTTACGTTTTATACAGGAATTAAAGGCAAAATCATTTAATGCAAGGAAAAAGTTCCAGTTAGCAATTATTTGTGTTCGCGCGGTCGTTCGTATTAAGCGTCTGCATAGTACACCTGAACCTCTTTCGACTAACGTAGCGTGTACAGACCCTTACAGGATCAAAATTTTGCGGAAGGTATTTTTCCTATTTTCTTAGCATGCCTTACTCATTGGCTTGTTATCCCATAGATCGATGAAATAATATTCATGTAATTTTTGTTATAGGTTATCGATGGTTGTGCATTCAGAGTTTACGGTCATTGGGTAAAGAAAGGAGAGGGGCAAAATCGAGCTGCGCTTTTTGAAAATACGCCAAAGACAGAACTTAAACATCTCTATGTTAGTAATTTGAGCAGATAACTAATGCTTTCACGAAGCATTATCTAGTTAAAATTATTACTTCTTATGTTAGTCGACATTTACAGTATCGAAAGAAAATATTCAGTAAGAAAAAATGAAAAAAAAAAATACATAACTTACATAAAAGTTTTTCTTAATTTTGGCTGTAATACAAGTAATTATTTATACGATCTTTATGATAACTATAAAGTATTTGTTTACTTTTATTATTGAATGTGCAGTATCATAAAGTAAATCATATAATGTTTTAATTATTCTAAATGTTTCAAAGAAGCAATTGGATTGTTTACTTTTTAAATTCCTTCTGCGAAAAAGTTTTAAATGCTATTTGTTTCTAAGGCCTATCATATTAAGCCTAATTTATTATTTTTAAAATATAGTAACATACAGTAAATATGAATTATATGCAACATGAAAAGAAAAGCTAAAGATTGTGAACAATTCGCTTAGTGATATGTTGTAAATTATTAGTATCACACCCTTAGAACTATGTTTCGTCTAGAAGAAGTATTACACAGAAAACAGTTTGTGAAACTATATTTTGAATGTTCCGTTTTAAATCTGTAATAATTTTCTTCACAGTATTTTTCGCTGTTTTCGCAGTACGATGTAACATAAAATAACTTATATCGAAATATCGAATAAGTTTAAATAAATTCTTATATGTGCTAGAGAAGGAAATAGGATTTAAAGATGTTTATTAAATACAAATGATGGTGCTGATACGTACAAACGTAACAACACGACATATTCTGTTCCATGACACCTATTTTTTATAGTTTGTACGTTTTTGTTAAATGTATTCAACAATTACGTAAGTAACACACATATAATTTATTACAAATCAGCAATTCATACAAAATTAAATTTCTACCAACTTTGAAGTATATCCATACTCTTCATATTTAAATATTTAATATGTAATTTCACTAGCAAACAAAAGTTGAACGTCATTTAGAATACTTACAATTGACACACGGGAATTGAAGTCGTATAAAAATTAATCAAGAATATACATATAATGAATGAATGATTTAGAAAAATCGATAGGAAAAGGAAATCTAGCATTATAAATTTCTTCGTATTCGTAGAAAGAAAATGTGTTCCATGATAATATTATTTACTGAGATCTGTATGTAGATTGTAGCATGTAATATTTTGTGCAAATTCTAGTCATACTTTGTTATTGCTGAATTTGTTTTAGATTATAAATTGCAGGAAGAAAAAATATACATGAAATCAATTTTTCATGGAAAATAAAATTGTCAACTTTTTAATAAGGAAGCAAATTACAGTGAATTGAATTTTATATATCATTTAGAAGGTTACATGTAATAATTAAATGTATGTAAATATCTAAAATTATATATTACATATATTTTGTGCAAAATGTATACAAAGTAAAATATTTTTAATAATATCTAATACCTTATATTTTCATTCCTCTCTGTTATAAAACAATTGCGATTGTACGTATTTTATATACATTTAGTAAATTTCATATTTTAGGTCAAGTGCATGTATAAATGTATAATACTTGCAAATATTTTATTTGTGATATATGGTCATGGGATTACAAGGCTTTCGATTGACTCTCTTACGGATAAGCCAATCCATGATCTTATACTAAACACATTATCACTTATGCTAACTTAAAACTAACTTGAGCTAATTTTATTTATAATATATATATATATATATATATATAATATATATATATATATATATTATAAATAAAATTAGCTCAAGTTATATATATGGTTTACTTTTATTAATAGCATTTTTTTGTACTTTTTTTTTTTAGACGTTTTGTACAATTACACAGCATTAAAAGTATGTATACCACATTTCAGGACATCAAATTGTTATGATTACCTTTTAAATGACCGTACACTTTTAAATTGATGAAAAACGTTAAACCTATTTATTTAAACATAAGTAAAATTTTATTAGTTCAAATAATATTTAGTAGAATAGTAGAATGATCTTTTGATTGCATGACAAAGATTTGACAGAGTATTAAAAATGATATCTCGTGTAAATCGAAAGAAAGGAAAAGGAAAGGTAGGGAATTAGGTAAGAAAAAGTGACGGGACGTGGTTTTGGCGCGCGCGCAAAAGTAAACAATGAACTGTATGGTTCTATATGGTAGAAGTGGCAACAGCGTAGAGGTCCGATCCATGTGACAGAGAAGGAACGTGACAAAAGGTGGCAGAGGGTGACGCCGCCGAGATCGGAGTGAGTGTTTGCCCGGGCGAGCCGGGTGTCGGGTGTGCTGTGTACGATTGTCGCGATATTCGTCCGTTCTGGCGTCCACCGGAAGGTAAGCGTGCTCGTAGAAGATATCGGCTGGTTCCGAGACCTCGGTCCGATAGATTTTTCGCAATGGTACCGAAGAAAACGTGAGAAAATCAGGAAAAAAGTGCACCAACTAACGAGCAATATACAGCAGCTCGACACTTCTCTTACACGCCCAGCGGAGTGCTGCGTCACATGGGCCGCGCTCATTGGTCGATACAGCCAGGTGACGTCATGAACCGCGCTTTGATTGGTCTATACCTCGGGCCCCAGACACGTGAATCGTGGCCAAGCAAGCATGGCTGTTGATGCGCAGTGGTTAGCACTTGTAAAATGTTTCTGCCACGCGCTAGATCGATCAGGTTATAACCGTCGTGTATCGTAAAACGTCGCGAGATCGTCCGCTGTTCAAAAATTGACAAGTGCCTTGTGATTTTCCTCATGTGTCGCGTATTTGACAGGAGAAATATCGTTGAAATTCTCGCAAGAAATTGATTTCTACCGTGAAAGTGGGTTCCAGCGTGTTTCCATTGTGACCGAAATATATTGGTGGCGTACCTGTAAGTTCCTGATTATTTTCCAGCGGTTTCTGGCGTTACCACGCCCGTTTAAAACCCTCCGCGGAACATTATCTCGTCAGAACTATCGCCTATTTAATTAACATGTGTATAGGTGGTTGCGTGGCGTGTTTCCCGTGCCATAATAGACCTAGCCAATCGCACGGTACTTCAACTCATGACGTCACGTTATAGCAAGCTCCTATTGGTCAACGGTGCGTGCGTCGCCCGTCTAACGTGTGTGTCGCTTTGTCAGTTTAAGGAGCTCGTTCGGTCTACGGCACGCTTCTTGACTTTTCGTACACTCTTCGATAGACAGAGCCTTTCTTTTACTCGAACTCGCAGCACGCAGTGCATCGTGTTCTTCTTTCCTATTTTTGCATGGTTGCGCCTACTATGGAATGCAATTGTATCCGCTTGTAATCGTGGTACGCTTTCGCGATTACATTGCCCGGGATATATCTACTTTTCAAATCAGCGGCGGAACCTCGTTTCTCTGCGTCGCCTTTCCCGCCTCTGTCTCGTCAACCTTTTTTCTTCGCTCACTGATTTCTCGGACTACTCGCACCCGACACTCTATATACTCTACACTCTACACTCTACATGTTTGTATTCGCGAATACGCTCTTGCGCGTATCAACGCCACGTAACGACTCTCGTTTCTGCTATCGACGCTACATCACAGGAAAATTAATCCAACTCGTTAAGATGCGACGACGCCTCCTAAAATCACTGCGTATCTTCTCCTTATGCTCTACTATGATTTTAGTGTCAGTGAATGCTTAACCATTACAAAAGTGTAAAGTGCACCCCATAATTTTCCGTTTAACAACATCTAGTTCAACTTCTTTTTAATTGAAATTTCCCAAATTTCTATTCCGTATATACTTTTGGGATGTCTGGCTTTATCATTCTCGATTATTTTATTGAAATTCGTTTCGTTCATTAATGTTTATAGTAGATAATAGGTAAACATAAAGAATACATAAGCATACCGATTTATCGTTTGTCATGTTAATTAATCTTCAATTTAGTAATGCTGTTACGTATAATATATCTAAAATTTGTATATCATGCATAAGATTTTCTTTACAATTTATTATTTCATCAGTATTAAGATTATGATAGATGGAGAACAACTTTTTTGTAAATTACATTCGCAACCGAGTTTCGAACAGTGAATAGCGAGATATATATTATGAACGATATAAACGGCGTCTCTTTGCGTTATTTTCTTTTTGACTGTTAGATTGTTTCCAGCGATCGGAACTCAAGATGCGTGCTAATGCTCTGTGCTCCAGGAAAGCGCACGTTGCGCTTGCGCACCTCCTCCGTGAGGTATTACGAAGACGGTACGTGGGAGGGGATAAAGCTTCCCGCGCGACTGCGTTACGTCACGCGTACGTCACGTGACGTATACTCAGACACCGGTCGTGTCCGTACCGTCTGCAGCTCCGTTCGAAGAAGCTAATAATATTATCGAACAACAAAGCGTCAAACGTTAAGGAAAAATAACGATCATGCATTTGAAATGGTTGTTGGTCGATCCGAAGCCGTGTCCTTGCAAAACAAATGAGAAGATGTGACATGTGTAATTTTTTCACGGTAACAGAGGTTCGCATTTGCCGTAGCGTCGATTAAGTGTCGTACCATGTCCAGTTAATTGGCTTTCTTCCTCTTTCTTGGTGTATCATACGCTGATTATTAGATAAATCGCGGACGACGAAACGAACGCGAGTATTTACGTTATTACATATGCCCTCTCCTCTCGCGTTTGCCAAGGTCGACAAATCAAGATCCAACGAGTTGCTACGTACCCCCACCCCTCGCTATGAAGTGACACTGCGATCCGGTGCATTTTCAGTATAACTAAATGGTTATTTTTTGTATTTTGTGCATTGTAGATTGCCACCCGCGGCTGGCAGCAGCAGAAAAAGAGGAGGGTTGAGACACGAGAACGGGCTCTCGACTTCTTCGTCCTCGGCAGCCGGCGACGGGAATCGACGGTCCGATCGCAGAGTCTCAATCTCCCGAAGGATCTTGAAAAGGAACAGAGCTCGTCGTGGAGCGAATCGGCAACGTCAGGATGAGCCTGGAAACGTTGCTGGAAGCAGCGCGGTTCGTCGAGCAGCAGGAGAAAACGAGGGAGCGCCTCGCAAGCAGCTCTTCCTCCTCCTCCGATCATCCGCTCGCTGTAGCTCCCCACTCCAACCATCACAACTCCAACGAGCCACGTGGTGAGTACCACGCGCCACTTTTCGGCTACCGTTCATAATACGTACAAATACGTGGAATAGCTTAACGCTGCGAATTGCTTCCTCAAAATCTTCTACCGGCTTGATGCCGATTTCATGCAAGAACGAGTGACAATACAAAATTCACGTTGCTACAAACGTGAATTTCACGCAAGAATTAAGCTTTGAAACAAATCGCAAAAGTATACAGATTTGGAGAAAAGTTAGAAGCATTTGTTTCTTTTGATATACTTTATTGCTTCACTTATTTTGCTTATTCTGTTAGATTTTCGAAGATTTGGGAATTTTTTATGCAAACTTTTGTTAATTATTATATTTAAAATTTTGATTGTCACAGTGTCCAACCATAACGATAGTTTCGATAATCGCGTATCATTTCGAGAAATAGCCCTATGATACAATTGTAGCAGAATGGTTTTCTCAGTACTCGAAAAAATATTACGAAACTAAGAGTTGCTTTATGAGCTTAGAATAGGAATTGGCATTGGGACGAAGGTATCGCAAAAAGCGACCGTTAACGTTCTCGCTGCAAAGAAAAAATATAATTGCAAAATACTTGCGCGGGGAATGAGAAACACTGCAGTGTACATGCGAATAGCACGCGATGACCCATGCGTTCACCGCCTCCAAATTAGGTATGATTTCCCTCGCAACAGTGATTCTCAAACAGGTTGACGGGCTTTTACGCGTTACGCGCTGGAAAGTTCCATAAAAATAAAATCGTGCTACAAAATCCACGTACGAATTTCTCCTGCATTTCTGTCCGAGTTATCGGTCTATCTCGATGAAACATCTTTTAGATGGGTTTCCCTGTTTAACGAGCTCGGTGATGGCTCTAAGGGGGTAACGAAGACACGTTAGAGCTAGATGGTTGACGCGATAATAATCGCAAAAGCGTTCGGTCGATCGCTCGAGGGGTACCATCGTCGTGTCCCTTTGATTCCCGCGTTTTCCCAGGTCAATGACTCAACCGACCGATCCTGTAAAGCGAGTCTTAGCACACGCGAAAGAGTTCTCGGCGAGCACGAAACGCGCGGTGACGGCACGCCACTATGCCATCGGTCTCTTTCTCTACGATTACATTGACTTTACCCGAGTCAAATGATTCGTCGCGATAAAGTTTCGCGAAAAAATCGCTAAACCAGTCGCTGCGTGGCTGATTACGAGTTATACGATCATTGTCGAGGTGAACCGGTAGTTCCGCCAGCTAATACGATCCGTTGCGATAAAAAGTCCTCGCCTCGATTACCTTTTACGTCGACTCCTACTACAATCCGCGCGATATCGAAATTTCGGAACTTGCGAACGCCCGCGTTTTTCTCAGAAATTTTTTTATCGCGAGTCGGTTTGCGCGCGGATTGATTAAACATTATCTCGCGATGAACGTTAAACTCGAAGGCTTTTCGCGTTAATATCGTTGCGTGAAAGTGTATCACGATTGACAAGCGGTCAGGCGAAGTGTTTACAAGTTTCAAGGAGATAGAAG
Source organism: Bombus cullumanus (assembly GCA_014737535.1). Lineage (NCBI taxonomy): Eukaryota > Metazoa > Arthropoda > Insecta > Hymenoptera > Apidae > Bombus > Bombus cullumanus. Next base: position 618,357 of record JACXIX010000011.1, read on the forward strand.
GTTGAAAAGTCAAGAGAGAAGGTAAAGAAGAGAGAGAGAGAGAGATAGAGAAAGAGAGTGGGAGTGGAATCGAGCGAGGGGCGAGCAGGGGTGGAGCGGTGCGATTTAGTTGACCGTATGCATCGGGTTCCCCTCTGGTCGTCGATCCAACGTGAACCAGCCATCAGAAACGTGCACGTACAGAGGCCACTGGGCACGTATAAAGGCAAAGGGTGGCGGAAGTTAGGCTTAGGTGGGAGCGTACGTAGAGGGAAGGGTACACGTTAGCTTGCAGCGGGGAACCGCGGGGTAGACGCTGCGCCACGGGGCTGAGACGAGGAGAAAGGGCGTAAGGGGTAGGAGGAAGAGGTGATGGTGGATTAGAGAGGTGGGGATACGCGATATCGCTTTTGGAGGGGTAACGATGGTGACCGTGGTGCGCTACGGTGACGATGACGGTAGGAACGAACCTGTATACACACCAAGGTATAGTGGGGAGTCAGAGGACCCCCGGTCACTGACTCTAGAAACTACGGCAGCTTTTGTGCTTCATTCACGAGCGCGCCACCTACTTGTACACGGCCGTTTATGTTTGCCAGCGCGCCTTCTCTTTTCCTACCACTCTTCCCCTTTATCTTTGCGTTTCTTTGCACTCGTTCTCCTCCATTTCACTCCAATCCAGGAGGACACCTCTGGCTGTCCCTTCGTCGGTGGTCCTCTATCTTTTTCCCTTTTACCGCCCCGTGTCGTTTCACGTATCGATACCACGCTTTTTCTCGCTATTGTCTCACTCGCGCGATATTCATGCAGCTTTTTCCATCGTTATCGCGCACGCATCTGATTTATCGCGCGGTTCGTTACGATCAGCAGCAATTCTCGAGCGTGCGCTGCTGGTGCGCACACTGCCACACACGGTACATAGAAACACGCAGTGGACACTGGCTATCTCCGGTTAGGGAAGTGGAACGGCGCAGAGGGGGGAATGAAGGAGATCGCGCAGGTAGCCACGCGTGGTGTGTTATACGTCCGCGGAAGGAAGGCAGGCAGCCAGGCAGGCAGGCGGGCAAAAAAAAATATACGTAGGATACAGGTCAGATCGATCTTCCCGTTTCGTGGGTTCGTGCGCGTCAACGCGCGACTCAATGAACGTGTCAGGTGAACTGGCAAAAGGCAGTTTAAATTTTGGTGCTACGGACGAGACATTCGGTGCCACCTATATTCGTTCATCCTTGTATATCGGCGAAGTATAAATCTTATCTGACATTAATCCTTCGATCTGGTAGAAGCTCATTTTTTGTCGCATATAAGATGTAGTATAAAGATCGGGAACGATTGATATCTCTATCTTATAGAGATATGAGTTTTCCTGCAGTCATTAAAGAGAGAAGGAAAAGAAAAGAGGGGGATAGAGAGATAGAATGAAAAAGATGATACGGTATATAACGAGCGTATGTAATACCGACGTATTGTTGCGTTTGTCTATCTTCCCTGTGGGTTGTGATGAAATCTTAAAGGAAGGTGAATATACACGCGTATCGGGGGATCGATCCCTTGTTTTCACGGTCACGCCTCTGTGCGCACGGTTGAAATGCGACAGGAGACGGGAAAATGCGCGTTTCGCGATACGCCTCAATTTTATCCCTGCGGCTTGATTTTCTTACTGACAACGTTATCGAGCGATCCCTCATTATCGAGCAACTCGGTGATAAGAAACGAAATTCCTTACAAAGTTACGCGCGTATGATTTTCCAATAAAACCTTTCTTGCACTCACTCTGTAACGATGCATTCTCTTCATTGTTTTTATAAAATAAACGATCGGTTTTTTAACGAATTCATTTATGAAAAAGTTACGAGCACGTAAATGTATAAAAGAAGAATTGAAAGTTATGTGAGTTCGATATATACCGGCTTGTAAAGTGGAAAACCACGAGTACATACCGGTCTCGCACACGAGCACGATCGTAATACGGATGATTTAAACGTTGTAATTCGCTCCCTATCTCCGCGCATCCGGTCTGTTACCGCGTTGCGCGTGCTCGCTGGCACGGTGGTGCGTGATATAACAGGCAATGCGCATTAAACGATAATTTAAGTCTGTCTATCGTGTACTTAAACGATGCTTTACAATTCAGCTTTACAACTTCATAACGCACGTAGCGTGCGCGTGTTTAGCACGATAGGCGTGCGAAGCGTAGATCCCAAGGGAAGAGGTACCTATGTGTCGGAGGGATTTAATTTTCCACCATGGTTACGCGTAATTGATTCAAACCCGATCGAAATTTCTCAAAGACCCTGGATATGCAAATTTTACACATTTTTTGGGCGTCGAAGTAGCTTTTTCTCCCTTTATTCGAATAATACTTTGACGAAGTTTCGGCCTGCACTAAAGTCTGTCGGCATTAAAACCGGTATCGCTTGACTATCCCAGGACTTTAAGCTTCAGATCGACCGCTACATCATCGCTAACCACTCCTACCGCACAGCATCGGTCGGAGTGCGTTGTGCGCTGTTCTGTAAACTGTCGTAGGGGCGCTCATAACCCACTGGTCGTTACCGACGAACGTTCACACTATACGCAGATACGCGCAGATTAGCTGACTTTGTACGAGTTTGTATCGCGAAGAGGGGAAAATAGAGGACGAAAGTACGAGAGGATGAATTGCGTGGCAGAAAAATAGGCGAAACGAACACGAGAGTGGTTTCTAGAAGGACCTTCGGTCACGCGTTCGCTGTTGATACAACGCGAACGGGATAGAGACGAATGAATTCGATCGCCGATCGAATAGATTGAGGGAAAACAAAGTGGGTTAGAGTAGAAGAACGGGGTAAATAAGGGCAAAGTAAAACGGAGCAGAACGCAGCGGTGCACTGTGTCGGCGAACGAGCACGCGGGCAAATGAGTCGCACGAGTGCGCATGCGCCTTGTCCCCGGCAAGCCCCCACCACGCGTGTCCGGCCGCGTGGCGTTCTGATCAATCGCGACGTTGCCGAGTCCTCGGCTGACCCGGTGAAAGAGGGAGGAACAGAGATAAAGCGAGACGGTATTCCCCGGCGTTTTCGTTTTTCCCCACCACATCGTTCAATCTATCGTTGCCGCTCACCCTGCTAAACTAGGGGAATATCCTTTTCCATTCCCCTACCGTGTTAGCACGTGCAGACGCGCCTCCTTCAATTTTTCATACCTTATCGACCTGTGGATTCAAGCTTATACGCTTATACGCCGCGGTGAGATGCGTCGAAGAAAATCTAACGAAGGAGATCGAGACCAGGAATGCGATGGAAGTGCAACGGAACGGTGACGTGTTGCGCTCCGGTGCGCCGCTGGTAGTCAGTCACCGTTTTCCTGTTCGCCGCTGCATGCTGCCGCGTTTATCGGTGACATTGCGCGTAGGGGATGGAAAGGGTCACGTTGCATTTTTAAGGAGAAACGTAACAATTACGATCCGTTGGGTATTATAATTAACGTTTACCAAACGTTTTGTCGATCTTTTTCTTCTTCTTCCAACTTGATCCGAAACTATTGATTTTTCTTATTACGTTTTCAGGTGCCAAGTTAAAGCGGGAACGTACAGAGCAAGATGACTTATTTTGCGAAGAGAAGATGCTTATTATCGATGGTAAGTGTGTGAAAACAGAAACATTACGTATTTAAGGAATGTTATCTCAGTTGAAACGAAGTGAAATGACGCGGGTCGAAAACACGTTGATTCGATGCCTCGATCGAGCACAATCGGACACGCGTGCATATTGCATATTAATGTGCGCGTCCTCGCAGTCGGGGGCCTCGTGTATTCTTAGCGACAAAATTCAGAGCGCACAATAACTGTTCTTTTTTTTTGTTTTTCGCCATTCCGAATCGCACAGACACGCTGCGCACAGACAAAACGCGTGCGTCGTGTTAAATAAGTAATCGATTGTTCTGCCTATTACGGCGATCATGCATAATTCACTGGGTTCGAGCAATTCTACGCGATCGCCTTCGATTCCTAATCTGTCGTCGATCGACGAGGATCCAGTTTCTCTACGTGACGGGGCACTGCGTCAGTCGTTCTTTAAAGCCAGCCATTGCGTGCCAACGAACACGGAAGAACAAGTATGTAACAGTTACTGAACAGGGAGATAAAGGAGTCTGCGTTGGAACGCGTTTGGAAGTCGAACGACTCAATCGAAACGTCGTCGACTCTCTCCGTATTCCTCCCTCTTTGTCACCTACGTCGACGAGTTTCTCTATCATCGAGCGTATTCGTTGTCGAGCGAGGCTAACGAATCTCTTTCGCTCCGATTACGTTTCGAAACGCACACGCGATTTCGCGGCGGCCGTTTCGAGTTTCAACACGTCGTGCATCGTATGTAGTACTTTTGTATATGTATGTGTGTGCGCGTGTGTGTATGTGTGTGCGTGCGCACGCGCGCATATATATATGTGTATATATTTGTATGCATGTATATATGTATATATATACATACAGAAGGATTCCGACGGAGATAGACAGCGTGCCTTCGGGCGACAAGGACAGAGTGTCGCGGGTGACTGGAGGCAGCTCTCGCGCGAACGGAGATGTGACGGAAAGCGGCGGCGGAGGGTCGAGAGGAGATTGGTCGGCGTCGCTGCTGCCATGCCGTCGCCACTGGTGGCGTGCACGGGCCGAAGAGGTGGGGTAAGGGAACAGGGGATCGTCATCCTCAGGTTGGAGGCGGTGGCACTTACGTTTAGACTTCAGTCGGCACCCGCGACTCACGCGGTTACGAGATTCCTTCGTTTAGCAAATTACACGGGCGATCGAACGATCGATACGAGCGACCGGTCGTTGTTTCTTTAAATCGGTTTTCAAATTGGTAAGAAGGACATACTGACGCGATACTCGTTGATCGATCGACCTTGTAGTCTCTCTTATCAAGCTGACGGAGTCGTCGTTGTCGTATAATATAGATTGGTTTTAGAGGAGCAAGTCGTAGAGCCGCGTATACATACATACATGAGAAGTCAGACCGGCTGTTAGATACGCGCAAAAGGTCGCTGGTCTGGTTGTGCGTCGTCGTCGCAGATACACGGATACTCGAGACGCCGCTTTATCAGCCGCGATTACACAAGTGCGATCCGTCGAATAAGAAATCCATAGCCGTGCTGCGATCTAGGATAGTGCGTTTGGATTTGCTCACGCACGTTCGACGCTTCTAGAAATATTTCGCATATTGTCTCGGAGAGTCGCGGCTATTCTCCAAGCTAAATCGAACATGGATAAGTCGATGGAACATTGATTTCAATAAATGAGCATCGATCGTGTTCCGAAGACGTCGGTAACCATATATAATTGCGAAATCGAAGAATGTATTCGATCGACGAGCAACGAAACTGTCGAGACGAATGTCGCGTCGACAAGGATGTTCGATCAAGGATTTCTGGATATCGATGTTGACTGTCAATAGTAGTTAAAAAGGAATTTTGAACCCGTGAAGACTGGGGCGTACAAGGAGATTCGTCAAACGCGACACCACGACGCACGAAACACGGTGTCGCGAATGTTTCGAAAGTTGTGATTTTTTCTTGCCGGTATAAACAGCGACCTCGTCGTATTCATTCGTCGTAACCGTTTCCCCTCTCTGAAATGAAACTGTGACGCAGCCCTCTCTCTTTTCCACGCGCTTCGCATTCCCGGTCGTTTCCACTTCTTTTCGAGCGACCGCTCCGTTCGACACGTCCTGGACGACAGTTTTATCGGTCGTCGCAAGGCTATGCGTTCTCGAAAACCCGACCACCGAGCAACGACGTGTTTATCTACCTCGTATATACTACCAGGCCGTTCGTTCGTCGCCGTTAAAGGGAAGCTCCTCACCGTGTAACCGTGCACGCATACGGATCCAAGTTCCTATCGAAGAAAGTTCCAAAGCCATCGGCATCTATGTATATTGGAAAGTTATCGTGGTAATTACGGCTGTGCTGTGCGGTACATGTATCTTCTGGTCCGGTCGTCGCTCGTAGCGCCGTACGCCGCCTCGTTCTCGTGCTTCGGACCTTAACTGTCGTCGTAGTACCGACTCCGGACGCGGAGGAGGGTACTGTCCCGACTGCGGCACAAGGGAACGCGATCTCGCTATTGTCCTGATCGCAAATTCACGGGTGTGACGAGGAGGCATCGCCGACCCGATCTCCGATTATAGAGTAGAAAATTATCGGGCAGGATTGCAAATGGTTGTAGAAACCGTCGCTTGAATGTACCGAAAGGGAAGAGGAACGTCCATACGTCGATCGTGTGTATCGGTGCATGTGTATCCGTGTGCTCGTTATTTTTCCTTTTTCTCTTTTTCGTTGGCGCGCGTGTTGTACGCAGCAGAGAGCAGCGTGCGCGAGAACGCGTGTGATCGTCGGGAACATGGGAGTTCTGTTGGTTTCGGATGGCACAGCGGCGGTTCAACCTCGTATGAATTTGAACGCGGTCAAAGCTGCGGGAGCGCAGCGTGCGATCGACATCGCTAACGAGACGAATAACAATGTAAACGGACTGAGAGATGCGAATAGTCTGATGCCGACGCAGGTCGTCGGTATAATCGACGTGGTCGTCAACGACGAGCCGGTACGCAGCTGGATGCCGCCCCCGCCCAAGAAAAAATGGATACGACATTATCTGCTCGGTGAGCCAAACTTTTACCTCTACACTCCCATTTCTCGTCTGCCTTTCGCTCTCGAATCGAACGCCTTGGATTTTCTGTCGCTCCACCAACCATTCTTTCTTTACAGTAAAGTTTCATCGCGTTCAAGTCGGATAATTTGAGATTAAGCGAACGTCCGAACCGTTGACGATCGTAGCTCACCTTCGTGAAATTTATTCCACGCGACGTCCTAATTACGATCCAAGTTACGATTACCGATGATCATCGGACGAATAACGCGATCCTTGAAGATTATTCAAATTCATCGCGACAAAACTTTCCAAATACGTATGAAAAGGAATTAGGTTACCCGAGAAACGATTCGACGTTTTTGCTAAAAAAAAAAACTGTGAATACATGTATTAAAGTCGAAAGTACAGAAAATTTGGTGCGAGTCAAATTTTTCGCTACTAGTTGCTCTTTTCGTCGAGCATTTGCATTTGCTGGCTACTTCTTTCTTTGTTTGCCGTACAGCGGTCTATAACTATATGCGATAAAATGCGTTTCGCACGTTTATTATCGACGAATTGCTCTTTGTAGTTAGAAAACATCGTATCGGTAACGAATAGAAAGAGCGATGGTACTCGTGATTAACGCGATTAGGAGCGTATTTCAGGGTTCGTTAAGGGGTAGCTCGATGTTTGTCCCGTGTTTCCTCGCTTATGAACGAATGGACGCGATAGAAGAGGCTCGTTAAGAAACGATCCGTAACGGGCAATAATCGTGGCCTTGTATCGTTCCGCATATTTCACGCTATATCTGGCTATTGTTCTTTCGTTGAATATTTTTTTATTTTTCGAACGAATGGAATCGACATGCAAATTTCCGCTTACTTTTGCTGCGAAATTCTTTAGACCGTTGTGCGCGCTGATCTTTTTGGTAAGACGGCCGAAAACAAGAACAGGTAAGGCGTACGTATTCGGCATTTTTTCTTTGTAGTTGCATGCTCGATCACTGTGTATATCGGGCCGATACGAACACCGAAACGCGGTTATAGGTAATTGTAATTAATCGTAAATAAGTTAGTTTCATGGTAAAACGACGGGGCTAGTTTTCGTTGATCTCGGAAATGTTTACGGAAATGTTTAGGTTACTAAGTTTATTAATCTTGCTTTTACGAAGTTGTAAAATATCGCAAATGTAATTGCTTAACCTTTGTGTATGTCGTACGTACATCCATCGTTCGAAACAGAGAAGAGGAAAGAGTAAATTCTATAGAAAAAGACAGCGGTGATCTTTGATACGGCTACGTACACCGTATCGTTCGATTTTATTAAAGCGATTGAACAATTGGCGACCCGAGCAACGTGCACGCGCTACTCGCCTGCTTTATCAAATTACGTCATACCAATTCGATGCATATTCGATGCACGCTGTTTAGCAAAAATTAGATATGTCTCTCGTGCCACATAGTTGTAAATGTCGCCTTCGAGTGTTGCAAAGTGTCTCAAGTTTTTCCAGTTACGATTGATTCGACCATACCAATTACGCTGTACGCAAAGCGTACTTTACGCGGGTAATTGCATTCGATCTATAGATATATCGGATTATAGATAATATCGTCGTATTAACGATATTCGAACTTCTCGTAAGCCACATTGATCGACTCCGTTTCTCTTTAATTTCTCGATTTCGTAAGAACGCGATTAATATTCAGTTCTCAAGATCGTTTATCGCAAGAGGATGGCAGAAATAACGGTAAAATCTATGCTTAATTTGAAAAACGATATTTTCAACATCATCGTTAGACAGGGAATCTTTACGCATTTATGAGAAATTTGAAAGCGAAAAATTGTAGAAAATGCGCGCAATATGGAAAACTGTGCAAAATATCCAAAATATACGCAGCCCTCTTTCCATAATGCCTTTTCACAATCCGCCATCTAGCCGCCGCTTTTCTCTACTTTTTAATTTAAGCGGTTAGCGAGTATGGCTTGGGAAATTCTTATTTATCGATGACGTTATCTGTAATAGACTCCATACGACAAAGGACGGTACATTTTCGATCGCCAATTCGATTCACGAGTTCGATTCGCAAAATTGCCACGGAGTGGCTTCGTTTCTAATTTTAAAGCCAAGTCGGTTTGGCGTGACATCAAGGCAATTATATATACGCGCGCATTCAGCACCCTGTGAACAGCACTGCCCCAAAACCCCCCACAAAACGATCCCAACGATTTCCTATTTCATCTTGCGCACGAATACCCGCTCCTGCGGTCGTTATCTCGCTGGCACGTGGTCGCTCGCGACTCCGTATCGCGACCGTGACACTGCACTTAACCATCGACTAGCAGTCATAACGATTCCCGGCGGTTAGTTTTCAAGAACGGTGGCGGTGAGAAGCGCGACGAGCAACCGTGTCGACGGCAAACCCGCTCGTCGCGAAACGTGTCGCGCTTTTTATCGATCACACACCATCGCGACCGATGCAGCGTTTCCACGCGGTTTGTCGCTCCGTCCAGCAATCTACGCGCGCACATATGCACGATCTGTCGTAAAAAGTGTATCTAGGATATATTAATGCGTTTTGACGAGCGCCTTTAAATGTATCGAGCTGTCGTATAAGTCTCGAGTTTCCTGAATTTCCGAGCACGCGTTTTTGCTCGAAAACAAGAGGAATTCTACGATAATAATGACGAAATAACGGCACTACTCGATAGATTGACAGGAGATTAAACAGAATGGTATAAACACATTTGCTTTCGTCGCATCGTCGAGAGACGATAGAACAAAGTCTACTCGTATCTGGAAAAAGTTTAAGACTCGGCCGATAACTCGATATAGATATGGTTGCGTGCGATGTAATATCGCAATACTTGGCTCTAGCAATAGCAGCGACGAGCAGGTGAAATCTCGATACAAAGGCGATTCGAAGATTTTCAACTAGATATTAATACTATTATAAATCACTTTGAACGTGATTCGATACTTGGCATATATTACCAGTTTTATGTACGCGTGTATTTTAGATTTATTAAGGACAAGAAATGGAAACGCGCGACGTTCGAAAACTGATGGACCAAAGAATCACGACTAAGCACGTACACGCGCTTTTTCGCTCGAGTCGTGCACCGCGTGATCGGCTCGAAACAAACTCTTCGCCGTTTTCGTAGTATGTATTTTTCTAAGTGCAATTTTCGTACGGCTTGTAGCAGCTTTTTCGAATTTTCAAACGGCGAGTTATTTTTATAACCCTCGATCGTACGATTGTTTTACGACAAGGTGGATACGTTTTTATAATTGTACGTTTCGCGATATGATAGTCGATCGAGGTTGGTTATCAGGATAGTTTATCGCTACGATTTCGGCCGATTTTTATTGGCAGTGCTATCGAGCTGTTCCCGTTAGAAAGGGGTTCGTTCAAACAGAGACACCGTTAAAAGGAGCCGTGTCTTTTTTTCTTGAGCATCGAGGATGCTTCGACTTAAAGTGGTTACGTACGCACAGCCTATAAATATTCTTTAGCTGGACGTTGGGTTCTCGCGTTACAGCAGGACCACTGATTGAGCTAGCGGCGCTAGATTGGTTAAAACTTTAAATACCAGTATGCACGATCGTTTCTATCCGCCAACTTTGACGTTTGCTCTGATAAGGAATTTTTCAAGATCGATCGGATATCTCCGTTGTTGGATCGCCGTACGCTTCTTACGTTCTATAAAGTTTAAATCTCAATTATTTTCGCACATATTTACGTATATATGGTGTATCGTTTCTGTATAAGGAAAGTTTGCTGCATGAGTCATACGAATTCTACGTACACGCTTAGCGATTACATGATCCATCGAACATCAGGTTTCCGAGAGAAATTACAACGCAACTAGATCGTAATTAACCAAAAAGTACAAACGATTCAAATTCTAAATACCTTTGGCGACTTTTTTTCTATTGAATTGCCGATAAATCTGGAATCGCGAATGTCTAAGGATTTCGTCAGTCGAACGGATTATCGCATAAAGTAGCTTTGGGTTTTGATATTTGGACGTAAACAGGCATGCTTACATTTACATCTGGTTAGTTTGACTCCCAGCGGTAAAGGCTGATTTCATGCCGATTTTGCAGATAAAAGAACAGTCACGTTCTTTCGTCTCTGACCATTTTAGTTCATCGCTGCGAATTACCATCCGAACGTCCGTCTAGACAGGCAGGCTCGTCTCTGTCTGTCTGTCTGTCTCTCTCTCACTCGCTCACTCACTCTGTATAGTCTTTAATCTTAGCGTGCGCCTCTCCTTTTCCAAAGGATTTTGTTAAAAGATCCGTTGAACAAGGGCCATTGGCAATTTTAATATCTGCGAGGATATCGATCAGGGTCGAGTTACGTTATTTTATCGATATTTATTCTTTAATTCTTCTCGTCGTTCGTATCTTTCTTTTTATCGTATTTTTGAAGTTTAATTCGAGTTTAGCCGTAATTGAAAGATCCAATTGATACTTTGGTGGAAAGTTGACATGTATGAATTTCGCGATACAATCCTTTCATCGACTATAAAAGTGTTTTTAATTTTTGCCGAAAATTCTTCACCTTCTTAAGATGATTCTTTGTGGGTCTTTTTTCAAGTACAATTGTTTTACTGCCGCTTTTTTTTATAGTTTGCGTTCGTAGCAAGTTGTTGGTTATGCTGGAAGATTCGCTCGATTAAAGCGATCATCCGCGCGTGTCCTTTAAAAGCTTGATCCGTTTATGCGATATCCAGGATAAAAACACGATCGTACGTTTCGTCTTATTCAACGAACGACTTTTGGCTGGTAATTCCATTTCGATAAAATTTATTGCCACGTTTCGGCACTAAACTCGACTGTCTGATTGTAAACGGTACAGAGGAGAGGAGGGAAACCGTTGTTCGGTAAATTTGCTAATAGACGAATCGCGTCACTGAATATCAATTTCGGAGACAAGAAATTAGCGAAGATCGCTATTTTTAGGTCAAGGATCTGCCATTCGATTCGTTCGTGCTCCACTTTTATTCGATTTTTATCCAACGCTGTTCTTCTCTTTGCTGCTCATTCTCTTTCACCTGATCTCTTCTTAAATATCTTTCTTATTTTTACGTTTTATATTCTTTTCGCTCGTAGAAGAGGCGTTTCTTTCGCGTTGGTTACGCGATGTTAATTGTCAAACTTTTTAATAGGACTTTACTTTGACAAACTTTACAGTCCATTTCCAGTTTCCTGAAAAATCTCGAAAGATCGCATATGGTAATTTTCCTGCAAGGAAAAGAAACGAAAGATAAAAGTTTGAAATAAGTTGACGCAGATACGAGAAGAAGATAGAATGCAAAAGACGGGAAGATTTAACCTGTCGAATGCGTCAACCTTGTTACGCAAGAGCAGACTTCCTGTCCCTGTCTACAGAGATTTATCGCACAAAGTAGGCCACTCGATAAAGGCCAACGACGAACGATCAAAAATATATACCAAAAACTGCGAACTACGTTGACAACGTATCCAAAACCTTGCATCCTTGCAACCTGGCTTAATATCACGTTTTTAAGTTATTCGTTCGTTGCAGTATTTTTAGTATCGAACTCTCTATAGATAGCGAAATACAAAAATCTTGCGCGAACAGGTTCTAGAACGTATTCGAGTATTAGAAAACAAAAGGAGAGACACCGTTTTCACCGGTTGATAGTCGGACGGTAAGTGTAAGAAAATCTTGTTCGGTAGAGATCGTGTAGTCGCGTTGCAAGACACGTTTTAGCGTGTTATTCGACGAAGGCAGCGTTGCAAGCGCGCACCGAGTGCAAGGTATATCGCCGGTGCTTTCTTGCTTCTTGTTCTCATGATACGTACACGCCGTCTTTAAGCCCGGAATAGATTTAGGAAGCGTCGAGCTATGCGACGAAGCTTTGCCAAGTCTCTTGGTACATGAATGAGTTAGTTGCATGTGCGTACACGTGCTGCGCTAATTTATAGCATCGCGACGAATGGAGCGGCGGCCCTCCGAGCACGAAAATTGCAGATCCTACAGGACCGTCGTAGCGAAACCTCTTGGTCGTTCGTGAACTGCGATTTTAGACGGCTCTGCCTTTTAGCTCCACCCTTTAACCCTGCCTCTGTCCTTTCCATCCTTTTACGTCCAGTCGCGTTTTTTCATATACGCGATCTCTTATTTCACTTTGCTAGCAAAGCTCTTCTCACGACTAAACAAAATTTTGTTAAACATTTTCATTTTACTTAACGGATTTTGCGTGCAACGTTGCGACCCATATAATTGAACAGATGTAAGTAATTTTGTGGACAGGAAAAATTGAGTCGCATCCGAAGATGGAAAAAAAAGAGGATGGAAGACGTAGCAATTATGATTCGTTAGTGCAAGTGGAAAGAGTGGATCCTGGTAAAGGTATCTATACGTATCGAAGCCATCGCCACTCCAGAGAAGCATTCGCTAATCTTAGGCGAGAACATAGTCATTCAGGTTCGAGTATAGAATAGAATGAGCAAGGGGAGCGTCGTCTGCACCGTAGAACGCGAGGAATTGCTGTGCCTCCGTGAATGCTATCCAGAATGAAAGTTTCGAGATCCGGCAACCGCTTGGAAATTACCCCTGTAAAATCCTCCTTTCGTATAGTCCCTTTCCTGAAAAACTATTTACCTGAGAGTGTGTTGTGTTGGTGAGCCGCTTGAATACGTTCACCTGTACCGTATTTCTCTAAGAAGTTTCACGTTCTTCTGGTGCTGTAGATTTAGAATATCGTTTCAGAATGACTTATCATCGCCTTCGTAGGATATAAAAGCGACAATTACTTGCAAGTTTCCGAAGTTTTAAGAATCGTTAACCAGCATCTATCGAATAGATGCGACGATAAAAGTAATAAATAGTTATATTATGATAAAAATAACTATGAGATTTTGATTAAACATTATCGAAGATCTCTTTTGGACAGAAGAAAGAGCATAGCGAAGTAGAAAGTTTTATAATGGTCAATCTTCAGAAAAGATTGATTTGATTTATTTTTCAGAGGAGGAGCCGCTGGAAAATAATAGAACGAACGGGAATAACTCGACAGGTTCCCGAGTGAGTCCCGTGATCTCAAGCACGCGAGTAACGCCACCCTCGGCGAACGCAAACTCGGCTCATCTGACCGCCGTACACTCTACGTCGCACCTCCATCTCCATCATCATCATCATCAGCAGCAGCACCAGCAGCAGCACCACCACCACCAACAGCAGCAGCAGCAGCATCAACAGCAACACCAACAACACCACCAACAACAACAACAGCAGCCGCAGCAGCAGCAACAACCGCAGCAGCAACAGCAGCCGCAACAGCAGCAACACCATCACCATCATCACCATCACAACAATCACAACAGCACGCATAATCCTTACGTGGAAAATCATAATACGAATCACTCGCAGCAGAACGCGGGCAATCTCGTCGTCGACGTTGAACCCAGCCACGACAATAAGAAGCATCGAAACGGGTAAGATTGATGCAACTATTTCTATTTTATTTGTAATTCGTTCGATGTATGTCGGTTAATTTCGTTCGTGCGATAGATAAAAATAAGTTAACTAAGATAAGCTTAATTCATATATATATTATATGTTTAATTTAAGTTTTAACCCTCGTCCGTCCCTTATAACGAACATATAAATTACGAACACGAGACAAATATCTCTCTTTATTGCTTTACTTTTTGCCCTTACTTTTATCTCGTTTATCACAACGCGTGTCAAATTGACATAAGCGACGGCCGACGGATGCTGGTTAAAGTGTTAAGTTCGTATAATTTGGGATAATGTGCATAACCGTCCTTGTGTATATCTTGTGTATATTTTGTGTATATCTGTGTTAAGTTTAGTTACTGTACCTTTAGTTACTATAAAGTAGATCTAATATAGTTTATGTCGACATACGATTAACATTAACGTCAACGTATGCGAAGATATGCTTTCTAATTTTTGTAAGGGTGGTAGGAGAACTTTGAGTCAGCTTTCTTTATTATCGCGGCACATTGAGTTATAATCTGAGAATTGGATAAAAAGGAAAAGGAGGAGAAGTAAATAATGGGAATGCATAATGTTGGAATGAAACGAATTTGGGATTATTCGCCGATGTAGTAAATAGAATCACCGAACACCTGGTACGAAAGTGCTTTGTAATAACTTTAAGAGTAACCAAGTTACCGTTGCAACTGTGACTGATTTTATACGGAAAAACTTCTTAAAATCTAATTATAATTGTCCTTAGAATAGTTCGTTTTACGGAGAATGAGAGTTGATTCGAGTTAAACAACTTGGAAAACGAATTAACTTCTCGTACTTGTTTGTTACATCGAAGGTTACACGTGTTGCAGATTTGCATCGAGTAATTTATACCATTAACGCATAATTAGGTGTTGCATATACAGCGAGGGACAAAGGTATTCGTACAACTTTTAAAGCAGAATAACTTTTTAAAGCTTGGATCGAACGACGAGTGTCTATTCTCCCTGAAAAGTTCCAAGGATCAGATTTCTACGTGACGCGTAACATTTTTTTTTGGAAAAATTGCAATTGGTCGGAATCTCGAGCAAGAAATTGGAGATTATTTTTTGCAACATTTTTTTTGTCCAAGCTTGCAATCAAAATTTAAGCAACACGATTATCGAACATTTATACGTCAGTTATACAATTACGCTGAAAATTTTATCGAAATCGGTTAACGTTGCAACGAGTTACAAACGGTTAAAAATGCCTGTCCCCTGTTTCCGCATCAACCGAGTTCGCTAAAATTTTCAGTGTATATGTCATACAACTAACACAAATCTTCGAAACGTGCTGCTGAAATTTTCGTCACAAGCCCAGATAAAAACGTTGTAAAAGGCAATTTTTTCAAAACATTTTTAACGCGTTATCTGGCAAACTCTAATCCTTTGTCGGTTTCTCGGAGAAATTCGAGTCGTTTGGTCAAATTTTAAACAAATTATTCTGTTTTAAAGGATGTACGCGAGGTATACTTTTATTCTTCGTTGTGCATATTACATTCTTTTTTTTTTTATAAACGGTTAACACGTTCTATGCCAAGAAGAAGGATCATTTTCAGGATTTTCTCCGTTTCGACGCTATATCGAACAAATTTTTTATTTGCCTACCGAAAGTTTCGGCTGTACCAACCGTTAGAACGTGTTAATATTTTATCAAATGTTAAATCGATAAAATTCCATAGTATATAACCCGTAATTAACATTGGATCAAACCAAACGTTACTTTCTTACAACGAAATACAACACATCTACACCCCTAATTCTCAAGAAGTTCATTTCTATCTCCCTGTTACTCGTCATCTTTCCTCTAAAAATTTCTTTTCGAACTTTTCCTCCTCCTTTTCCCTTTCTGCTCCATCCCGCATTTGTTCTCTTTCTCTCTCTCTATCTCTATCTCTGTCTCTCAGCAGCATCAGCAGCAGTAGTATCTTGCTCCTTGTCGCGAATTCTCGTTCGGTATATTTTTCGACGGTTGCTCAGTCCACGGTGCCGCCAACTTCGCTTGCTTCTCGCCGTTTTTCCGTGTTCTTTCTGGCTGCCGATATGCCAGCCTGTTGCTTCGCGCGCTCTCCCTCTCCGTCTTGTCCGTTCTCTCTTTTCTCGATGCACAGGCAGGAGCGTCGAGGCAACAGAGTCTTCGCTACCCATTCACGCGGTGCACGTGTCCAGGGTGAATGGCACGTGCACGGTGCGTCACTTACCACGTCGTGAGACCGGGGACCGGGATGCGTACTAACGCGCCGCTGCCATTATCGCGTACCACCACATGCGTGCTGCACGCTCGTGCCTCCTCCCGCTAGAGATTATCGTAATTTGTCTGCCACCTTCTGATTAAGAACGCGATTTCGATGTCTGTGTACTTCGCTTCAGAGGTGCGCGAGGATTGTTGCTTTATCCGATCGATTACAGAGATTATCAACCGTTTACGCTCGCTTTATCGTCACGGTTTTCTCTTCTTATTCTGCATTTCTGTGTTTTCTGTGTTATCGGATAGCGTTCCTTACCTGGATCTCCAAGATCGATACAGAGTACTCTTTTGTCTCGCGATTTTCTCCAATCGTATATTTCACTGTAATTTTCTAGATGTAAAGAGTGCATGCGAAACTGATTAACCAAAAAATATTACCAGTAAGCTAGTCGTATTGCTGCGATCATGTAAGAAAATGATGCAAGAATGGTATTATCGTTTGGGGGATAGAAGGTGGGGGGGGGGGGATTTTCGCGTCAACACGTCGCTCGAATCGATTCGAAAATGCCTGACAAATTAGAAGCAGCGTAATGTAATTTGTAGAGGGACGTAAATTGCACGAGCTACGTTTCACTGGTGACTCGATGCTTTTTATTTAAGGGCCTGTGAAATCGCTTCAATAGAATTTCGATAGATTTCATAGTTCGTTGGAACTAATTTATCAACGGTTTATCGATTCCACATAGATGTAAATATAAATGGAAAATATCGCGTGTCTACATATATCCGTTTCTCTATTCTAGACCGTGTGTAATCCGTTCTGGCACCAGAGAAGTGCATAACAAATTGGAGAAAAATCGAAGGGCGCACCTGAAAGAGTGCTTCGAATTATTGAAGAGGCAACTCCCGTCGCAGGAAGAGAAAAAGTCGTCGAACCTTTCGATTCTTCACGCTGCGATCAGGCATATACAGGTATGTAAATTGATATCTGTAACGTGTTTTACGATTCATACTCTTTTTCCGTCCTAATTTATAGAAAAACTTAGCACGATTACTATAATGTTCCTTACTGTAAAGTTACATGCTGTTTACTTTACACAATAGCGAAATCCTGTCTCTCGCAGAGAGTATGCTTGCACGCGAAACGCTTTGGTATCGTAAAAACTGCTAATTATGCTCCCATTATGCCGCAATGGTTTCCAGTGTCGCAGGTTAGCTGCGTGACCTAGCGCGAAACGCGTGGTCGTGGCACCTGAGTATAAAGGCCACGTAATTGTTCCGTTCGATTCGCACGGTCGATGTATCACGAGTCAGTTTCGATGTACGAATTGTTCGAGAAAACAGAAAAAGAGAAAAAGCAAAAGACAGAAATAATCATCGGCTTGTAACGGGGGTTGTAACTGCGGTTACTTCGCCGCGTAATAATCTTCGGTACGTAAGACTCGACCCGATTAATCTTCCATTCTGTTAATCGCTTTCGTTAATATATTGCGTCTCGCAAACCATGTATCAGCGAGTGATGTAACATACCATGATTGTAAACACCAATTAGCCGATAGTAGATAGTAATGGCATATGGTATCGGGCCGGAAATAAATCATCTTATTGTATCGATAACGGTATCGGTGGAGACGTTGCGGCTATTTTACATTCGGAAGGAAATTTTCACTTCTACTTGGTTCTACTCGAGTTCGATCCTACCTAATTCTTTTTTCTCGCAATTTCGGAATTGCGAAACGGACATTAACTTTTCGCGCGACGGCCAGAGAATCGGCCCGATGCGCGTCCCCGCGAAGGTCGACCATACGTACCCCACCTCCTTTCCCTTCTTTCGTGATTCAACTCGAATCCTACTATCAGCCGTTTGGCCTCTTTCTCACGCGCTTGTGCAGCTTATTCTCCGTGTCTCTTTCTTCGTACCCTTTCGGTTTGCGCATGTCTGTCTTTTTACCTATTTACTATACGATCCGTTCGTTTCTTTCCAATATGCGGACGGCATACGCGTCGTTTCCATCGTACGTGCAAACCCAGGGTATCGTATTTCTTTTCCTTCTTTTCTCGCTTCCTTCGTCTTTTCCTTTAACCAGATCGACTAATTTACTTACAGTATATTATTCCGCCTTTACGTGAGAATTATTTCTCCCTTTTTCCTCGCATTTTACAGTGCAGTCTCGTCTTTCCTCCTCGTCCGATAGTTTCACTCTCTCCGTTGCTCCGTCTGCTGCACGAGGTCGTTTCTAGAGACACGTTGTTCCCCCACCACCGTCTTCTTTCCTCGTATTTTCGTCTTCGTCTTTTCTGTCTCGCGATCCCCACTTCTTTCTAGTCTTGTCTCTTATCTCTCGCTCTCTGTCTGCTCCTGACCTCTCCTCTTTCTTTCCGCGTGTATCTTCTGTCTCGCGTTTCCTCTTCGACCGCGTTTCGTATCTGTAGTTTCTTTCTCTTTCCGTTTCTTCGTCCTTCTCCTCCTTCTCCGTTCGTCCGTCTTCGTCAAAACGGCATTGTCTGTGTACTCTTTCGTCCTCGTCGATCGTCGTCTTTCCCACTCTAGGTCATCCTTCGTGTTCCCCCACCGTACGAGACGTTCGCTTTCTTCGTCTCCGGTTCACTCCGTGCAGTTTGCGCGTGTGCGTACACGATGCTTCTCCACGTACAAGGAGTACCTGTATTGGTTCCACGTGATTGCGCGGCCATCGGTGTCACGCAGCATGGCACGTACGGCGTACACTGCTATCCGAACTTTTATCGTTCAGAGCGCCATTGTTGCCGACTTCTAAGTACGAAACGGATGCTCCACTCCGACGTGTCGAAATTGCACGTTGGCTTACCATAACGTCAGGTTTCTGCGTAATTACGTGGAATTACCCGTTCCATGTTTCTGTTGAGCCACCGATCAGCTACGTCTTCTGAACGATGTCATTGACGCATACCGTTATCAATTAAAAACATTTTGTTACATATTTATTAACAAACGTTGAAACACGATCGTTACGTCTTTTGCCATTATACGGGCAAACGTTAATAAAATGTGTATATATATGTCGGAGATGAATGGAAAGCCGGAGTCTTTCCTTTGCAATTTTGCGAAAGTCCTTTTACACTTTAGCCTAGATTTTATTATAGCTGTAATTGTTCGAGATTTGTAATAACGAGATTGGGTTCAAGGTGACAACTGGTCGCCGAACGTAGCCACGGTCACGGGATGGACGTTTTGCTTGATGAAGGTGTGGAGTGATTGTATGGTTTTTCCTAGTAATGTGGTTGTGGTGGCATACAGCCTCGAGATCGGGCCTAGTCGTATGAGATTGTATTTTGGTGATGCCGATATAATGGGACACATGTTGTATTAATAATCAAACCCCAGACAGAATTACTTAGTAACGGCGATTGGAACTTTCTCGATGNTTTCCAATGGAAATATAACAAACAAATGCAATTGCACAGCGAGGAAAATTGCCTTCAATTGATCATTCGTGTTATTACCCTCGTGAGTGACACATCAAGCAGTTTCCCGTGCGTTTCAGTAATCGTATTTTGTGCCTAAAATTATTTTACGCATAGTAAAGAGTTTTATCCCGTTGTCCGTGGATTCGTTTGAACTCAGAACATTGTTATTAGGCGTCTCGTGCTCAAAATTCTTATGATAATCCGACATATATATACGTATCAAAGACTAGCTTCTTAAGAGTAATTTTCGGTCTCAAGTACAATCATGCTCTATTGTCTCCTTCGGGGTCGAGGATTATCCAAAGTTCTGTGAGAAACGTAGCGACTCGCAAATAAACCGCACGATTACCGACGCAATAATAACTTCGTGAATAGCTGCCAGATTTTCAAGATCGTTAAGTATTCAAGCTAGGGTATTATTTCGGAAAATACAGGTCGTCACAGGTACTAAGCATCGTTATTTCGTTTCACTTCGAAACTCGAATGGCAAAAGGAAACCTATGGATCTCGTGAAAACGTTGCGTCAATAACCATCGATCAAAATACAACGTAATTATTAGATCTTAAATAGCGTAATAACGAAACGTTCCCTTTCAACAGCTGACGTATTGGGACAATAAATATCGTCGTATCGGGACAATGTTCGATCGAAATGTAGATATTTGAAAATAAAAAAAAAAAAAGAAAAAAAGACAAGATATATACATCGGAGATACGAATGAAAGGAAACCGGTAATCCACTACCGGTACGACGACACCGCTTTGGACGGGTTTAACTTACTCCATTCTCGTTAGTTGGCGAAAAATCCGCCAGATTCGCGCGCGCACGAGTTCGATAAAGTATAATAAAGTGCATGCACGATCTTCGCGGCACGTACGACGTGGCAGATAGGGGAGATGTAGAAAGAAACGAAAACGCTATTTGCGTATATCCGAGAGCGCAGTATTGTGTGTGCGAATCCTGTTGGAGGCGGTTTACCCACGTGCTTGTAAACCGCGCGTGCGCCTATTCATGCAACGGCCTTCGTGCACCTTCCTCCTCACCTCCGCTTCTGCCGTCTCTCTATCTCCTTTTAACTTACCTATCCTTCGATACGCGTGTCTGTCTATTTTTGTTGTGTTTCTCAGCCTTTTTCGCAACGTATATTCCCCTCCTTTTGCTTTCTCCCCTCTCTTTATCTCTCGTGTTGCGTTCTATCTTTGTCGGTCGTCCCATCTTTCTTCATATTTACGTCCTGCTCCGTCTTTCTCTTCTTCTTCTTCTTCCTCTTCTTTTTCTTCTCTTTCTTCTTCTTCCTCTCCTCCTCCTCCTCCTCCTCCTCCTCCTTGTTCTTCGACCAAGGCGATCCTCGTCTCCCACTTACTTTCTTTGATTATCACTGTGTAAGTTGGCGACCCCGGTCGTGTCTTTTCTTTCCGTCTGCGTTCCCTTCTGCGCGCGGCTGCGTTGTCGTTCTCCTCTTTCTCCTCCTTGACGATCTTACCACGTGTATTCTGTATCGTGCGCGCCGGTAGCGCTGCCACTTATTGTCACGTGCGTTCCTACGCGAAACGTTCCTGCCGATACCGAATCGAATGCTTATCACGTTTTGACGGAAAGTCGTACCTACTCGAGATTTCTACTGTAACACGTCTAAGTATTTACGTCTATATTGTTAGTCTTGCGTGTTTTCACGCTCGTTTCATTTTACGTTGAATTCATAGTCTAACTTTAGAATTAATCTTTAGACAGCATTGTTTCGCTCTAGAAATATCTACCAAAAAAAATATTCAATATATATAAATAATATATTAATAAACGATTTAACATCGGTTTGACATCGGCCTGAAGCTACGGTTTGAACCAGTTACTCTGAGTAGAAGTTTAGCTCAGATTAAGTTCTATAACGATGTTGTATACAACGGTACAGGGTTACGTTTGGCGACACGCAGATTACAGGAAAGTCAAATACATATGGGCCAAGGCGCCAGATTGAATTTTGTAATTTGTACAGCAAATGACGCCGATTTTTCGGCGGAGATTCTTATCGTGGTTCAAAGTTGCCACATCGTGAATTTTCTCAGCACTTGTGACTCGAAACGAGCGAACACGAACGCGCGCAAACTGAACTCGATCAGGTTCGAATTTGCACACGGCAAGAATTTCTTCCTTGCATATTTTCTTTCTCCTCGACTTCTCTCGAAACGCGTGCATCTCGTTCGCTGGGTATCGCAGCTCGTTGTCACGTGCACCCGTGCACTCGTTCACGGTTCCTTCACGCATGTTCGTGCTGACGTTAAACACAAGGCTTATCGTATTTCGATGGAGAGATGTCCTGAATCTGCAGGAGTATCGTGTGACGCTCGCGTTATGCTGTTCTCGAAAACGAAGCCGGGATACGTATAATGGGCTTTCGTCCGCTTTTTGTCGTGTGCACGCAATTTTTCATAAAGGTCTGCCGGAGTGTGCGAGGAGGATCGCAACAACTGCAATCGTTTCTGCGAGACTGTGAAACATGCAGGTTTGATAAACAAAGATAACTTTATGTGCGACAGACTGCGTAAATTTTAGAGTTTTGGGATCGCAGAAGTTTCGACGGAGCAAATAAATATATATCGCGTTATCGGTTGAAATATATTTGCGCTTTCTCGTTCACGAATAATCGGAATCTGTCTAACACGTGCTTATATAACCGCGAGAACGTGTTGTATTTTACATCGGTTCGGTCGAAAGCTAATTAATTTTTCTGCTCGTTCTATAAAAAAATACGAAACTTTTTTCTACCATCGGTTGCCCTGTTTTTAAATTGCGGGGATATCGTTGCAGATGTTGAAAAGGAAGGAACGAGATTACGAACACGAAATGGAAAGGCTTGCTAGAGAAAAAATTGCTGCCCAGCAAAGATTACTAGCTTTGAAGAAGGAACTGGCGGCTACTTGGGATCACATCGACTTTAATACTCTTTTACCGGAACAGAATGCGGCTGCCGATGTAACGGCCACGAGAAGTAGTAAGTCTTATAATCGAAATAGGACATTCACATAGCTTTTAAACGTACTCGAAGAGAAACAACAACCATCGAAGCGAACTTTTCATAAAATATAGAATCGACGATAAGAGAAAAATGTCAGATGACAATTTCTAATTTAAGAATTTTTTTATTAAAGTTTCAGAAAACATGGAGGTTGATGTGACGGGGCTCGCACGGGGTGGTACGAGGTACAGTAGTACCAGCAGCCTGAGCAGCGCAGCTACGGCTAGTTCACCGCAGACGCTACAAAATACTAGCACGACTTCCAATATCCACAGTCAGGTTGCGACTGCGGCAGTTGTCTGCCAAGCGCAGGGTATGAATCTTGCGCCAAGTTCCAGAGAAAGTCCACCTGCGAGTTCGAGTCCTGGAACGCCTGCACCTAGCATTCCTACTCCAGCACAGGTGCGTTCCATAAGAGGTTGAAGGTTGAGGCAGTATCGAGCACAAAAGTTCCAGGGTCGGTTGAATTGGCTCGGTCGGTTAAGTCCGCGGCTGCTAATCCGAACGTCCCTGGATCGAATCCCAGTTTGGGCTAAAATCGTAACTAACCGTTTTTATTCGCTTTAAAATGGTTAGATCGCAAAGCATATGTCGTCGAAGCATACTGCAGCGAGCAAAAAAGCAGAGCAAAGCGCAGCAGCGCCGCGCACCCCCCTTGGACACAACGTTTGTACATTTAACGTTGTGTGTGAAACAACGGTGCAAGACTCAAATGCATTGCGAATGTGTTTAATATAACTAGTTTATATAGATATATATGTATAAATTAGTTGCCGACCAATGCAACAACACATTTGTTTTTGTAGATTTAGAAAAGAATTAGAATACCTTCTTACATTACATGTCAGAAAGTCGAAGGTTTGATCCAAAGTAATTTGTGAAATTTTCATCGTAGGAGAAAGTTAATACTTCACCAACGGGTATAGTGCAGCAGCCGCACCAGTTGCACTTGCCGATCAGCGCTCAGATATTGAACACCAGTCAAGGCTTGCCGACGATTGTACCGACCCTTCAGCACCTCGGCCCGAGCTTGAGGGTGATACCCGGTGACACGAGGCAACTTCTGGTCACTCACACCGCTGGCAGCAACGAATCCAGGCCGCTCACGTTGGCCGTGCAAAACTCGCCGGATCAATCGAGGCCGCTTATTGCCGTGCAATCGAACACTGGAAGTGAGCCAAGGCCCGTAGCGCTGGTCGTTCACTCGTCCACGGCCAACGACAACAGGGTAACGTTTGTGCATTCTAATCTGTCCAACAACGACAGGCCGTTGGCCCTAGCCGTGCAGTCGTCCGCCAATGACGTCAGGCCAGTTACATTAGTGCATTCGGCAAACGAGGGGAGGCCGTTAGTTTTCGCTGCGCATTCTCCTGCACTGAATGTTACGAGTGAGTAACTCGAAACGATCCTGCCTACATAGCGTAATTACGAGTTCGCTGTTGTCGTTCGTTTAAAAAAATCTTCGTTTATTCTGAAAATATAAAAAAAAATATTCGATCAAGTATTTGCGACGCATGTCTATTCAGTGCTGTTCAAACTACACCACGATATCTAGAGAACTTTTCTTATTTCGCTTTCATCTTTGATAGTAATTAAGTAACAGGACTGCGTGAATTTGTTGGCTTTCCTATTTTGATGAAATTTGATGAAACATCCTACCCACGAAGAACACTGATTTATTTTCTCGATCGTGTTGGATAATATCGTGCATTGTGTACGTTGCAGATGCTCAAACGAGGATACGAGCGGGTGACGCGCAGACCACGCATAAAATGGTCGGTGGTGTGACACTGGTAGGCGGAAATGGATCGGAGTTGACCAGACTTCCCGGTGGCGCTGAATTGAACATACTGCCTGCAAATGGTAATGCTTTACATTGGATATCTTTCGTTCTTTTCTTTCTATACCTGTATCATAGTTTGAACACGCTGTTTACCGCGCTAGTCCTTTCTACACTTGCCGCCAGAGGGCAAACCTGCAATTCCAACTTCTCGCTAGTTATCGCGTATCTATCGGTTTCTATAAAAGCAAGTTCTGATCTCTGATTTTTTCACGTTTCTCGTATACAGCACTATATCCAAGACGAAATCGTACTGTTACGATCTTGTAATGAAACGGGTGCTAGATGAAAAGTGGCCATTTGCAGAGCGATTCGTGTTGTATTCGTGTACGGGTTGCTTTGAAAATGGTGTACAAGTTTTTTATTTTTTTTTATTTATTACGTGCTTTTGATTTACGTTACGATATTTATTTTTTTAAAGAATCGTCCCGTAAGAAAGATTTTCAGCAACGGTGCATGCTCGTGAATAGTTAGAAAGGTATAGCAGGTGAAAACGATCTCGAGCGCAAGGGATTCAAATTATTCTCTTATTAGCGTTCGTTTTGGCTGAACGAAGGCAACATATCTTACCGTGCAATTACCCCTATGGGTTGCAGGATTGACGCTGAGCCATGCAGGAGTGTCGCTTCAAACCACAACAGGTAAACCAGGCTCGACAGTGATGCAAAACGCTCCGTCCACAGAGGGTATAGCTCATATCGTTGGCCCGCACACACCTCTCTCCGGCCTGACACCGATCGTCACGCCGATGACCGTTGTCTCGCAAGGAAATCAAGTGACTGCTCATATCCTAGCCCCCTCTAGCCTTGCGGGCAAAATGATCACGACCCCGATCCTCAAATCCGTGGCACAAATGCCGATCGTGAACGCCCAGTATATCAACACCACCACTCTGGTGAAGCCTGTAGTTGTCGTCAGTTCACCGTCAACATCCACACCACAGTCGACGACGGCTTCCAGTACACAACCTTCCTCCACCACACACTCGACCGTCTGACAGAATCAAAAGAAAGTGAAACTAGTTTGAGAAATGGCTGCCGCTAGGTGTACGGTGGTGCGGGGTCGCAGAGATTACGATAGATCGGTGTTCAATCAACACGTGTCCACGTTCCGTTATCGTTTAACGCGTTTCGCGTGTATAGGACCGACGACTATACACGATCGATTCGATGCTTCAACGAGAGATAAGGTAAAAATCGTAGATCTGGTCAACGGAAGAAGTGACATAAGAGACGCGATAATTCTCTCCGTCGTAGTACTATTTCCAACATCGAGAGAGGATTTCTTATTTTGTAAAACTTCGCTCGTGTCCCTTCGTGCTTTGGATTTCAAATGTTTCTGCTCTCCCAAAGGGTGAGACGACTGAGAGATGCGAAGGTGTTAAAAATGCCGTTGCTCAACTTACGCGATTGTGCATGGTACCTGGAATGCTTTAGAGAAGTACTTATCGAAGGCAAAGCTGGCTGGAAATGGGTCAGGGAAATGAACGCGACGAGGCAGCTTCAGACGAAGATGATCTTGTTCGCGTTTTCCGGAAGGATAAGATGGAAGAAAGTGGGCCGATGTACGCGATGGAATTTCTCAATGCCGACGTTTAACGTTTGCAAATTCAACATTTCGCTGTTCCATTTTTCACACGAAAATACGTTGTCTGTCGAGAGATCTCTTTTTCTAAATTACATACGCGGGCGTACACCGGAACGTATCACGAACGAATTCCATTGACGCATGAAATCAATTTGACTCGTGATACTGAAATGTTGGTTGCACGATTTTTTAAACATCTTGGCTGCAAAGTATAACAGAGCTATGTATATCGTTTCCTTTTTGGTACCTTGTTGCAATTGAAGAAGTTCGGCAAAGAAGAAACTGAACTGTGTGTTTACAGAGTGATGTTAAATTAATGAATTTTATGATATATAAGGTTCGTTTAGATGTTTGAAATTGACCGAAATCTTGAAATCGGATGGATGATCAATATGCTTGCGCTTTTAAATTAATCCTTTATGTTAAATAGTGGCTGTGGAGAAACGATTATCCTTTACGCCTGTAATTTACTTTCGGAAACTTAGATGATAAATTGAATTTACGTCGCGTTCAGTGCACGCCAAGGAAATACGCATACGTTTCTTTCTCTTCTTTTATATGTCTATACATATATCTATGTATCTATCTGTTTATCTATCTGTCTATCTATCTATCTATCTATCTATCTATCTGTCTATCTGTCTATCTGTCTATCTATCTATCTATCTATCTATCTATCTATATATATAGATATTTAGATATATCTAAATATTTAGATATATTAGATATATATATATCTATATATCTAAATATCTATATATATATATAGGTAGATAGATAGATACATAGATGTATAGAATGTGCTCAAGTATTTATTCGTTTCTATTTATTTTACAAAGTGCAACAATGGACATAAGCAAAACGTTTGCCTTGGCTTTGTAGTCCTGAGGTCTTTATCGGATTCGTTTCGAGAGGACGCTCAGCCGTGACTTTTCTCGAAAGTCTGAAAAAAGAAAGTGACAGACAAAATACGTATTCGTACGTTTTTAACGATATGGTAGTTTTGTTTCTGGCGAAGCGTGTACATACAGGTGTTCGGATCGCTGACGAAACATTATATTTTGCATAATATTTTGTTGCAATTGGTCAGATAGATAATCGAATTAGGGGAGAATAGTTTGCGATTTGCGTTGCAGCAGGAAAAACAGAATTATCGTATACAACATACACACGATGGTTTGTCGTACTATTTTAAATTGTTTTTTCTATGTGTAAGCAAAGGAAAAGGAATTTACGTTTCATCTTGCAATATTTTAAGTTTTTTGAGCTTTCATTCGATATACTCGATGCGAGACCGTTAACGGTTGTTTACTCGATATAAATAGAATATACGACGCGAAATAGCAGTGTGCAACGTTTGTCTCTCAAACGTCACGAACATACTTTTGCTCGTATATTTCGATTTATATTTACGCGATTACGATTATCGACGTAATCACGATGCTGTAATTCGTCGTTCGAGATTTCTTTCCGTACCTGTAGCTTGTCAAATCTTATCGCGAAAGTACAAAGAATAAGCTCTCTCTAATAAGGATCGCACATCTATCAGATTTCCTCATTTTCTCTTTACATATCTTCACCCGTACGTTTTTGTAACGTATAATCCCATCTTGCACTTAACAAATTTTCAGACACGAAGATCGAATGGTCCGAGTCGAAAACGTTTTCCAAAAATCTTGATTCCCACGTTACGATATCATCTTCGACATCGTACATCGTCACAGGCAATTTCCTTACGTTTCCGTATCGGGTAACGCATACTCGAGGAGAAAGATCAAAATTCAATTAAGAACGATTTGGAATTCGCGAACGACGCGCAAAAGCAAAGCTAAGAGTTTGAAAGCGGTGTAGCGAAGAATTTTTATACGCGCGCGCGTGTGTGTGTGTGTGTGAGTGAGCGTGTGACTGTTAACGGTCTCTCTCAGAATATCACCATTTGTACACTAGTATTATTCTTAACTTGTATCTGCGTATACACACATATATATCTCGTTTTTTTTTTTATTTTTTAAATTATTTAATCAAAGGCTTTGGTCAGTCAGTTTACGCGCTGATTATGTAGGTATGTTATATACGCGGGCGTTGTGTATTTCGATCTACTGCGAAAACACGTTAAACCATGTACTAAGTTATCGGTTAGCGGAGAGCGCAATATTGTTTTCAGGGCGTTTAAACGCAGCATGGGACTTGCTCAACCCCGTTATCCCGTAGATGTGTAAGAAACGTTGAAAACGTCATCGTTAGTTTAGAAAGAACGATTTAACGCATTCGTTTTACGCCAGATCTTCGTACTACTCGAAATTTGTTACCGCTATACTCTGCAATGATTTTTACTGAATTTATATATCAAATATATATAACCTGTTGTTTCATTCTGCTTTGGTATGCGAAGTATCTCACCTTTGACAAATCGACGTTTTATCTTGTTGCTGCTTACTCTCATAAATAAACGAACAACGAATGCGTTAAACGAAACGAAAGAAAAAAAAAAAGAAATTTCGTTTGTTGGAAATTACTTCGATCAAGCACCGTTAGCGAAATAACTGTAATCGTTTACGATCGAGTACTACTAAATTAGCAGAGTTTACGAACAATACTGCCGAATCGATGGTATCGCGTTCGATCAGCGACTCGGTTCGAGTACCTACATAGTCTCTGAATATTCAGGGAATCTGCACCGTTTCCAGGTCCTTGGCAAGACTCGTGAAATTTGCTCGTTTTTGTATTACATTACTACCTCGATTTAATTAATCCGCTTTCGATTACCGATCTTTCAATTCTGATAACCGATTCCTTTTTTTAGTTGCCCAGATTCCTTCTCTCTTTCAGAACTGTTCGATTTTGTTCGCGCAGTAATAGCGATCGTTGTTGCAAGTGTACTCGTAGGTAGATGCTTCCTTCGAACTTTCGTAAATCCAATCGCTGTTTATCTTTCGCATTAGTATTTTTTCCAAATGGCTTTGTTACTGTTATGTGTGTTATTTTTAATCTACGCATATGACAATTAAAAGACGGCACTACGTCGTAACATGCAATGTGATTAGAAGGAATATCGTCTCTCGCAGCCTGTAGCAGCTACGGTGACATTTTTTCGCGTTTCAACGAAAGTACAGATTCGAAAGCTTGTCAGGCTTCGATCGTTCACACGCGAGACGTCGTTCATTTCCATTATATTGTTATAACTAGTCGCTAGTGAAGCGTCGATCGGTCATCCATAGCCGATGACATATCAGAGTTTTCGAAGACAAAATTAAAACGTCACGTGCTTCGGGGGGATCCGTTCCTATTTTCGTTTCTTAACTTGATACAAAGAACGTGTCGGCAGATATCGTAGTTTGTGTAAAAGAGATTTCGCAGGACTTTCCTGCGGGATGATAAATTGTTGGAGAATGTAAAATTCGGCGCGCGCGCACTAGTCATTTCCGTTCCCTCCTTGTTTTTTTTTTTTTTTTTTTTTTAACACGAATCAACAACGCTAGGCTTTCGAACCGTGGTTCGGCACTCTGTCGTATTAATTTCCTTTCCTTCTTTCTGTATCTTTTAAACCCAACCTTATGAATCGTGCAATGCATGTAAATACTCGTATTAGATGTTGGGGGCATTCTTAACACGTTGCGCAGATCGAGTAAGTAGGAAGGCGAGGATCGTTGCTTTGTTCGCCGAACGTGCAAGACGAGTGGCAACCATCGTTTTATCGATCGTTATCCTTGCTGAAAAAGAAAAATTAGTTTTCGAGGAAAGTAGACTTTCGGATATATCGAGATAGCAAGCTTTAAGTAACGATTAAGAGGAACGAAAAATATCGATGGAAAAGTTACTTTTCCGTAACGAAGGTTCTGGCTATTCGTGCGAGGAAAACGTCACGATACCGACAGACGTTTGCTTATTTGGAAATTTAACAATTAAGCGCGTGCTATTGCGATCTTGCGTTTGGCGAAGGAAGAAGACGCAGAGAGTGGTTGCGAGCAAAGTAAAATCGCGAAAGAGCGAGCGAGCGAGCGAGAGAGAGAGAGAGAAGAGAGGAGGAGAGGAAGAAAATAAAAGCGATAAAAAACATCCCTTTTTGTATATAATTAAAGAAAAGTTAAAGGAACAAAAAAAGAAAATGAATCTCGTCGGCTACTAGAAATTCTCGGGAACAAAATCGATCGACGGGAAAAGAGAAAGTAACGGAGGAAACGTGCGGGGAATCTACGTGTACATGAACAATGTGATATAAATAACTGACAAAATTACTTAGCACTATTATAGCGTTTAAGCAAAAATAAAACAAAAGAAAGGAAAGAAACTATTAAATCGTTTACAGCGTAGACGTACGATGCTAAATATTATTCGCTAACATCCTACAAAACGAAACCCTAATTGTATATAGAATTACGAGAGGGTGAGAGAGAGAGAGAGAGAGAGAGAGTGTGTGAGAGTGAGAGGCAAAAGGTGAGAAAGAACCGGAGAGAATGAGAAAAAAATTACCAGCTGTAATTATTACGTTGAGTATGACAGAGTGAAAGAGGGTGAGGCGGGAGGGGGGAGGGGAGAAGGAG
This sequence comes from Bombus cullumanus, assembly GCA_014737535.1. Taxonomy (NCBI): domain Eukaryota; kingdom Metazoa; phylum Arthropoda; class Insecta; order Hymenoptera; family Apidae; genus Bombus; species Bombus cullumanus. The sequence continues at coordinate 649,070 of JACXIX010000011.1, forward strand.
AAAGAGAGAACGTCTTGGAATAAGAAAAACTGTAACTCTAGCGTGTCTTGTACATCTCTCGTGATAGTAGAATATCTGTACATTGTATTTCTCGTGTGAATGTGGCGGCGCGACGCAAAGAAGAAAGAAGAAATAAGTAAATAGAAAAGCAAGTGTGTCTGTGCGTCTTAGGAAGAGCGTTGCTATTGTTGTACTCTATGTCGAATTTTGTTGTATATACCATCGCTGGTATATGTAAAAATATGAGAAACACACGGTATATATTACGAACCTCTTCGAACGACTCGTTGCTGGAAATGTTGTTGTTGGAAATGTGAGAACTGGAGGGAAAGACACACACACACTATGTAACGCGATAGAAGCGCAAAAGAAATTTAAAGAAGAATAGCGTGGCGCACGAGAGGTGGAGCACCCAACCGCGTGCAAACACTTTTTTGTTTTCAGAAGGAGTGCGACAAATTTCAATACAATCTATCACAATAAAAATTGAAGCGTGAAGCGTTGCCCAGTCCTCCTTGCTTCCGCCTTGAACACGGATCTCTGTCTTTGCTCGACGATTCGGTCGAATTTCGACGCTTAGCGAGAAATTGTGTCAAAAAAAAAAAGAAAAAAGAAAGAAAGACAAATAAGAGATTAGGGCAACTCGATGCGAAGGGGTACGAGTGATCGTGTTCCAAACGGTCGATGCATTTCCAATTACTTTCGTACTTCGAATGAAAAGGAAAACGAGCGTAGCTATGGCGGAGATCGAAATTTGCGAGCGACGAAGTCAGTTACCGATGCTTGGTTTTTAACTTTGAATATGTACAGCGCTGTGAAATTTGACAAGGAGAAGGAGGAAGCGCGAACGTTGCGTCTAAACGCAGAGGTTCGAACATGTTATTCCGAATGAGCTCTACGATATCAAGGGAACTTCTTTTTCCGAAGAAATAGCAGTATTAGATTAACTTTGTAATTATTAGCGATACTAAGTACTATATGCAGTATCTCGGGTTTCTTAATCGCAAATTATTACGCGGTGTAACGAGTTTCTTCGATCACGAGTTATATACGAATGTCAAACTATGAGTATATTAAATATGTTTTTTATGAATATCAGAATTGGTAGTATCCGTCGTATCCCTTCGCGTGTGACTTATCGAAATAACGAATTGCCATAAGAAGAATCATCGATACGAACCATTTATCGCTGTATCCGAATATCTTTATCTAATTCACTTTTCTTTATCGTTACGAACTATCGATAAAATGTAGTCGAAAGTTGGGATAATTCTTATGGTGACTCGTTGTTGTCGCGCAAACGATCGTGAAGTGAAAGTAAACGACTTTGCAAGATCAAAGGATCCGCGAATAAATAATCCGTCCTACTGATAACGATAATATTCCGTATTTCGTTGACAAAGGTACGTAAGATCGTTTGATACAAAAAGATCGGGTATTTTTTCAAAGTTTTCTAGTCTTTCCATTTCGCTTCGCAATTATTATACGACTTCTCTGATCGTATAAAATTGTACGTAGCTCGAACTCGAAGTGTCGAATACGACGAAGACGAAAGTGTGACCACAATGTCGCAAACTCAAACTTACGACTGTCTCGATTTACCTCGACGATCGGATGGACGATCGTCTCTTCGGTCGTTGGTTGTAACGGTGTGCATAGGTAAGGAACGATTCAGTTTAGAAAAAGCAGGCTCGATAAAGTGGAAATAGAAACGAAATTCGTCGTTTGATCGCAAGCGCGAACCTTTGCTCGAGGAACTTCGACTACAACTAAAAGTTTTGCTTTTGTTTTCGTTAAACTTTTCGATTCGTCGGTCGAAGGAAATTCATTCGTTCTTCGAAAGAGAAAATAAAGCTCGCCGAAACGAACGACCTTAGGCAAAATCGTTTTATCACTGAAAAAAACCAATTTATTTTCACTCGATCATTGACAATTATCGTTACAAGAGAGAGGGCGGTAATTATCCGTGATTAATTAATATCGGCATTGATCATCGCATACAGGACGACAGACGTGTTGTCGAAGGCAAGAAGAATAGAAACGAGAAAATTGCAGTAGCAGTGACTGGCATCGCGACGATCGCGATCATGTGTCGAATCGATCGATCCGCGGATTAATCGGAAATTTCTCGGCTCCGTATATCCGTTTATTAAAAATTTTCGCTAATTCGTATTGCCTGTGTAACTGTACACGTGTACACGGCTGTCTCTCTGTGTATGCGTAAATGTATACATGTACGTATATAGTGTATAGGTGTGTTCCATTACTTTCAATCAGAGTGGAGGACAACACGATCGTTGATATTATCCTCTCCATCTACGGGTTCAGACGCTTCTAGCACGTAATTTTCAAAATATACAATACCCTCGTGTTTCTTGTTTACAAAAGACTAAATTCATTCATCATAGAATTCTGAACAATTCTCCCCCGTACTCTTGCTTTAGACTTTTTCTTTTCTTATAGCCTCTGCTGTACGATATTTTTTCTTTCTATTCCTTCTTTTCTTCCTTTTTCTTTCTCTTTTTTTTCACTTTTTTTGGTCGGTTTCGCAGGTATTCTCGTCTGTCGAAGATCATCGCTGTTTCGTTCAACACGCGTATACATACTACACATATACATAGACTGAGTATAATAAGCTACGAGTTTCACGAAATCGTATAATTCGGAGATACTTTTTTGAACGACGACACACACGCGCATCCTTGTCGTGACGATTTACGGCTAAGAGTCATGGATATCGTCTCGATCTGGTTTATCGAAAGAAACGAGAAACATATAAGATTTCGGTGGAAGTTCTAAACCGAAGGAGCGTCCATTATACAACGGGATAATATCCGCGTCCACGTATACGTACTTGGATCCATGACTTTTAGTTCTCGCGATGATTACACTTTGCAGTGTAGCTCGTACGAACAGAATCTTAATAAACATAAATCGATAAGAACGAGGAAATTCTCATTTAAACGTGTTGTATATTTTATACGTATATCTTACTCGACGATCGTAATTATAAATCAACTAACGATCACGTGCTTTGTACGATCTTGTCGATCGAAAGCTATTCGGTTGCGCTGAAGTAACGTCGGTGTAAATAATTACAAAATTGAAGACACGTAAATGCCGATAAAATAAGCATAATAAAAGTAAGTATGTACACGGTAACTGTAATATATAATCGAACAAAATATATCGCTAATATATTTATATTTCTCTACATGGTAAAGGTACTGTCGACTAAACGAGTATGACACTCCGCGTACTTGCATAAAGTCAAACGCATATATCCGCAATCGAATTCTCGAATCAGAGCCGTGCGATCTTTCTCCTCTTTGTTCGGTATTTAAATTCAATTAAGTTCATTAAATTTATTAAATTTATCAAATTTATCGTTTAGAACAACGTATTAATACGATAGTTACGCTATTAATTATTAATTACTAATACTATTTTCCGCTTTAATTATCACCTTAGAAAAGGTATTGTCAATTATCACATAATTTACAACGGTTAAGAAGAATCACGAGTATAACAGTTCCGTATAAATTCGAGAATTCGTTCGTAATAGAATATCGTCGAAACAGCTTAAAAAATCTTGCAAAATTGCCGATCGTTTTTCGCGTATATATCGAAGACAGCGGGTGAAATGTTGATATTCCTCAGTGAAATGCAAGTATTCCGGCGGAAAAATATCAAATTACGGAATTATCGATGACGAACTAGTTATAAATTAGCAACAAAGTTCTTACTCCGGCTAAATCTTTAAGTATTGTGCGCTAAAAAGCAAATTTTTCTCTTTAAAGGAATAATATTAAGACGCAGCTATTTTTTTTAGTAGCCTGTAAACTCGCTCTTACAACGAATAACAAAATACGACGTTCGCGTGTATAAAAGGCAGTTGCCTCTTCGATATACGATTAATTACAGTATTCTAAACTGCAAGCGCGAAAAAGAATGAAACGTAAGCGTAAAATATCTTGACAAAGGTACATTTAATATTTAAGTTCGATTGGCAACACAGTTTCCTTTTACGTAAAGCAAAATAAGTATGTATATAGATGGAAAATCTAAACGATTGGATCCGTAATTACGTGTCGATAGAAAAGATACAAATTCGTTTGTTCGTGGAAACACGTATTTAATCATTATACGTATAATTTTAATTAGCTCGCGTATCTTAGAAAACAGCTGGCAATGGAAGAAATACGTTTCGTTTCTTTCTTATCCACGCGTTCGAGTCGTCGAATATTTATACTGTACGTGCATATATAATATACTTTAAAGATTTGTTCGTCGATCTGGAATCGACGACCCTCGATTTCATGGTAAACTGATTGAAAATGAAATGCAGGATAACGAGAGTAAATAACGAGAGTTGTAAGTTTCGTGAAACGGTGTTGCTAATGAAAAGAAAAATATTAAATTGTAAGAAAGCACGATCGTGACATTTACGAGATCTATTTAAATAATCATATAAGACGATTTTCTTCGTTTCTGCGAGACCAAAATTGCGCGCACCAGCGATCGTCCTTTTACGATACAAGATTCTTCCTCGATCGATACTCGATAGTTCAGACGTAACAGACATTTGGTTAGTAAATTGTTCGTGAAAAATCTCATATAACGGTAAAACAAATATTTGATACGATAAACGAAAGACGTAGCTACGCTACATTTTTCATCATTCGCTCAACTAGGCTAGAACGACAAGGCGCGTATTCCTCTTTATCACCCTTTCATCCTGTTCTTCTCTTTTGCAAGATAATTTGTAGTATTATGATAGAAGTAATATCCCGACGGGATCGCAACTCGCTCGAGCATATAGAATGAAACAAGAGATCCTCGTGAATCGTTATACAAGCTATGTATGAAGAAACTCTTTCGTTACGTCGATCGAAGATTGGTAAAAAATTCAGGAAGTTACGCGTTATAGAACACGTTTGCAATAATAGAAATCGTCTAATCGTCTACGCGCTCGTTTGTGATTCGGAAGAAGATTTAGCCGAGAAAAGTTTAAACTTTTAATTGGAATCCACCGAGGATAAATTTCTCTTAGGATACGATCAAACAAAATGTTCTCTATCTTTGGTAATGATTTAACGGCAATCGAAAGAAATTGATGTTTAGATGGCTACGAACAATTTTTCATGTTCTTAATGGATAAAGAAAGTTAACTAACTAGTGTTCTTTTCGTAAGTCTCGAGTAATTATTTCGAGAAAATAAAATTATCAACGCGCATCGTTCGCATCTGAGAAGAATGCAAAATGCAAGTATAAAAACATCCACTCGGATCGTGTTAGAAAAGTTGTAAGAAATCACCGGATAGACGTTCTTACGACTTTACGAATTTTACGAGTCCTCGAACGTCGCAGGATTCTTGCAACTACCTAAAGCTCTTTGTTCCATCGACGGCGATCGATTTATAGATCGTTTTAATTATTCGATTTAACACGTCGTCGATCCTGGAACAAAAGTCGAACACTTTGAGTGAAATTCATTTCGATGGGCGCTAGACAATATTTTTTAGAAGCACATAGACATCGTTTGTCTTCATTTCTTTTTTCTTCTTTCTTATCCCTTCGCTCGCGTAACGTCTATACTTTCGCGGACCTACGATATCGAGAGAACGAAGAACATTCCGAGACAATTAGAATTTTAAACACGGCGAGTTCTCGCATTGACTACCCATCGGAACGGGTGCGCTAAACGTTTACTAAAAATAACTTATATAAAACATTTGTTTGGGGCGAAATAGAATCTTCTACTTATCTTTTCTCTTCTTTTTTACCCCTTTATATAATCGGCATTTACACTTTCGATCGCTTATTATAATAAAAATACTATATAGACGTGGACCTTGCACTTACGGATCACGACTTCTTTAGTTTTCTTTTCTTTTTTTTTTAAACTTTTCATTCGATATAATTGTATTTTGAAATTAGTTTGCCCTGTCATCTCGTTTGTACTGCTCCAAATGTACTATACTTTCTTATCTTCTTTCCCTTCTCTTTTTCCTATTTCTTTTGGGAAGACTTTAGCGACGAATGACGGTCGTACACTTCCCTTTTCCAGCGTTTAGATGCTCGCGCTTTTTTCCCTTTCTTCTTTCTTTTTTCTCGAAGAGATAAGTCACGATCTGTTTTGCTCGCGTAGGTTCGAAGAGTCTTCTCTCGATAAGAGCCTAACTTCTACTTAAAATATGTTTTCAATAGGAAAAATATATATGTAGATATAAAAAATACGAGTGAAATTCTATAACGAGTAAAATAATTAACGGACAAAGTATTCCTTAAAGTAGAACGAGAGAAAAAGAACGTCGAAAAGAAGTTACACAATCAGATCTTTTTTCCTTCGAATCGTCTCTCACGAGCATATACATCGGACAGGACAATGGAATTTGTACTCGGTGACGCTTGATCGTTATCAGCTGTACGAATGACGATTCGATCGTCGTCATCGCAATGTCGAGGACACGATGGACGTGATTTTCGCGCGATAGAATCGTCCGTCTCGAATATGTCGCTCGGAACAAAAATTATCGCACGTACAGGCTTTTCTTGGATGCGAGCGCTGGATCGCGATCCGAATCGGAAAAAAACAGGTGTGACACAACAGAACACGCTCGTTACGCGATAGAGAATTACCATTCGCTCTGCTACAGGACGGCGAGATGATACCGTATTTACAAATTGGTTGGCACTTTCTTCGGTTTGGAGAGTACATCTGGCGGTGGGAATGCGATTGATTCCGATGCGTGGTCAACCGAGAGAATTTCGAGTGCGAAAGCGGATCGAACGAAGACACTCGAACGCTCGTTTTCGTGTTCCGTCTTTCAGAACTTTTTAACTTTAAATTTGTATTCTCGAATTAACTGATATTTTCGTGTATCTTATTATCGTTGAAATTGTCGTAATTTTTACTCGTAAGAAGAGATTCGATCGCACAGCTGAATAGAGATCAGAATGAGAAGCGTAGAAATTAGACAGAGTGACGACCGATGAAATATTAATCCTATATATCTTACTCTAATGTTTGCACGTACACGCAGACACGATAAATACAACGATCGATGCGTATTAAAACGACACGCGGTGCTACGTAGAGAAGTTGGCTATACTTTTCAAATAGAAAGTCAAATTTTAGGAAAACAGCACTCGAAAACTTTTATCGAATTTTTATATAAATGTTCATTTCAATATTTTATCAGAAACCACTCTGTAAAAGTTCGTTTTAAATCTTTCAGAAAACGACGGAGATATTTCACGCGACAGCCTCGATTTCGTCGAGCATCTCAAACGTTCGAAGCGTCTCGTTCCAAGCAATGTAAGAAACTCCAGTTGCTATGATACACACGTTACTACGAGTATGTACAACGACTACTAACAGTTAATTTCCATGTCGCTTACATCGCACGAACAATGATTTTATCATCCCCTCTCTCTCTCTCTCTCTCTCTCTCTCTCCTTTCCCTTGTTAAATTTCTTATTTATGAAGTTGAACACAATTATCGAAAATTTTCGATCACGATAAATTCGGAAATAATAGCGATATACGTGTATCGTGCACTCGATTTCCTCTTCCAACGAGTTCCCCTAAGATTCTTCTTTCTTCTTTCGCCGTTGCTTCTATCTTATAACTTCACGTTGCGCGACTAACAGTTGCGTCGATGAAAGTTCGGTGGTGAAGAAAGATTCGGTAGGATCGAGGAGATGTTCGAATCGATGTGCACGAAAAACGATGATGAAGTGAAGACGTTTTATGTGCGTTGTATAAAGTGGTCCAGTATCGCGTAACGAAGCATCGAATTTGCCCGCGTATACGTTCGAAATTATAATCAACGCATTCGTGGCGGAGATGTGACCCTGATTCGACCGATTATGTTCAGCGTCGCTTCACCTACGTCGGAGGTAGAGTAATTCGGGAAAGAGAACGAAGTGGAGTGTCACCGTTGGATGATGCAGAGTAGCAGAGAAACCTTTGGCAGTATAAAGTTCGCTCCTTTCTTCCAAGTGTCCCATCGCCTGGTTACCGTTGCTCCCCTTTTATGCTCCGCCATTACTTTGCTCCTGGTATCTTGCTTAACACCTGCAAACGATTCAAACGTTCGAACGTTATTTCGTGTCGAAACTATACGCGACGAACAAAGTGAAACGAAGTACGATCAAAGGCGCGCCGCTTTGCGACGACGCCAGTGTCGTATCTAATACGTTAGATATTTTCTCGCAATGTTCGTACGGTTTCAGATATTCTTAATTAATTTACTGAAATTTTAATTACGGTCCTTAATCCCTGTAAAACGAATTTCGTTTGTTAAGATTTTTAACTAACCGCGGCTACAATTTTACGAAACAGCAACGATCGGAATACCTGCGACGGCGCTGTGATAAATTATATTTTTAAAATCATTTTTTGTTATTACATATTTTAAAGTTCGCGCTGGTTCCATCGAAAACGATAACTAGGGGCTCTAGAACATACTTTTGAAAGATCTACACCGGTCAGTGCTTGAACAGCCGGAGGTACTTGTCCCACAAGGCGTGTAATTTCACCGCTGGTCGTATTGCTTCCGCCCAGAAGCACGATTTCCTCCGTTCTCGCTAACGGCGCGGCCACCTCCGCGGCAATCTACAAAAATATATATATCAAAGTTGATAGCCCATTTGTACATACGTAGTACAAGCACAGAATTTTCACTTTCTTTCTTTTACTTAAAATCCAACGAACTTTAGATAATATTCATGATTTAGTTTAATTAGAGTGGGTTGTCATTGCGATCTCTTACCTTTGGCAAGGCGTTCAGAGCAATGTTGAGTATAGCAGCCTCGCCGTACTTCTCGTAGACGGCGGCTTTCATTCGCATATGTTCGGCTTCCGATATTCCGACCGCCTGTAGAGCCTGAGCCTCGGCTCCTCCGATCACACGAATCCTCTCGGCTTCTGCTACGGCCGCGTTTACCGTCTGTGTTCTAAAAACCAGGTTTTCGCGTTCGTAAGTCGTACGCGTTAAGGATGTTTCGATACAAGTTAAAGTTACCTTTTCCCTTCGGCCACTTTGCCAATTTTGTAATGTTCAGCTTCCGCGGGTAATCTCACGGTGCTCCGAAGCTCGTGTTCCTTGCGACGTACCTCCTGTTCCTCCACTTCGATCTGTTTGCGCCTCTCCACAATGTCTATCTGAATCTCTTCGTTTCGTATCCGTTGCTTTATCTTCGCCGCTTGAAGCTCGTAAGCCAATTGCGCCTCCGCTTTCTATAGATCGATCAAATCGGTTTTCGTTCGAATTCGCGTCTAGCTACGACGATAGATAAAATACGTTTCATCCAAACTGCAACTTACCGCCGTGTTCACTTCCTGGTCGAAATTTGCTTTCTGCAGCTGGAAGAGTCTTGCGTTGTCCTCGATCTTCGTGTCGGTATTGTACTTTATGTCCATCGCTGCTTTTTCACATTCAGCTTCCTATCGATTCGCGTACGAAATAAAGTAAATACGTTTCCACTCTAGATAAATATACATATGCGGTATAACGGTATCGGGCCGAATAACAGGTACATACGTGCAAGCGTGAGCGAGCTAACTTCTCGCGGAAAAACGAGAAAATGTAGAATACAATTTTTTAGCAATGAAATAGAGTAACGAATAATACCAGATCAATTTCGGTTTCGATTTCGATTTCGATGATTTTCTAATACTTTGTGCGGGGCACGATTTTGAATAACTTTTTCCTATACGTGTAACCAAACGAAAAAATGTCGATCGGTTCCTAGTTTTCGAGATATTTCATATTTATATTTTATACTTATATTATTTCTATCACAAATTGAACTTGCACCGAATTCGTGCGTATAAAGCTTCGACATTGTCGCAACAACTTCGACGCGAAGTTCCCTTGCAAGCGTCTAATTTTTCTCTAAGCTAGTTCGCGGCTTCGTTCAGCGACTCTGTGTTGTCTGCGTTCGTTTCTCTCTCTTTATTTTTAAATATTGTACGCGATAATAAAAATGCAAAGTATCTCGCTGTTCGCAGTCACTGAGATCGCTCTTGTTTAAAAACAAAAACTGCGAAATAGACGAACGCAGAGGGGCACGGGCGAATCTCAAATGGACACAAAATCTCTGAAACGGAGCTCGATCTAGCTGTTTAAAGGGATAAATTTTATTCCAGATTTTTAATCTATTTTCTCGAAAATGTTCTTCGGAGGTTTTCTTGAAAACTAAGCGTCGAACGAACAAATTTTATTGCATATTTTCTTCTTGTTTTTTCATAAGGAGTGCCCTATTACGGTCGCAACACGACCGATGTATGTACATGTAGGCGGTCGGATGTAATACAGTGTGATTATACGTGCGATTCTATCTGGGTCGCACGCTCCTATAGAGCTTTGCGTATGAACGTACCCGAATGCCAGCGTCGCGGTTCGCCTCGGCGACGCCAACGTCGGCGTCCCGCTTAACAACCGCAGTTTGCGCTTTGCCAAGCGAAGCCAAGTATTGAACGTTATCGTAGACGTCTTTTATCGTAAACGATAAAATTTCAATGCCCATGCGACCGACGTCTGGCGCGGCCACCTCCCTCACTAGCGTCGCGAATTGGTCTCGATCTTTGTACACCTCCTCCACCGATAGCGTGCCTGAAAGTTTTTCCAACTTTTCCTCGTCGTTTCGATATCATACGCATCTTAGAAGATACTTTCACGAGCTATAAACTTTTTCCAATTCCATGCGCTGCAACATCGTTGTCCGTAAAACTGCGTAAGCTCAAAGGTAAAAGATTCGTAGCTTCGTTTACCGAGGTTCGCGTTCCAATTGCTCGAAACAGTCGAAGCATTTTTAACTGCCGCGGAACGGTGTAAGGTATAATAGGTACTCGATCAGCAAAGTATAAGATTGCCGCGCCGAAATTACTATTCCGTCGTGTCAGATACAAAGAGGACCGTTATCGTTTCGAGAATGTTACAAATATTATAGCTATCGATTCGAAACGTCTCGCCTTTATGCGAAAAATACGAGAAGCTAAAAACACGTATACAAAAAATACTATAATTTCATCTTTTCATTTTTCACGCAAATTACGATAGCATCTATGGAAACTCGCGATCTATAGCGCAAATACTTAAGCAGCAGAGTCGAAGATTTTCCATTTTTTACTACGTTTGTCGTAAAATTTACCTAATATCGCACGAAGATGACCCTCTAGGGTAGAAAGGATGGTCGATTTGATTTCGTAAACGCTTTTTCCTAGAAATTGTTCGCTGGCAGTGTGTAAAAGCTCGTCCGCTTTCATGATCTTGCACTGTGCTACTCCAGTGACAGTCAACGGCACACCTTGTGCGGTTTCTACGTTTTCGCAGACAGGGTTCAGTGTCATAACCTCGAGGGACAATCGCTGGACGTCGGTAACGAACCACCATGTGAAGGCGTAGCCACCGACGATCGTTTTCTTCTTCATGGACCCGCAACATCCTCCTGAAAACGATAATCGAGAAGGAAATTTAGTTCGTCTTTGTATCGATGAAATCCAAACTTTGTCCATTCTTTTCAGGTATCTGTTTCGTACATCTGTTTCGCGCGCTCCTTATTTCGAACGAGATAAAAGACAACGATTATCAAAATTGTAAATTTATTTTTGTTTTGAGCGAAAATTAAATAATTCGCTTTCGAATAATCTGCCGTTCAAGTCGATTGAATCGTTCGAATAAAACGAGAAATAATTCGATTACTTGTTATGGTATTCGAGCCGAACCGACTTCTCTTTTTATAAATATCGCGGTAAAACCATGCTAGTAAACGAAAACAATCTCTGTAACCGTAGCAGACTGCAGATGTATGACTGTACGGTGTTTGGTTTAACAGAAACGGAAATTGTTCGAATATCGAGTAATCACGGTGCTTGCTTGCGCCGCTGTAAGTCGCTTAAAATTTCTCCCTTCGTAATTCCGAATAAAAGCATGGTAATTACGATCGATGCGTATTTTAAAGTAGAAAGCATTGCAAACTTTAGGGAGAAAGTACGACTTAGTATTGTACGTAGGGTGAATCATTGCGGTCGCGATAAATCATGTTTCCTTTTCGAATCGGATTACCTTTCGCAATAGAAACCTTGAAGAAAATCACCGAGGAAGCGTTTGATAAGCCGAGCTCGTTGCAAGGCTTAATTCCAATTTAAACGACTGTTTCCATTGGATGTCTATGAATTGTAGAAGCGGCAGTTTCATTGATCGCGCCGACCTCTTAAACGACGACGAGAAAATCGACGGATTAAAATACGAGTTTAATGAAATTTCTACTGAACGGGCGAACTTCTTCCATGTCGTTTGTCAGGATACAACAATTCGATTTGTAATTCAGCGATCGTTAAACGTAACGAGGATGGTGTTGCGACAGTAAGTAGGCCATTGTTGTATGGCAGCCGGTGGCGTGGCGTCGCCGACTTTTTACCGTAAGTCCATCGGGTGACGTCAAAGGTGATTCCTCGAACGCAGGATATCGCGTTCACCGCGAACGTGACACGTAGCACGTAATCTACTATCTCGGAAATGAGTAAAGAAACGTTCGATAGCTTTCGAATCTCCTTGCCCCTGTTTTTCTACCGCCTACTTACGTACGGGGATACAGATTTTTGGTTTGCTTTCGAGCGGATAATAAATATAAGTTGGGGGAAAAAAGGAACGTTGTAGGGAGAGCGGAACAAGCTTGGAAAGATAGCGGTTAAACGAAATAGCGTGAATAAATACCGATATTGTGCAAAGCGTGAGATTGGCAACGGTTGGGATCGTTAATGTTACTCGCGCATGCTTGGCATACGTATCGAGAAGTTTTCGTTCCCATGTCACGGTAATTCAAATTCCGTTTACGGCGCTCTTTGGTGTTTCTAAATTCCATCGACGACGGTCCAGTCTTTTCTAGTTATTTGCGTTAGAGCGCATCTTGATACAATCTCGAAATAGAGAAAATACTCGAAATGTTGACGATATATTTCAAGGCCATCGTTAGCTGACTCAAATAATTAGCGTATCTCTTATTACGCTATTCTCTGAAACCGTTAAAGTTCGTTTACGCCACACCGTAAAATGTATATTTCTAGAGCAGAATAACGCGATAGTTGTAGTACAACGTTGGAACAAGCTACCGAAAGTAGAAGTCGCATTCAACGCGATATCTGGCCGTATAAGTAATACTCCATAGCTTTGTATGTATTTTTATTTTTCTTAGATGGAAACACGAGCCATTTTGCATCGCTGGCCGAAGGAAAGAGGAGGATACGAGAGACGGAATATGGAACATGCGGATAAGGCATGGAGAGTGATTCGACGTTTACCGAATTCCTCGGTGTAAACGTAAAGTTCCATTTCTACCGGGCGAGACTAGAGGCGGAAGAGAACGTTAGGCGAAGATGCACGTCGAGAAAGAGCGCGAGAAGGGGCGAAAGAGAGGTCGAAGAAGAGAAGGGAGGCGAAGGACCGTTATGCGGCACGTTCGACTTCGAAAGGTTCGTAACTTGTTCCTGTACTCCGCTACTCCGATCTCGATGAATCTACCGTGTGAAAAGTAGCGACAGGAGCAAGGTCGCGGTCAGTGTTACACCGTCTTTTAACCGGTCGCTCGTCGTATATCAAAACCATGGATCTTCTAAATAGTTGGTGATTTTCGTCAAGTTTGGTGACAGTTAAAGTTTGAGTTGTCGTTGAAAGAAGAAATTGAAAATTCGAAACCTTTGTCGTTATAATGGACTATAACGCGCTTGTGTTACGGGCTTCTCCGACGTTTGGACAATTGTTTCATACGGAAGTATTTAATCGTCCTTGTTCGATCGTTACGAAGAGCACCGACCGAGTCTTTAACCCGTTTTGCCGAACTTGTTTCGAAACGACCGGAAAAAGTTTGTTGTTTCCGAAATTATCGATTTAACTTTGAAATATATCTTTGCAGAGGTTTTTTTAGTACACCGGGTACTTGAAAAATCAAAGTCGGAAGTGAAAAAAAAAAGGAAGAAAAGGACGATGTAGTAACAAGAAAACTTCTTACGAAATCAGCGAATGAAGAAAGTGGGAGAATTCGTAAATCGTCGGGACACATCGATCGCGATTAAAGAGCAAAGACCACGTAAATTGTGAATTTACCGACTGCTACGATCTTTTAAGAATTGAAAAGAATCGATCAACTTTCGATCGTAATGGGTAACACGAAATTGCGTGGATACTAGACGACTAAACATCAAAAGGCCGGTAGTCGATGCAAGAAAGCGGTGACGTGACAAAAATCTTGTTTCTGGTGCACAAACTTGCAAGTGTATCGATTATTTAGAAGAAAAGAAGCTTCTAGATTCCACGCTATCTACCGTTCCCCGAGAAGTAGGTGAACAGGTACTGCTTTCCTTTTCAAACTCGTCAAAGTTTTATCAACTTGCTGAGATTTAAAAATTTCATACACGGTGCAATTACCCAGCGTGTGGTAACCGGTGATACTTTTTTATGTCTGATTTTAACTGGCTATTTGTTTCTAGCGCATGATTTATCCATTATCATATATGAAACATTGTTTTTATTCGAGGATGTCCAGATCTATCAATCTCTTTGAGGATGCTCTCATTGAACCTCGAGCATTTACGAGTAACTCAGAATACAAAAGACTCGAGGGACTTTGTTATAGCACGCAAATCATAAAGATTCCTTCCGTGGATTTGACCTCGATTAACACGTGGTTTGTACAATTTAACCAACTGTTAATTCCGACTGAACGGATCGTCCGAGTTTCCAATTCGTAGGTCCTGTTAACGATCGTGTAACTTTGATTAAACGCTATTCGGACAAACGAATAACCGGCCGTTGACTGACCGGCCGTTGACTGACCGGCTAATCGGAGACAAACGAATACCTATATATTCCGAAAACACGATCGAATGGTCGGTTTCACGCGTTTTCGCGAAATTTTCCACACGATCGCGCCATGCTTCGACAATAGGGTGTACGTGAGGATTTCCGCCACCGCACTGACCGCGTTAATGCAGAATTACTTAACAGCTGAAAGTTTCACGTGTCATTGATATTCCTCTCGTACGCACTCGAGCCACGTGTGTAATTGCCTCGCACTTTTCTTCGACCGATTTCTACGCGGCTGTGGATTGACTTCGATTCGGCAGTATCGGGTGACAGGTTGACCAAGCCGGTCATCCCTCTGAATAACCGTGAGAATACAGTCGCGATTCTGTAGCGGTTAATAAATACCGTGTTCGAAAATCGCGATATCGACACGAGTAGGTTGGATTTTTCATTTATCTTTAATTAAACAGTAGAAAATTAGCGGTAAATTGATCGATGAAACTTGTCTGAAAGTGATAGTCGCTAAGCGTACCGTAGATTTGAAAGCAACTCTGTAGATAAATAGAGAAACGAGTGACAGTGTCGTATGAATCTGATTTGATATTTAGATCGAAGTCGTAGTGACTCTTGATAAATTAGGAAATATTTAGAAATGAGGTTTGCCTTTTCACCTAAATATAGAAACGGACGAACTGGCTGACGATCTAACGTCGCGAAACTTGGTGTTACAGACGATTGATAGAACATGGGCATCGAAAGCGTTTTAACGGGAGGTTTGACCTCCGCATCGAGCGGACTATCGTGGTTCTTTCCGGTGCTCGCAGCGGCTCTCGTCTACTTCGAATACGAAGTGATGGACAACGAAGCGCCACCGATTAATATACCTTCGGAAGTATTGCTGCCATCGTACGACTTTATCGTTATCGGATCTGGTTCCGCGGGTATGTTTTTCCTCATCGATCGATATTACATTTTTTTTATCCTGACTCTTTTTACGTTTACAGCCATCGGAACGTAAAAGTCTAGATATCGTTTCGTAAAAATATAAAATGTCGTAAAATAAAAACGTTAGGTCGTGGAATTTTATTAACACGTTAAAACACATATCGTTAAATTGCGACACGCTTTATTCGCTTTCCTTGGTGAAGAAAATTTTACTATCCTCGTTGAATTTTTATTTAAAAAGCAAGCAAAGAGAAGCATCTATATGGAAGCATAAAAATAGCAGGATTAATATTGTATTAACATCAATAACGTCCTGGTATTTCGTTGGCGTTGGAAAAATGAGAGATTCCGTTAATTCCGATGAAATTTTATCCACCGATTTTTGTTTAAATTCCTTTCAGAGATACATCGACGATAATTATATCGATATGAAAGTATAAATTAATAACGTAGTGGCAAAATGTATTTTTAGTTTCTTTGGTAAAAGAGATGCACAAAATTTGATAGGCGTACGATAGATTTACTGCAATAAAAATGGCTATTTTCTAGGAATTCTCTGTCAGCCAGCGAGATGAAATAAGAATTAAACGTCATTATCGTTTCGTAATAAACGCTAATACGATGACGCGATTAATGCTTCAAATTTGAATTAAAAGCTACCGTTTAAAGATCTTTCTCTGTAATTGAAACTCGAATCTTTAACGCGATGTTCTTTTCACTTTGTCCTCTAACTTTCTAGTTCACATTTTTACGAAAGCTTCCTCGATCCACGTTCTTCCACTTCCTGTAAGATCTTGCATTTCACGGGTGACAGGTTCTTATCCGGTCCACGGTCTACAGCTTCGTCGTTCTTGTTTCAGGAAACGTTTCGCGAGTTTAACGACGTTTCGTTCATTTTCTTTACATTTTCCCCAGCGTCTCCTGATAGATTTCGATCACGTTTCTCAGCGTTTCTCTCTACTATTTCATTTCTCTCTGACAAAACATAGATCGTTGAATCGTTGTCCGATTCTTCAACGATCGTAGAAGCTTCTTTCAAACAACCTCCCTAACGAGATTCGAATTTACGTAATTTATCATTTTTCGAACGTACGTCTCGCGTGAATTATTTTCACTGGGAATTTTCGTCAACTAGGTTCGCGTCACGATTCGATTTTGTAAATCCTTGTTAAGTTCTCGTAAACTTTGGCTGCAGGAGCCGTGGTAGCGAGTCGCCTGTCGGAAATAGAAAATTGGAACGTGCTTCTTCTAGAAGCTGGCGGTGATGAAAATGAAATCACCGATGTTCCTCTTCTCGCCGGTTATCTACAGCTCAGTCAATTAGATTGGCAGTACAAAACGGAACCCAACGGAGAAGCCTGTTTAGGTAAACGATATATTGCCAGGTTGATTATTTCAAGTTAGCAGATTTTTTAATCTATTACGGTTAAAACTGCGGTTCTTTATGTATTTTTGCACAAAATCATTTTTGAAACGACCAAGGGCGCAAAGGTTCACAGAATGTGAATATAATACGCAAAAATATATAAAATGTTCAAAATAGAGAACGAATAGATTAACGAACGAATCTGATTTAGCTTCAATTTCTTTAATCATGTCCATACGAATACAAAAATGCATAAATATCCGCAGTGTAATTCATCTACGAGCAATTGCAAGGAACGATCATCGAGATATCTTGGAAAATTTGTATTCCATCTATCGCTTTTTTGTTTTCTTTTTTTTTTTGTCGCAACCACAGCGATGGAAGGGGGTCGCTGTAACTGGCCACGTGGAAAAGTGATCGGAGGCAGCAGCGTGCTCAACTACATGCTCTATCTTCGCGGCAACAAAAGAGACTATGACATATGGGAGCAGCTAGGCAACCCAGGTTGGTCTGCCAGGGATGTTCTCTATTATTTCAAAAAATCGGAGGACAACCAAAATCCCTATTTAGTCCGAACGCCGTATCATTCGACCGGGGGTTACCTAACCGTTCAAGAAGCACCATGGCACACCCCGTTGGCCGCAGCGTTCGTTCAAGCAGGTCAAGAAATGGGCTACGAGAACAGAGATATTAACGGGGAATATCAAACCGGCTTTATGATCGCTCAGGGAACCATCAGACGCGGAAGTCGATGCTCCACGGCGAAGGCCTTCCTGCGACCAGCCAGGCTGCGCAAGAACTTACACGTCGCTATGCACGCGCAGGTTACCAAGATTTTAATAGATGCGAAATCGAAGAGGACTTACGGCGTGGAATTCGTCAGGGACGACAAGATGTTCCGTATTCGTGCTAAAAAGGAAGTGATCGTTTCCGGAGGTGCTATCAATAGCCCTCAATTGCTGATGTTGTCGGGAATCGGACCTAGAGATCACCTACTACGACACGGGATACCGGTGATTCAGGATTTAAAAGTGGGAGAGAATCTGCAAGACCATATCGGTTTGGGAGGTTTGGCGTTCATGGTGAATCAACAGGTTTCGATGGTGGAGAAGAGGTTGCACAGCGTTCAAGCTGTGATGCAGTACGCCGTTTTTGGAGACGGTCCTTTAACCGTTCTAGGCGGTGTCGAAGGCCTAGCCTTCGTCAATACGAAGTACGTGAACGCCTCCGACGATTTCCCGGACATAGAACTTCATTTCGTATCAGGGTCGACGAATTCCGACGGTGGTAGACAAATCAGAAAGGCTCACGGATTGACGAAGAGATTCTACGACGCTGTATTTGGGACTATTAACGATAAGGACGTGTGGAGCGTGATTCCTATGCTTTTGAGGCCAAAAAGCAAAGGTGTTATCAAGCTTCGAAGTAAAAATCCTTTCGACCAACCTTTGATTTACCCGAACTACTTCAAAGAACCGGAAGATATCGCGACACTGGTCGAAGGAGTTAAAATAGCAATCGCTCTGAGTAGAACCGCTTCGTTCAGACGCTTCGGAAGCGAACTAAATTCGAAGCAATTTCCTGGCTGCAAACACATTCCTATGTACAGCGACCCGTACTGGGAATGTATGATCAGACACTATTCCGCCACCATCTATCATCCTGTGGGCACTTGCAAGATGGGTCCTTACTGGGATCCCGAGGCTGTGGTAGATCCTCAGCTTCGAGTTTACGGAGTTACCGGACTCAGAGTCATCGACGCGTCTATAATGCCAAATTTAGTTAGCGGTAACACCAATGCACCGGTTATCATGATCGGAGAGAAGGGTTCCGACATGATAAAAGAATTCTGGTTGAAGAGAAGAGGCCGAGTGTGAACATCGCAGTTCTTGTGAACTAATTTAAAGCGATCCTTGGTGATACGTGATAAAAACGTTATTTCGAACCTTGTGTATCCCTGTACAGCTACGGTACAGAGATGTAAACCGAATGTCAGGCGATGTAAATTAATAAATTAACCGCGTCGTTGATTTAAGATGCGAATAAAATAATTACTACAACTGCGTCGACGGTGGTACAAAGTTACAACAGGTAACGTGTCGACGCACGTTTTGCCGCTAAAGTAATAATATTCGTTGATCTTCCCTTAACGATCTTGTACCATTTATGTATAGTGAAAGTTAGTATAGCGGCATTCTATTTATTCCTCAAGTTATCGAGAGACAAACCTCAAGGATCGTACAGCGATTGGACCTCTGGTTTTTCGTTCGTGCGTTATCGTATCGTTATTGTAATTCCAAGTGTAAGCAAAGCAGCATAAAGGATGACAAAAGCGTACAAATAACAAAATCGTCGAAAAGAAAAGAGTTATTAAAGACTCTCTTTTGAAATTGTCCTCGATTTGATCTTTAAATGTACATAGTTTGCAATATACCTGATAGAACGTAGCTAATTCTTTAAACGGCGCGACAAAATGTAAATTTTTCTTTTTAATGTAAATACTAGGTATAGGTTTATCATATTGACACGAATAAACGAAATCGAATTCTTGTTTCATAAATAATACGAATTATTTCCTTATCCAGTTGTTTTCATTGTTGAAACGATTTTTGAACAGAGTTCCGTCCCGTCTCCCGTTCTAGATATTAGACGCGTCGTAGACCAACAGATACCAAAGCTCAGACAGAATACGATACAAAAAAATAATTAAATGGAATACAACGGTTCGGAGTATCGATGACAACGGTTGAGAATTTGGCTTTCCAGATGTTTGTACGTTCCTAACAAACTCGATGATGTACTTGACCGATAGAACATGCAGAAGTTGTACGTCTTTAAAATATAGGCTAGCGTATTTAAAATATCGGCTAGCAACGGTGAGGTGAAGTATTCTTTATCACCGTGCTCCGGACTGCTTCCGGAACGCCTTCGGACGTAATGTTCCAAAACTGGTCTAAAAATACCGCGGAAGTCGATATTCTTGCGTCGAGGACCGGGCCATACGCAATAATACATTTTCTCTCAATCCCATTGGTAGTGATTCGATCAAATTAGTTCCATTTTTTAAGCAAATATATGATCTCTTACAAAAAAGAGATTGGAAAATTAATTTTTACTTTTGTCCTGCACAAAACGCTCTGGCTTCGAACATTCGGAGGAGAAGGCAGATATCAGACGCTTGTCAACGTTCAACCAGTTTAGACATTCTCGTACGACGCAGGCATTGTTCGACATTTACATTTTCAAAGTATTCGTCGATCAGATATTCGCGATATTTATAAATATTCGATTCGAAGCAAATGTATTCACTTCGGTCATTTCCTTTACATCCATTCCTTAAATATTCGTACAATGTAGCTGATAACTTCAGTTATTGCTTATTAGCATAACGTTCGTATCGACGCTGATTAGCGGGTTACCGGAGATAGACACGTTCTTGCGGTCTTTACGTGTATTCGCGGTGTACACCGAGTAACGCTAATGTTAGTGGTGTGTCATATTTCAATATTTATATCTCGATAGCGAATGAAGCGAAAAGCCACGTGATTTATGAACGTTTCAATGTCAGATTATATATTATTATATAAAAAAAAACAGATTTTCATATATATCTATCGGTCATATTTTTCCAGATATTGTGCGTTAGGGTTAAACCGGATGCACTTTATGTATGTACGTAGCGTGCAAAATTCTTAAGCCATCTGAAACGATGATTCTACTATTCTACGAATCATATTTTTGGGTTATATACTCTGAAATTCCGATAATTGAGATGTATGTATTTCTAACGTCGTTTCTTATCACCAATTACCCGTAACTGATAATCACGATTCTATTCCTTCTCATCATATTCACAAAGCACAATCAGTCGACGAAATTTTAATCGACTAGGTATATCGATGTCGTTGATTATTTCTGATGTTTCAGTTATTTCGCATCCACATTGTCGAACGCTGCAAAAGTCGTACTCGTATGTCTGAAAGCAATCGAAAAACAGCTGATTCAGCGATTCGTAACAATAGCGCGATATCCCACGGTTTTGCATAGGCAATTTTTCTTGAGCTTTGTCGGAATACCATCGTGTCGTCATTCAGAGTGTGCGTGTAATATATAATTTTTGCCTGCACGATATAAAAACATTCGTCTAACTATAATACATTTATGAAGCGATGTCGAACGGTCGATATTTGGAGAAGCGTTCCGTTTGAAAATGCCGCCTTTTCTAGACTGTATCTACGATATTACGATATATTAAAGATCTTTTAGTCAGTGTAGTTACAACGCTTCGCGTTTAAATAGGAAATATCGCGAGAATCGTAGGACGGATTCGATTAAAGTATCGTACAAATTTTTCGGTACTGTTTTATAACAATTTGCGTTTTTTTTCATTTTCAGCTTCGAGCAACGGTGTTAAAGATTCGAACGATGATTCGTACGATATGCTGGTAAGAACGAAATTTATTAATTCGTTGTCTTTATGTATACGACTGGGTACCAACAAGGAGATAAAAATAATTGTTAAAATAAAGTAAACGACAAACAAGGTACACTTTCAGTTATATAGCCTCGCCAAAAAAGTAGATTAAATCCGAGACGTTGAGTCATTTAGATTTATGACAAACGAAACGTTTCGAATTGTTTAAGAAACGATCGAGCTTGCGAAAGCGTAACTTGCTTTGAAATTGCCGTGATTTGTTTGGCTTAAGTGACATAAAATCTTTCGTCGAAAGTGAATACAAATTACACGTACGTACATTGAATGAAACATCAGCCGATCACGTATTGCCGCGAATGTTTCGGAATGTAAAACATTATCAAATTAATATAAGCACAGTTGCGTAGAGGACAGCTCGACAGCATTAACAGAGATTTTAACGAAAGATACCAATCCGTGGAACACGTTAATTGTAGTACAGTACGATCAAAGTATCAAAAACTTGGCAAAAAGGTAGCGTAAGAAGATCGTTGTTCGTGCAAATTCTTCCTGGAGGATCACCGATCGTCGGTTATCGATCGATCGAGAAGAAAGACAGAGAAAAAGAAAAAGGAAAAAATGTTGAACGTCAGCAGAATGTCCGCGATAAGGATCGCGATGTCGTACGGACCCGAACTGAGTTTCCTGGTGCTCCTTCGTATGCTGATTGGCATGTACAGGCCGGATATCGTGAGTCGCGAGACCAGGGTGAAGCCGACAACTTTATCGGATCTTCGAAACAGCTACGATTTTATAATAATCGGTGGTGGCACGGCTGGCTCGGTGTTGGCGAATCGTTTGTCTGAAAACGAAAATTGGACGGTGCTGTTGTTGGAGGCCGGCGTTGACGAAAACGATATGTCCGACATACCGATTCTGTTCCCGATTCTCCAGCTCACCTCGATGGACTGGCAGTTTAAGACAGAACCGTCGAATAATTATTGCAAAGCTATGAAAGCTAACACGTGCAATTGGCCACGCGGCAAGGTACTAATTTCCAATGACATTTATTATTGTTTATTATTATTACAATCATGGATGCATAATGTATGAATGTGCTCGGTATAAATATGTATGTACTTACGCAACATCGTGATTAAGGATTTGCTCTATCCGATGTTAGTTTCTCCACATAAATCAAGTTACGTTGGCATAAATAATTTCGACTATTTTTCATTCTCACGAGCGATATAGGTGTGACGATTGCTATTAATTTTTTTAACAGAGGATATTCACATAATATATTTGTGTAACCAAACTTTTTTACATCAAACTTTATTTAAACTTGTAGAAATTTCATTCTACGCGCGTATCGATATCATTCACTGTACTCGCGATAATTATATCTTTGGATACGTAGCAGGTATATACGTGAATTATCGTACAGGTACTCGGAGGAAGTAGCGTGCTGAACGCGATGATCTACGTCCGTGGCAACAAGAAAGATTACGACAATTGGCAGGAGATGGGTAATCCAGGATGGGATTACGAGAGCGTATTGCCTTATTTTAAGAAATCCGAGGACATGAGGATCAAAGAATACCGAGATTCCCCTTATCATCGAACCGGTGGATATCTGACCATCGAATACTTTAATTATCGTTCGTCCGTGACCGATTATCTGATACAAGCGGGCAGGGAAATGGGCTACGACGTCGTGGATGTGAATGGACCCATACAAACCGGATTCTCCTTCACTCATGCAACGGTGAAAGATGGTTTGCGATGTAGTACCGCGAAAGCGTTTCTTCGAACGGCTTCCAAGCGAAAAAATTTACATATCGGTATAAGATCGATGGTAGAGAAGATTTTGGTGAAACAAGGCGAGTTATTAAACGTTAGCTCTTCCTATTATTTTATCGTAGTCTTGTTTGAAATCGTAAAGCTTGGAATCGTTATTATCGGAGACGAGGACCACGAAAGACGATCAATCGGCGGATGTTGATTTTCAGATGAAAATGGAAAAACTGCTTATGGCGTGCAATTTCAAATAGGATCCCAGCGCAGGACGGTGAAAGCCAGTCGCGAGGTAATTCTATCGGCTGGCGCGATACAATCGCCGCAATTGCTCATGTTGTCTGGAATCGGCCCCAGGGATCATTTGGAACAACTCGATATTCCCGTGGTCCACGAAGCTCCCGGCGTCGGTAGAAATCTTCAGGATCACGTCGCGATCGGTGGATTGAATTACTTGGTGACTAAACCGGCGAACATCACGGATCCATCATCTTTCAGTTTTAACTTGATAAGGTCCGTCAATGCCCATGCGCTCAATTTGTTCGTCACAGAACGTACCGGGCCGTTGTACGGGATTCAGGTGGCCGATGCTATAGGTTTCATCAACACCAAGTGAGTATTTATTAACGTTAATTTGTAACGACCATTGCGAATTTTTGTGCAAATTTATATCTTTATCAACGAGAGAAACGAGACTGAAATAAAAATTTGTTTTTATCTTATATATTTTCGTACGTTACGCGGACATGTACAGCTGTACATCTTTTCGTTTTTAAATTCGATGCATACCCACGCCTGCTTGTCTATATAACGAACGTTTCCAGATATGCGAACAAGTCGGAGGATTATCCTGATATACAGCTGTTCATCTCTTCAACGGCCGACAATACGGACGGTGGTCTCTTTAGCAAGAGAGATTGCAACCTTATGGATGACTTTTATGCGCATTTGTACGAAAATATCCTGTACCAGGACTCGTACACGATCATGCCGCTACTGCTGCGACCTCGAAGCAGAGGATACATCAAGCTGCGCTCCAAGGACGTTAATCAGCAGCCGATCATCGTGCCCAACTACTTCGACGATCCACACGATCTCGACGTTCTGGTAATAAACTGGTTTATTATTCCTTAAGAAATAAGTACAGCGAACGTTTGTCGAGCTAACAGTAGCTGACTCGATCGATTTCGATGATACAGTGACGGAAAAACGAAAGCTTAAAATCGATACTCGTGTGTACGAGTATCGGGTAAAATTTGCGTTAAACATTTCTGCTCCAAACTAGACTACTCGTTATATCATACGTTTGTTTCTCTTCTCGATTATAATTCAGTTTGCTAAACTCGGATTAGTTTCTTATTTCGAGCTTTCTTTTGGCCATCAACGACCATCGTCACTGTACAACGAGTTTCGTACTTTCTCGATCGATTTAAAGCAACGCTCAGACATCGAATCTTCGAGAATTTAATAAATCGTGTATCTGTTAACGTGAACGGATGCAGGCAGAAGGCGCAGAGTTTATCTACGATATGTCGAGGACGAACACGATGAAGCAACTGAAAACTCAAGCGAATCCAAACAGAGTTCCGGAGTGTTCGTCGTTCGAGTTCCCATCGCTGGATTATTGGCGTTGTTTCGCTCGATATTACACGCTAACTATTTACCACCCGAGCGGAACGTGTAAAATGGGGCCCTCCACGGACAAAATGGCGGTGGTCGATGCCAGATTGAAGATGCACGGCGTAAATGGACTTCGAGTGATCGATACCTCGATCATGCCAACGATCATTTCCGGCAATACGAACGCACCGACGGTCATGATCGCCGAGAAAGCCGCTGACATGATCAAAGAGGATTGGAAGATTTAAGACACCGGTTCCCTTTTCCATCCTCGAGATATACCGCCTACAAGTTATCGACGATGAATTTCAACGATGTTAACGTTTACTCGATAATAATTATGGCGATGTTATAACAGCGATAACGACGATGACAATTGATGATATAAGAGGAGGACAGCAATAAACATAGAATGGAAGTGTTATCTATGATAATCTTCGATCGATATCGTCGGCTTTCGACCGTTCTTTAAAACTTTAACTTTTACCAGTTTTAGAAATTCGGAAAATCTATAGATATACACAAGATTAGATAAATTTCCATCTTGGCACAAGAATCGCCCTTCTTTTCCATTCCTTCTACGCTGTCGACGAAGCTCTAGATTTCTCCAACACCGAATATCGACATACGCGTTCACCGACCAACCAAACATCCGTGAATCTACAAAACGGTTGATGTACGCGATCCTGTGTGACACGATCGCCGTTCGGAAGAGCTTCGATACCCGTTGGCACTTTGTTCCATCACGCGACCGAGACTATATGAAAGCGATATGCTTCGTTTCCCCGATAAACCTTGCCTTAACTGTTACTAGCGGGGAGAGAGAGAGAGAGAGATCGGTGAAAAGAATGTAATTAGGCTTTTATCCGTTAGGCGGATTTTGCATATCGATTAGCTAACGGTTTTCACGCGTGACTGTTATCGCGAGATGAAATTTTATGCCACGTGAAAAGCACCGGTTCTCGATCGGCTGCCAAAGGTAACACGAATACGTTAATTATGGTTGGTCGTGGGGTTGAATGGATAACTGGAGGACAGTCTAGTACTGTAGCACAACGATTTTCAATCTTTTTCGTCTCATAGCACACGTGGTATTAACATTCTGCTAAACTACTAGGTTGTCCGAAATGTTTCTTTCGTTTTATCAGGAAATAATAGACGCACAATGTTTTTTGTTTTATATTAGTTTATTGAATTATGCACGAACGTAATAATAGAAATAGAACGAAATAAAACAGAAATTGTTGTTCATTTATTATCACCTTATGAGACGAAAGAAACTTTTCGGACAACCTAATAGAAAATAATATAAAAAGCTGCTGCCATCTCGGATTTCGATGATCTTTCGTTTACGTTTACGATTAATACGAACCTTATTCTTGTCTTTTTTACGTAGTTTACACGGGTTTGACGACGAGGCGGCCGGCATCCAATACTAACGCATACGTTGTCGCGGATGCACAACTACTGGCAGAATTTACTATAGCGGTACTGACAGCGTTTTGCAAGTATTTCGAAAACTAAGACCGAGCGGCGGTAACGCGCAAAAGGCAAAGTCGTTGAAAATGTTGATTTTTACAACGTTTTAAAAAATCACCGAGATCCAAAAAGGCGGCAGCTTTCTAAACAATTACCAAAATACGTTATATTTGGTTCAAAACGTTGAGAGAGGCTATTGTCGGTTTTTTATTTTACAATCTAAAAGAAAAAATATCGGTGTCTGTGACTAAATAGTTAGGCGTTGCACGTTTAAAAAATTCTCGCCGCGCACCAATCGTTGCAGATTAGTAGATTAGTCGTAGATCGCGGTTCTAACGTTTAAAATTAGAAACGAGGGAAAGTGTAACTGGCGTGGGTTTGGACGAGATACTCCGTTTCGTTTCGAACGATTCCATAGCTTTAGGTTCTCTTGCATTTACGACTATATCGCTTAAAGTTTATGTTTCTTCTAAATCGTCAGTCGAACTTGCAGACATAACCAAGAGCAGCGAAGGGAAAGAAAGAAAGAAAGAAGGAAGAGAGGAACGAATCTATCGGTTTTTTAAAAATAACCGTACCGTTAATCTGTGCCATTTACATGCTGCTATCGACTACGTTTAACAGGCCGACTTTCATCGTCCGAGCCAATTCATTTGGCGAGTAAAAGTCCGTGTCGGATACCGACCCGCGTAGATAATTCAACGATGGGAACTAAAGGGAATTTCGCGATCACCGTCGCGTACGATACACTTATCGCACGAGTCTCAGCTTCGATAATTAGTTAATTGGCAAAGTGAATTGGATTCGAGGATACGACGATGCTTACGTAAGCGAAGTTTAAAGTAACAGTTTCAGAGATAGTGGATTATTCTACGGAATTTCTCGAACGTTGCCGCGTGTATTGTAATTGGCGCAAAAAAGACATCAGGATAAACGAGCGTAATTTGATGCAGCATTTTTTTGGTCGGCAATAAAAAGGATATGGCGCAAAAATGTGAATTGCGCAACGAGGAACGGCTGTCCATCGCTGAAACTCTTCCAACTAACTTCACATCTTAAAGTGTTTCTCGATGCGAGAGCGCAGAAGAAAGGAAATCCGTTCAAAATCGAGGGAAAACAGTTGCGGCAGCGAGAATCGAATCGAATTGAAACGAAATCCTGATACAGTGGAATTGCATTTGTCCGAACTTGTCGACGGACCATGTAACAGATTTACGTAACAGTCGCCCACGTCGAGCGATAGAAACGATATAAGCGAATGAAATTAGCAAAAGTTAACTAAAATTTCGCTCGGATAAATGGAGTTCTACTGTATGACTTTGAAGAACGGTGGCAGGGCTGATGTTTCGAAACTTGACACAAGGAATACTTTCACGCGAATGGGACGAATGGATTTTGCAATAGATTTCGAAGGATGTCTCGACTTTTCTAATTAAAGATCTGCTATATCTCTTTAGCGGATTAAGACGATATCCGAAATTATCGCCAGACAGCGTACATATCGATCGGCAATTTCAGCGTCGAATCTTCCAAGTAGCTGCAGAATATTCTGTTACAAGACCAGTGAAAGCTTCCGCCTCGTTTTACGATCGCGTTCCATCGAAGCCTATAGACCGAACTCGCTTTTACACCCCTTTCGATATGACTGCAATGGTTTCGCACAGGCTGGACGATCTCTCGAACTCGCCATCACCCAGACCGATCTAGGTGACTTTCGTTCGTGAAAACGCTCCGCTATTTTCCAACGCGGTACCCGATCAATTAAGGTCCTACTTTCAGCAGGATCGGCGCAAGAGTGAAACTGTGAACAACCGAACACGATTTAGTGATTCGCGGTCGGTCTGTCCGCGTCTATCGAACCGAACGATCGCTCGCACGTGCTTTCCTTCAGGACACGCGCACGTTTTGCTCGTTTTTCTTGGCTCCCTCTTCTCTCTTATTCTTCGCGTCGTTGTCAGTTTCGTCGTTTAAACCGGCTGAGGCGATCGTGTTCTCGGCGCGTGGCACATCTTTCTCACAGTGTAACGTTTCTAACGCGTATAGGCTACACCGTTTATACAGGCTTTATATGTCACGAGAATATTTAAACAGTTGGCACACAAATCTTTCATGTACATATCGTATGTTTTATAGAAAACGTTTTGAAATTTCGTTAACATTGCGACGGGATACGACTGTATCGTTCTGTCATCGGTACATCGACAAAATTCGGAACTAGTCTGAAAATCTATGTAGAAATTACAAGATATTGTTGCGCACGTGTATTTTGTATGAAAAATTAGTACAGCATGA
Source organism: Bombus cullumanus (assembly GCA_014737535.1). Classification (NCBI taxonomy): domain Eukaryota; kingdom Metazoa; phylum Arthropoda; class Insecta; order Hymenoptera; family Apidae; genus Bombus; species Bombus cullumanus. Next base: position 677,796 of record JACXIX010000011.1, read on the forward strand.
GACAACCTTCTTAAATATATGATAAGTGTTAAAGATAACCTTATTAAATATGGAAATCCGTTAATACAAAGTGTAATCGACCGTTTAGAAATGTATTTATCTCAGATTGGTTGGAAAATTTTGCCAATATAACCGTGATAGTCGAATCTCGTGACATCGGTGTTAACGAAATCTCAACATGTTCCATATAACGCACGTAATATACTCGTTAAGATTATCTACGTGTGTTCGAGTACTTTCGAGGTCCTGTGCGTGGATGACGATAGGCGAGATCGCGTTGAAGAAGATACGTTTAAGTTAACATAGAAGAAAGAATTTGAGTGTATTTTATTGTATTTTCTTCCCGTCGATTCTTTCTTCTTTTTATATATTTCCCTGTCGGTTTAGTTTCTTTTTTTCTCCGATCTTATCGTCGGCCAGCTTTATGAATCGGTTCGCGGCGACGAGGATCGCAAACGGTTCGAAACGAACGGTCGGCGGATTCGAAGGACGCAAACGAATATGTGATTCGTGCAAAATTGAAACGAGCTGCGATCGAAGCACAGGGACGAATTAAAAATGAGAAATGCAGTGTGGAGACACGAATCTGACGCCTAGTGAATTTGATCTGTAAGGATTTCGTTCGAATTTTCTTTCAGATTTAAGGAGCGGCGACGTCGTAAAGTCGTAAAAAAACGGAAATAGCGGTAGCAACGACAAGTTTTCGAATATTCTCCGTGATCGGTAGCATTACGACGCATTTTCCAAATCATCCCGATCGTCATCTCGCTTTCTCTTTCTACGCGAAAAGCAAGTTTTGCTTAACCAAGCCTCGTAAATCCGGTTTGCGTGAATCGTTGTAAAACTTGTATAACTCCTAGAAAAGTTCTCTGCAACTGCAGGAAGCAAAAGTTTGCGCACACATCGCGTAAATTTCTTTTACGTAATACTATTCTTTGTTAATCGAGGGAGAAGTAAGAGACAATATACGTATTCCTTTGTTTGTTATTTGTGCCACAGTCGCCAAATTCGATTCTGCAAATACCTAATTAAAAGATACGCGCGTAGTTTGTTTAGAGGATGTTGCAATTGAAATTCAATAATAATTGGATATTTTTGTTAGTCGTAAGTAGTACACCGATCGGAAGATGAAACTAAGCGTAAAAATAAATGCGTTCGTCTCCCACGATCTTCGGTAGAAGTTGCATGTGATGCACATGTGTGTTACGTACGATACAAAAGAAAAAGTGTTTCGAAGAAATGAACGAAAACCGAACTTGCTGTTTGCATAATTAGATTGTATAATTAAATACAATGTCTCCGAATACAATGACTCAGAATCGATTACCAGATAAAATATCGATCAATTTGCACTTATATCGCGACATATTACGTGAGTGCTGACATATAGTCGGTTTCAATTGATATATAATAAAAACAAAAAGTAACAAGTTATATGTACTTGTAAATCGATTTATTTATCTGCGAGATATAGAATCTTGCGAGACATGTAGCACGTAATTCAGAAATCTTCCGTTTCTGCAAAAAATCACCGATAGCCTAATCTTTACTAGCTTCTTAATCTATAATTGCTGTTTAAACGTGAACGATATGACATCTAAATCAATATGTTATATGGTTTAATATAGACTTGATAAAATTAAATTAGATTTAAGTGAGATTGAAATAATTAACACGATTCGAATAATTATATTAAACGGAATTAAAAAAACAGTTTAGTTGTGTTTTTACGATATAGCGTATGCTCTTACCGATGAAACGACAGACGAAAGGAGGAACCTGAGAACCGAAACAGTATAGAACGGTACTTAGGATTTTAATGAACCGATTAGCGCAATACGCTCGCTCAAAGAATAGGATTTAATTGGATTAATTACAACGAAATATGTATCTGAGCGATATATCGGTACATTCTCTTATCTTTGTTTCAAATTGCTCTTTTCGTTGAGATTGCGATCAAAATCGGATTAAAAGTTGTACGAGATGTGAGAAAAATTGAAGTTAACCGATAATGTAATTTATCCGTGATTTCGCTTACGTAGACGATAACCTATCTGATTTAAGCGCAAAAATACATATAAATGTCGTGTGGACGACCAATTTCATTCTATACACGGAAAGAGTGCAGTGAACCTTTCTACATACCGCTCAGTGGTAAGTTCGATGTTTTTACATATTATCGTTTAACATTAATCGCGTCTTTGTACATTTTTATATCTTTGCTCTGATTTTCGCTTCGAATCGATCGCAGTTTTGGAACCTTCGACCGAATCGGTACTTGCCTGTTAGAGTAGAATGCTTTTTTTCGTATATTTTGTGATTTTTTTTTTTAATGGAGTTTTCCTATTTTTCTTGTCAACAAAAGTATAATTCATATCGTCTGCCTTTTTCTCTTTCACCCGACTTTCACCGACAATGGGAAAGAAAGGAGCGAATTATGTGCTTCCTTTCTACGTACCGTTCATCGATCAGAACGTTCGTTCTTAGATAATTCATATGTAAGAAGAACTTGTCGCGTCATTAGAACTTTGTTCGCAGGAAAATACCACGGAAAATCAAAAATTGAGCTACTTTTTTCTTAATCGTTCGTGATCCAACTTCTTACGTCGACCACGCTGAATTCTGGGTGCGCTAACTTCAGAACGCAACATGTTCGTAACGTACCGCGAAGCTTTGAATTCGAAATCTTTGCAACGACGCAAACGCGTTATATCTTCGATCGCTGAAGAAATCGCTGAAGAAATCGCTGAAATCTTCGTCGAGAATAAGTTTTCAAATCTTACGAAGAATCGCGTTTCAAAATCTTTCGTACGCCATCGTTTGAAACTTTCACGCGGTATGCCTCGCTCTACTGCTTCTCCGTCCTGTCTTGGATGAGTCTCTCTTTGTGTCACTGCCGACCGAAAAGACTATCGTGCGAATATCATCGTTTCGATATTCTGAATATCCTCTGCGCGCAGATGCAATAGGATATTATCTCGTATCGAAAGGGAGACAATCGCTCCGATAATTACACGATGTCGTTACTGGCCGATGGCATAATACCGATACTAACGTCGTGGCTAATTTTTGAAAATTGTCACCGAGTTTCGCCACACGATTTACTATTTGCCCGTCGATAACGAGACAAGACGGAGAGGCGTGTCACGAATAGAACAATCGTATCGACGGTGGGAAAAGGAAATGCAACGTCTATAGGAACGAAAGCGCTAAACTAAAGCAAAACTTTTTCACGTGGTAGAAGCCATCGTCCCTTCGGTCGATCCTCCGTACGGCCTTGTTTATCCGTCCTCCCTCTCGAAACACGTTTTTCAAGTGATTCTTTCGTGCCGTCCCCCGACTTCATTTCGCATGACGCATTCGAGCGGTTTACTGACTGGATGACGTCAGGCTCTTTCTCCGGAAGAGAGCGAGTCCCGATCTCCCTTCCAGTTCACGGTGCGTCGAGCCTCTTTAATTAGCCCGTCTAGTGTGGCCACGGCCGCGGCTCTTGCCCAACTGTACCCCGTCGCGTCATCAAAATAGATGAATCGTTGCCGTTCTGCGTCAGGCTTTCACGCGGCGCGCCGCAGATTCACGACTGCTCCGTTCTGTCTCGGATGAAGCTTCTCTTTGTGTTGCTCCCGACCAAAAGGACTATCACGCGCGCGCGCGCTCCCTACTCGCTACAGCCGCCCAAATGTCTTCGAATTCTGCTCCACGAGCCACTATCGGCCTCCTCTACTGTGCGCCGCTTCCCTTTGGACGATTCTTCAGGTTTGTCTAACTGTCAGATTACCATTCTTTCTTTCCTTCTCGTTATTTCTTTCCCGAAAAGTGAAATATTCTTCACGAGGTAATCTCTCGCGTTTTCAAAACGAAGATTTACTTTTAGATCTTTTGTTCAAACGGAATAAAAGGGACTACGGTTTTTTTTTCATTCGACCTAAGGGAGGGGGTGGCGTTTTCAACGTTCGTTTTTGAAGAAGACTCAGCCGAATCGAACATGTATTTTTTTACGGTATTTTTTTACGGTATTTTTTACGTTGTTGAAATCGAAACGATAGAATGGAGAACGGAAGATGAATAAAGTAAACGAGAGAAATAACGCGAAACGTCTATACAAATACACGGATCGAGAAGATACTAATCTAGTTCTATTCGAGAACATATTTTCGCTTTGCCTCGTGACTACAGTCATTTTCATCGGATTTACAACTAGCAATGGAAGAATATTTGCGTAGTAGGTTTGGCTTTAAATAGATAGAGGGATAATGTGTACTTGGATTCTATTTTATCCGAAGGTTGAGTGGGGCTGTTGAACGTCGCGGTGAAAGGGAAAGTGGGTATAGGTGGTGAGCTTGCGATAGTTTAAAATTCAACAGGACAAATGGGAAATAATTGCAACGAACTTGATAAAGACACTTCCTGTACGAATTCTCCTTTTCTCAAAAATTCTTTATTTCGCGATGTTCGCTTCGTATGATAATGCAATAGAACATCTATTCGTCACGCTGAACGCTTCTAGAGATATACGGTATACGAATACCGCGAATTTTATTCATCGTCATTGTCAGTCAAATTTTACGAGCACCATTTTCCATATGCTATCAAAAATTATTCAGACAATGTTCCCAACTTTCACGGTATACCCGCGATACTATCGTCATCGCTGGACTAACTTCCTCCGCGCTAACCACGTTATCGTATCTCTCATGTGGCATCTGTTTCGCGCAAACAATTTTACCAAGCGTTATCAAACTCGCTTCCAAACCTCGCTCGTCGTACATTCCGTCAAAGACAAATTCTCGCGACTTTCGAAAGTCTGCTCACCACAATTTTGCACAAACCAGACACGATTAATTGCTCGTCAGCTGTCGGGACTTTCACACACAGAAAGCATATCGCGAGTCGATTCGAGCGTGCAAAAACCAGACTTGCGATCGCGTATGATTTATCCTCCGGTGTGATTATACGATCTATCGGCTTTTGTCGACATGCTCTGCATCGCTTCGAATACAGCCGTAGTTGAGAGAAGGTTTAAAATTGCAATATAGCTATTAGTAACTTTGTGTTAGATACTTTCTACCATGTTAGTTAACGATCGTCTATATTTTAGGATATACAGTCGGAGAGGATAAGTGGATAGGTAGAGGAAGTACGTGGCGATGAAGTTAAAGTTAAACCTTTAACGAAACTTCGTTAACGCCTATTTCCGCTATCTGTCAGTTTATTTTTCCTCCCTGACTGTATGTTACATGTGTCGTCTGCTCGTCGTTCTTGTAAAATAGAATTCCGTTTACTAAAAATATCATACAACGATGCGTTATAAACTATTTTTCGTCAGTCACTGTACGTACGTACGTTGAGAACATGGAATCGCTGCAAAATCGATTCGAGTTGAACGCGCATCGCTAGCTGCAACGCTACGGATTATCGTCTCGTTTCGAGATCGTCACTTTCACGCGAAACACTGTTTCGATGATCGTCGATCACCGGTCAGATTTTACAATTTTACAACCGTTACCTTCCTCGTTCGTACTCGCTAGCGCTTTATCATCGACGAAACAACCTCGATTCGACGGCTTTTCGTTCGTGACGGCATCGATGAAACCGTAATTCGTTCAATTTCAACCGTATAGACTTTCACGTTGAAAGTTATTTCGCGTTTCACGCGATACTCGCAATTTTCGCTAACCGTGCGTTCGTCTTAGTTCATCGAGGAAAACGGTGAAATAACGCGTAAAAGTTGCGTAAGCGCCAACGTCGGTATGAAAGAATTGCAAAAGAAGAAAATCGTCTGATAGTGTCGACGATTCTTCTAAAAGATACTAGCACGCTTTTGACTTAACTTCGGTACACGTGGAACATTCTTTACGGAAAGATAGATTTCCTCCAAAGCAACATAAATGCAACCAAACGAAGAACCGTTCGAACAAGAAGCGTATTTTCGTTCAGGCGATCCAACGATAAACTACCAAATATTAACTCGTATCAATAAAATTAGTTCGAATTATACCCTTGGTAGCAGCTGCGACGTTCTCCGTTGCGTTTCGCCGATTCTAAATTACACGCAAACTTAGCATTGACACATTGACTCGAATTCTGTTGCTTTCTGTTCGCAGGTGATACCGACCTCTAATTGGATAAAATGCGAGCGTACGTGCTGCTCTCGCTCCTGGTGCAATTGGCATTCGCGTTTCGACTCCCATTTCCGGTAAATAGAGCCGTCCCGATCGATCGGTATCGGCGATTATCCCCAAAAGGAAACTCGAAAGCTCGCGACCCGTTGATACTGACAAACGATGTTCTAGTAGACAGCGGCGCGCCTTTCCTTTCGCGTATATTTCTCTTTCGATACATATTTTTTTCTCTGTATATTTTATCTCTATCCTATATTTCATGCAGTTTAATCCTCCATCGGCGATGGTGACTCGAAAGTCGGTCAGGTTTTATTTTCCTTGAAACTAGCCTACCTATCGTAATTATCTCCAGTCGGAAGGAAGAAGTCGAACGAAGAACGATCGGTCAGATCGATGTCGGCTGTACTGAAAAGAAACGAGCTTTTATGACAAATTTATAAACCAAATACCCTTGTACTTGGTTATAATTATATTTTGGATGGTCCTTCGAACCTGAGCATCATCACGGTGATGCATAGGCAAGGCCACGAGCACGAGAATTCGAAAGATAATCTCGCCGTAGACAGAACATGTCCGATGCGATTCTAAATGTCTGATTTTCGCGAATTCTTAATATAATGTTAACAACATGACTCCGAGCATATTTAACGATACTTAGTTAACATCAACCGTGCTGTAACGATATCGCGATTAGAATACTCCTTTTCTCTTTCTAGAATCCAGAATAGTAGCTTTCGCTTAGCGATAATCTTGCGTTTAATCTTTGCTTTACATCGATTCGTACGAAATTTACTTTTTCTTCGTCTATCTGTGAAGAACAGGGATACGAGCAGAGCGCAGTTAAATCACGAAGGCATATGAAAGTGAAAGTGATTTAATTAAAGATCTCGTTAACCAGTTTCAGACTAGCCTATTGGATACGAGCAATGGAACATCATGTTGCTCCTGCAGCTTCAAAGACACGTCGTATATGGCGTCCAAGTGCGGCGTGAAAACATCTTTCATGAGCTTGGTTGAGAAAATAATCGCGTCTACGTGCGACGTGTCAGATCCTTGCCACAGACTCGGCAAAGAGGAAGTGCCCAACGAATGGTAAGGTCTTCGCGACTAATTTTATTCTATTTAAATTCTCTGAATTTTAAATCGTTCGCTCAATTCGTTAAATTTTTCTACGTTGTCTCGCAGTAACTGAATTTTTCCGATAATTGAAACTTGTATGGAAACCTAAAACAAGGGTTTATCGCACGTTTTAAGTTGTAAAATTAAATTGCAGTTGAATTGACGATAAAGTGAGATCTCGTACGAAACGGTAACAGATGTGTTTTAGACTGTTGTTCGAGGTTCCATTTAATTTATAATTTATCATCGATACGATCGGCCAATGAATCGTCATTGCTCTGTACGATGAAAACGTAGGTTCGACTTTATCGTGGTCGGCGGCGGAGTAGCCGGGCCTGTAATTGCCAGGAGACTGAGCGACAATCCCTGGTGGAGAGTTCTGCTGATCGAAGCAGGGCCGGAAGAACCGTCGATGACTTCTATTCCTGGGCTCGCGGTTCACGCGGTCAATTCGACTTTGGATTGGAATTTCAAAACGGAGCCAACAGAGCCTCATCCGACCGCGTGTTTGGGTAACCGATCCGCGTTCTTGTTCGAGGAAGTAATGAAATTCTATCCTTTCTAATTTTACGTATCACCGGCAGAAACCGACGGAGTGTGCACTTGGCCGCGAGGGAAGATGATGTCCGGTACCGCCGGCATGTACGGAATGATGTACGTACGAGGACATCCGGAAGTATACAACAGTTGGGCTCGGGCAGGCGCCACAGGTTGGTCCTACGACGAAGTCGCCCACTACTTCGAACGCGCCGAAGATCCCGTAGATCCGTCGATATTATCCGACAAGCCTAGAACCGTTCCCGTACCAGGTCCGATGAAGATTCGATTTTATCCTCATAAGCCAGCGTTCGCCGACGAACTTCTGAAAGCTGCGGCCGAACTGGGTTACAGAACGTCGAATTTGAAAGAATACAGCCAGACGGGCTTCATGGTGGCTCCCATGACGACCGACAATGGCGTACGAGGCACGACTTCGAGAAATTACTTGAGATCGGCATACGGTAGAAACAATCTAAGGGTGTTGATCAACGCCCAGGTGACGAAGGTTCTAACGAATCAGTGGCAGAGCAAAGCGTACGGCGTCGAACTGATCGATAAAGATGGATACAAGAGGATCGTGAAAGCTAACAAAGAAGTTATTCTAGCGGCTGGAGCGATTGGCTCCCCTCACATTTTATTGAACTCCGGGATAGGACCCAAGGAGCATTTAACCAAATTAGGCATGAACGTGATCAAGGACCTGCCCGTAGGAAAGAATCTTCACAATCACGTGTCGGTTGCGGTTCTCTTCAGTATTAAGGATACCGCGTACGAATCTATGAACATGAACAGCGTTAACGAATACTTGGAGACCAGAACCGGTCCGTTGAGCAGTACCGGATTGACCCAAGTGACGGCGTTTCTCGAGAGCAGTTACGCAGCTAGCGGAGTACCCGATATCCAGATGTTCTTCGACGGATTCGCGCCAAACTGTCCAAGGACCGGACTCGAATTCGAGTGTTTGAACGGCGCGCTTGGCTTATGCTCGGACAGAAGGCAGATCGTGGTGAGGCCGACGGCTGTTACCGTGGGGAGCAGGGGATACATGAAGTTGCGTTCCGGCGACCCGATCGCACCGCCTTTGATTTACCCCAACTACTTTACCGATACAAGGGATTTGAAGGTGTTGATCGAGGGTATTAGGAAGGCCATCGAGCTCACCAACACGCAGACTATGAAACAATGGGACTTTCGATTGGAACCTATCGTTCATCCCCTTTGCACCAAGTAAGGACAGTGTTATGCGGCAAGGCCCGTAATTCATGCAACGAACGTTCTCGTTAAAGCTTCGAGGCCCGGTTCTCGAGAAAATAGAATTCGAATATGTCGATAAATTTTCAAATTTGAATCAAGCAAATTTACGTTACTCTTTACAAATCTTGCGATTGATTTTTGTCTTATTTTCAGCCATAAAATCCCCCTTACCACATTCGTACCATGAATTACGGACCACCCTGTATATTACGGATGAAAGTAAAACGTTCAAAGATATACGTCAATTCGCGTAATTGGTACTAACGTGAAATTCATTTGGTTCAGCTATCACTTCGCCACTGACGCGTACTGGGAGTGCTACGTGAGAGCGGCGACTGGACCGGAGAACCATCAGTCGGGGACATGCAAAGTAGGCGCGTACGACGACCCAACGGCCGTCGTCGATCCGGAGCTACGAGTACGTGGTATACCGAACATTCGAGTCGCGGACGCATCCGTGTTTCCGATCGTGCCAAACAGTAATCCCATCGCAGCGATCATGATGATCGCGGAGAAGGCGGCTGACATGATCACGCATACATGGTCGAAGATGTGAGAACTCGAAGATGCGTCGGAAAAGGTCGATGCCATGCTTCTTTATTCTCGATTCTCCTGTCGTATGGTATTCCGTGTGATGTCCCGTTTGTTGCAAGACGTTCTTATGCGAGTGCTATCTTTCCAGAAGATACCAATGATGAAAATGTTCCTTACCGAACATTGCTCACGTCACCACGATGCGATCTTTAAATCGTTTTAATTTGGTCAAGATTAGATTTGAGAAATTTTTAAGTCAACTTTAAAAGATGCAACGTATTATGTAATACACTTGTGTGCCATATATGACAGGATGAGTAACGACGAGTTTATCATTTCCAAATAATCAATATACAAATATTACTCTGTATATAACGACAAGCAAATAATTTGTCTCGTGGGCAATGTTTCAAATATGATAATTCAAATATATCTTTTACTTGATATCCCGTTTATTTCATTTCGGAAATTTTATTTATAGAAACGATGGCGAATCGAGTTAAGTTCCGTTTCGTCGAGTTTATTCGTCTCGTTCCGGATACGAATAAAGATGTTTGCGATGCCTTCTTTCTCGATGAATAACGATATATCTCGCACGGATACATCGGTCATTTCTTTATTTCTATTTCATTTAGATGGCACGTACACTTTGAAAAATCGACCGTTGATAAATTAAAAATACGTATCCGAGACGTACCAAAAACGAGTCAACCTCGCCTGTCATTTACGCGATGTTATACGAGAGTCGCGCAGAAAGTAATACCCGTTTTGAGATAACAACGATGCAAATGTATTTTAAAAATATTTCTTGCTTTCCAACTTTCGAATATATATACCAAGTTATTTTTCAATACAACCGCCAGTCTTATTCCAACATTTATCGAAACGTTCTATGAGTTTTTCTACGCCAGTTCACATATCTATCGTCTTACGCAATCATTTAAACCATCCTTTCTTGCGAAGCATTATCGACCAAACATATTTTTCTTTAAATTAATTTTTCTTAAATATCATTTGTAATAAAATAGCGGACACGTTCTTGAATTTCTCTGTAACGACAGACGTTTCTTCGTTATTTCTCTGTCTCTATTGACTTACCGCAACCACGGTCTTATTTAATAATTCATCCGTAATTCTATTACCTTCGACTGCTGTAATTCGGCGGTAAATTCCATTTGGAAGAATTTTTTCAGCCTTTGAAAAGCGTAAAAGCGTAAAAGCGTAAAAGCGCCGTCGACGGGATATTCAATTCGCATCGTCATTTTAAACGTGTGATACAACGACGATATGAAGTATTTAAGCACAAAATTTTGTACGACTTACGTCAATATATGAAGTACATTCCATCGTTTTACGTATCTTATATATGTAAACGGGTAGTATTTTCTGAACGACCCTCGTATTATCGATAGAAGTTATGCTTGTTTTCAATAACAATTCGTCTATTGTAAAACGAACACGTACTTTATGCTGAAAATTCTTTTAAAAGCTGAAAAGAAGACGATAAGATCTTTAATGTATGTATGTATATATGTATATACAGGATGTACATCTAACATTATCATCTGGAATATATACATGTATATGCGTTGTAATACAAAATTCGAACAAACGTTTTCTGTAGAAGTTGTATAGTTCTGTAGGGACCAGTGTATAATGGAAATAGTTTCATGACGTTGCAAAAGACTTTGTTTATTCGATCTTCGCTGGCCTTCAAATATTTACAATTAGCATTAGTATCGGTCGTGTTTTATGAATTTTTCTTCAAAGTGACTATCATTTACGAATAAAAAAAAATGTAACATTCCATTAAAAAAAGAAAAGAAACAAAGTTGGTCCTTTTATCTCGTTGTCCTTTAGCAGTAGAAATCTTTTGCACGCCCCTCTAATTTCAAGACACTTCACTTATATTGTGTCACTTTTCTACTCTATAGTTACATTATAGAAAAATGTTTCATTATTTATCACGTTATATATATTTTACGCATACGACGAGAATATACAGTAAGCATTACGAGAGAGTAAGCATCGAGATGCGGATGCGTGTAATATACATAAACACCTGTATTTGAATATACGTAAAATAGAGATTTATAAAAAAAAAGAAGTTTACCTCGACATTCGTATCGAACAAATAATATCGTATTACGTGTATTACGTTTTACGTTTTACGTTTCACGTTTCGTTTACCGAACAAACTCGACATATACCGACGTTTACATGTTCATGTGAAGAGTCTAGTTGACTTTTGCCGATCCGAATCGATTATCGAGAACCTGGCCGAATTTCTGTGGATATATGCAGTATCATGAAAAATTTTCCGGCTAGATAGACTTTTTACATTGTATTTCAAAAGCGATATTTTAAAGAGTTTTAAATAATATATACAATTGTGTATTTAACATTCTTTATCTTTCGCATATCTCATTCTCATATAGCTTTTTGAATATAACAATAGCACTGTACTTTTATCGATAATTTATTCGATATTATATTTCAGGAACGTAGTACAGTATGTACGAGAAGTATTCAAATAATTTCTTCGCGTCAAAATACCACGCAGTTCATGGAATTCAAAATTAAATAACGTCTGTAAGCAGAGCGGTGTTTCAAGCAACAATTTTCAGCAAAGAAACAAATTTCCGGCCGGAATGAATTTTTATTTTTATATTCGAACAACCATATCTGACAGAATTGTACAATATTAAATAGTTAGAATTCTATAGAATGTCACATTTGAAATATAAAGTGAGAAAACTATGGCCGAAAACTTTTGTACGATATTGTACGTACATGTATACGTATATCGCTGTATTATTCAGAATAACGGGAAGACTACGATTTATCACAGAATAAACTAAAAGAAGATAGAAAATAATGTACATAAATAGCTCGCGAACGACATGTCAACATCAAAAGCAATTCATGCTTGAGCTGGGAGCTATAGAGGAAGTGCGGACTGGATTTCTTATTGGTTCGTTCCATTAATTTTATATTGGCAATTAAATTTGAAAATATTTGATATTTTGTGAAAATCCATTTGATAATTATCGAACATAGAGCGTGAAACATGTTGTCAGTATCAGCATTCAGGAAATCTTTTTCTCTACACGTATGACTATCGCTCGGCGTTAGTTTTGGTGATAGTTAGCTCCTTTTACCAAACGGACGGACAGCCATTTGAGATGCTCATTTCCTAAACGGACGGGCAAAGAGCAACAGCAGAGACAGACAAGACCATAGTAGAGAGAATAACTGTTTAGAACATTGAAGATTGACGAAGAAAGACCGGTAGCTCAGGACGTTAAAAATCGATTCTCGATTTTCAGGTAGACACTGCACAAAACTTATTATTTATTTAATTATTACTGTTATTAATTGTTGTTAATTATTAATTGTTATTTATTCCTGTATTTTATTTAAACATTTTCATAATAAACTCGATTTTCAGACTTCAGAATCGATCCTCTGAATTACTACGTGATAACGATCTTACATAATAATAATTAGAAAAATAATTCTCTCTCTCGTCGAATAAGTTTAGATCAAGCTACACATAAAAATGCGGTCGCCTACTTCGAAATACGTTTAATTAATGTTAAATACGTTTCTCAAATGAAAGAATATAGAGTGTTTCTGCAAAATTATCGCATCGAAACGGAACGATCTATTTATCTTTTAAGTGTATTTTAATTCCATCCCTATAAATGAATTTTAACGTCATTATCTGATACGATTTCGAATTTTCTACTAATATTACACTTTTTATTTTATAATTTTAGGAGGTGCTAATAGCGTTCGACTAAAAAATACGATATGGAGTCGTGTATGAGCGCAAACTGTGCGGCAGCGCTATCGTCAACGCCAGGCTCCATTTTCACTCATTTGATACAAATAATGTTGGCAAACCTATGTACTTGGAGCAAAAACGGGGACTACCCAATCGATCGGACGGAAGAGATTTTGCTTTCGGAGAGAGAATTCGATTTCGTGATCGCGGGAGGTGGAACGGCGGGTACTATCCTTGCTCATAGATTGACAGAAGTAATAGACTGGAAGGTTCTACTGATCGAAGCTGGAGAGGATCCTAATCCCATTACCGATGTTCCCGGTCTCTTCATGGCGATGCCCGACCAGGCTCATGATTATTCTTACAAGGTATGAAAATTAAAGTAAATTAACGCTCGGGAAATCGATCCGATTCATTACTAAACTAATCACGGCAAAAGTTATTTTCATTAACAAGTACAATTATTCGTAAGTTTTTGTCTTCGAAGGAAGAAAAGTACGAAAAATGAGAAGTTCTCTGGGTAAGCTTCGTCTCGAGGTGTGCGCTTGACGTACCTTTGATCAAACGTTTCTGTTCACAGACCGAGCCTCAAGAGGGTATCTGTCTGGGTAGCAAAAATAAACAATGCAGATGGTCGAAGGGCAAGGTTCTTGGTGGTAGTTCCGTCATCAACGCCATGGTACACGTGTTCGGGAACGAAAGGGACTACGACAAATGGGCCAGTCTAGGCAACGAAGGATGGAGCTACAAGGAAGTGCTTCCCTACTTCAAGAAATCTTTGAATTGCCCGGCAGAACATATAGCTAAGTGGGGGGAAAAGTATTGCGGAATCGGTGGACCGATGAACATCAGACACTACAATTACTCCTTAACAAACTTCCAAGACATCGTGCTAAATAGCGTGCGTGAATTAGGATTGAACGTTCTCGAACCACTGGTGGGTGATCGTTTCATCGGATTCGGAAGAACAATGGGTACATTGGAAAATATGCGTCGCGTTAATAGCGCGAAAGCTTTTCTATCTCCCATCAAAGACAGAAAGAACCTGTACGTGATGAAATCCAGTAGGGTAGACAAGATTCTATTGGAAGGTGATCGAGCGACCGGTGTTCGTGTTACCTTGAAGGATGGTCGATCGATCGATGTAAAAGCATCGAAGGAAGTGATTCTCTCCGCGGGAAGCATCGCTAGTCCTCAAATAATGATGCTTTCGGGAATCGGGCCCAAGGAACATCTGACAGAAATGGGAATACCGACCGTGGCCGATCTATCGGTCGGAGAAAATCTTCAGGATCATATCATTTGGTTCGGAATGCAGGTAGCTTACGTGAACGAATCAACAATGCCACCATCACCAACATTTCTTATGGACGCAACTTACGAGTATCTAATGCACAATTCCGGAGAATTAGCCACTGCAGGTGTCGATCTTCTCGGTTTTGTCAATGTGAACGATCCTAATTCCGTGTATCCGGATATTCAATTCCACTTTGGCCATTTTCCACGTTGGGACCCGGTCAAAATAGCAACTCTATTGGGAAGCTTTGCGCTTAACGACGAATTGATACGAGAAGCGCAAGAGATCATCATGGAGTCGGACTTGCTCTATCCTGGCGCTGTTTTATTGAACCCTAAGAGTCGAGGAGTGCTAAAATTGCGCAGCATCGATCCAGCTGAGCCTGTCAAGATCTATGCGAATTATTTAACCGAAGAGGAGGACCTGAAGACGTTGTTAAAATCCATCGACACTATCAAATCTTTGTTGAATACCGAAACGATGAAGAAGCACGGTATGTGGTTGCGACATTTCGATATTCCCGGATGCCGGCATACGCAGCCCGATTCTACCGAATACTGGAAATGCAGTATCAGCCACATTGCTACTACGTTGTTTCACGCGGTTGGGACGGTTAGAATGGGACCGTCCAACGACCCCAAGGCCGTCGTGAATGCCAGATTGAAAGTACACGGTATCGACCGGTTACGAGTGATCGATGCGTCGATTATGCCAAACATCGTTAGCGGGAACACTAACGCACCGACGATGATGATCGCGGAGAAGGGAGCGGATATGATCAAAGAGGATTGGGGGACAAGAGTACACGTGGAACTGTAAAGAGTCTGACTAACGTACGATATGTTTCATAGTATCGTTAGAGTCCAGTAGAGTTCTCGATCGCGAAACACGCAAAAGCACGAAACGAATTAATAATCCGTGAAATTATACGAAAATCATTTTTCTCTCGGTTATAATAACAACGATAATAATAATCTGTACCGCGTACTGTAGAACGTTGTAATAAAATTAATTTAAAGAAATTCGTCCATCACTTTTTTAACAAATAGGATAATTCAAAGTATTTAAATGGCTCACTTACCTTGTAACTTGCGAACAATTTTCAAACTGCATCGCACGACCGTTTCTCGGTTCTAGAGCAGCAATTCGCAGGTAATTGCATCGTAACATTCCGATGCATTTTACGCTTCTTTTGTAACTCGGTGAACGCACTTATGTCTCAATACCAGTACATTTTACCCGTAACAACGACAATTCGTCGACATGGATGCAGAGCAAGTCGTAAAGAATTTATTCGTTAAAGAATCGGGATCATTTACAACGAAATATCTAGCAGATCGTTGAACAAACTTCGTTTTGTGTCGTAGCAAATTAATCGAAATTCGGTGAAAATCTTTAACTACGAACCATTCCGTAAGATTCGTTCGCAACTCTACTCGTTCGTTCATGAACGATCCAACGTTTGTAGAATTTAATCTATGATGATAGTAGATGAAAAGCAGGAGGTCTCGATTTCGCAAGGCTTTAACCAGGAAACGAAGCGAAATGACTTTTCTAATAAATGAAAGCGTGCAACACTCGGAGCCGTTGCAAAAAGTACGGGGTAACAGGGGGACGTCGCAAGAAACAACGCCATCGGCTGCATTTCCATTGATCTCCGACAAGAACGCAACCAGGCTGCCGCTTTCCTTCTCAAATCAATCGTCGATGGTCAGCGATATCCGTAACAAAGATCCCGCGACCCTTCCCGTGGCCAACCGAGCCTTAGGTTGCATCCATTTGTATATCGACGTCCAACTGAGTCGCCAGGTACGACGGTTTTCACCTCGGCTCCAGATAAGTGTTTTAGTGTTTTAATGTTTCGATATACTCGATAATTTTTAGCTTTAACGCGATAAAAATGGGGTTTAAATGGATGTGACGTATGTATAAAAAGTTGACGGAAAGTGAATTCAATAGTGTAAAATTAACAATTCGAGAGATCGTCTTTTCTTTGCTTGTATCTTGCTTTAACCATAAGACGATGATTTACTTACGAAACACTTGATTCGCCGCGTTTTTTGGAAGTGATAATGTAAGTTTATTCAATCTAATATTAACATCTTCCGCGTGAAGATTACTCAAATAAGAAGCCACGTGCCTGTTATCAATTAAGTAACAGATAAACTACTAACTATATCAGACAAATAAATTATCGACAAACGAATAACGAAAAATTATACGTGATAAATTAACGAAGGCTTTTTTAAAAACTTTTACCATAAAGAGGGTATTAGTGACTTGATGGGCTAAAAGCACGACTGCTTTTAAAGAACGAATGGGAATCACCCAGTGCCGTTGCTTCGTTCCCATATGTAAACGACGAAGGCGACACAACCAGCTAACGAACCCTTCGTGGTTTAATTCGAAACTTTTTCCTTCTGGGCACAAACGGCTCTGGATTGAAAAAGAATAGAAGGAAATACAATCACCGTTCTCGTTTTCCGTTTACCACATCGAATTACACACTTTTCGACCGTAAGCGTAATTTAACTAATTATAAAATTGTAAAACCTACGTATATTGAAAATCGGAAACGTTAGAAATTCCAAAATAAGACAAAAGAAGATATTTTCGTCCTTTCGAACGACTGAATACCCGTTAACAAAATTTTTAACTACCGTACATTTATCGATCGACTTCTCCTATCCACTCGCTGCCGCTAGAATTCCTTTGCCCAGAAACTACTCCGCACAAACACGTCGTCAAAATCAATACGTAGCATCCAATTCGTTCTCCTTGACAGTCAAGCCAACCATAGGAAAGATCAAGAAAGGTTATCGTCTCGAGAAACCATGTCGTGGGTGCCTCCGGATCTAGCGAGCCTGTGTTCGCCCCATTCCACGGTGTCAACGTGTCAACCGCCTATGTTCATGTTTCTGACGCTCGTCGCTCATCTGTTCGGTCATTCGAAAGACTCTTATCATTATTCGTTTGGTGATTTCGATTCTCAGAGTTCAGCATGGAAATTCGATCGCGTCGAAGAATCGACAAAATCGAAAGCCAGCGTAGGATATTTTGCAGACTCGCGGCAAGATGGTATTTATGGCTGGAAGATTTCGTTCCCGGACGAACCTGCGTCAATGAAATCACCGAGCGGAGTTTACGATTCGGTACTTTGGTACGATCGTGGAACTTTAACGAGAGCCAAGGATGAAAGCGACGACAGCGAGGCAGTTAACGCTAAAATAGGTTCGTCGATGGCGAATTTAACAGGAATTTACGATTTCTATCCGCGAACGAAAATCGTGGATCGACCGATCGGCACGCCGGTTACGATTTACAATGGCTTTGTAGCCGAGAAAGGTAAAGAACTATCGATTTTTGTATGCGCGTTATGTGTTTTTGTTTGGAAACTGCACAGATTTCACCCTTTCTTCCCGATTGTGAGATAAAAATCGTGGAGAATGGTAGAACGAAGGAAATTAGATGTTTTTCTTGGAATATGAATATTCTATTCTTCGTGTTTTATCTTCCTCTATGTTGTTTAGTGAAATTCGATGTTAAAATTCGCGTATGCAACGTTCGGATCGTAGTATGAAATTATTTAACATTATTAGCGTAAATAGTAGCATTACGTTCACGCGTAATTGCGACAGAGTCAATCAACTTTTTATATGTAAGTTGACACAAAATAACGACGTTGGAACACCGCAGACAGCTACTATCTAAGTGAAAGTATTTGTCTAACGTGTTTATTTTGCAATTAATAATCTGATAAGTTTAGAATATAAACATATATGTAGTATTTAAAAAACATTTACGTAACAGAATGAAAACTCAAACCAATACCAAATAGAACAGACATCGTCTCCTTTTCTAGAGGCGTGAAAATTCTTTAATTGTTTATTACTTAACTCGAATACATATTTGTTTAATGTACGATGCTAATTTTCGCAGGAAAAACGTACGGTCATCCACGATGGATAAACGACGCCACAAACGGACATTCACGCTTGTTAACTCCCAAAAATCAAGTAAACGACCAAAATTATAATCTACGAGCGACGCAACAAATTTTCATGGGCACCGAGGCCACGGTGAATTCGCCGCAAGCGACGAACTTGCCAACGAAAGTGTACGATTTCATTATCGTTGGAGCTGGATCGGCAGGATGCGTCCTTGCAAATAGACTAAGCGAAGTAAAACATTGGAAGGTAGCTACCTGGTTCGTCTTTTGGTTTTAATTTGGAATCGCGCGAAAACTCTCGGGGTTGGTGGTGATGCAATTAGCTTGCAAACGATTGCTCGAGCCAAGATAAGCAGAGGAAAAATGCAATATTTTTTTTTCGAATCTTGATTTGCGAGAAGATCGAATTTGAATATTCGTCGAGTACACGCGCATTTAACTAATTTATTCAATGTTTCCAATTTAGTTGTTGGCCAAGTACCAGCAATTTCTGCATGCTTCGAACGACAAATTTTAGTTCACTTGCTGTTACTCGTGGAATAAAACCTGCAGACCGGTTGCAAATATCGCCAGTCGTACAGCGCTGTACGTATTTAACATATTCGACGTACAGTCAATCGTCAGTGACCCATGACGAATCTTTCATTTTTACCGCATCGTAAAAAGTAACTATTTTTACATTTTTAATAACGTAAAAAGATGTTTGTTCGGTCGAATGTAAATATTCAGTGTTTAAAATGTTCGTTTTTCAAAGTAATAAAGTACACCTTTCGAACGAATTTACAGTCAGTCGAGTTTACAGGAAGAAAAATCGTTGAAATTTTTATGTAGACAAACGAACATAATAAACTGATGCAGGAAAGTCTGCGCTAAATTCCATTGCCGTTCAACGAACAGAAAGGATACGTTTCTACGGACACGTGGAAATAAGAATTAGCGAGACTTTTACTAGCGTGACGCATTGCAAATCGATGACTAACGGGTGACTAACGGATGACAAGCTGAAGCGATCTAAGCGAAGATTGCGGCAAAATTCTACAGCGAAATAATTAAAATAATCGAGATAGATAAAAGGAAACTCTGCACTTTTAGCGAAATTAAAGCTACGGAAAATGCAGCTATAATATAAGTAAAAAAAAAAGATGTATAGAGTCGACATTAACGAATTACGAAGAACTTTTGCTTTTTAAAAAATATTTTATGCCGTAGCACGCTTTGTTGCGTTTGATGCGTAAAGCTTGAGAAAGCTGATAATCCTCTCGTTGAAAAGTCGAGGGTTTCTTTGAAACGGGTCACAGAACAGAAGATCGTCGATGATAATGTCGTAACCACTTGAAGGCTTCGTAGCGATTAAAGCAGGCCACGAAACGCATCACGCTTATTGGATTATTTTGAGAATCGTCGACGACGATGATTCTAGATGTGTATTTTCAACGATGTGTATCTTGCTAATTTACTATGATATAGTGATTTAACGATTTAACGATTTAACGATTGCAAATATGTCACATATTGTAAAACACAGTTACGATTCATAAGTAAATAACATCGACTAAGAGAAACGTAAACTATTTATTTCCAAACTTTTCGATCATTTTCAGATACTGTTATTGGAAAGTGGCACGGAAGAACCCATGGTAGCTGATATTCCGGCGTTCGCCTCTATGTTACAAGCCAGCAATATCGATTGGATGTATCGTACGCAACCGGAGCGACACTCTTGCCGATCGAGACGGAGTAAAAGTTGTGCGTGGCCAAGGGGCAAGGTACGTATTCCGATGTTCCAACATCGAACTAAGAAATTAATTACCGTCAAGGACGTACTGAGAGTTTGAAATTTCAGAAATACTAAACGATCGATAAAGACTATCAAACTTGGAAATTTTCTTCGTTTATTATTTACAAAGTTACAAGTATCTGGACTTTAATTAAAAAGTGTATCGTCTTTCGTATAGGTGATGGGTGGTTCCAGCAGTATCAATTATATGATTTACATTCGTGGTAATCCGAGAGATTACAACGAATGGGCGGAAGAAGGGAATTACGGGTGGAGCTACGAAGAAGTTTTGCCATATTTTCTCAAATCGGAAAATAACAAGGATCCAGAGGTGACGAATCGATCAAAGCTTTCGTTGCAATCGTAATATCGAACGCGAATGAACAGATAACGAGAAGATGGAATAAAATCGGTATTTTCTCCAGGTCGTGAAAAGGAATCCATACTACCACAAAGAAGGAGGTTATCAGTCGGTAGAACGATTTCCATATACCGACGTCAACACAGAGATCCTGTTGAACGCCTGGCGAGAACTCGGTCACGAATCGGTGGATTCCAATGCGAAGAACCAGTTGGGCGTGATGAAACTACAAATGACTTCTGCTCGTGGAATGCGTCAAAGCACGAACAGCGCGTTCGTCAGACCCGTCAGACGCAAACGGAGGAATCTGACGATCGAAACCGAAGCTCACGTCACGAGATTGTTGATAGACGACGAAACAAAACGCGTGACCGGTGTCGAGTACGTTTCGACAGCCACGAGATTTACAAGATCGGTTTCGGCTAGGAAAGAGGTGATTCTGTCAGCCGGCGCGATCAATTCGCCTAAAATCCTGATGCTCTCTGGGATCGGTCCATCGGAAGAGTTGAGGAAACACGGGATCACAGTGGTCAGCGACTTACCAGTTGGCAGGAATCTTCAAGATCACGTGACGATGGATGGCGTTGTGATTGCGCTAAACGTTACTTCGACGAGTAAAGACAACGATTTGAAAGAAAATGACATTTTTTATTACGAGAAAACCCAGATGGGACCACTATCCGCCGCTGGAGCCATTACCTGTGGCGTCTTCCTGCAGACGATTTCTCAACGCGAGTACGATCTACCGAACATACAGTATACGTTCGATGCCAGCAATCAGCAGGACTATCTGAAAGATCCCGAGGAATATCGCGAAACAGCGGTCGAACCGCTGTCCTATTACGACGCTATTAACGTTAGACCGATTTTATTGTCGCCAAAGAGCAGAGGATATATACTGTTAAACGATACCGATCCGTTGTGGGGACCACCGTTGATCTATCCCGGATATTTTACGAGCTATCCCGACGCGGACGTATTGGTCGAAGGAGTAGAAGCTGCTTTAGAGTTGTTTCGTACGGACTCGTTTCAAAAATATGGTTTCCGGCTGATCGATACACCTTTGCCTTCGTGTAGACATTTCGTATTCGCCACGAAGGATTACTGGAAGTGCGTGATGATGGAGTACACGGCAACGATCTATCATCCGGTAGGTTCGTGTAAAATGGGGCCAGATTGGGATCCCGATGCGGTCGTAGATCCCATGTTAAGGGTATACGGAGTTAGCGGGCTGAGGGTCGTCGACGCTTCGATAATGCCAAAGATCGTTAGGGGGAACACGAACGCGCCTACTATCATGATCGCGGAGAAAGCCAGCGATATGATCAAAGAGGACTGGTTGCATGATAAAAAGTTTGTCTAGGGCGACACCATCTAAAGCGAATATAGCAACGTTCGCGGAAACAAACAACTTTGAGTTCAACGAGTAGCGAGGCTTTGTTAGCGTTTCTACGTTGAAACGGAGAATTCTTTTCGAGGTAGAAAGGTAAAATGGGGTAGAAAAGATTTATAGCGTTTATATCTAAATCAATACAACGAATAGATGGCGGAACTATTTTTAGAGTAAAAGTTAGCACGAAATATTAGTTTAGAATATAGAACATGGATTACTGGATGAAAAAAAATGATTACTTTCGGAAACATACTATAGAAAAATCCGCATATAAACGTACGTTCCTGTACAAGTATTTCTTATCGTATTAGGTTGTCCAAAAAGTATCTTTCTGTGAAATGTCGCGGTGTTTGTCTCGACAGAACAAAATGAATCGTACGTAATTCGACAAAATAATATAAAACAAAGAACGTTGCGCGTCTATTACTTCCTCGTAAAACGAAAGAAACTTTTCGAACAAGCTAATATTTCATCGAGTATTAATATTTCTTACGACATAACGTAGGTTAATGTAATTCGCGGTTAAAGGTCTCACCGCGCAAGATATTATGCGTAATGACACAGAGAAAGTATATAATTGTTAGTTAGAAACGAATAAGTAAAACCTTAGACTTTAGACCATCTATACTCCCATACCGTAGATGAATTCGGTCTAGTACGTTCTTTCTTCTCGCGCTTCAATGGAAACGAATAAACGTTACTCGTTTACTTGGACGTATCACGTGTTGCCTGCTGTTAGGCTCGTACGAACTATCGCGTCTATTTCACTCACGACAAGTTCCAGGTTATTCGTTGATAGGCTAAAATGCGAGTAGATAAGTACCTTCGTCCGGAATATCGAAAGACCAACGAAGAATTTAACGCTGTCGTTCACCATCTTACCTGAAACAGAAAAACAAGTCGTATTACCTTTTTATCCTACAAACAGACGAATAAAGATAAATTCACGCTTCGCTAACACGTTCAGCTTGTGTTACTCATGCGTCTTATTTATTTATTCTGTACTTTCGCTAAATGCGAGGACACGACAACACCTTCCTCCAGATCAGCGTGCGAAACCTCCTTGATGGGCGAATACAGCGACCGGATTTTACGAGACGACGATCGCTTTAACACGTTGACTGCCTGACGAATTTTCCATGGTTTGCCCAAGACGCCGACGTGAAATTTTCATTATGCGACGCATATTACGTTGAAATATTATTTGCAACAAACAAAATGAGTTATAAAATCATGCTTGAAGCATTTTTCGTGGTTAGGGCCACCGGTGACCCCCATCGCAGTCAACGCGTTAAACAGTCGCGATCGATGTTTTCGAGAGCGCGAACGATCGTAATCGCCACTGCGTGAGTAAGTTGTTATGTCAATCGCTGGCCGAAAGGTGTCACCTTTATGGCGATTCAATCGCAACGGAGATTTCCGTCTCTTCGCGATTTCTACACAATAACAAAACCTGAACTTTATAACTATGTCACGAATGAGTAAATATGCAACGAAGCTTGTATAATTGTTACTTGACATCGTGATGTCAAAGTGCTAAGTTAAGTGCCCATCGATCGATAGATTATCAGTATCGAGCAGCTATGACACGTGCCTATTATGAATCGTCTCTTGCTCCAATTTCTTCTGTCAACGTTTTTTTATTGGCATGATTACGGTAAAATATAATATCGTCCGTTTTTTACGGCTGAAACTCTTAAGATTCTGTTCTATTCATTTACAATGTCCTCCGTCTAATAACTGTACGAAGGAAGGTGTAATCTTCTAGAAAACATTGGCGAGCATCGCGAAACGTGCGAAGACTCGTGCTTATTATCGCACAATCTACTTTTACAATTTTCAAGTCGACGATTCTGTAATCTGGATAAAACCTGATCGGTAAACCAACGAAACGGTTTCATAAGTTATATCGTTCTCTATTCGATATGGAAACAATAAATTCGTTATTTACGATCGTAAAGTTTCGATTCGCCCAAATCGATCGACTATCCATCGATAATTACGAAAGTTTCTGATTAAAGAACGACTCGACTAATAAACGAATATTTCTCTCGATCGCATAATGGTAAGTTCTCTGCAAAATTTCGTTTCCTCGAAAGACGAGACACGATGATCCAACACTCGATTACGCGATCATGGCCACTCGTCGCTACAAGTATAACCGACATAGCATAGAAACGAAAAACTTTCACTCGAAGGGTCTTTCCCAATTTTTTAGATACACGGTAGTTTACGGTCGCGATATCGTACAATTGGAGTGAAAAGGCAACTTGACCAAGGCGATTTCAAAATCGCCTGGGCGAAAGTGAAATGCTTCTGTCTAACGTATGGTACTTGTAGAATACGGCGATGGCCACGACCGAAAGCCGAGGAGCAAGGGATAATCAAACAGAAGGAGAAGGAGAAAGCGAGCGAAAAATGCAAAGCTGTCGTTCGTCCTTTGAATCTTCGTCTTCCAGTCCACTGATATCCCACGAAAAATCGATCAAACGTGAATAAAAATGCTGCTCGAGATTGCTGTTTACTAAATACACGCATAGATTATTTAAAAACGATTTATAAGAACGTTGCGATATTAAAATTTATGCAGAGACGATCAATCGACGATATAAAAGTAGAACTGTTTAGTCGAAGATTTCTTCATCTACCAATCTTATGTTTATTCCAATGAATATTATTTCCACATTTCCATAATGCAATTATATAGTTAGACACTCGTTATCCATGTTGTACATGTCGTTTTTACATTATTCACCTGTGATATAAAAAAATGAATGTAAAACGGGTCACGATTCAAATGGAAAACGATATTATGCATGCTTATTTGCAAACATGATTACATCTCATTGAAGAAAGCGTATATAGTACGTATACAGCGTGGCATAACGCTCGATGTGATCTTTTGGACGAACAATAACTGATTTCATGGGGAGTCCCCGCAATCAAATTTCCACTAAAAATACTTGTCACCGTTTATCGTTTGCGAAGGCGAAAATCAAGTTTCAGTAATTTAGTTGTACCTTTGAACGATCGAATGAAACCGTCGTATGATTCACGAACCGATTCATCGATAAACATAGGACGCTAATTTATCAAATTACATTTTTAAAAAGATACGCATTTATAGCAACTACGGCAGAGCCGCTTATTTAACAAATCTATTAACTTCACGAAACAAAGAGTCGAGAGAATTAATAAAATTATATAACGCAAGACACTCTTATCTGTTTTATATAGGCGTTAAAGGATCGCTTCGTTAAAAGTTAGTTTCAAGAATCGACGTAGACAGATACGGTCAATTAAACCGGCACTAGTATATCATAAATGGTAAGACTCCTAATTGATACAGCGACCTATGCGATTCTAGTCACATAACCATCATTGTAGGTGAAGGTAACTGGATATTTGTGTCTCGGCGTTTAGATCGGCCAGGTATTTCACGTCATCGACGTTTATTCCAGTAAAATGTTTGTAGAACGCCGGTGCATATAACGCTGGTGTTACGATCGTCGTATCGGTCACCGGTTGACCACACATACGAAACATTTCACCCCAAGGGTCAGTAGTAGTCGGTTGGTAGGACCAAAGTGGTGGTACTACGGGTACGTTTTATACGTAGAACGTGATGTTCGAGCATTCAGTCTTTCGCTTTCTCTGCGTTCGCGAGTTGCTGGATCGGCTTCCATGCATGCCTCCATGCATGGTCCACGAGGATCGTGCCTTTTTCTCGAGCTCACAGAAAATACCTAGTCACGCGATCGATCGTTCGAACGATTTTCGTAGAACGACAGTAGGAATCGATAGTCCGAAACTGGAGAGTGAGTATCAAAGAAACGATGATTTAGCGATGATTTAGTGTCGTGGAAATAAAATAAAATCTACAGAACCGTTGGACGAGTACAGTTGAATGGGACAAGTGTTGCAAACGGTAGTGTCAGAAACGATGATCTATTTAGTGAACACTCTTACGTTTATACGATTATCGTTTACGTTTCGTGAAAGTAACATGATACGTTTTTCAATTTTCGAGTCATGATTAGGCGTCGTTAAACGAACAAGAACACGAGAGCGAGTTTCTTTAACCGCGCTTAATTCTGTTTGTAGCATTCCATTCGACGAATCAAAACGAACTTTGTTACTATTTCCATCGACGTATAATACATCCCTTGTACCAAAAATACCAATCGTTACGAGCGAATGACGAGATCCGCAAAAGGAAAAGAAAGTGTATCGCGACCCTGACTAAAAATGTACGATCGGCAACGAGCGACAGGTTGCCCGTGAATAGCGATGTCACTGGACTGCATCGTTAAAAAAAAAGAAAGTTATACAAACGCGAGATTACTTGGAATCGTTTCGCAGCATGCTTTGTAGTTGCTTCTCGTCGAGTACTATGTCGACGACTGACAGTCGGAATGACGAGTTTCGTGCCGGTGAATATAAGCCTCGTTAACATGTAAGTGAGAAACCGTGTTTCAAAGTTCCAGGTTTATTGTCTCGTGATGATACAAAACGTCACGAGCAGCAGTGCATAGAGCGATTAAAAAATAGTGGACACGTAAGTCGAATCATTGAAAAAGTGTTTCTCGCGCAGGTGTAAAGTTTTAGGAGTTAATTTTACTTCCTTTATAAGTATATAAAGGATGTATATATATGTGTCACTGTATATACAGAAAAATATGTCTTTGCTCGTCTTTGTGAGAAGTCTTTTGTAGGAAATAAATCACAAAGAACTCGCTGACACGAAATTCTCATCTTCCTCAAGAAGCTTAGTCTTCTTTTCAAAGAGAAGACTCTTGTCGGCGAATTTTAACATATAATTAAATCAAAGGTCAGGTAAAATTCTTCACAAAATTTCCGATTGGCAAGAATGTTATTTTATCTCTTTGTAGGTTTTCTCAAGCATACGTATTAAGAAAACGTTGGTCTGTCATTCGCGAATCGAACGACTCTTTTAATTCGTCGTGAAGAATTTACTTTCCACGACTTGCAACGGAGCTTTGTATAATAACAGAGCTCGATGACATCGTTCGATTTTATTATTACAGGCACGATCTCTTCTTTCTTCGAGAATGTTCAGACCTCTCGACGTGTAACAGAAAATTGAAGAAGAAGCAAGAAGCAAAAAAGAATCGAAACTCGAATGTTTCGTTCGAAACGTAGCTATAATCAGGAAAATTTGGCGAAAAAAAAGTTGATAGAAAAACGGCAGAAAAATGAGTATCGTGACAGCAGCCACGTTGGCGATAAAGGGTGCCACTGTTCTACTTGGAAAGGTGGCGATAATTCCTATTATCATAGCGGCTCTAGCATACTACAATTACGATCTGATGGATCCTGAGAATTATCCCAAAGTGACGAAAAATATAAGGAAGGAGTACGATTTTGTGGTGGTGGGAGGTGGATCGGCCGGAAGCGTGGTTGTGAACAGGCTTACGGAAAATCCTAAGTGGACTGTGCTATTGTTAGAGGCTGGAGGACACGAAACCGAGATAACAGATGTCCCTATACTATCCCTTTATTTACACAAGAGCAAAGTGGATTGGAAATACAGGACTCAGCCGCAAGATTCCGCTTGTCAAGCGATGATCGATCGACGATGCTGTTGGACCAGAGGAAAGGTTGAAACATTTTTGTAGCAAAGAAATACTCTGATTGAATATTTTATTAACGCTAGAACTATCTACAACGTCTCGGCAAGATTCAACGTTGATATTCTAAAAAATATCTATTTTCGAGTTTTCAGTAATTGCGAAGATACAAAGTCGGAAACCAGTCGTTTAGTCTGATACAGTAGTTCTAACGTTGAGCGTAAAGTAAAAGTAAAGAAACGTATTTTCACGATTGAAAATATTTAATATCTCTTTTTAATGCTATTTAGGTTTTGGGTGGCTCGAGTGTGCTTAACACGATGCTCTACATTCGAGGAAATCGACGGGATTTCGATCAGTGGGAAAGCTTCGGAAACCCTGGATGGGGTTACGAGGATGTTCTGCCTTATTTCAAAAAATCTCAAGATCAAAGAAATCCCTATTTAGCTCGCAACACTAGATACCATAGCACTGGTAAGACGCTATATTTTTAATACAAATATTTATTAACAATAAAATTTTCTCTCAATTAAAATGAAATGATCTCTAATTCGACTAAATATTTGTCGTTTCTTCTCGAAGGAGGGTACCTGACGGTTCAGGACTCACCCTACAACACACCTCTAGGAGTGGCCTTCCTACAAGCCGGCGAAGAGATGGGCTACGACATAGTAGACATAAACGGAGAGCAACAGACGGGCTTTGCTTTCTACCAATATACCATGCGAAGAGGAACAAGATGCAGCGCCGCGAAAGCATTCGTCAGACCCATTCAGTTACGAAAAAACTTTCATCTATCCCTGTGGAGTCACGTAACCAAGATCTTGATCGATCCACGAACGAAAAAAGCCTACGGCGTCGAGTTCATCAGAGAAGGCCGGAAAGAGGTAGTGTACGCCAGGAAAGAGGTCATTCTTTCGGCGGGTGCCATAAATTCCCCTCAGCTGTTAATGCTCTCGGGAATTGGACCTAGACAACACCTGGAAGAAGTAGGAATTACAGTGGTCCACGATTCTCCTGGAGTCGGACAGAACCTGCAGGATCACATCGCGGTGGGTGGTCTAGCTTTCTTGATCGATTATCCGATCAGTACCGTGATGACTCGCCTGGTGAACCTTAATTCCGCTCTACGGTACGCCATCACGGAAGACGGACCATTAACCGCGAACGTAGGCTTAGAGTCCGTAGGTTTTATCTCGACGAAATACGCGAATCAAAGCGACGATTGGCCCGACATAGAATTCATGCTGACCTCTTCCTCCACTAGCTCCGACGGAGGTACGCACGTGAAAAATGCTCACGGACTCACGGACGACTTTTACAACTACGTATTCCAGAACATTAATTACCGCGACCTGTTCGGGGTGTTCCCCATGCTTCTCAGGCCCAAATCTCGCGGTTTCGTGAAACTAAAGTCGAAAAACCCTCTGGATTATCCCCTGATGTATCACAATTATTTGACCGACCCTCACGACGTGAATGTCCTGAGGGAAGGCGTAAAGGCTGCGATAGCTTTCGGAGAGACGAGCAGCATGAAAAGATTCGGTGCCAGATTCCACAGTCGCGCTCTACCCAACTGTAACCACATACCTATGTTCACCGACGAATATTGGAACTGTGCCATACGACAATACACTATGACGATCTATCATATGAGCTGTACAGCGAAAATGGGTCCACCGACCGACCCCATGGCCGTTGTCGATCCCGAACTCAGAGTCTACGGTGTGACCGGGTTGAGGGTAATCGACGCGTCCATTATGCCGACGATCACCAACGGGAACATAAACGCACCGGTGATCATGATCGGAGAGAAAGGCGCCGATTTGGTTAAGAAGCAATGGCTATCACGGAGGAAGAGGGACAACGCCACGATCGTCGCAACGTGACTGGAAGAATTCTTGCCGAGAAATCAGCTTGTTCCGTCGATCGCCGAATGGATGTACTTGCCGCGTTATTTCGTAAATAACAAATAAGAGAAAAGGGACTAGTATCGAGATCGATGTAGATCGACATAATGGAAATACCGTTCTCTCCGTCGATACGTGCATTTGATTAGGCTTTTAATTTAACGATACGGAGGAACGCAAGGAGCTGTGATCGTTTAATTGTCGTTAGGTTCGCTTATAAGTAACTTGTAAGTAATTTATCGATCGAGGAGTCGATGACGTTAAAGGAAATGCGTATTTTATACTTTTTTTCACACGACTAAGGGATAGGAAATGTGACTGTCATAAGTATGATCGAATCGTTTCGTCGTTACCTATACTGCTAACGATGTAGACGTATCCGATGTGAACCTTTAAAATCTGAAAGTGAGAAACAAATTCGTTTTCTGTTACCCAAAGAGGAACATATACGAAACAGATTTTCTAAAATATCAATCGTATTCTAGAATAGAGTTAAACGTTCTGAAAGAACTTTTCGATAAGCGTCCGCTCCTCGGAATTTTATGGTTTACCGATATCTTTTTCGATCCTCTCACTTTCTTCTCTTGGGTCAGATTGAAAGTTGTGAGAAAGAAAGAAAAAGAAAAAAAAAGAAAAAATAAAAAGATACCAGAAGTAAATTCCGTATAACTAGAACGACATTGCTCAAGCTTGCTATTTAAGAAGCAACTATTTTTTAAATATTTTTTTCTACTTTTATATCGATATGGTTTTTATTTTATTCCGTGTTACATAAGGAATAAGAAGAAAAAGATTTAGAAGGAAGATATTTCGCGTTTAACTGTTTTACCACTAGGAATTACCGATGATTAGAGAAAGACGAATATAAAGCATGTGACAGCTTCGGCAAACTCGTTTTAATTTTTAAAATTCCCGTATTACAACATAATCGGTAAGCAGCATTTACACGTACTCGATCACCCAATGAACTACTTACTTATGCAACATGATGTATGACCCGCCCCTTTATACAGGGTGTGGTGATATTTCTCTGGGTTTAATCGAGAAGCTATAAAGTCGTGAACGAAAATCGGTCAACGTAATCAAGAATCAACGATCTGCTGCACATGCATAATCATTACGTCTATTTTAACCAATTTGAGTATAGGTCGATGTAGTTTCGTATATTTCAATGATAATTGAAGTCAAGTCGATCGATGGACGATCGATGTTAAATCATGACGCCTAGAATGTAGATTTAACGAATTAAATAAAGAAGGTATTCGGTATAGAAAACGATACGAATTACAGATATGAATAAGTTTCAGCTCTACGTGAATACGTGTTACCAACAATCTGTTACATAATATTGTGATCTACTTTCGACTCGAATAACTATGATGCGAATAATGCGAAACGCGAGTACGTTTTATTTCAATTTTAAATAGAGAAGGTTCTGCTTCTGGAAAGATATTGTAAGAAGCAAGCAAGGTATCTGAAGGAGACTTCTAAGTAGGTTTGTAAAATCGAGACTATTTTATTTGTTACAGATGGTACACATATGTAAAAAGTAATAGATAAATGCTAATTCGAATAATTTATACGTAGCTACAGCACTCGTAACTAACTTATTCGTAAATTAAAGAAATGAATGCGCTACCTGTGACCAAATAATATTTATTTTCCTATATCATGATACAAATGTCGTTACCATTAGAACTTGTTGATTTTGTAAATAATTAATACCGTTATTTATTAATATCGTCAAATTCGCCGTATACAATATGTATATATTTTAGTCGTTATCGATGTTCCGAAAGCTCGAAAACTAGAATAATAGTAATAGTAGAAATAGTGGGAATATTTAAGTTATGTTAAGTCAATCAATTATAGTTAATTAATGGCTACAAGGGGTAGCCACCCTTAGTTTCCAACGAAGTACTTTTTTTATCAGAATCTACGTTTCAATCTCATAACATCAAATTACTGTAACGACACGAGAGTATGTACTACCAAATTATATTGAAATTAATATACTTGGACCTGATTAATCTGGTATGTCAATTCTATAGTACTTTTGATAGCCACTGTAGCATTAAGTAGGGTTTTTTGAATGTTAGTCTTTTTGCAAAATTTACCGTGCCTGGCAGTTTCAAAGGTAAATGTTCAAAGTAAATACACTTGCAATTAGTCACCGTGAAAGGTAACCGTTTTATAATTTATTGTATCAAAAAATGCAAATGAAATAAATATAGACATGAGACAAATATGTTTATTCAGAGACGATAGACCTCGAAATAGAAGCTTTACTTTCAACTACCTTACAAATTATCCTGCAAAGAAATATCTTACAATACCGTGTTTGATGAATGATGGAACATCACGTTCATCGGTCAATTGCGGAATATGAACTGGATCGTAAACAATTTTCCCATCGCTGAAATGCAATAGCCGAATTACATTGCCAGTTACATACCTCTTAAACGTCCTTGAACGTATGTCTAGAGGAATGAAAGTACACTTCTCTTGCAATGCGTTACGTAAATCACGCAACGATAATAAGAGATTCTACCGATCTTTTCCTCTTTTCGATGAAACACGTGCTCTTCCTGCGTGCGTTACCTTGTGACATCCAAAGTAACGTCACACGTATGTACCTACAGGCTAAATGATGTTCGTTCCTCTAAATCAGCGCTGTATTTGCATAAATTTGCAGCCAAGATGTTCAAAAAATATTTGACAAACGCGTGAATAGCCCAATATCCTTAAACGAAGAAAAAAGTATTAGTTAATCGCTGGAGAAATGGAATTTTCAGGCAATTCGACGTTTGAATAGCAAAAAACGATCGATTAAGAGAGCTGACAAATTATTCGAGATTGCCTAAATCTCCATATCATTAATTTTCCAAAATCGTCCAGAATGATTTTTACGACAATTTGCCTAAATAGATTGCGCAACGATAATTTCGACGAAATTTCGAAACAGTTTTACGCAACTAATCATTCTTCCTTTATGGGTTTCTGAGATTGTCGAAAATATTGCGCAATTGGTACCTTGTTGCGTGCTCAGTGGAACAAGTGGATACAATGGTTCGTAAATGTCTACGTATAGTCATGGAATTGTCGGTGTTAATGTCGGTCAAACTACTGACTAAAGGATTATTATTTAACACGCAATTGCAGCCATGAAACTTTAACAAGGCTCGAGAAAAGTAAAACGCAGTACATGCACGTGACGCACGTTATGCAGGAACGCAGCGATCTCTGAACGCGAGATCCTGAAAATAAGATTCGCTGTGTACGCTCCTCCGAGCTCTTCTTAACCGATAAAGAGGTAAAAATAAATTTCACTCGGCGTATAAAAGTTTTTCGAAAGAAAAACGTCTTTTAAAATATTTGGAACTTGATCGAAGAAATAAAAGGAACGTATAAAAGCGTTTTTCAGGTGATCAACGGTAAAGTATCTCGGACATTTTGCAAGACAGATAACTGCGTTAACACGTCGAGATGTGGCGAACTTTCTCGCATCGTATGTGCGTCGCGAGTAGATTGCGTTGAACTTTCCGAAAGAAAGACATTCTGAACGGTTGCTTTTATCGAAATGTCTCTCTCATAAAGACGCTTTGAAATTTTTGATAAGCCATTTGGCGATCGCGAAGCATAGGAATTTCTACGTATACAAAGTGTTCGATCAATCGGGGTACAATCGGAAAGAGGGGGGAATTCTACGTGAAGAAATAAGCCAAAAATATAAAATAAGATTCATCCGTATGACGCTTCGTTTACGAGAGAATAAGTCAAGTACGCGTATACTGTACGTGTAGATTCTTAACTCAAATTCTATCTTTTTGAAAGTAACGTTTTAAACGTAAAAGTATTATTCTACATTTTTAACTTATTTTGATACGTAGAATAATCTTAAAAATATAGCTATAAAGAGAAATAAAAGTTGTAAACCCAAACGCAGAAATTATATCGAATTTAGATAAAGTCAATTTATCAGTGGAAAGCATCGAAGCATCATTTCCTACCTTTTAATTTTAAGCGCAATTTCGCCACATAATTTTTCAGTTGTACTATCATATGCACACATTCATGATTACACGTATTAAATGCTGCGTGTGTCGGACTAAAAAGAAACCAATTAAATAAATAAATCTAGAACGCAGTTGTGGCAGAAAATCGCGTAACAACCTGAACAGAGCTATTCAAAGAAAGTAGTACACATCGGAATAATTTTGCGGGACATTCGCGTCAAGCTGCTTCCAATGGCGCTACATTGTTTTCAGCGAAACATACCAACCACCGAAAGTTTATAAAATGTAACGCCGATTTTAATTGCGAACGATAAAATTACGAATTAAAACGTACATACGTAGTCGAAGAATTTTACGTTTCAGCGACGAGACAAAAACGACGAGAAATCGTAATTTCCCCGCTCTAATTAATAAAGTCTGAGGAAATCGAAAAGGTTGCGTCACGTTTAACCCACGATACAGCAAAAATGTACGTTCACGAGGAACGCAGGCATAGGTTGTAACGGTAATTTGTCACGCGTCATCTAGTATCGTATTTTGAAATTTTTAACAGGACACTCTATGTTAATTCGACGAGAATCGAATGGCGAATGATAGGGCGAAGCGTATCGGATCAAGATACGGATGATTTCACCGTTATTTACTCAATAATAGGGACACTGTAGATATTTTCGCGTTAGAAAGACGAGATATCACGTCAGGTTTCTTTCTAATGACAGCGTTCGGACGAATATCTCTATTTGTTGTTCTCTGGATAAACATTTTAAGGATTTGTATTTTCATACAGTTGTCAACGCTGAAACGAATGATATAAAAATTCTTAGATTGAGTAATGAGCTCATTCGCGCTTTCTTAAAACAACAGGCCAAGTCTTGTCATTTACTCTAATTTACTCGATAATTTTATAATTTAGTCATTCGTCTCGATAATGAATCTCACCAGCGATATCTGGCAACCCCAAACGCTCGTGTTACGTTCGAAAATTTTCGAATTAGTAACGATGATGTCAAACGAGTGGAGCGATGCGGAAGTGGCGAACGAGGCCATTCGGAGTAGGAGGAGGAAGACCGCGGTTTCTTTCACCGCGATTTTCGATCGAAGGCCAAGGTTAACTGGAAAAACGGAGCGAGTCAGGAGACGCGAACTAGAAACGATGCACGAGCGACCGAATTCGATGCACAAAAGCGTCAACCATCCTGAATGGCACGCAGACCGTAGAAGACGAGAGAAAGTATACGCGTGGTTCGATGCGCGATTCCGTGGCTTCCGTCACGGAGGCAAAGAGAAAGACTCACGACCCGACACGCGTTCAAAGACTCTTAATTCGGTTCCCTTTATGGCGAACCTTGGAACCATTCCATAACGATGCAGTTCTGCTTGGAGAAATTAAATTTTATCGGGCAACGAGACGGACGAAAATATTTTGGAAATGAGCGGACAAACGAAAATAATTAGGAAATACGAGATTACAAACGGAATCTTAGCGAGATACGTATACCTCCAGAGCGATGCATTACGATATGGCTATGCTCCCTCTTTCCCTCTCTCTCTCCCTCTCTCTCTCTCTCTCTCTCCCTCTCTCTCTTAGAAAGTACACGTATAATTTTCCTACATCTAAAAATACTTATATTTGTATTATTCGTACATTACTATTGCTCGATAATTTCTTCCGACCAAAGGTTACGAGTACAACTTCTATTGGCTAATTACGAGCTTATTGATTTCGTACCACTTTTAAATTGCTCTTTGAAAAACTCTCTATTATTTCTGACGACTTGGGATGGTTTTCATCAGATATGTATGTACATTCTTTAGTTAACATACCGCACTTTTGGTATTGTTTTAAATCGATGGAATAGGTCCAAGTGTATTTTTGTGACTTTAATAAGGAATTAAATAAATAAAAATATTTTCCCCTCGCTATGTATTAAAAGCTTTTTTATGCTCGTAATTCGCGATAGCTGAGCCTCGACATTCCGAAGCTCTTCTCATATTTCTTTCCTCTCGTCTATATATCATAGGACAAATTTTCTTAAGATACGGTTCACACGCTCAGAGATTAGATGGATAGAGAATAAATGAAAATGGAAAAGAACCGTAGATAGATTAGCGAACAAAAGGAAAAAAAGGCGATCACGTAATCTAGATGGAGAGCGCAGCGGAGAAGACCAGGCACGTAAGCCAGGAAACAAACGGTACGGGGTCAGGACGTGATTTTCGAAGCTAGCATTGAAAGGAGGCGCCTCTCGCCACGTTTGGATTTCACTCTCGGCACTCGGTGCTCGAGTCAGTGCCGCCGGTGCTGTGTTTTCTCGCTGCCATTTGCCGGCACACGTTCGTCGTGTACGCGAATAGCCAAGCGTTTTAAACTTTTCCGCGTGCACAAGCTCGAAAGCTTGCTCGAGAAAACTGGTGGTGTCGTGAAAAAGTGCAACAAGTAGAACGAGAACGAACAAATGTGACCGTATAAAATATCCGGGCAATCGACATTGACGAAAAAGTTATTTACGACAGTGGTCGCTATTTGTAATAGTGTATGTTAAAAAGTTTAAATTCATAACAATTAGAATGTCGTGATTGAACGTTATTCGAATACGTAATATATGAAAAAGGAAGGAACGAAGATATTATACTTTCCACAGTGGCAAATACGTTTTCACGAAACAACGAAAAAAGGGAACACCATAAATTTATTTGTCCGCAAATTCAATCCAATTACGATAACCGGTATGATAAAGCACAGTAATTAAATGACACGTTCGCGGCTATTAACGAAGAGTTATTTAAAAAATTTGCTTTTAATTAGAAGTAATTTTATATTTCTGCTTATTAGCAACCTCTGTATAATTTAATATTCCGTTCGTTATTCGAATAAATATTCATATGATTTTCTAACTGATAATTATTTGGCGCGCGCAATTTTTTTCATCCGTTTCATGACCGCTACAATTACAGAAACTAGTATAGACTACTACAATTAAATTTCGTAAATTCCAGATAATTTGGCGTTCGTGGGAGTTTCGAGCGTCACATCAGTCTCGCCGAATGGACGTGGTTCTCACGAGGTGGAATTAAGTGGAAATGGCAATAGGGTTAACTACTTTGCTAAGTACTGCATCGGTCCTCGGATTCAGCCTGATTCCTCTCCTAGCGATTGGCTTGTCCGTATTTCGGTACAACCAAGCGGATCCAGAATCTCATCCGACCGATGCCCGCCAGGTATTCTTCAAATGTTAATATACGTAAACCATACAAAACGCTTCTGTAGGATGACAAATGCACGCGAGTGACGCAAAGAGAGTTCGTTGTTATATATCAGTTATAAAACTGTTCCCTTCGGTTCCATTATTTTCATCGATCTGTTCGTTAAGCAAAAATCCATAGTCGTCGTTACCGACAGTCGGCAAAACAGACACATAGATATTTAAACCTGAGTCGAATCGCTTTCGATCCACCGTTTCGAACAACTTCCAAAAGTTCCAAGATAGTTCGGTTCTCAAATCGATCAAGCATCGTACGATCGTTGCTTGCATACGATTAACTTATGTTTTTCGTTTCAGCTTCTGCGAATGTACGATTTCATAGTGGTCGGTGGAGGAAGCGCGGGTGCGGTGATAGCATCGAGATTGTCAGAGGTATCGAATTGGACCGTGTTGCTCGTGGAAGCGGGCGGTGACGAAAATGAAATTTCGGACGTTCCCGTATTGGCTGGGTATACCCAGCTCTCGGAAATGGATTGGAAATACCAAAGTTCGCCACCGACTGTTTCGGCTTATTGCCTCGCCATGATCGGCGATAGATGCAACTGGCCACGTGGAAAGGTGCTTGGTGGCAGCAGCGTGTTGAACGCCATGGTTTATGTCCGGGGTAATCGGTAATTCAGGATCGATTAATCGAATCTTTGATTTATTTTTCAAACGTGGATAACGTAGTTCAATAGTGGTAGATTTTCTAATTATCTCGATTAATGATCGATTACGCGAGGCAAAAAAAGAAAAAAGTCAAAGAAAAATATAAAAAGTACGTTATCAGGATCTAAAAGAAAATTCTGACGAAAGTTTGTATCTTATAAATTTATAGATGAGCTTAAATATATCAAGTTTATATGTAGACAGGATTAACAGAGAGATACTTTAATTTCGTTTGTCATCGCGCCCCGTGTTCCCCGTCAACTTTCGCCATAACGATCTTAATTATTTCAGCCGTGACTACGACAATTGGGCTAGACTGGGCAACGTCGGCTGGAGTTACGGCGAAGTTCTGCCGTACTTCCTGAAATCCGAGGACAACCGCAATCCCTACCTCGCAAGGACGCCCTACCATGCCATGGGTGGTTACCTGACTGTGCAAGAGTCCCCGTGGAGAACACCGTTATCGATCGCATTTTTGCAAGCTGGTCAGGAGCTTGGCTACGAGAATCGCGACATAAACGGCGCGCATCAGACCGGTTTCATGTTAACCCAGTCAACGATACGTCGAGGCAGTCGTTGCTCCACCGCGAAAGCGTTCCTCAGACCGGTGAAGAACAGGCAGAATCTTCATATAGCGATGAACTCGCAAGCGTTGAGGGTGGTGTTCAACGACGACAAGAGAGCGACCGGTATCGAGATCCTTAGGGATGGTCGTCAGCAAGTAATAAGAGTCAGACGGGAGATCGTTTTATCGGCTGGCACGATCAAC
This sequence comes from Bombus cullumanus, assembly GCA_014737535.1. Classification (NCBI taxonomy): domain Eukaryota; kingdom Metazoa; phylum Arthropoda; class Insecta; order Hymenoptera; family Apidae; genus Bombus; species Bombus cullumanus. The sequence continues at coordinate 716,129 of JACXIX010000011.1, forward strand.
TCGGCCCAACTGCTGATGTTATCCGGAATCGGGCCTAGAGAACACTTGGCGGAGTTCGATATACCCGTGATATCGGATTTGAGAGTCGGCGACAATCTTCAGGACCATGTGGGTCTTGGTGGACTGACGTTCGTAGTCAACGAACCAATCAGCCTCAAGAAGGACCGTTTTCAAACCATGTCCGTGATGATGGAGTACGTTCTAAACGAAAGGGGTCCAATGACCAATCCCGGAGTAGAAGCATTGGCCTTCGTCAACACCAGATACGCGGACAAATCGGACGATTATCCCGATATTCAGTTCCATTTCGCCCCAAGTTCTATCAATTCCGACGGTGGGGAGCAGATTAAGAAGATCTTAGGTCTGCGAGATAGAGTGTACAATACCATGTACAAACCGCTGACACACGCTGAAACCTGGTCCATTCTGCCGCTTCTATTGAGACCCAGAAGTTCCGGCTGGGTGCGCTTAAGGAGCAAGAACCCATTAGTATATCCAGATATTAATCCGAATTATTTCACGCACAAAGAGGACATGGACGTTCTTATCGATGGCATAAGGATCGCGTTACAGTTATCCAACACGACGGCTTTTCAGAGATTCGGTTCCAGGCCACACACTATCCGTATGCCTGGATGCCACAGGTATCTATTCGACACTTACGATTATTGGGAATGCGCGATTCGACATTTCACTTTTACTATTTATCATCCCACCGGAACCTGCAAAATGGGTCCAAAGAGCGACCCTACGGCTGTCGTGGATCCGAGATTAAGAGTGTACGGGGTGAAAGGGTTGAGAGTGGCAGACGCGTCGATCATGCCCACGATCGTCAGTGGAAATCCGAACGCTCCTGCTATTATGATCGGTGAAAAGGCAAGCGATATTATCAAGGAGGACTGGATGTACAAAAGAGAACGATACGTGGGAAGGTGATCAACACAGGAAGGATCAACGATCCTTTGAAACGATTTTCGTTGTTTAAAATGCTTAAAATGTGAAAACGCGATTAACGGAGTAACGCTTCTTCGCAGAAAAAGATGTCTCTTACCTTTTTCTCCCAGCTCGGTTTGCTGGAAAATCAACGATACTCGCCTCCAAACGCGTAAGAAAGCACTAAACGCATGTATTTTTCACAACGACTTAACTTTCAAGCACGACTTGCGGGAAAACTCATAACGAAAGCTACTTGATACCAAACCGTTACCTGTACCTCATCTCTAAGAGATATAATTACTCTTAGATAAACCAAACAAACGTACCTTGATACCTAACAGAATAGCTTTATACCTTTCCGCGTTTATCAATAATATTTATCGGTAAATCTTTATTTATTTCGTATTAATATAAACAATTTGTAAATATATTCTCTATTCGGAAAGGATAATTTAAACGTGCCATTTCTCACAGAAATACAGACGTTCGACGAGAGCGGCAATCCTCGTATAATAATACAATATTAGGGGTAATTAGTTACCTATAAAAATATCGGAATTGTGTATATAAAAGGCGGTAGATTAAAAAAAGCTAGATTACAAAATTAATAAATATAGGATACTTTATGTATGTAAATAAAACAAACATAGTTTTTTATATTACTATTTATATATTATGTTATTAAAGATAAAGAACTGCGATATAAAAATACCATATTATGCAAGAATTATATGTATAAAAAAAACAGAGACTTACGTGTATTTATATAACGGAACATATATATATATACTTCCCATTTATATCGCTTTATCTATATCATATCACCTACGGAATATAAATAAAGCTTTGTATTTTAAGTCGTTTCTTAACCGCTATCATCTTTTTAACCTAACTCGCGCTATGTCTCGTATCAGCGAGCAATGCCAATGATCTCTGTTCGAATTTGGAATGAAAAACAAGAAAATCACACGAATCGCGTCAATCATAACTTTCGAAATTTTAGTTGATCAATTTTATTTGTATGTGGCCTATCTACACACATCGATCGAATCTTCTCATATCACCTCATCGATCTATCTAGTAATGTCTCTATCTAATTGCTCTCACGGAGGATACCTGGATCGCGAGACGAGAGCGTGTAAGGCGAACTCGGAAGAACGTGGATCGTAGGCGAACTTTCGTTTCACGAGCGAATCGCTTTACGTAACCAGGTTCCGTGCCAAAAGTTTCGTTGTAGGATACGAATTCTCCCGTTGCTTTCTGCATCGCGTTTCCGCTTCCTAGTTTCCTGGCGCGCATTGAATTAGGCAGAATCTTCGTTATTTTTATGCGGATCTCGCTCGTCGTTACGCTAAACGAGCACCTTGCAATTAACCTCTTGTTGCCTTACCATTTGCTTTAAAACGCACGCACTCGTTCGGGCTACGCTACAACTCTACGTACTCGACCCATCCAGAGATAAACACTCTGTATGATACCCGTTTAATTATGATCCCCATTCAAAATAACGTTCATAGTCCACCGTCTTTCTTTCACCCTACTACTGTGCCTATGTATCATTAGGTCAACTAGGATAATTGTTTTCGTGGTTGCCACAATTGCACGCAACGAGGACCAACCGAGCACGAGTATACAAAAATCTCAATTGTTGGGATACCGAGACGAAAAATTTTGGGGCAATATTTTGATACATATAGCGGTTGGTTAAGAATGATTTACCGAAAAAGGATCGACCGAGTGGTTTTTAACCAATGTTTCCTGGAATATTACTATTCCGCGAAATTAAATGTTCCATTTTTATGGAAGAATTATTTTAGCTACAGTTTTTACCAATATAACGTTTTCTTTTCCATTTGTGTGTTCTTTTTTTACCGTTGTATATAATCTGCCAGTATTAATTTTAATAGAAACTACGTTTACGTACATTTTAGTTGTTTGTTTCACAACCTTACGATTAGCGATTTCGATACGCTGCCAATTTTCCTTATAATCTCGAGAGTGTTCCATAACTTCGAAAAGGTTGAGAACAACTGATCGATGAGAGAGGCTTCACGTGCGCGCCAATTTCTTTCCTACGAAGAGACTGTGAAACCAACTACGACAGAAATTAATCGCCATCTTTATTCAAGCCTCTATCGAATCCTGACGTCGGCCCGCGAATGTTGCACCGCGTTTATCCCTGCGAAACTCAATCAACGGCAATGCGTCAATCATACTCAATTTTTCTTTTGTTTGTACTTAATATCAGCTTTACAAATTTCTACTAAAAGCATACCTAATAACATTCAACTTTGTACCTCGATTGGCACGATGCGTGGAACATTCAAGTAGTATACGCATCCATTGCGAACAAGGAAAGGATTTCATGCTATGGAAAATTCAGTCGATGCGACTTTGCGTTTGCGTTCCGGTGTTTCTTACTTTCACCGAGCCATCTTAAATTTGCGTGTGCAAACACTGATATATCCTCGGTCTAAACGAATCTCGTTTAGATCCCGTAATAATACCAGACTCGTAGCGCAACAATACGTTTCAAACTACGTTAGATTTCCCTATCTCAATGATCGTGAAATCGTTTCTTCTTGCTTTATTCGCGGACGGTTCGCGTCTGTTTTACGATTTTGTATCGCGTATATCTCGATTCACCGAGGTTTCACTGCAAGTAGACCGTTCCGAAAGAAGTTGAAGATGGAAAGCAATGATAGACACCGTTAGGTTGTACCAAAGTACATCGTAATAGACGAATTAGGTTTTTTAAAATGTGACATATACCTATGTGTTTCAGTATAGACTATGACAATTGTCTTTATATGTACGTGTTATTTTACATACATAGCCATAGCGTCAAACACGCTCGTACATAGTTTCGTTTATTCCTAGTATTTGATTACAACTCGTAGTCATCTAACGAAACAAGATAACTTGTTAAACAATCATCCGAATTCGATAAATATTATTATTTTATCTTATCTTATAATTATTATTTTATCCATGACAAATAAATCAATATCGACGCGTTCACGATCAAGAGATACGTCGTTTTTGCATTTCGTTTTGAACTATTAAACTTATTATAATTACAGAGGGCTGAGGGCCGCGACCTAATATCTAGTTATTTTAAAGCTGCTGACATCTTCGAATTATCATATTTTAATCTTGTTCCCATTTCAGCAAGCAACAAGAATTTGTAATATTCTAAGAAGACATTTAGCATAAAATCCAATCTAGGAAATATACATACTGATAAGACCGTCAAGAATGATAAGACGGTCAGAAATGGCCGAAGGAACGTAATAGGATTAAAACTCGTAATTGGACGAAAGAATAAGAACGAGGTATCTTGTCGATTGCCTCTAACGCAGCGGTAGAATATATCGGAAAGAAACATCGTCGATAGTTTAGAAAACGCCTCAACCATCTAAAATCCTTTAGTCTTGACATTTGATCATAGAGATGGAAAAACGGAAACAGGGCAAAACTCGCGAATTTTACAAATTCTTAGGTACATCGTGCGAAGAAAAGTGAGGACAGTGAAAGTCGTGCCGTGATCGATCGTGTTACGTTTGCAACGGGGCGTGAGTTCATTCGTATTTTCGATTGACGTCGGTACAAGGTACGGGGATATTTTACAGGGGATATAACTATAATAAAAGAAAGCAGTTATGACAGGAGCGAAGCCGCTTAAAGCTAGACACGACGAGTCTCCTGCACACTTTCTTAGACTCCCACTTTCTTAAGCGACATCAGACGATGGCGTAATTGGGACGTTGGTAGCCCCGTTGGGTAGAAATGTTTGTTGAACTACCAAAGATAGCATCGAATATTCACCTTGAAGAATTTAGATTGTCTAAGAATTACTTAATTTTTCATTTCGACAGGATGCTCTTTCAAAATCTTGTTTACTGTTTTTGGTCATTCATAAATTAATTTTAACACAGTAGCGTGGGCAGTGAAGTAACATGTATAATTGATTTGGATGAATATTTATCAGATGGAAATAAATGGCGGGTAGTGTTTAGGACTCGAACGTTGCTATCGTTGAACCTTTCTTCTTGCGAGTCAAAGAAGAATGAGTTAATTTCAAATGCGTTAATAAATTACTCGATGTTATTATCGAGGGAAGCCTAAAGAAAATATCACAATTTTTCCTATTTCCCGTTCGTCGATTACGATTCGCTACTATCGTAAACCCCGCTCGCTCGCGATATCTCTCGCCTGTTCCCTGCGAACACAAGTAAACTTGAAATACGCCAGATTTAAAAAAAAAGGAAACGAAAAGTGGAATTGCGCGTGCGTAACGCAGTAATTGATAATTGATTGCTTACGCGTAATACTCGCGTACCATTAGAAAGTAACGGGTGTTTTTACGGAGCCTTCGTAACACGGTGCAACGTCCACGTTATCGAGGCGATATCAACTACAACCGGAAACGAATTAGTTCGATGCAAGTTCTATCGCACCTGACGACACATTGCCAATTTCACGCGTGAATTAAATGGAAACCGCGAATAAAAGCGATTTTTAAGTTACGCTGTTCCATAACGTTCCATAACTTTCGCTAACGCGTTTCTTGTGCTCAACGTTACATCTTCCTTTGACGAAACCCTGTGTCTACTAAAAATGATCGGCAGAGGTTGCAGATTCATACTTTACTGTTAATTAAACTCTGGCTAAAATGTGCTATAGACCGTTGCTCGAGGTTTCCATATAATTCGTCGATGTTCGCAAATACATGAGCCAATACTTATGTTATAATCGAGAGAATCGATGAAAAACGCGGTACAAGTTTTTTTTCAAAAACGAGATAAGTACAATAAACGACATGATCAGGACATTATTAAACATAGCGAAATTTTTCAACTAACAAATTGCAGTCGTTTCTTCCTTCTAATAACTGCGTAATCAAAATTTAACGAACCACAAAACATTTAAAATACGCCAGTCTGATGAATTTTTTAACAAACAGTCCCAAGTCCATCTGTTCTCGTTTCTTTTCCTAAACTGCACAAAATCAACTCACAATGCACATAACATACACGTGTAACACTTTAACGAAAAACAAATATTTAAGAAATATTTAGTAGCCAACAATGGCAACAAGTTTATTGGAAAATTCAAACTCGTCGAATCGAAAACAGTGGGTCGATCGAATCCGGCGAGACTGACACACGTTTCGAAAAATAATTCAAGTACCGAGTCTTACGCGAGCCAGGGTAGACCAATCACGAAATAATCTTGAATACGATTGGTCATAGGGCGGTGAAAGTTAGGTGAAGGGAAGTTGGAAAAGCATGTACAGAGATACCTATTGGAACGAGGATTGATTTAAAATTCCAGGTAAGGTACATGTAATAATAGTCAAGGTTGTGAATTTTAGGACGCCGATAATGGTACAGTGTCCATTTTCGTGTTACAGGGGATGTTCACCGAACCATCTCTTTCGATCGCTATTTTAGACGCTTTATATCGGAGCAGTTATTTTAAAACGACGAGTGTGAAAAAAATATGTTTTACATATACACTGACGCTCGTAAGCGTGCGTGAATTTTGGTCACTTTGTATTAAAAATATACGAATTAATGGGAAGCTAGCGATGAAGAACATTATCTACTATTTTCTCACGTGACCAGCAAATATACGTTACATGAAATATAAATTGTTTATTTCAAATCTTATCGATAATACGATAAAATTAAGTACACGGTTCGTCAAAATGTTATTAAGTGGTATTAAAAAATATTATTGTCACAATCGATCACGATAGTTTCTATCAATTTGGATGAATCTTTTTTAATGTTCCTGCCACATGGCAACTAAATGAGCCGAAAATAATGGACTGCATAAATAATAACTTTTGTAAGACTAGGTTTTATCGTGTTATAATACTGTATGACAGCTGTGACAAAGTATAAAAACATTCCGAGTCTCTCCGTTTCTAACTTTGCAAATAAATTATATTTTGAAGTCAACAAGCATCGACAAATTTGTAAACGATAATATACTTGATAATTTCAGTCTTGTACGAGCAGCATGGAAATAAATTTTTCTTGCTTTATGTGTGGCGTTTTACCTGTCGCTTTACCGATAAGATTGGAGCTGCGCAATCGTTATTATTCTAGCGCTAATTTGCGTAACGTTTTAGCGAATAGCTTCAAATTACGAACTGTCTACGATAAGAAATACTTTGCGTAACCTGTATGTGCGAACGCGGTGTCCGATGTACTTGAAAAATCGTCGTGTTTCGCGATTTAAAAAAATGAGTCGAATATCGATCGAGCTTGATACGCAATCACGCGTGTGCGTTATTACACGCGTGCCAAGAAGTTACCGCACGAATGTAATAGAACCGGATGTAATCGACGCTAAGAAACAGGATCGAGTCGAGGGACGATGTAGACGTCGACCAGCCGGCTGTTATGTACTTTGCTATATTTCCAGACCGTTGACCCGATCCCGCACTCGACAACAGATTATCAACGCGCGATTTAATTTTTTCGGTTAATTGCATTCCACCGGGCGATCATCGAGTCTCAGAAAAAGGAGCAGGAGCTTTACGTCGTTTTCAGAGATCGGATGAATTTTAGACGCATTTTCAGATGATCTATCGGCGTACTGGTTCCGAGAAGAGAACTCGTACCATAATTGAAACGATTTCTTAATTACACTTGACTGCAAGCGTACAAAGAACGTGTCCTAGAAATGGCTGTGTCGTCGTTCTTACACGATTTTTTAGTAAGAATTTACGTTTAGGTGAAAGGAAAGAACACCAGGGAAACAAACGAATTAAGCTTTCGGGAACTCTTCTATCTTCTTTTCTGTTGAAATTTGTTTTACATGTTTGAAATATCGGAACGGATAATGACCACGTATTAAACGAGTCAGAACGAAAAATGTTTACTTCTTGCAGTCCAGTATTTGTAATTCACACGAGTACTTGTCGTTACAGTGACGTTATCCGTTTAAGATAAATCGGTTGACACCAGGAAACGTGTTTGAACGACAAACTGGGTTGTTCGACAGAACTTTCTTTCTCTTACTCGAAATTCGTAGGCAGCTCGTCATCGGTGGTATTGCAAACTCTAGTCGTGATTGGAGTCACGTAGCGATGTCAGATGTTTCACAACACGACAGACATTAATCTTCTCGCAAATATACGATCCAAACGTATTAATTCCCCGCAATAATTATGTAAAAAAAAAATAGTTGACCACTGCCACGGTAACTGAATAAATCATATTCGATTGTGCGGAATAATGCAATTATAATAAACACAGCTTTAAAATGGAAACCAAAAACATTGGAATATTAATAAATACGTATTAAGTTTAAGAGTAGATGCTATCCCCAAAAGATTGAAGCAATTTCCATAGATAGAGCGCGTATCCCAAGAAGAGATACTCTCTCGAAACTTTGATCGATAGATCGTACTGAAATCAAAACGTAGAAGACATTGGTCGAAAGTAAGGCGCGTGTCCGAAAGGAAGCGGCAGGAACTCTTACGGATGTAACGCAAAGCGTGTGTACGGAAGGTAATGGCAAACTAGTGTAAGCACCAGCTGTTACCACATTGTTAGGGGGGAGGGGGGATAGGTGCGCGTAGGTAACCACAGGAAGAGAATACTTTCACTGCCAAACGTACGGTTGGGAGCCTTCGAGAAGGACGAGAAAACCCAGGCATCGGTTAGTCAGACGGATAAGGACGGTGAGAGTAAAACGATCAGGGAGCGTAGTATCGGCACGGTGCTCTATCGTTTTTCCGAGATACTTACCCGTCATTCTACTATCGTTTCGAAACTGGTGAACCACCTGCATCGATCGATCCTGCCGAAAATCGCGCGTCCTCGTGATCGTTCTTGCGTTCATCGTCTAATTCCATCGAGAAGAAAGTAGTTTCATTCCATTTGGTTCGCGATTCGGAATTACGGATCCGCGATACCGATCGATACCATCCATGTAAACGATCCAAATAAAGAGGAAGTCGATTCGAAGGATCTAATGGAAAACCGACAGACTTCATGGGGAGAGAAGCTTCGTAAACATCGTAACGAAGGTAAGCGGTTCGAAAAAGTGTTCGGTTTCTGTTCGGAGATATATAGGCACATGCTCCTCCGACATCACGGGAGAATTCTCCCGGAGAAAGTTCTAAGGACTGCCTGTTAGATAATGCAGGGTCGTCGAAGGAACTTTACAAAGTATAGGAAATATAGAAACTTCTTACGTAGATATATGTTATACGAAAGATTTTGAAATTTCATTAGCACTGTAACGAGACACGACCGTCGCATCGTTATATTGGAAGCATGTGCGAGGTATTTGAACGGTCAATTATTTGCCATAGTAATAAAGCACGATATTCAGTGAAATTTCCCGTTCTACTTGGCAATATAGTGCGATGAATCGATAGGGAAATTATCAGAATCGGCCGCGACATTTCAGATATTTCGCGAGAAAGCGAAGTAACGTTGATACAGAGTATTAGACAGAATTATAACAAACTTGTGTAACTATAGCATAGTAAAATTCTCGCTGTTCTGTCTAACTCGAGTAATATATATTCATTCGTAAGAAAATATACAGAGTTTCGAATTTTTAATATTTCTGTCGTTTCTAGAAACATGATTGTCACTGGTCACGAAAGACACAGTAGCCGCTTTTACGAGTTTTGACAAACACAAAAGATATTATCGAATTGTCCAGCAGACGATTTCCCCATCAACTAAACATAAGCGAAATCAAGATTTTTCCGAGTGTTCGTTTGCAATAGAGTTTGCTATTCTTATTTGTAAAACGAACGTTCTGATTAACGATTTTTCATTTCCGTGAGACAAGTGAAAGAAAAGATAGAATATGGAAAAATAATACAATGTTAATCTTGTCATTTTGAATGTATTGAAAAATAGTCGCGCGAACATCTGCAGGTTATAATAAAATAGAACAGTGTGATTGATTTAAAAATCGATTACACGCAATAATAGTCTCATTAAATATCGTGCGCGCCAAGAATCGAAGTAATATTCATAGCAGGCAGCGCAGATCAAGGCTGTGGAACGGTGACATAGATCTTTACACTTAGATTACGTATAGATTTTTATGTTATTCGCTACTGGCATTACCACGTTCTGCTATCTAATTGCGTTTCATGAGCGAATCTTTCATATGCGAGTCCATTCCTATTGCAAAACACGATCCGTAACGTTTATGTAAAGTCGTTACTATTTCATTCTGTTTTCGATTATTTTAATTTAATTTAATAACAAATAACACGAACAAAATTATCGAAAATATCGATATTAATACGATATAAGAGTATGTGATTCGAGTAAATTCGATTTAGTAGGTAATAAAAGATAAAGTAAAAAGGGAATAGAGAATAAGAGAAATTTAAGATTACGAAAACTTAAGATTGGATACTAAAACGAGCGAGAAGGGAATAAAATAATAAAATAGGTTACAACTTATTTCGTCATTTGTGAGTTTCTAAACAAACGATGAGTATTACATCTGTCTTTTCGCTCTAAACATCTAACATAAGACCGGTTTTACGACATTACGCAGTCTTATGCTATGCGATAAAATTCATACAAAACCCAGATTAGATCCAACCAGATTTCCAGAGATCGATGCTAATGCGTTTAGAAAAAGAAGAAAAGACAAAAAAAAATAGACTACATCGCACCGCTATAAATCATTTTATTCAAATATTTTGACAAAAAAAATACAAAAGTACAAAATATAAAATAAATTTCCTGGCGCACCTTTTTAAATATCTCGGCTTACGTAACTCTTTCGTGCTCACCACGAAGAAACACATCTCAAATTCTTGTTTTAAATACATCTGATAGATCTAACACTCTTGCTTAAGATATCAAGAAATTCCAAGAAAGGAAAAAATAGTAGAAATAAAAAAAAAAAAAAATAGAAAAAAAGACAGAAATTCAAACAAACTGCATACATTGACGTTACTCATGCTCGATCATTTTATACACTTTCTTTCGCCGTTGAAAGTCATTTAAAGAAAGAAAGTCGCAAGTGGTTACGCAATAACTCTGTAAAATTTTCTCATTGAATCGAGAATGTTTCGTGATGCGTCTCTAATGAAAACAATTTTAATATCATCATATTTATCATTATTATTACTATCGTTATCGTTGTTACCGAGTATCTCCCCCCTTTTTTTTTTTTTTTTCTAACGAAATAATCCACGCAATAAGAGACGTGAACGCGTGTCCCAAGTTTCGACGAATCTCTCCTTTACGTCGCTCAAAGAAAAACTAATTTACGCTGAACTCACGTGGTTGGGCGCTTGGTGGTCAAGCAGTCAGCGAAACTCTTACCTGAAACAAGAAAGCAGGATCGTGTACAGGATACGTATCATCGTTGAAAATGTTTAACGAGTAGTCTATTTGTAGTCGTTAAACGTCAATTTCTAATCACGTTTGTCGGCAGAAATAACGTCTCTATTATAATGGTAACTGGTCGAGTTTAATATCCCTGATATGTAATAATGTATATTCGCTAATTTTCATAAACGTGTCGAAGAAAAAGTTTTAAAACTTCGTTAGCGCTTCGTTAGCGTTAGTGATAAACCTTGATTGATTCAACCAAATAAGCAAATATATTTTGTATGTGACAAAAGTAGTACGTCATATAATATTTCTGTAATAGGTACTTATTGCATGTACATATATACATATACATGTGTGTGTGTGTCTGTCTTATTTTATTCTCTTATTAACAGTAGCATTGTACATTACAATTCCTCTTTTCGTATGCAAATGAGATTTCAACTAGAACGCGTTCAGGGAAAAAAAGTTACTTGACATTATTCATGACATTATTTATGATCGAGATAAAAAATGAATTTAATTATTCCCAAGTATCGCGTGCAACAAACAAATATCCCATTACGTAGCGCGAAAAGAGTTACACGTTCGATCTAAATGCGATAATCTAAGAGAATAGAGAACGCGTCTTTCAGAGAGAAAAGTTGCCAACTTCCGCGTTATTTTCTTGCACGATGCAGAAATTGCGAAGCGATAGAGACACTACGATTTTTCCTAGGTTACGTTCTCACCGATCGTTCGTTCGTTCATCGATTGGAGACAACGTTATTTCAGTTCAGTTTGCGAGGATCTCTAGCCTCGAGACTCATTCCGACGAGCAACAACTCGATAAAATTGTTTGTTCTCTTTCTTTTTCGATTCTTTTCCCCTTTGATAGAATCGTATGAATATCGCGTTTTCCGCGTTATAACGAACGCAGGTGGCTTTAAAACTTTCTCGTATCTTTTTTTGCCGATGCAAAACACGGGTTCTTTCGTGACTCGGCGGACACGAACGATAGAAATAACATTTTAAGCATAGTACATGCGTTTTCTCCCGAAGCAAATGTAAGATCGACGTATGATACAGCCAGGTTTTTCCGCGGATATTTCTGCGTTTGAACAATTTACGCCTGATCAATTTATCTATAGCAATTTTGTCTATAGCAGCGACTATAGGGAAAATACGATAGTTAAGATATTAATTGGACATAATATAATTTATCTAGCTACTCGTTCGTCGAGTAATTCTACGATTAATTTTATCCATTTAAAAATAAAATAATTTGTGTCGCCCATATAGACTTATATTTCTATGGAAAATGATCTTTCGCAAGCTAACCGGTCGTACAACTTACAAGCAACCATTTATCTACTGCGAAAACCTACAAAGACTCATTCCAGAACCTATTAACCTAAATAAAGTGGTGATCGATCCTCCTACTTACTCTCTCCACTGCTGTTTGCTACATCAGCAATAGTCCAAGCTTGTTAATTGTTACAACAGTGCTCCTTCGATTACGCGTTTCTCGTTCTCTATATCTATTTCGAGAGCAACTTCTATCGTTCTACTCCCGAAACTTTCATCTATTATCATCAGTCGAACGTTTTATCGCAGATCCACGATCGATAGGCTGCAAATTCATATTTTCCAGAATATAATTGAAAGAGTAGAACTTGGATAGAAAATTGTTTCGTCTATCAAATGTTACGGAAAGTATTAAACTGTGGATATTTTATATATTATATTTTTTCGTATTATGTGCATTCTGTGAAACTATGTACTCTCGAGTCTCCTATAAATGCATAGAAATTCGCAGTATAACGATGAAAAATGCTACGATACCTACAAATAAAGTAAGGAATTTCGTTACTCGTAAAATACGAAAGTGCACGTTCTAGATTTAAGACGCCAAATGAACACGTGTATCAGCGGCTAGAAGAAGAGAAAAGCAAGGTGCCGCGATATTCGAATATCCCGAATCAGGAATACTCGTGTCAGATCAGGAAGATTCTAGCGTAAGCCGAGAGCGTGGATGGTAGTCGAGGCGTAAGAAACTCAAGCAGAGAGAGGACACGTAACATAACCGGCAGAAATCCGTGGACGAAAACGAACGTGACAGAGGTTTACGTGGATGGAACACTTTCACCTTCCCCTGTTACGAGACCACCATCTTGCCCATTCTACCGGCAAACCCACAACTTGATTAATTTGTTGGCCGGTTTACGCGAGAATTAATCGATAAACCGCGACGCATGCTGTCCGTTAAATCACGTCGAGTTCCACGTGCTGCTAATTAGGGCCAGCTCTATTTCCTACAATTTTCTTCCTTCCTTCCGCATCGTCCAACAGGATTCGTAGTACGTCGTACTGAAACGCGATTTACCCGCGCTGATTACCACGATCGTTTCCTTTCCCTTGCTCGATGAGAAAACTTTAAACGTCCGGAATTCGAAAGGCAGAAATTGAACGGGGGATCGTATAATTTCTCGTTTACCGATTTGAAAATCGATGCTTCGTACACATACATACGTATATCGCTTAGTAAAACAATTAGAAAAATAGACGATAGACGAATGGTCAGCAGGTTTGCTTGTTTTAACGGTACGCGCGCAGTCCTCCGTGAATCGAAAGATTCTCCATTTGTTGAAAGTTTCGGATTATCGGATTTCTACGAGCGTCTAATCCATTCTAATTTCTAATTGAAATGCTTGACAAAATTACTATAGCGCAATGTTAACGACTCAATCTCGAGCAATCAAATACAAATAGACTAGCAATTAGAATCTCTCTGCAACTTCTATCTAAGATTCGGTTTCACGAAAGAATAATTGTCACTAGTGTCACCAACCATAATAGTAGACTAACATTTATATCCCAACGATATTTATTTACCAGACCGTAGATGTTTATACAAATTCATATTTTCACGAATATAATTTCAAACTGGAATTGTTTAACCCGCTAAAAATTACAATATTTTCGATATTTTCCATATTATGTATTCACAAAACACACGTATTATATACAATTCGTGGACTCTTTCGCCAAGAAATTTCCCACAAATGCATAAAAATTCACAGCTTACCTATCTCTTTTATCTGGTTTAACGCTCGTCGTTCGTTTGTTTACAGAGAAGCAATGAAGAACGTAAATCCCCGCGTATCATCCAAAGTACATCGTATCGAGAAAATCGGCACACGACCACCAGACATTCTTTCATGATGACATACGAACCAGCGAAAACATTTCAAAATCGGAAATATCATTCGGTGAAATTTAAGAATCTATCTAGTGGAAAAGAATGGTATTCAGCGCGATCGTGGTCACGTCGGCCTTGAAGGGTGCTTTGAGCCTGGTAGGCACGAGTTTGTGGCTAATCCCCCTATTAATAGCAGGTCTGTCTTACTATCGATACGATCAACTGGACCCGGAGAGTCGGCCTATCGACAAATATCCTCTCTACGCGGAATACGATTTCGTGGTCGTGGGAGCTGGATCAGCCGGGGCTGTCGTAGCTAATCGGCTATCAGAAATAGCAAAATGGAACGTTCTTCTACTAGAGGCTGGTCCGGATGAGAACGAAGTAACCGACGTACCTTCGTTGGCGGCTTATCTTCAATTGACGAAATTAGATTGGAAATATAAAACAGAACCGACGGGGAGAGCCTGTCTGGCTATGAAAGGTGGTCGCTGTAACTGGCCTCGTGGCAAAGTTCTAGGTGGTTCGAGCGTGCTCAATTACATGTTATACGTCAGAGGGAACAGACACGATTACGATTACTGGGAGTCAATGGGCAATCCTGGTTGGGGATACGACCAGGCGTTGTATTATTTTAAGAAATCCGAGGATAACAGGAATCCCTACTTGCAGAGGAGCCCGTATCACTCGACTGGCGGATACTTGACGGTACAAGAGTCTCCGTGGAAGACTCCTTTGGTAGTGGCGTTCGTTCAGGCAGGAACGGAGATGGGCTACGAGAACAGGGATATAAACGGAGAACAGCAAACGGGATTTATGATAGCTCAAGGGACGATCCGCCGAGGTAGCAGATGCTCGACGGCGAAGGCGTTTCTGCGACCAATTCGACTGCGTAGGAACATTCACACCGCCATGAATTCTCACGTAACCAGAGTTCTGATCAACCCTGTGACTATGAAAGCAACGGGCGTCGAGTTTGTCAGGGATGGTCGCAGACAAATAGTCCGAGCTAGAAAGGAAGTGATTCTTTCCGCCGGAGCGATAAATAGCGCTCAGATTCTCATGTTATCCGGTGTAGGACCGAAGGAACACCTGCGTCACGTTGGAATACCGGTGATCAAGGACCTTCGAGTGGGCGACAATCTACAGGATCACGTTGGCATGGGTGGCTTGACGTTCCTGATAGACAAACCCGTGGCTATTGTTCAGGATCGGCTGCAAGCGGCTCCGGTAACGATGCATTACGTGGCGAATGGAAGGGGTCCGATGACTACTCTAGGTGGCGTCGAGGGCTATGCCTTCGTCAACACGAAATACGCCAATCGGTCCATCGATTACCCGGACATTCAATTACACATGGCACCGGCGTCCATAAATTCAGACGGCGGCGTGCAAGTTAAGAAGATTCTCGGAATAACCGATCAAGTGTACGATACCGTGTACAGACCTATAACGAACAAGGACGCATGGACCATCATGCCTCTTCTGCTCAGGCCTAGATCGAGAGGCACGGTCAGACTACGTAGTTCCAATCCGTTTCATAGCCCGCTGATCGACGCTAATTATTTCTCCGATCCGATGGACATCGCCACTTTGGTCGAGGGTGCGAAAATCGCGATCAGAGTTAGCGAGGCGAAGGTTTTTAAGCAGTTTGGATCGAGAGTTCACAGGATCAAACTGCCTGGGTGCAGGCACCTGAAATTTGCTTCGGACGCGTACTGGGAGTGTCACATTCGACATATTTCGATGACCATTTATCATCCGGTCGGAACAACGAAGATGGGCCCTTCCACCGATCCCACCGCGGTCGTCGATTTTAGGCTGAAGGTACACGGGATCGAAGGGTTGAGGGTGATCGACGCGTCGATCATGCCTACCATTTGTAGCGGAAACACGAACGCGCCGGTAATTATGATCGGAGAGAAGGGAGCCGATCTTGTAAAAAACGATTGGCTGACGGTAGAAACTGCGAGAAGAAGCTAGCGATTTCATATTAGCGGATCGAGTAAAAGTTGGCAAAAAGTTGTTGATCTTTACTAGATAGATATATCTGTTGGTACTTTAGTTACGTTTTGTTGTTGGTAAATTTGTACTCGTGTAACGCATTACTTGCAAAAATATCTGTTTCTTGTGATACATTTCTCTTTTGTGTGTTCGTGCGTGCGTGCGTGTGTGTGTGTACTTGATTATATATACATAAAGATGAAATTTTGTTAGATTAACCATAGAATTATCGTTAAGTGAAAGGTTGTTACAAAACGACCTGATACAGCGAAAGAATCAAATTGCATCGAAAATGAAATAACTTCATCTTATGGTTGGATTAACTGTAAAGTTTATAATTTTACAAAATTTAATTACAAACTATGAAACGATCATCGAAAAAAGCGGAATAAGGAATCTTCTTGCGTATAGAATCAGATCGTGCTCTACAAGCAGAAATTACGAATTAATATTAATATTTTACCATCGATCAATAAAACTTATGACGCAAACGCATTGCGCACAGGTGGGCAGATAGCTCGTATCCGCATCTCCGGATAATTATATGAATTTCACGTAATACTTGTCTCGTTATACGGTTGTTATCATCGGAGGTAAACTGAATTGCAGGGATCGAAATACGGATGAGGAGAAAAGATACAAAACTACAGGTTAAAAAATTGTGTAACAGAATTTATTCATCGAATGTCAAGAAAAATTAAACCATGGTGATAGTCGATGCAACTTTAAATAAAATAAATAATAATAATAACAGAAAATTCGACTAAATTGCACGAAGAAACACCAATCCTGTATCTCAAGAAAATAAAGGATATTTTACGCGAGACTTAACTATGTTATATAACACATCGCGTTATGTACTTTAAGAAAAATATTTGTTTCTTTTGATTTAAACGAACAAGAAATCCTTTGCGAATGAAAAATTCCATGGCAACATGCAATGGCAAATTTCACAACTATCACAATATTTGATTCAAAATAGCGACTTTTGAGTAGATGAACACAAGTTTACCTCCTTTTGAATTCTTTTTCCTATTTATCCGTCCTCGAGAATAATCATACAATTTTTGTTTAATAAGCGAGCTCTTTTTCTTCTCAGGGTCTTTTTTCTCTTCGTGCACGTGCCATATCTTATTACGTAACAAATCTGTGTGTAATTAAACTTTCAAGCCAGAATATTTTAAGAACTAATCCGCAACTATAAACAACGAATGTCACGAACATAATACACATTTAAATCCTGTGTACTGTACAAAAGGTTAAACATTTTTCTTCGACACGAACATTCGTTATTTTATGTAAAGAGAAGAATTCTTATAGTTTATTAGCGAGATAATAATCGAAATCGTATATTATTAATCGGAAGATTAACGTCACAACCAATGCATCATACTGCACCAACTTTTAATATTTTTTTTTTTTTTTGGTAGTTATTCGATACTAAAATTTATCAAAGAGAAGTACGTGTTAATCAATAGGCAAGTGATAACAAATTTCTCACCTATATATTCGAATGAAATGGTTGAACAAAGGGTCGAATCTTCGTCTTATCGTACATTTATAAAATAAAATACCAAAAGTTGTACATATCGTTCGATTAATTCGTTAATCGAATTATCCTTTGACGTAAATATAAGTACATATTACTTATATTCGATAGTTGTATGTACATTGTATCACATATACCGTGTCGATGTAACAAATAATGTAAACTTCGGTCGACGAATTAGTAATAAAAAAAATGAATAATTTACAACTTCGATGTCGAATTATTACGCGAATTAATACGGAAACATTGACCTTCTATCGCCATAGTGAAACTTGCAAATGCAATATGCTTTCCTAGAAGTAAGAATCACTTCAACAAAAAGGAGTGTCAAAAGTAATAAACGATAACACATTGCACGTTATTCTTAACAACGATCTGCTTGGTACAATCCTTACATTAATTTAATGCTACATTATATATAGTGCCTACTATAATGCCAATAGAATACGAATATTCGTCCAAATATAAAAGATTATTTTCCTTACTACAAAAGCCAATTTGCGTTAGAAATATGCATTTCCATCTCGTTGAATAACGAAGGAAGATTGTAGAAATTCTGCTGAAATTGCGCAAAAACTACCTACCCCCCGATTTCATTGATTTTTGAACATGAAAGCTCCGTGCACAACCGCGTATGCGCGGTTGCAAGAAATGTCTGTTATAATATTACTCGATTAAATATCATCGATATATTGGATTTGCGATAGATTTTCCTCGCAACGGACGGATTAAGAAACTACATTACAGACCCAATACATTAATGTAGTATCAATCCCGGACGAGCCCCCAAAAATGTAGCGATATCAAAAAATATTTGGTCTAGAGCAAGGACAAGAAAGGATGGTTTATTTGCAGTTAAGCTTAGTCTAATCCGTACAAAAAAATACCCTCTTAATTTCTCTCTCTCTCTGTCTCCTTTCCCCAGCACTCATACGGTTCTTAGGTTATCCCTTAACTTTATAGATTATGCTATTCCGAGAAACTCGAACTTAAATATACAATAGACCGAGCGTATACCCCCCTTTCCGATACTACATTAATGATATTCGTTTTTAATTGGATCATAATAAAATGATACACCTAAGTGTTCCACTTAAATTATTTATGAACTGTTTGTTATACGAAATATGTTTCGATCAAAGATTGTATTATATCAAAGAGGGGGCGCGATATAGTAATTAGTTGATTGATATTTTGCTTTCTTGTCGAAATACGAAGGTCACGAACGTTGAAAGTTAGAATTGTAATTGTAAAAGCTACATTGTACAATATCACCGTGGGGAAGAGTAATTTCGCTTCATCAATCTTATAAAAGATAACAAATGGTTTGCGTGTGTGACACGAATATGGAGGATGAGTCATACTTCCTCTTTCCATAAAAATACTTCCGCGAAAAATTACATGTGAAAATGGCAACCGATTAGATAATAACCATTTTTTATTTATCATCATTTCAATTATTTTACTTTTATTTCTGGAAAGATGAAATTCATGAAAATAAAATTCTAAAACTTTTTGTAACAACTCTAAAACATTTAGTAGGTTTTATCCTAAGTATCCTTACCGATTTCGAGGATTTTTTAATATATTGTAAAAATCAACATTTTAACTAACTTCTCTCTGTACATATAATCATCGCTAGGCCACGGATTCTAGGATATTTAACAAATCTGTCGCTATCACTACTACTATCATTGCTACTAGTGAATTCTGCCTATAATTGTGCATCCGTGACAGCGTATGCAGAAGTATTGGTTGCCTGCTGCCGTGAGGAGACCGGATAAAATCACACCTATCCCAAAATCTATATAAGTTATAAACAAAAAATAAGAATTAGATTTATGTTAGGCGTTATTTTATCCGGCCAATACTAATACGTACCCTTTATATATTTATAATGCGTACCACAATTATAGGCTGGATTCACTGTAGTGGTGGTGGTCGACAGTCTTTTGTGAATATCTCGAAAACTATTACCGAGCGGTGGTTGTATGTATAGGAACAAATTTTTCAGAATCATGTCCCCAACAATATATTCCAAAATTATCGAAATCGGTGAGGTGGATGGGATATCGGTAATTACCGTAAGTATGTAGTATCGGAAAAGGGGGGTATACGCTTGGTCTATTGTATATTTAAGTTCGAGTTTCTCGGGATAGAATAAGTTGTAAAGTTAAGGGATAAACAAAGAACCGTATGAGTGCTGGGGAAGAGAGAAAGAGAGAGAGAGAGAGAGCGTAATTAAGAGTGTATGCCTTGGTGACGTCAGATCTAAATGAATAAAGGAGTGGGAGAAGGATACGGGGGTTGAGGGCCGGCTGTTTTTGAGCCGAGTTGAGAAATTGGAAGCCCAGTGTTAGGGTAAGACGTACCCCTAAGACGCCCTGTAAGATGTACGACGATATTGTAGTCCGTTTTTATATTGAGTATTGCTTGTACAGATAAAACTAAGCTTAACTTCAAATAAACCATCCTTTTTTGTCCTTGCTCTAGACCAAATAATATTTTGATCACTACATGTATAATAATATATGTATATCTGTAATATATCGACCGCTTCACTCTAGAATCCATATGAATTAATTAATAATTATTTCATTCTAATTTTTATTACGCAATTCATACCTTGCAATTAAATCAAGCCTCTTGTGCTAGCTCTTATCGTCTATCACAAACGATAAATGAACATGTTCAAAGAATCGTTTATTTGTAATATTTTTAACGAAGTAGCTGTCCAAGTGCATGGCTGCATGTGTGCAGAAGAATATAACTTCCAGTAATATTTATGATTATGATTCACATACAATTGAAATATTTTCGTAGGAGCCAAATTATTTCGTAATTAAATAAAGAAATAATAGTAAAATAATATAGTTATACAAGTAAAAACTATTAACCCTATGACTCTATTTCCAATTACCTGAATTAAACTACATTCTTATGTATGACTACGTATTACATTTAAGTTTATCAATTTCACCTTGAGGATATTTAACCCAGATCTATTTTCCAACTTACTTTTAGAACTTACTTTAGAACATATATATATATATATATGTATGATTGATTATATTAATGTTAATCACATTTTTCCACGACGAACTCGTAATTAAAATTCATTTTTCCACATACAATATCTTGTATTTTTAAATTTACGTGCTTATTTATCCTTACGTTAACAATAATCCCAACATGCGCGTCATATTATCCTATGTTTAGTGCAGCAAAATAAAAGATTTTCAATGTTATGAAATTAATAACCGAGATTCTCTACGGTGCGCATTCGTTGTATCGTGTTCATCAAGTAGCTACTAACCATGCATAAATTGGGAAGTGTCACTACGTGTAAAACCAAATACACTAAACTGATACTGACAAGGGCGGTGTACTGTCAGGTGGTTAAAGTTAATCGTTCGATTAATTTTATAAATGTACAAAGATTCTATACAAATTGCTCTGAAACAATAATCTCTCAAAATTCGTAGCATACGATAATTTACGTCACTTTTTTCAAACTAGCGACAGAAGCTTACGAAAAATACCAAGCGTGGCAGCTCTAGTTTAATATATTGCATCGCTTGATTAAGTTGTAAAAGATGCTTATTTAGCATTCATCTATACATACCTGATACGACCAAAGCTTCGTTTGGACCGCAAGTATGAACGTTTCCCATTGTCAGATAAGCTCTTTCTTAATGAAGATGCAACAAGAAACCGGCACAAGCAAACAACCAGAACTAAAACGGTTAGCACTGACACTAATCTATACAGTAAATTGGTAGTAATGAAATATGGATTATTTCAAAAACCCCCGTAAATCATTAATAACATGCAACAATACGTGTTA
Organism: Bombus cullumanus; assembly: GCA_014737535.1. NCBI lineage: Eukaryota > Metazoa > Arthropoda > Insecta > Hymenoptera > Apidae > Bombus > Bombus cullumanus. Next base: position 737,989 of record JACXIX010000011.1, read on the forward strand.
GTCGCGCGTCGTAAAGTTACGATGTTACTCAAAGCCACTACCCAAATTTGTAGCTTTTGTAAAACCCTAGCTTGCAACACTGCCAACCTCGACATTTCCACGTACAGCGACATCTCTCCAAAATGAACCACCTCCTCCATATGTACTTATTTAAAAGCTCATTTCTAAATTAGATTTCCTTTACTTCGAAGAATTTTAGCAAGTAATTTCCTAATAATAATAATTATATTAAAATATATTGGAAAATGAAATGTATGTTTATATCATTGTATTTTGGGAAACTTGGGGAATTTTAGGTTGGGTTGTTACCCGTGGGACGCTGAAGCCACGGTCCTATACCATAGAAATATAAAGATAGATAACGCGAGTCATACGTTACCGTGTAAGTGGATGCGGTATGGGAATAGAAAGAGGACGCTACATAGAGGCTATTCGGTGTCTTTGTCTGATCAGACACGTACACTGATGCTGTTCGTTAATCGGTGTTACACTCACATATTTACTGCACGAATGTGTATACCCATGTCTAATCTAATCTAATCCCTTATACCGTGATTATACAGAAGAGCGATGAGCAACGAGCGACAATCCGTCGCTCAGCTGTATTGCTCATTCCACGTATATAAATCTGTAGATTTGATTTATTTTCTGTAGCTCAACAGTCATTTATTTTGTCGCTCTGCCTCTTACGGCTGCCTACACGGCTGCCTACACGGTACATATGTCCGCGTACTCTATCTTTATATTATTATGTGTATACGATCGTGGCTGAAACAATGCTCGTGAATTTAAAGTTAAATGAAATTGGAGAGTATCGAATAGATTAGAATCGAACACAGAATTTTAAATGTAGAAGACTTTAGAACCGTGTATTAATTTGATGAACTTAAATACAAATTTAAAAGATTTTAAAACTTGTATAATTATTTACGCTTTGAAGTCCCAATGCATTAAGTTCAGTGATAAATTTCTTGTCTAATCTTCCTAATTTACTTTATTTATACCCTCGATTTTACATTAATAAAACGCGATCTATTTGATATCCGATTGAGAAAATTGTTAATAATATACGTTGCTAAAAATTAATTTGATTGGGATGTATCATATAGAAAAGTAAGCGTTTTATGCTCTGGGATAATATGTTCCTCCCGATGGTAACGAAAATAAATATGCAAACTAACGTGCGATTGGAAATATAATTATCAGCGATAATCAATAAATTTTCTGTCAAAATTCTTCCGTTCATTGACCCAGTTATGCCGCTGCACAATTGAGCCGTCTAATGCAAAAGTGATGTAATTCAAAAAGGTTGATTACTGGATAATGAGGGATAAAGTAAACATCGCGTAAGGGGTCGAGTGGACGATTTTTACTTATTCTGCTATCCACCAAGAAACTAATGAGGATATATTTACATCAATTCTGCACAAAACAGAATGAAAGTCATGCTTTCGAGATGTGGTGCCAAACCAAATAGACAACAAATTGACTTGCTCCACTTTTGCATTAATCGGCTCAATTCATATTTACCGCACCAAAATTCACGCTACGAAGAACAACAAGCTACGTCGGTACATGAGGTTCTCAAAATTTACGCTACGGGGAGGCACAAGATACGACAGTATATAACCACAGACGAGGTATAATAAAAATATCATATTTTAAATACATATATCATTTTCGTTTTTGCTGTTTTTTTACTTAAATATAAAACAATTTTCCTTTTTTACATAAAAAATTATTTAACATGTACAGTAGAAAGAAGAGAAAAATATATGAAGTTTTAAATAGTATAAGTTTTATATGTACCATATCATTAACTATGCACTTGAATGATTTTTTATGATATTATAACAGTTTAAGTATAGACAATTTTTCGTGGAAAACAAATTTAGTGGTCCTGTAATTGGTGGTACAACCGGGTACAGGGTGACTACGTGAAAATTTTACATGACATGTCATGTCAACAAAATTTATTTATATTTTCGACTTATTTTTTCATGTAAAATCATTTTCCATCTGGTTGTACCACCGGTTACCAGACACGCTGACGTAAATTTGTTTCTCTAACTTGCGATTATTCGTCACAGTTATTTCATAAAAAATAGTATCTAGTTTTACATTCTTTAATAACTTTTTGTTTCTAATAAAAATATCACATTTTTATTATTTCTACTTCTTAACACACATAAATATGTATACATATATAATAATTAATACATACATATACTTATTTATTATTATTACAATGGAGCTAGTTTTTCCTTTTCTTATGTTTTTTCCTACTTCCTTCACCTTTGGTATTACTGTCTGATACTTTCTCTGCTCCTATCTTTCTTTTCACCGTTCCTTTCGTACATTCTTTCATTTCCATCTGACAAGAATCTGCAGTATTTGTTGGAGGTATACTGAAACCTGGAATCTATTCACATACAATTTTATGAACATTGAACTATATAGAAACAATTAGTATTTATTTACTTTCGTTTATTTTGTTAATAATTTACTTACAAACGGCTTAACCAACTTAAATATTAGTTTCTCATGCTGTATATTGGATCTGTTTAAACTTATTTGCACAGTAACCGGATCGAAAGTGCGAAATACGATATTTCCACAGGTTTGTGAATGATCTTCGCCATTATACATAAATGTAACATCTGAATTTTTGTCTTTGTTCAAGTACAAAGTTCCCTCTAAGCCATACTTTATTATCAATATTTGCAACGCATTCTTTCGTACAAAAAGTATATAACCTTCTTCATCTTGAATTTTTTCTCTAAAGAATAACTAAAAAGAGAGGAACATAATGAATGATATATGTACAATTGAACAATCAATTCAGATAATGAAATCAAAGATACATAACCAAATACATACATGAGTATTTAGTGCTACTGATGCTCGATTAGAATATTGAGCCATTCTATGACGATAGTTCATATTCTGACAAAGTGCGTGATTCTTCTTTTTGTCTAACAAATCGGGATATGTTGCATCAGCCCCAATGCAAACTGCTAATAAACGATGTACCATCACATCTGCGTATCTATAAAGTTAAATATTTATTTAAATAAATATTATTTAAATATTTATTTGCATAACAAATTTTCCTACCTTCGAATAGGCGATGTAAAATGAGTATAGACAGGACATGCTAAACCATAATGAAAGTATTCACTTGGTTGATGCATGCCACTAACAAAATATACAGCTTGCATCATACAGCGTGTGGCAAGTATCCTTAACATAGTATTAAAGTAAGGATTACTTTCTTTATGACATCTATTTAACGAATCTGCTAATTCTTTGCCACTATTTACATTTATAGTAAAACCCTGTTGAAGAAAAATTGTGTTTTAACAGAATTATTATTTTTTGAATAAGCTTTTCATACCTGATTCTTTGCGGCCTTTATAAGAGGCTCGAAATTAGTAGGTGGTGGTTCAGGATGCCTTCTTAATACAGCGCATTCTGGGAATTCCTCTAAAATCGTTTTAGCAACCGAAATATTTGCGAGCAACATAAATTCTTCCACCATAGAATTAGTTTCTCGCAATTTTTTTACCTCCACTTCGATAGGATCATGCGTTTCACAGTCTACTTCAAAACGGACTTCTGGAGATGCTAATAATAACGCTCTGCAATAAAAAGCAAATTATACTATCATGTATATCTTTGTAATATAACTTTACATACCCATTATCCAGACGTCTCTTTTTTAACTTTTTAGCTAAATTATTAAGATTCCTTAATGACTTTACAAGTGAATCTTGTTGAGTAACATCGTCGATTTTTAGTTGAGCTTCATCGTAAGTCATCGCTGCTCGTGAACATATTACGGACTTACAATATCTAGTACTAATTATATTTGCGTCTCTATCCATTTCCCATATGCAAGAAAACGATAGTTTCTCTTCTTTTTCTCGTAAAGAGCAGAAATTTGTACTGAGTAACTCTGTAATAGTTAACATATTATATGGTATGTTAGAATCTTCAACATTTTATTCGATAAAAATAAAATTGAAATAAATCGTACCAGGAATCATGTGAATTCTCGTGTCAACCAAATATACAGTCGTAGATCGTAATGCTGCTTCTTTATCTAACGCAGTACCAGGCCTTACAAAATGTGTTACATCCGCAATATGTACACCTACTTCTAGATTACCATTTGGTAGATCTCTACAGTGAAGCGCATCATCGATATCTGTGCAACCCGGTGGGTCAACTGAGCATACATCTAAATATCTTAGATCTTCCCTTTGTGCCAAGTCCTATAAATGATACATTCAATTTATATGAGCTTTGAAAGGATTACTTTCTTTTTGCACATTACTACATACGGTGTCCGTGACTCTCCATGAGATCTCTGGTAATGAGCTGAGGACAGCGTCAGAAAATCGACTATGGGGGATATCGTGTTCTAACAATATCACTTCATTTTCGGTGGTTTTGTTCCCTATTTCACCTAACGCGCGTACAAAATGACCAAGAGGATATCTGGAATTACGTGGCCATGAATCAATTGCTACGATGATTCTCTGATTACACAGCACTGTATATTGTCTAGTTTCGATTCTTATTTTAGGTATTTTCCGTTCAGCTGGCACAAATAAATGTCGTACATTCTAAATAAACAGAAGATTAGGAAATATAGAATATATATATGTATGTATGATCTAATTATGGAAATTTGCTCAGCTTTTACCCCTTCTATGCTACTGGGTTGCAATATTCCACAATAATGTCTCCAATTTCTTCTGATAATTCCAACAACTTTGCCAGTCGGTATGTTTTGCATCTTGTTTGATGAAACAAATTTATCTAATACTTTATTTGTTTTTAAAATATCATCATCAGCATCTCCTTCTTCTTCATCTTGCAGAACAATGTTACTAGGAGATGACCACTGATCCTCTGGCAAGAGCTCCACTACAACTGCATCGCCATCAACAGCTCTATTAAGGTTACTACGACCTTGGATAAAAATCTACAATCGAATATATGTAATAAATACATATCTATTAAAAATATAGAAAACAAGTACTCACAGATTTTTCAACTCCATCTACATTCACGAATCCTTCAAGGAAATTTTCTTTTGAAGCTTGAAAGGTTCCCTGCAGAAGTTTCCCATTTTTTATGCCTTCATGTAATTCAAATGGTGCAAGATGACATGCGAAAATTTCTGGGCCCTCAAATACTGCACCATAACTCTTTTTACATAATTTATCAACTAAAAAACCTGAATTTTCTAACGATAATATATAATCTTCCACTAAAAAAACAAGAATGTAAATTAAAATAAAAATTAGAGTATCTTTGAAGTTATTAAACAAATAATTTTACTTGAAATAACTGGGATCCCTTCTTTTTCTGCTAATTCTCTGTTGCGTGTATCATCTGTTAATAGCACAGTTTTGATTGTATTGTCATCTAAATTTAAATGTGCATTATACCACTTTGTTGCAACCCTAATTGCCCTATCATTTCTGTCATTTGTACTTTCACCAGGGCCACGCTCAACATAAGTATCTCTGTATAGAATTAATAAAAAAAAGTAAATAATAATAAGACATACCTAATAAAATAAATAAATAAATACGATATTGTTAACATACTTATGATGTTCATTAACAAATACATAAAATTTCCTTTGTGGATTAGTGATAATATCGCTTAATCTTTTATATACGGTGGAACTTTTATGTTTCATTTCTTCCAACACTGTTTGCACAATTATGACATTGCAAATAATATCTTCTTCTAAAATGTCAATCTTAAAAATTATAATGTTTATATTAAAAACAATAAAAATTATATAATAATACATTGCATTGTGAACGTTAAACAGGTTCGATTAAAACTATACTCACCTGATCTAAAATAATGTTAGTATCAATTAATAGATAATAAGGTCCCATTATCTTAGAACTGCTTGCACTGGAATCCTCGTCGTCTAAAATTATATTCTGAGTTGTGTACACGCACTTTCCACAAGCTTTAGATCCACAGTGAATATCATCTCTAAGGTAATGCTCCCTAACCGTCTAAAAAGAAAACTAAACTTTAACAAATCATAACATTTTTATAACTGTTTTGTCACATTTAATCCTTTGAAAAGCCGTATTATAAATGAATATGGTTGCATTCACATAATCAATTACAAATCATAAAATGTCAAGTACTTTTGATTTTATTTAATACCTTAAACACATTTCCCCCTCTAGTTTTCCTGAAGAATATTTTGGTCGCCAACATATTGCTTGGTTTCGTTGTATAGGGAAAAATATATTTAACTAATTATTTATATATTTTTCTGTCAAAGAAATAAGATACTGTTCGTTAACAAACTATGCACACACGAATAATTCAGCCTGGGGTTTGATTACTAATACAACGTGTGTCCCATTATATCGGCATCACCAAAATACAATCCCATACGACTAGGCCCGATCTCAAGGCTGTACGCCACCACAACCACATTACTAGGAAAAGCAAAACGTCCATCCCGTGACTGTGGCTACGTTCGGCGAACAGTTGTTACCTTGAACCCAATCTCGTTATTACAAATCTCGATATTTTTATAACGAACATTAAGAAAAATGGAATTATTATTTTACTGTGTAAGAAAATATTAAAAACGAATTCAAGGTAGTCGCGTTTGCAGCACGTTCTGTAGATTCGCAAATGCCAAACTCGCGTGGTTTTATTTTGATACTCGTCCACGTTGACGATTGTACAAAGAATACTCAAAAAAAATTCGGATAGAAAAGTAGATATGAACTTTTCTGTAGAACCGTACAACTAAATAAATTCTCATCTATGCTAGTGTACAACAAAATTGAGCAGATCCCTAACTTTAGGCTTAAAAACATAGGTTCTTGTATATGCTAAATTGCTACCAAACAGGGCAGATTCCTAATTTTATAGGTTCTCGTATATGCTAAATTTAGTTAATATCAGCACTTGGCCGCATGGTGCAGCATCTCTACTCTGAAACTACGAGCGTGAACGCTCTCGTCTTTTTCCTAACTGGGTAGTGCGGTAACTTATGGCCGATGGAATCCATGGATATTGTGTTTAAAATATGAACGATCTTGGATACACTGATATGTTAACAATGAATTCTTCTAGAGTATCTGGAGACACGGGCTTTAGTGAATTATTGCGATCAGCAGAACGATTATCTGCTGCTGTAGAAAGCAATGAAGAACTTCCTCAAGTTGAGAGAAATCTTCGTCAAATCTTAGAAGCTTCCAACGAACTCTGGTCTCGTGTCACACAGACCGGCACTCAAGATAATCAAGTACAGGCGTAAGAATATTTGTATATTTATCGCACATAAAATTTTTTAATGATTTCTAATTGTATGTCATATACCTTTAATAGAAAATTCATTCATCTAAAAATAATTATGCTTGATGTCACAGATAACCTAAAAATTTTATAAATTTCTGGCGCCAAAATTTTCAGGATAATACCTATCATTTTATTTTTAGTAATATGTATATATGTATGACTAACATTAAGAGCAAAGTAATTTGTCTTGTGCTTATACATTTTCTAATTAAAATAAAATTTATTTCATCAATATATTTCAAATTTCTTTAATATATATAATATTTTATAATTTCAGGCATCTTTTGCTTGGCTCACGTGGTGTTGATTTACCTCAGATTTCACAGAAATTAAGTTCACTTAGTGCAAGACGTACATTTGAACCTTTAGATCCTATTGCAGATACAGATATAGTTAGTTACCTTAGGAATGAGAAAGAAAATGCTATATTGTCAATCATCGAACAAGTCCATAAAGATGTAAGATATTTTATTATATTCCTTGTAAGCGATATTATAGGATATACATGTATATGTATAAACTAAATGAAATTGTTTCAGACTTTTGAACTTACTAGAGTGCAACAAATGGAACACATGCTGGGTGAATGGAAACAAATGCGATTTGAGATAATAAATGCCATGACAGCTCCATCTGGGGAGCTTGTAGATTTACGTGGTACTCCACAACGTACTAAATTAGCTGGTTCCATGATTAGTGGCTTATCTGATATAGAAGTAGCTTATGTGAAACAGTTACAAAATTATAATGATCATGTTCTTAGGGGGATAACTAAACCTAACTTGTTTAATGCGTTTTGTGAAGCTGCAAAGTCGTTTAATGATAAAAAAATTGTGGATCTTTGGAAAATGGTTAAACGTATGATAGACATTCGACCAATTCCTAGAGAAGATCAAATCAAATCAAGAAGTACAGCTACTGTTGAACAAGAAATTGTGTTACATGCAAGAAAGTACTTAGAAGATAGATATAAGGAATTTATGAACTCTGTTATTAATGAAAACCCTGCTCAAGCTAAAAGGGGTGGCATTCCAGGCACTGTGCCATTAGTTAAAAGTTTTGTTAGCGTTAAAGTACAAAATCTGAAAGATTTAGAAGATGTTATGGTTGAAGATAAACCATTATGGCCTTTAGTTTATTATTGTATGAGGGTTGGTGATTACAAAGCTGCATTGCAATGTCTTAATCAATACAACACAAAATTTCCAGAATTTAGAGTTGCCTTGGAAGAAGCTTGTAATGATCCCCAAAGACGTCCTAGTAGTTCTGCAGAATCAAATTTAAAATTGCAGTATAGGAAGCACGTTAGATCAGTTACTGACCCATACAAAAGAGTTGCATATTGTGCATTAGTTCCTTGTGAACCTGATGACCTGCACTCTGATGTAATTTGTACAGCTGATGATTATTTGTGGTTGAAACTGTGTCAAGTTAGAGATCAATCGGATGCAGAAAATAAATTGACCTTGGATTATTTACAAACTACGATATCAGAAATTTATGGAGAGTCATATTATCATGCTCATGAACAACCATTTGTATATTTTTCAATGTTATTTTTGACTGGTCAATTTGAGGCTGCGATTGAATTTCTGGCAAGAGGAGCGGGAGCAAGGCATTTACCACATGCTGTACATTTAGCAGCTGCTATGCATGAACATAACTTGTTAGGAGTAAGCCAAAGTGTTCTAGCACCTTTAATAAGTGTTGATCCTGCTGATAAGACTCCTGCTAAAAGATTAAATTTTGCCAGATTAATATTATTGTACGTCAAACGATTTGATTCCACAGATCCAAAGGAATGTTTACATTATCTATTCTTATTAAGGTTTGTATAGAAAATCAAATAATTATCGAAATTTTCAAATTTAATTTTAATTACCTAATTACTTTTTAGATCTATGAAAGATCCACATGATCGTAACATGTTTGCTGCATCAGCTGCAGAAATGGTAGTTGATACTTCTCCAGCAGTCAGAACTCAGTTAATTGGAAAGATAGTAGAAGATCGTTGGATACCAGGGATTTTAGATCAATTTCAAATTAATACAGAAGATGTTATAAACATAAGCGCTGATACATTATATAGAAAAGGTCTTTTAGAAGATGCAGTAACAGTGTACGATCTTGCTCGCAATCACGAGAAAGTTCTTAGTCTAATGTGTACGCTCTTGGCGCAAGTTGTTAATCAAAAAACTTCGCCGGGATCACTCAGATCTCGATTGCAGGTGACTGCTACAGAGATAAGCAGAAGGTAATATTGAAATCCACGATGTCATCGTTATTAGAAAATCGTCAAATACATATATAAATATATATTTTTAGGTATCAAAACATTGAAATACAAGCACCATCCGAATTAGTATCTGCATTTTATACTTTAAAGCACTTAATGGTGTTCTTTGATCAATTTCATAATGAACAATATCAAAGTGCGCTTAGGGTAAGATATATAGGATTGTACATAGTTATATTGAAGTTTATGTTATTAATATATAATTATTTGCTTATAGACTATTGCAGAGGCGAAATTGTTACCATTGCATATCAAAGAAGTCGATGAAAGAGTAAACGCGATACGACGTGTACCACCTGAAGTAGCTGGTACATTAGCCGACGTCCTTTTAGCTACAATGACAATACTTTACCGTCAATATCAGAAATTACGATCGATGGAACCAGGTGATGAAGAAGCAAGGAAACAGCAACTTCTTGATCTTCGGGAACAAGCGCGAGCTTTAACTAGTTTCGCAGGAACACTTCCATATCGTATGCCAAATGAAACGAATAGCAAACTTGTACAAATGGAGATTCTTATGTGCTGAATCAAACGTGTTATATTTGTTGTTTTATTTTCGATACAGTACTTTAAGTGATGCAACAGATATATTTGTGCGAATACTGGATTTACGAAGCACAAAAACGATCAATGTATTGAATACACAATTCCTCTATTTCTTATAGAATTTATGAATACAATGTATATATCTTTTTGTACTTCGTTAAACAATAATTAGAAATAGTATAAATGTACTGACTTTTAAAAATAACAATTAAACATAAGAAATACAATTAGTGAACAGGTAATTTATTTCTTTAATATATTTAAAATATTTATTTTTTTGAGAAAATTTTTTATCCAAAAGAATCATTGTCATTCGTATTACTTTTGAGAGATGTAACAGATATTCCACAACTAAGATCTTGAACCTTTCCTTCTTTTACCTGAAAAAAACTTGGATGTAACTATCGCGACATTTACTTTTACTTTATTATAACCATGTTACTTACAGCTCTAAAGTCAAGAAACATTTCCTTGAAGGACATAAAGTCTGTGAAAGTTGATAACACTTCAAAAACTTCACCTTCCAATTCATTTTGCTTATTACTAAATCAATAACCATATTACTAATTCAATAACCATTAAAAGAAACTTTTTAGTCATATTTATAATGTTTATATACATTTTATATAATTATAAAATTATAGCGCTTACTTTAAATGTTCTAAAAATGTGTCGATATTAAAATGTGGTATAAGCTTCTGTAAGTAATTAACGATATAATTTTCCACTGCCTTATTCTACAAAAATCATGTATTAATATGTAAATATAAAAAAATTGTTATTTTTTATTGTTAGAGCACTTACATATTCATTAAATATATCTGTATAAATTAATTTATTTTCCTCTACAGGCTCAAAAACATCCCAATAATCATCTAAAAACTTTTTTTGAATACATTGAAATTCGTCTTCTAAAAATAAAAATAAAATTTATATTATAAAATCGAATGTTTAATATCTTGTTTTAATGCATACCTAACAAAATATCTTCTATGTGTCCGATAATTTCGTCGAAAAGTTTATCCTCTACGTTTTTAGAACTCTGTTCCATATTTTCTTCGACACTTATTATGTTGCAATTGTCTATTAAATAATATTTTTAAAAGATTATTAGAATAGTTACGTTATTTATACGTACATAGATATTAATTGTCAATACCCTCAGAAAGTCATTAATATATGAAAGATAAATATATGCTTAATTATTTATTCAAATGATATGAACAAACCCATTGTTTCTCCAGTTTCTCCAATTGTTTACAAAAACAAGGCACTGTTTATTTCTATGATAAAATAAGCTTATTATTTGTCAGATATCATTGGTATCGATAGATCGATAACTGTTGAAAGCGAGAATCGAGAAGATTAGTCGACCAATCACGTTTATAGCAATTCGAATCTTTTATAACGGTTAATTTGTCATAACGTTAATTGAAAATGTGTCGCTGATACGTAAAATAAATATTTCTCTCTCATTTATTTGTATATTCAATTAAATCTGATATATTAATAATATTTGGAAATAAAGCTTAGATCTCGATTTGTTTTGTGAACGTGAAGAGAACGTGAAGAGAACGTGTGACTAATTTTCGTCTTTCAATCAAATTTTTATGCATTTAGTTTTTAGTTTTACTAACTTATTAGACTTAAAGCTGTAATAATTAGACTATAGTTATTACAGAAGGTTTGTTTTTAATTTATCACTATTAATAATTCTCTTGATCTTGACATCTAAAAAGCTGAAATTAACATTTTTAGTAATATAACTTGCAATAAAATTTTGTAGGAAGAAAATTTGTAACTCTAATAGGTAAATATTCATAGATTTTTAATATTATCGATCGATTTTTATAAAATTGTTCATTTTATAGGCAACGCATATCAATGGAGATATATACCTTTGACAAAAGTCTTCAAGAAAGGCTAGTTGAATTCACAGAAATTTTATCTAGTAGGAATGAAATTGTACCTGCATTACAAATTGATGCAGAATGGTCCTATCATGTAGAACTTGTAATAGAACCTGTTGGTTGGCAAGCATTATGGAAAATACCACGTTTAGTGTGCGAAGAGTTTCATATTCATTATCCTACTATTGTGGTAGTAGAAGTTGAGCAAGTTGATTTCTCTGATCTAAGTGCATTGGTGAAAATAATTGCTGTTCAAGATGAAATTCAATTACCTGAAAAATACGATGTAGCACTTATTGAGCTTTATCCAACTTATAAACAGAAAAGCATTGCTTTGGATATGGTGGGTACTGCGACCTGCCTCGATCAGCTAAGATTTTTTTATAAATATTTATGGATGCCATGGGATGTAGAAGACGATCGTAACGTCGATTGGGTGTCTATACATTTGGAAACAAGAATTAGATTGTTCTTTGACATGAAAAGGCTTGTTATTAGTAAAGAAACTAGCGATGTCATTAGAGGTTTAATAAGGGAAGGAAAGGAGATCGACGAGAAGATATCAAGATTAGAGGATGATATTTGTGAGGAAGATGAATCAGACGGTGGTATGGTCGATGTGGGAATAGCATGCCAGTTGATGCAACTTCATTTTCAATTGCAACAAATTAAAAGGGAGATGGATGTTCTTGAAAACCCAGCTATGAGAGATGTTCTTGCAAATCAGGCTTTGAATGATAAAATAAAGAAAAGAAAAAGCGCAGAAACGAGTAAAGAAGGCTATTTTGTGTGGCTCGGTGGAACTCTTGAGGAAATGATGGCAAAAATAAACAAAGTTCAAACTTCTTTACCGCCAGAATTATTTTTTAAGTAAGTTCGACAGTACTGAAAAAGCTCTATTGATTTTTGATTCTTATACATTTTTCTAGTATATCTGGGTCTTTGTTTGAGACTCTACGCATGTGTGACACAGGAGATATCATTATAGTTGGAAAAGGAATTCATCGAATAAAAGGAGCTGGTAAATTGGAAGACGGAGGTACCATTAGAGGAATTGATAGCTTAGAACGTACCATTCTTAATATGAAAGGAACAGAAACTGCACCATCATTGCTTGATTTCTCTGGCAGTGAAGTAAGTTATATATCGAATCGTGTCTCTGATTAATTGTAGCTATGCCAAATATGTGTTTATAGGTTTTACTAGAAAATATTACTCTAGATGTGGGTGATCTTAGAGCAGCTGTAATAGTGAGAGTTGGAACCACAAAAATAGTTAATTGTAAAATATGTACCTTAAATCAGAGTACGGTGAAATTAGGAGTTGTAGTTTTACCGGATGCAAAACTAATAATAGAAAACACACTCTTTGACAGTCTTGGGACAGGTTTAGTCATCTATAGTAATGGAGAAGTGTTTATGAATAATTGCAGCTTTAAAAATTGCGCAGAGGGTATACAAGTATGTTATTTTCGTCTCGATTACCATAATTATGTAGTTACAAAGCGATATTTAATTATAATATCCTGTTATTTTTAGATTCATGACAATGCAAAATTAACAGCAAAAGATTGTTCTCTTACACATTTTAAGGAATACGCTATTCGATTAGAAACGCAAAAATATCTAGACGATACAAAACGTAAATGTGGTAGCCTTGAATTATTAGAAAAGGTACCTGACATTTCTCTGTATGGTTGTAAATCTGAGGGTAATGGCAAAGGGGATGTTATATTGAAGCAGACCACATCATTTGTTTTAAGACAACAAGATGAATCTATGGAGACTTAGAGTAATCTTTTTTATTATAATTGAATTTTCTATTTTTGTTATAAAAGTGAATGTAATTCTTGAATCTTTGAGAAATATAATTGTATACTTTTTTATGTGAATCTCTACTTAGAAGTTATAATAGATATAATTTATATAAAAAGGGGGAACTATTTCTATTCACTTCGTATTTCATTTGTAATTAAAAACAGTTATGAATTGTATACAAAACTTATTACTTAATCATCTTTCCAATTGATAGAAACCAATTAAAATACATGCGCAAATTTTTAAATTGGAAGTTACACTGCTAGTTATATTCATCATCGTTAGATGGCGCTAGCAACATCATTTCAAATTGTTCGTTAAACGGTGCGTGTTCCTATATGTATTTAAAAATCTTGTGTTCCATTGCAAATATAAATTTTTAATGTATTCGTCTTATTTTATCAACGTAATATTTTACAGATTAAAGAGATCTGTTGTAAGTTTTCCACTATTTAACATAATTCAATTATTTTCCTGCAAGTAATTCGAACTTGCTCCTTAACCTAAACGCGTCCCTCCGATATTTTTTCAATACTTCCGTATCCACAACATTACATTATTTTACGACAATTTATTCCGTTCCGTTGGATATTTTTATCTGTAACATCGATTAAAACAATGCTCGAAAAACACGTGACTCCATCTGAAAGTACTTTGTGACACGAGTCAGAAAAATCTAACCTATAATGCATGCTAGCATCGAAACAATGTCAATATACATATAGATATATACATAAATGCATCTGTACACAGCTACGTCATGTTCTATCTATATATACATATATATATATATATATGTAGAAGAAGATAACACGTTCGTGTACAGTACATTAGTGTGACGTAAACGATAATTCGATCCATACTGTATTCACCGCCGTATTCGTTTAAAGATCCGTTCGTATCTATAAATGAAGTCATAAGTACCTGGCCATGTGGTCGGTATCACGTGTACACGGATGAATGAAGTAGCATGATTTAGAGACTCATACTTTCGATGATGAATGGAAATCCTTCCGTTAGCGATGCCGCTTATCAGTTTTCCAGTTGCTGCGCGGTTACTGGCCTGTTAGGCTAGCATATAATATTTTTATGTATCTCTATGGATGAAATTATTTTTTGGAAAATATTAGTCTAAATCCATTTTCTTTCTTTCTTTTTTTTTTTTTTTTTTTTTTTAAGAAAGAAATGAAGACAAGTCATTAACGAAGATATTTATTTTATCGTTGCAGAATGTTCTAGTACAAAACGCTTATACATACAAACATACAAACTACAGCATTTGCAATAAAATTGTGGTTCAACGAACGAAGAATATGTTAGAGACGACTTGTGTGAAGCAGTTGACGGATCGGCAGACGCAGTTCGGCAATGCGCGCAAATTGGATTTATCGGAATGCATCTTTGTGTTCAAGGGTTCGCAATCGGATTACGAGGAACCATTGTCGGACGAGGAGGTGAGTCGAGTTCCGCTGTTACGTCAGTTACATATCTTCAGTGTGATCCATTCAAACGAATATATCGGTATATTTAAAAAAAACAAGTTTGACACATTTAGTATTAAAAAGTTCGGCTATTTCATTTGCGGAATTATATCTCGTTAAAATTGCCTTTTGTTCTAAATAACGTTCCGATACGCTATTCACTGTTGTTTTTCTTTCTTTTTCCGAAATGATTTTGCTGAGATGTAACAGTTACGTTAGTAGTATTATGTAGATGATTAAAACGATACAAAGCATGCGTCGATAGCAACGAAATTGTTAATTAAGAAAAAAAAACAACAATTAACGTATTTTCAATATATGACAAAGTTGATAATAATTCACTAAAATTTCATTGAAAATTGCTTCAAATATATAATAATAATATGTAAATACGATCACATTAATGTACTATACAATGGTGAGCTTTTAAATTAGGGAATGCTACTCTTCAAATTCAAATAATTGAATTATGAAAAGTTTTGTTTCTATCTTTTCTTTATGCTATAAAGATATAATAGTATATAAAAAAATTTGAATATATTTCTTATTTATATTCTCGCAAGTGTAAATTGCTCAGTTTTACGAATTAATAGATTAATATATCATAAAGTGACTCGTGTATGGCTATCAACATAGGTTTCACAAATTACCAATGTAGTTAGTTGCGAGAGTGATACTTTTCAGATCGTATATTTATTTCGTACGACGTTAGGAAGAGTCGTAAAAGCATAGTTCGTAGAAGATTTACACGGGAAGTTCTTAATACACGAGCCACAATAAGCTCGTGCACGGTATAGAAAAATATGGGATCACGAAATTTATTTTGCGTTGCTGACGCAACTGACTTTTCGGAATCTGACTTATTTCTTTATTATCGTTGTTATTATTATTATTATTTTTTAGGAAAACACTGTTGCATCATTCAATAATTATAAAATAATTTTAGAGATCACGTGTGTTTATTGCTTCGAGTTTCAATGAAATACATGCGTTGCTTGCTGCAGTCTCTGAATTTTTAATCCGAATTTTATTCTTCCTTTTTCAACAAGCAAAAGGATTATTAACATTTGAAGAACAAAATTGGTATGAAATCGAAAAAGTAATCGTATTAATAACGAGGATTTTGTTATAAAGCAGTTGTTTACAATAATTGCATCCCTTTCATGAGACATTCCCACGATGCAAGTCTACGACCCGTTACTTTCACCGTATAGCGAAATCCACATTCCCGTCTTGTACATAGGAACCGTTCACGCGGATGCTATGATTAAAAATTACAACACTAGAGGCGAGCGAAAGGGAGAGACCTCGCGATGGCATACACGAACCTTGTAGATCTTTTTGTTGCGTAGTAGGTTATTAGCGAATCAAGCATTCCTTTTAGGTCACTGTAGAATTCCTTTTATCTTCGTCCCTATTAAGCAATTTTCTACGTAATACCATGTGTTGCATTGATTGATAAACAAACTCGAATGGTTTAACTCTGATCACGTGGTTTAACTTCTACTCGAACTTCTCGTTTTATTTGGTATTGAATTGTTTCAATTTCGCTCCACTTTACACTCATCTGCTTCGATTCGTTTCAACCTTATAATCAATTTGTTTCAATCCACTTTAAATATAGTTCTTCCAGCAGAATTGTTTCTAGCCTATGAGGGAAATTATATTTTATTACATATCGACAATTATTGCTATCGTGAACAAATTCTGTATTTAATTATAAATTATGTATTCTGCAGATGTGTCCTATTAGGTTTCAATTTGCTCCAAGTTTCTCCGATAAGTTTCATTTTGTTTGAATCTGCTTCAATTATCCGTTCCAATCTGTTCTGTTCGTTCGAAGCCGCTCTTATCTGCTTCTATTCGCTCTATCCTGTTGTTCTAACTCGTTGCTACTCGTTTTGATTTGACCCAAGTAGCTGGTTAACGCACTCATTGATACTCGTTTCAACTCGCTTCAATCTGCTTCTCTATTCGCTCTAACTCACTGCAATTCACTTCGATTCTTCTCAATTCGTTGCAACTCGACCCAATCGCTTCGAACCCGCTCCAACTCAGTTTTCGTAAATCTAACGCGTTCGATTTATCTTACTTCCATCTATTGCGATCTTCAACGTATTTCAAGTTTGCTATGACGACGAAAAATTTGCGAATTAAAACACCCGATTCAATGGAGGTAGGATTAAGTGTAATAAAAAGCGGTAACGTGACGTTAACGAGCCTGGTTGATTTAGGATTCTTTCTGTGTGTAGAACGATCTCGTTCTTTTTTCTCGTTCTTTTTACTCCCGTACGTTCTGTCCGCGTTTCACCAAGGATCGTTAAAAACATGGCGGAGAGAAGAGGCACGAGCGTCATAACACATCCGCCGATGCTTTTGACCGGTACCACCGAGTACGAGTTATTTGCAGCCTTCGTGTCTTTCGGAATGACTGATCGTCCTCTTGTCGCGCGTTCCTTCTCGCTTTCTCCGCCATTCTTCTCGTTCTCCCTATCCTCCTTATTTTTCTGCCAGCTTTACGTTCCTCTGTTATTTCACTCATCGGTCTGTCCGGCGTTTCGAACATTATTTCTAATTTCGATTGTTCCTGCTCGTTCTCGTGCTCGTTGACACGAGTTTATGTCCTTTGTTTCCTCTCTTCTTTCATGCCGCTGCTTTTTATCGTCTTCCTCATTGTGCAGTTTTATAAACAGTCAACCGTCCTTTGTTTACACCTCTCCTTACTTCTGCCTGTTTCCTTGTTTCTTTTTCAAGTTCATCCACTCCTTGCTTTATACCGAAAATTTGTCACTCCTGATCTATCCTTCCCTTTTCTCTGTTTTCCTACCAAGTTAATTTCTTCGCCGCGTTTCTTGATTTATTTACTCTGACTCTCTGACCACTTCCTCGTCGTTTTTAATTCACTCGTTGCTTTTCCTTTCATCCCGTTTCAGCCCGTTCTTCCATTCATCCTGTTTCATTCAGCGTCTGGTGCCTTTTTAATAATAATCTGACCCGACCTTTGCTTCTTTTCAATCGGGTCCCATCCCAAATGCCATTGCATTGGCATCATTACTTTTTTCTCTCCCTTTTTTCCCCTTTTTCTTTGTTGATGTTCCAAGTGTCATCGGGTAAATTAATAACGGCGCCCTTTCTTAAATTAAATGGTTTTCATAATAGCGACCGTCCACTCTGCACGACAGCCTGTTTTTTATTACGTTTTCGTCTAGGACACGGTTTATTGTTTGCTTTATCATGAAAATTGCGTGTTTCCGCGAGTCCTCGGCCCCCGAGAGCACGCTATTCAAGAATATAATAAACTTCTCTGTCGACCTTTTTTCGTTTTTAAATCCTCCGACTGTCGTTCCTCCGACTTTTAGCCATTTTTCTCCAACACACCCTTTTTTTTTTTTTATCTTTCCACCGTGCTTCCCTCGCTTCTCTTTTCTCGCTCCTCTTCTCTCCCTTCTCTGCAAAAGATACACGTCTTCGCAGAGTCAGTTTCTTTCCTTCTCGCGGGTCGGCCGGCATCGGTGAACAGGTTATTCTCGACACAGTCGCATACGTATACATTGTGTCTCTTCCGCTACGTTTTATCTTGTGCGTTACCGGCCAAGCACTAGTTTTATTGTTACCTTCTCATTTATCATATTTACTTGTCACTGGGTCTCGTAAATAGAAGTCATTCTCTTTCGAGAATGTGCCCATTAAGTCAGACTGCATGCTGCGTGCCGTGGTTTCTAGATATTTGACCTTTGCGAAAACTTTGTTTGTTATTATTCTGGACGTTGATTGCCGTATAATTTATTTGTTAATAGTATTACGATATTTGAGTGGCCCATGTTTCGATGATTTAGCGCTACGATACTTTGATATTTTAATACTCCAATAGTCATGAAGTCGTAAGTCAGTGTAAAACAGTGGGTCAGTTACCAAAACACGTTTGCAACATTTTACGGTACTCTACGATCTTGTTGTGGACGCTGCTTGTAAGAAATTCACAAACAGTTCGCGAGGCCTATAGAAATATTTTTGTTCTTGTTCGTGAATACCAGCGAAGGTACACTCGTTACAGTACCTCGGTACTTTAATACCGTAGTACTTCACCATCTTTCGGTACTTTTATATTTTAATAAGTCAATTTTGACCGCATCTTAGTACTGAAACGTTCAAGTATCCAAATATTTACGATACCTCGATACATTAGTACTCCGATACTTGAACATTTCATCATTTAAGTGACTTCTATCGACAAACATTTCGATATGACGAAAGGTTTTCTTAAATTAATTATGGATGTTGTACGTCCTGTGCACCCTTCGCCCATCTATCATTAGTAACGATTTGATTTCGTTTAATTAACCAGAAAGACGATCTCGTCGTAATTTGAACCATATGGTCGAAATACATGTTCCTTTCGACTCGTTTTAGACGCTGGTATCGGTCTACAGTAGAGAGAACATCGCTGGTTTGCTCCACAAATACACGAGTCAGATGATCGAACAGAAATCGAACTGTCAATATTTTCGGCCGGGATTATTCTCGGCCACGTTCTCGTTCGCGATTTAGCGTACTCGGTCATGAGATAGCTAGAGGTATTTTCTAAACTGTACCGATTAAAATCGAATCGTCGACACCAGTGGCCGGTGCCAACATTAGTAATGAATAAATATCCTGGCTAGTCGCACCACTCCTCTTATTTTACGAGCTAAAACATATCGTTTATTCCTCGGAATAACGTCCCATTAAACTTTTGCATCGCGTTTGTTGCACGGCACTTACGCGAAACTCTTCGCCCCGTTCGTACCGCTCCTATTCGACTAAATATATCCTTTGGATCGCGTCTGGGGTGATGGTCGCGGCTGCGACGCCTGTCACTCGGTATTCTGATAAATTTTAAAAGTTCAACGCTAGAAACACTAGTCAGGTCATCTGGGCACGTTAACGGATCGTCGAAAACTAATTAGTTTCATTAGCAGATTTTATTATCCACGAGCTGTTCAGGTCTGAACACGGATTTCTCTGTGACTTGTTTCTTTGACGATTCTTCTTAAGGTACAATATAAGGGAAGTGTACTCAGGAGGAATACGAAGAAAGAGGCAATCTGAACTTTTTAGCTCTAAACGTCAATATATTTTGTTCAGTTACAGGTTGTCGAGCCATTCGACTTACTCGTCTTAAACGCATAATTTTTTACGTTACCACAAGTGCCGTAACATATAATACTGTCAATGCTCTCTAGCGTAGTAATTTATGAATTCAAAGTATTAGTTAATTGACAGATTGTAGATTGTATTACGTATATAGGCTCTCGTTTATTATTTTATAATTTTTTCTCAAATATAATTCAGCTTTCAAAATAGCGATGATGTCGATTTCGATTTAAAAAGGTTCTAGAATTGGCCCTCGTACTAATTTTACAGTAATTAAAACTTCATGTTTCGCTAAAAGCTAAAAGCTTTCTTGTGTACTTTCTGTATCTATCTTTTTCGTATAACTAATTAACGATAACGAGTTGCAATTTAAACTTTAAACCTTACATTTGAAAGATATGTATATTTCATCGATCAAACTGTCTTTCTAAATAAGAAGAAAAAGATCGAAGAAAATGGGACGATCTTTTGAAATTATTCTTTCACAGCTTCACGTATATTGGCAATTTCAAATCGTTTTATAAGAAATGATTGAAAAGAGTCAAATTCACGTTTAAGACGTGTTTCTTTTCTTCTTTGCCCATAAAACGGACGCATGTCCCCCTTTATCGGCGATAACGTTTATCGCTTACCTAAACGCGCGAAGCAGCAACGAGCCATCCTCGCCAACCTGACGACACCCGCATCAGGGTAATTCACGATATTCGCGATATTCACGGTCGATCAATTTTCGGTGCAGCCATCCGAGGCGAGTTTAATTTAAAAAACAAGCCTTCCTCTAATAATATCATCGAAGACAATAAGCAGTTGCCCGGTATAATAGAAGCCCGCGCTGATTTAATCGTCGATTTAACCATGCACCAGGTATTTAATCCATCGCGTTACAGCCTATCCGTGTTTTACAAGCTATCTTTCAAACGTTGTAATGGCAGGATGTTCTATGAGCGTCGAACGCATGCATCCGCGTGTATTTACACCGCTGTTCATAAATATCCGGACATTTTGGTCGATTTGCAGTAACGATATTTGAATTTTGGGGAAGAAGAGTCTGAAGATAATGAGAGAGATTGCCAGATAACATTGCAGATTGCATATTTACCTTCCAAATGAAAGTTCAAAATTTCAGGAAAGTATAGAAGTAAAACTATCGTTTCACGTATATTTGGTGTACGAAAAGAATACGTACGTAGGTTCAGGGTATGCGGGTAGCCCTGTTACCCATAGATAGATAGAAGCGCAGAATAAGTCTAGGTTCGCAAACAAGAGGGAAAATTTCGGTTGCCAACGTAAGGCGATAATGTCAACGTTACGCGATAAATCCTAACAAATTTCGCACCTTTAAGATAGTACACCGACAGTCGACGATTCCGGTGGCGACTGTCTCGCTGTTCTAGCTTAAGGGTCAGCTAAATATATTTCCGCCGTTAAAAATACACTTATTAGCTTTGCAACGAGACGTTTGGTTCTCGCAGCAGTCGAGCTTCGTGAATATTTCTCGTACAGTGGGAACGAAGATTTATGCCGCTTCAATTCTCAACGCGTTCGACATTACTATTACCTTCGGCCTCTATAAATCATCTTTGGTTGCTTACGTTGGGCAATGTCCAGTCTGTGTTGGTTGCCTCTGACAATCTTTTCGAACGATCCCCGGACATATTGCCAAAAGATAAATCAATAGGCGAAGATGATGCGACAGACAAAGAGGAGGAAGAAGAAGAGAGAAATACAAGGCCTAAACAGCTCCAGCTGCGGCTTATTTCGAGCTTCTGTGCTCTGCATCCGTGAACGCATAGACAGCGGCGCATTCTTGTCTCCTCCGTGTATTGCCTCGGATACAGTACGAGAAATAGAAATATACCCGCGGTACATACGTGTTAAGGCTCGAGGAAATAGATTATTTATTGGCCCATAAAGTTTGGCGATGCGTTTCGCCTTGTTATAGGTACTGGGTAGCAGTAAATAATGCGGTTTTATCGCTCTGTATACGCGGAACATTGTCGAATAATAATGCACGTTTGTCTCGGATGTGATATATTTTTCGTCGTTAATTAATCGGCGATTCTTTGAGCGATATTATTTAGGATGTTATATACATCTCATTCGTTGTTGGAACGCGAGGCTTGCAAAAATGTCTGGTTTGTGTTTAGTGGTACGGTACAGACGGCAGATGCTTTTACAAACGTATTTAATTTTCAGAATTGAAAATAGGCTGGGATACAATGTTATCGAAGATATTTAGAAGCTTAAATCTTGATGAAATATTCTGTACACTGATACGGTATGTTTGACATTGATTTGATTAAATTGTAAAGATTCGATCCGAAGTTTTCCGTGAATTCTATACACGTGGAAAGGAAAGCCTGGGAACATTATCGGAAAGCCATACGTACCTTTGGGCAAAATCGAATCGATTTTCTAGGCTCGTCCCGGAACAGGGACGAGGCGCAGTTTCAGGCTGAAAAAGTGTAATTGGAAATTGGCTCGGGTCGATCGAGCGCAGGGTAATGTCGCCGAGCTGGGTACTTCGTTAACTGATCCACGTCACGGTGACTGGGAACAAGCTTGCCAGTGATAAAACCGAAAATTGTGCAGGCGTCCTTATCGATATTCTGCCGACCACAATGCTCCAAGTACCGTGGCGTTTTAATCTACCGAAACTGTTACCACCATTCCAATTTTCATCCCTTTCATACCTCCGTACAACTCTTATAGTCGCTCGTATACGTTCCACAGAATCCATTAAATAGTCTATTAACTCTTTCGCACATGCGTATCTTGTAACGCGCAATGTCGTTGATTTTACGCTTTGGACGCGGTCGTAAGATCTCGTCCGTCGTAAGATAACGTTAGAACATTTTTGAGAAGTAGAATCTTAGCGTGCTAGCTGTATTTTGCGATACGTATATAAGAAAAATCTGAAACATTCGAGGTACGTATTATCTAGAAACTATAAAAGTAAGTTCTTATATGAAACAATGTTCAGTTATACATAATAGAAAAAGACATACGAAATATTTATACTTATATTTATATTTATATTCGTACTAATATTTATACTCTCTTTTATGGAAAGATTTAAGAATATATTTTTCGATCGAACCTTCCTGTGGTATTTCTTGCGTGTTCATCGTCAAATAAATAATCGTAGGAACTTTGTGGAATAATAGCAGAGCAAATATATCGAAGCTCGTCCACGATCTTCATTCGTACGCGTTACGGTCGGTTGTCGTGTGTTTGGATAAATAAACGAGTCGGTTTGACGGACTCTGTACCATCGATAGTTGCCTTAACGCGGTCATTCACGTTCAAACTACAAAGGATCGTGCCACAAGCCGGATTACGAGGCTTAAATTAGTCAAACGTGAATTACATTGGCAAAAAGGTTACGCGAAATCCCCGCTACGACACATGTAGATACTGTCTATTTCCGTTTGACAATCTTTGTAAGATTCAGGCCACTGTAAAAAGTAACCAGAATCCTATATGAACGTACTTCTGGCGAGTACATGCCCGCTGGTTTCGACGATAAGGGCGCGAAACGCGTCCGTTTTTATCCGTTTGCGTATCGGGTATACAATTAAGGCTTGATTTATCGTGAGTTTTCTGGCCATGAATAATTCACAAGTTAAATTATTCATAAGTCGCGCGTAGCGTGTTGTAGAGGTAACTAATTCAAAAATAGAATCTCAGTGGGCCAGAGGGGAGCTAGGGTTGGGTGGTGAAGGGTGTAAAAGCGACTCGTAATTGAAGTTAATTACCAGCTGAAGTACATTCGCGGCTGAATCGAGTGTCGGTGATAAACGCGTGGAAGTAAAAGCGAATGAACGCGACCAAACGAATCGAGATCATCCCTTGGTTGCGAGTTTTAACCTTCGAATCGAGCTCCGATCTGGGACAACCGGAGTTTTCGTGGAAATAACGAGAATCACCGGATTTCTTTTGGACGCCGATCGTTAGAGAAATTAGCGCCTGTCTCTGAAGGGGAAGTTAGCCATCCGCAACGACGACGAAACGTTTTTCGGCGAAAATAAAATGAAATTTGTCATTCTTGCGATGAAAAGTAAATAGTAATGGAAATTGGCGTGATATAATGTCTTTTATAGGATATTTGGATGTAAATTATCGTACAATGAGATCGAAACGAGCCATATTCGAAGGGAAAGTTGGAAATTGGTGGAAACGCAAATGATACGAGATTGCCTTCGTTGATTCACCGGCGAGAGTGACCAAATTTCTTCGTAATAAAAAGTAACTAATAAACAAAATGGGATATATTTTTTGTATTAAAAATGAATCTGTAAAGATGAGCGGCTGGGTAAGAAAATTGCCAAATTTAGGACGCATCATTCTCGTTAGTCATTCTCGTCTTCGTGGATGTACGATTAACGGGGTACGGGGAAAAGGGGAATAAAAGCCGCTGGGTGAGCAATAAATGGCATCTGTTCCGGTATATAAACGAATATAGAAGCTTCGTACGGTAGGTGACGACGATGAATCGCTAAAAAAAGTGCCTTATCATTTCCTGAACATGACACGAGAGATGATTCGCAGCGCAACCGTTCACGGCCATGTGCCTATTCATTTTATTGTTATATACGCAAATCGGCTGCACCAGTCCACCGTAACCTCTTCAGTCATTTTATTGAAATTCGAAAATCCCGTGTAGAACGTCTTCGCGCGAACGATCCTTTCTGATACGAAAAGAGTAGATCGAGCGAATATCGTGAGAAATTTCAAGTTGTTGAAGCTAACTGTTAAAGGGCACAAAGCACAAAAGTACGCGTTTTGTCTGGAGTTTTACGGTGATATTATTGTCGAACGATCGTTGATCGCCATCAATAGGTTTACGAAGATTCTTTGCCATTCATCTATTGCTCGGAATTTTATTTTAATTCTTAAATGTTTGGTTTCTCCACGTATAATATTAACGTTCGAACGTTATACGAACGAATATTATAACGTTTTGAAATTGTCAATTTACGTGTGGTAAAAGGTGAGACATTAATGTAAGATCGCGCGTGTATATCGTAAATGTCTTTATCTTGGATGCCAAACGTCTCGGGTAATTTTGGAACAGGAATTGTCTCGATAGTTACTGCGTAAGCCTCGACGAACCTAGACGTATATAATTTACGAGCAAGGATAGATTCAGAGTGTATAATTTTGATATACTTTTAGTACAATATAAACGTCTTGTGGACACGACAATTTCTATTAACAGATAAACGACGGTTGACATATTACTGCGCTTTTCCCTGGCTAAGGTAAAGCCAGGCTTGCCAATTATCACTACTTTCTTATATAGGCAATATAAATGGTATGGTACGGGTCGGGTCGCTAATAAATGGATAATAAATAAATAATTAATTAGTAAACAGGTTGGCCGAGAACCGGCCTTGCACTGTAAAGGTATTAAAGGTGAGAAGAAAAAACGCGTGGAAAGAAATGTATTATGTCTATCAACGATTTAACCTGAATTATGCGAATTGAAGATTAATGTTAATTAACAATAATAATGAGCGATAGAACGTACTATATTTGCAAACTGATTTCAAACAGTTTTCATTCACCTTCTTAATTATACCCGTAAGATTATAAATTTGTATAAATGTCCGCATTCCAATCGTAAAATTCCAAATATCTCATACATATTTACATCTTTACAATAAGAAATTCTAGCAGATTGCTTCGATCAAAGTTAGTGTCTCTGGATGCGGTCGTTTCTGGTTTCGATCCACTTTTCCCTGTGAGGGAGAGGCCATACGTGAAAAATCAGCACGCCGATGCGTAACAGGATTAAAAATAACGATAACGAGTGGCCCGGCTGTGAATCGTTTCGCGCGGACGTAAACCAGCGTTCCGTCGATTACGTCGATTCACGTGCGTAACGCGGCGGAACTAACGCGATGGAACGCGTTCGTGGGCACAAAATAGATCGCAGGGTGTACCTTTGTCGGCTACCGTGACTCGATGTGTCGGTTTATAATTATCGTCTTAGATACGGCGACGTCTCACGATTCTTCGCACTGTGTGCAGCCGTCGACAATTCGTCTGTGCACATACACCAGGATATGACAGGAGATAGTCTCGCATTTTGTTTCTGTTTATCTGATCGCGTGTCTGTCACGTGTCGTTTGATAACGGGCGCGTTTAACGCAAATTTAATTTGGAACATTTGTATTTAAACGTTTGAACTTGAACACTTGGATTTGAATATTTGAATCGAAATCTTTGATATCGGTATTTGAACTTGAAATTTGATCGAGATGCTTGGATTTGAATGTTTGACTTTGAACACGTCTGAATGCGAATATTTCAGTGTGAATTTTGTAGCACGTGTAGCACGATTTTACGTAACAGGTCGATATTTTAGATCGCTGCTGTTGAGACTATATTACCGTTCAAAAGTTTGCGATTGCTTATTTAAAGAGGAAGAAATTTGCATTTCTGAATGTAAAAGGTAGGAATGCGTGAGTTCCTATGTATCTTAAATTAGTACATACAACTATACTTAGTAAAAGAGTTGGATTACAATCGTTCGACGTTACGTATGGTATTGTTAATTTCTTGAGTTCATATTTAAGCTTACGCAACCGAACATTAAATAGAATGAAAATTGACTCACGTAACGAGAAGACAAAGTATTTATTATTTATACGGTGTATTTAAATAATTTCGAATTGTAAAATTCTATAATTGAGTTGTATTTATTAAAAAAAAAAAAAACGATTGTGCAGAAAAAATCGAAACGTAAATATAAGTTACATTTTATATAAAATAAAATGTTATGCAATTCGCTACGTTTCACCGACTGCCTCTCGGTTTTTTCAGTGAAATAGGACAGACCATATTATAAAGTTTGGAATCTGCGTCTGTAATTTTACAATTGAGATATATTTCATCGAAATTAAGCAAGGGTCTGGCTGCTTTTGAGTGGTAGTGTACGTCCAGGTTGACCAGTGAATCAAAATGAAGCGTCTTCCTCTTCGGAGACGCTTCCTGTCGCCACGTATGTTATCCCCACGAACCTGCTTAAGCTAGACGTACGAATGGCCGAAGACACAGCGTCAAAGAACACGCAAGCCACACGATGATTCCTCTTGTTCGCTTTGTTTCGGCCAACTATTTCTGTACGACGAGCATTCTACGCTACTAGGAGACGACGAGCGGTGCATGCATGGGTTTTGCAAGTTTACGAGACCCTCGAAGCTCCGTTCGCCAGGGGACGCGAAACACTTCCGACTGAGAACCGGATTCGGCCCGATTTATATGTAGCCATCCAACAGCTGTAAGGTATCGAGAGTCATGGCTCCATCGGTTTATCAAATAGTCGCCTTTGATCGCTTTAAAATCTTCGAGACGTCGTTGAAGAATGTAAATTCGCTATTAAAGAGAACTTTCATTTCCTTCACGGAATTGGATTACGTGTTGGCGTGTGCTATTACCAGAATGAAGATGTTTATGCAAATTCATATTTCGATCCTATACACACACAGTTGATATTGTAACGAATACTTCAATTTCGTTATTTTATATATTTTTGTATATCATGCGCATTCGGTACATTTTTATACAAATCGAATATTATTTTATTATATAAATTAAATTTATAGGATAGAAAGCTACGTTTTATTTTATTTACGTAATATATTTCGTTGTATTATTTCTATAGGAACGTATTTATTTAATTCGCCAGTATTAAAATTTTTTAAATCGATATTCAAGATTCCGGCTTTACCAGTTCAGATTTCACGGCTGTCCTATCAATAATTCAAGAATGCCCAGATTTAAAATTTCTCAGAACCACACGTTGGGAATCCGGAGCTTCCACCAGTTTCACCTTTCACCCTCTATGACATCAGCTTTCGCCGTGCAAGCGTTATTAGCATAGATCGAACTTCGACAACACGAACAACCACCGGTAACAAACTCTTTTAACACAGGAGTCGTCGTCGCTATCCTATTTCACGATACTAGCCATCGAGTTTCGTGTCGATTCGACTCGAAACCTTTCATCTTCCCGTCGACTCTGCCATTATGTTTTCTCCGTTGGTTTCGCGAGTACCGACCGAAAGAAGTCCGCATTTAGCGATGGAATTACCGTATTTAGAGGCACTCGAACGTTTCCATTCGACGTCGTCCGAGTTTTAATTACGTCGACGGGTACAATGGCGACGGACAGTCTCGTATGTGTTCCACGTTCGTCGTCGACGAATAAAGCGTCCAGAGATGCCTGTTAATTATCGTCGCATTCACGCTGGCCACGTATCGCTCGGTATTAAACGCGTTGTTTCGACGCCGAGAATCGTTCGTCGAGTCGCTCGTCGACACAATAAATCCGGTCTTATCGGCTGGTGCACGCAGAATGCTCGTCCCTGTCGTGATTTCCCTTCGCGATAATGCCCGGCGAACGATCGGCTGTTAACTCCGCGTTTCGGCTCGTAACGCTGATTTTCTCGGGAACAGGGGGAGACTCGTGCAAAAGTGCTGATAAAATATGTCCAGACCTCTCTATCGGGATTTCGAAACAAGTTTGGAAATTGAAAATCAGCGCACACGCGACATTTATAATCTGTCGTACGTAACGCGAGTTCTGATCTATGGTATCGATGTTGTTCCTGCGTTTGCGTAGATTTTTCGATGTAATTTAATTTGGTGTAACTCGAGGCGAGGGTGGAGGGTATAAGATCGGAGTCAATTTCTGGATTATTATTTATCTTTCTATGTATCTGCCAATGTGACATCTTTGATACAAGTTTTATGCTCTATTAATCAAATAGTTGTACTATAAAAATAAAAATTAGGTCAAAGCTTGGAAATTCTACAAACGTTCATGTTACGCAGCGCAAGACGGTTCGCTTGACGTCACTCTGGGTCTGGCCGCCAAGGCCCCAGATACCCTAATTCCGATCCCAATAAACCTAAGGAACCACCATAAACCTAAGCTTAAATAGCCGTTAACATTATGTTGAATCCTATTAATGTTTCGGTTCATTGCTGATACCTGAAAGGTCATTAGGTTTATTATACGCTGTCAAAAATATTACGGAGTTGGATTGGTTACCCCCTCTCCTCCTAACGTAAAACAAGAGAAACGAACTTTCCTCCGTGATTACTTGAGAGCGTATAGGCACTTCAACTTGAGTCACCTGGGCAGTCAGTCGAGTTAGCTTCATCGAATCCTACATAACATTTATTGTAATTCATTGTTGGAAATATATATTTTAACGTGTTAACCGCAGTGTTATACAAAATCAACCACCCCTATTATCCCAACAGAAATACGGGGATCGATCAATTCGTGGTGTCGATTAGTAGAATCGTAACGGGAATTTACGACTCCCGTTGACGTGATATCTCGCGAACACGTCTCCCCGCGACTTGGTCGAAACAGTTCATCTTATTTTGAGAAATATCGAGTAACGTTCGCGTTTTGGAGTTAAGTATAAATGGAGCCTTAATTCAATGGGAATTTTGCGTTTAATCTGAGAAAGATAAGAGACACGTAGATGTAAAATATCGTAACGCGGTTTCCGGTAGTGCGGAAGTCGATCGAAAGTTTCGCGGTTCGAACGGAGGGAATTTCGTGCCGCGTTCCATCGCGTGTTTCAGCGAGCTGCGACCAAATATCGAGTCTCGTTTAACGAAGTTAGGATTACTTCCTCCTATTTTCGATTCCGATACCCTTTGTTCCTCCGGTTAACTTTTCAAATTACGAGTGCGTAATAAATTAAGGCCGAAAATGCAGAAGATTCGTTGGAAAAAATCGTAGGAACGTGTCCGCCGTGAAACGTACACGGTTGCATTATGCAAACGAATACGAGGGCGGAGAGATAAAAAAGAAACTTTTGATCTGGTTTTCGCGGTAGTTGGTTCTCGTATCTCACGCTGACCAGGCCGCAAAGGGGAATAAAAAAATCCACAGAAATCGCTGGACCGCGACTTGCTCGGGCCACTTTCACCTCTGACGCACCTCGGGCAAGGCTGACCAGCTCTAACGTCGAAATAGGAGCGAGGAAGGGAGAAAAAAAAATGGTCAGTCGGGAGGAAAACTGGGAAAAATTCTACTCGTTTGTCTACTGCCGTTCCTGCCGCTTTGTTTCTGTTTCATTGGACAGGTGTTCCAGTTCAGAAAAGGCTTTAAAGACCAGTTTGTGTTTAATGAGATTGTTGGAAAATTTTGAAAAAAATGTTTTTCTATTGCCAAAATTGTTCAATTGGTGTAATCAAACATTAAGTTTCTCCGTATTCACAAGAATTATTTCACATACTAACTGGAGTGATAAAGTTGGCAATGAAAATCTTAGTCATTGTTAACGTTTAATGCGTGACGCAATAATAATTGTCCCGTTGTACAGCGAATAAAAAAGATTTGTAAAAATTTCTGATTTCATTCCAAAGTCAGGATGATATACCATCTCTTTTTCCGCAACTTTCCTTCTTGGCGAATTGGAAGAACGTCAAGGAGCGGAGTTTTCAAGGGAAGACCAAAGTTCGCTCGTAAGTCGTTAAATACGTGGCAACGGGGCCGAATTTGTAGCGCGTCGCGTCGAGAAAGCTGGTCGAGGTACGCTATAAATTAGTTGGCTCTTCTGGTACACGTAAGGATTATTATCCGGGCTAAACTAAACAGTTCGCGTGCAGCTTAACTTTTTCTAATTGTTTGGAAACCGGCCTGCGTCTGTCGTCAACTTTCGACTACTTTTCGACTAACTCACGATTCGTGCACGTTAATTCGAAACTCTTCCATTTGTGTCGACTATTTCAAGCTCTCAACCTTGATGAGATTCTACCGATTTGATTTGCTCCATTTCAAACATTAGGAAGAAAAGTCCGCCGTTGTAAGTTGTAGAGTTAACTTGGATGTTTTCCGATATTTTCATCGAACTTGATAATCGATATCGAAAGATATTGTAATATATCAGAAACGGTCCCGATAATGATGCATGCGACTCTAACAATACCATTCAGGTAATTTGAAAACCTAGAAACAGGAATGTACCGTTGCAAATTACGAAATAAACTTCGATTTTGCGTTTTCTTCAAACTTGATAATCGGCATCGATAGGTCGTATCGTAATATATCGCGAACGTCTGGCATCGGTTTGTTTTGCATTCTACGATTAAGCAAATGAGTTATCGCATTGTTCATCCTTACATCCCTCGAGAATTCGTCGTTGTAATCCGTGTGATTTCTCAAAAGATAAAAGGTGTCTGCCATGCTGGCTATTAAAACATCGTCGCCCGCAGAGCAGAATCATTTCGCTGCTGGCTGCGATTAATTTTGCCCCGATGTCTTGATACGAAGCCCCGAACGGCGACAAAAATAATTGCCAGATATTGTGCCCTTCTCCTTCATATACATAGATTGTTTCGTGTTAGTCAACGTCATTATTTCGTTCGTTGATTCTTGTTCTGCTTTTGTCGCGTAACTCGTGGCTCGTTGCCTTTTCACGGGGAGCAAATTTCAGACGCGTTTTGCGGGCTTCTTAACCATGGTCGGGTAGCAATCTGTGCCTTTTCATCGAACGGTTTTCGAACGAGATCTTTTTCCTTGCCTCCTACTCCGCTTCCAGTCATATCCGTTGTTATTGTTACATAAACGTTTAATACGCGAACAAACAATAGTTTCTCTCACATGCTTGGAAACTTTGAAATTTTGAAACGAAAATGTAATTCAAGGGGAGAAATTGAACGAATTGCACGAGAAACGGAGAATAGGGAGGTGAATGCTGTATCTCCTTAATTCTCTTTTGTATCCACCCAAGGGCAGTATTTGTTCGAACATTTCATTATTCGATAGAAATTCATAATAAAGAAAGCTGCGAACTTTTCAAACAAACCAATAAATCGGTAAACAAAGAAAGACACGAATAGAAAATATAATAAATATGATGTTTGCATACGGAGTTGTATCGAAATAAAAGCGTTTGTTCGATGTTCGTCGGGAGACGTATAAAATTGTTGGAGAGTTCGATGAGTTTCATTCTGCAGATCGAAATAATTCACCAGGTGGCTGAAGGACGAACGAATTCCTGTTGCGGCGAGCATCAAGCGCATCGTAGTGGCGTTTGAGCGAACGATAGGTCGTTTAAGGCCCCTTGCGAGCTATGCACACGTGGTTTCTCTATCTGGTCGTAGAAACTGTGCACTCGTAAACCGGTAAGAGTAGTCGCTTGGAAGTGAATGTTCCACGACCCGGTAATTCAGACACGAAACTGACATATGATAATCCTATCTAGTTCACCAGCTTGGCCATTTCTGTGACGATTGTCGATAACGATATAGTTACTGAAGGAGGGTGGAACCTACTAGAATTTGCGATTGTATTACACTTATTTCGCTCTCAGGCATCCACAAAATGCTATTAGGTCAAAGCTTTGAAGCAATTTTATGGCTCTAAATCTTTTAATTTTTAAAGTTCCCAAGTTTCAAATACTCAAACTCTATGAAACATTTAAATATATAAATTTTCCATCAACGAATTTTCAAATATGCATATTTTCCAATTTCTGAATATTTAAATTCTTAAATACTCGGATATCGCATTTTCGTTTTTTCAAATACCGACATTTTTATATCTCCAAACTTTCAAATACCTTTTCTATTTCCAACTGTTCAAATTTTTCAGATTCCTTTTAATTAATTTTTATACTTTGAAAGTATAAAAATTAATCGCCGTTCATCGAATCATCGGCGAGCAATCGTCTCCATGCAAGTGAATCTTTTAATGTCACGAATGCCATAAGATCCAAGACATTCCGATCAATGTAAAAGCCTGTACGTTGTTATCGGATACTTCTTAACCGCACACGTTGGTTGGCTCGGTTCGTTCGTTTTCCTTTTGCTCGCGTAACATCGAGATTACTTTCACTTAATTAATCAGCTGGTGGTCATCCCGAGACGCGCGCAACGTAGCGTCACTCCTGCTTAATGATCTTTGCATCACATACTTGAGCAACTCTCAGTCTCGCACCTGCGTTCTCTTTTTTCTTCTTTTTTTTATTCTCGATAGCGGCAGGACCAGGTTGGCCTTGAACCAGAAACTTCCCAAGCCATCGATCATTGGCAACGCTCGTGCATCGTGCCATTTGTGTTGCTCTCTCCCCCTATTGCTCCAATTCTCGTTTGTTCTTACTTTTGTTGTGAGTTTTTTGCCACGATATTTCAAACGCTCGGTTTACGTATTGACTTCTTTCTATTAGGAAATCGAAGAAAAAATGCCTGGCTTTCTCTTTCGACTTGAGTAATCGTACCGATGATCCAGTGTAATCTAAGGTACGATGGTTTCACATTGAATCGAATTCAAATTTGGTTGCTAGCTTTCAAAGGTTAAAATTACTTGCGTAAAGGATTTTTATGATTCGATAGATTGTTTTGATAGGTTCGAATAACACCGATTGTGAAAATTGATTTATGCTGGTGATTCTATCATTTCTGGTGTCGGTAACATCTAAATGTCACTCGATGCCTTGGAACGTGACCGAACCAGCGTGCAACGTAGCGTACAACGGTCCCTTTAAAGTGTGCTAAGTAACATTTTACCGAATCGTGATCCTACAACGATTAAACGCCCACGGCGTTCGATCTTTGATATTACACGACAGACCCTCGATCATGATCTACCAAGAATCACCCTTATCCCATCACCTTTTATCGTCACTTTAGGTCTCGAATCCATCATCCGTGACGTCAACCTTCTTCGATCGTGCTATTTTTCTCTTTGAAATATCATTATGCAAACATGCTTGCTAACATCTTAATCGTCGATGGAACTACGTCTCACGTTTTGTTCCCTACATATAATCTTTCGAAGCTTACGTTTTTAATTTTTAGTAAGCATTCGAAAGCTCGTGCGAGATTTATTTCGGCTGTATCGATATCCATAATATTTGAAAAATACAGGACGAAATCACGATACCTAAGTACATTTCCGTTGATTTTCTAACTTTAATGACACGTTATGACAGAAGAAAAGAATGTAACAAGATACAGTATGAGATTCAACTCGACTAAAGGCTGCAAAGAGTTAATTCAGATCTTAGTACAACATCTCCCCGAGATACGAGAAATCGATCATCCTCTCCGATTCGCTTCAGCCAAACCGCGTTCACTTCCATTCGCGACACTTTTATCCGACGCTTTCATCTCGGGAAACGCGGCTCCCTGGGGGTAAACTAGCGCATGTACACCTGGCACGGCTGGTAACGAGCAAGTAGAGAAAGAAGGAAAGACCGGGGGGGGGGAAGATAGAAAAAGAGTGGCGGTGCTCTCTCGCCTCGGCCAAGCTTCCCGTGAAAACCGGGCACGAGATTTGGCGATGGGCCAAAGCACAGTCGCTCGAGGGTCCACGTCCCGCGGCTTGGATTTCTGCTGATTTCGGGGGAGGTGGCGGCGGAGGTGGCGGAAGGTGAAGGAGGCGGAGGCGCCTGGGCGTCCCCAGGGGCAACAGGTACCCACACATACACGGCCATAAGCTTTTCTTCGCTGCAGAGAGATATGCCCGGCCACGTGCTCGCGCTAAATATAACGTCTGCCCACTGTCTTCTTCCTCCCACCATCGTAGGCCCGTCCCAGCCCTCTCTATTCTGTTCGCGTTCGAGAATCTGTATCGCGACTGGATCGAATGTGTTTCTCCGTTTAATGGGAACTGCCGCTAATTACGTGTAATTAAACGGATTAATTTTCGATTCGGTATTGGCGAATTTGTATACAAGAGAAGAAAAACGTGTATAAGGGATGGGACAGTTTAGACGAAGTTTGTGGAAGCCTCAAATTTTCGATCGAGATTTGCTTATAGTTAGTTACGCAAGTGTTTGGCGATTCTGTTAATCAATGCGGTCACGTAACGCTTGTTGAGATATCACGAGTACGAAACTTGAATATCGCCCACCCCGTTGATTAAAATTACGCTTCCGTTTGGAAACCTTACTGATCTCCTCCTATTTGATGTTCCTGTATCGATTTCGCCGATATTGTACGAGTTTGTACTTCGTTGGTATTCCTATAGGTTGGTTCTTCTGACGTTCAATGGATTATAGAAGCAAACGACGCGATAAAGCACTTCGTTCTCGTTCGATTCGTTAATCGCTGTTCTGATAATGCAGATTCTATTGTATTTCAAACGTTCTTTTAAAGTTCTCAAACTTTCGGTGCTTCTGGAAACTAATCGACTCGTTTATCAAACTGAACGTCCATCGGGACGCCAGGAAGGCGAAAGAACTCCGTTGGAACAGCGTTTCGACATTTGCGACGCTTTTCATAATCCCGCAAAGTGTCGCATCTTGGTGTCGATCCGATTGAACCAGGATCCAAGCGTTGTCGGCGCGATTTACCACTGAAATCCCCGGTGTATCGTCGGTCACGGGGTAAGAAAGTTCCCGGAGTCGAGTTCCAGCAACACGGCGGATGCGTATTGAATTACCGAGGTCGTCCTAGTTTCCGGCATGTTGGTAACCATCGGTGAATACCATTTTCACTTTGCTACGTTCATTTTTCATGCCGGTAAATTCTGTATGACCAGTCGGCGCTGCTCCATCGTTTCCATCGTAGTTTCACGTTTATCACCGCGACGGATATCGGTTCGTTCGGAGACAATGTCACAGTGACAGCGAAGAGGCTTCGAGGATATTTTGGTGATGCAGATGTGGAACTGTAGACGAGTTTGTTAGCGTCGACGTGTTTCTAAGGGCCGTTGTGAATGACATCATCCTATTATTCATAGCCTTTTCATCCTCGAAAATGTTTTCATACCGGCATTGCGTTACGACAGCTCTGTGTCGCCGCAATGTGCTGATTCCATAAAGCGAATTCTTCAGAGGGCAAAACGATCGATTCTCTGTTTCATAAATTTCTCGATTCGTTGGTCATCGTGCAGTTTTTTTAGCAATTTTTTCTCACATACTAGTAGAAACAGCGCGATTGTACCAGACTACGTATACCTATAGTAAAACACGGAAAGTTCATTGAATCTATAATACTTGAAGGTCTCATTATATTCGAACGCAGGAAACCGTTTTCGAACCATTTACGGCACTGAAAGCGATATAGCGGGGTCGTAAAATAAAACGTTTAGCGGTGACACCGACTGATCTAACTACATCTATGAACATAGGCATCCGTGTCAGCTTTTCCAAGTAATTTTCCATCATTGTTAGCGGTTAAACGATAGGTTACAAACTTAGAGCTTTCAGAGCATAAATCGGAAATTATAAAGGATTTTTAAATCAAAGGTACATCCTCGTCCATAAATATCAGGTGAAGTAACAAACAATTACACTCGAAGGTACGTATGTGTAAGAGAACTGTGACGAATAGCGCGGTATTTATTCTTTCTTTCTTAAAATTTCTAACAAGTTCGAGTCTCTGGCGACAGCTTCGTGTATTCTTTACCTTCCTCTCATTTATCTTGTACTTTAACATAGACGTGCTGCATATTTTTGTATTTTTTGCTGCTCAGGCTTTTCGACGTTCGCGCAGTAAATAGCGTTACCGTAGCGAATATCATCAAATACTGTCATCAGGTTTCTGGAGGAAATTCCGAGTCTGATGGAAAAGCCGAGGCGAAGAAGTGAATTTGACTGTTGATTCAGAAGTTTGAAATTCGGCCGAAGCGACTGATACGTGTTTCCTCACCAAACATTACATGCTGTTCTCGTTGCTAAAATAAATTCAAACTGTCATCCGGTGGATTCAATTAGAAGCGAATTCCTGCCCGAAACAGTCGAAAGTCAATATTCGTCTTCTAAATGTAGAAACTTGACTCTTTATCCATACGGGTGGCTCCTATGTAGGTACTTCATAAAATAAGCGACAATTAAGGAAAATTATAAATTCTATCTGTAATTTTTCCATCCACCGTCGTTTTATGATTTCTTGACAGCAAATATATCTCTTAATAGGTTTTCACTTAATCGTTTAGCCTCTAACGGTAGAGTGGATCGTTTTGTTACATTTCCTGATGTTGTTTCTACTATTGTGATTAAGTAAAGTATAGGTTCACTAGGATAAGAAAATTAATCTACTGACGACTGCATCACTTTTGATGGAACGAACTTTCTCTTTCTTCTCCTTCCCTACCCTCCTTTCTCCTAGTTCTCTTGCATTACACCTCCACAATTTAACGTGTCTGTGAGATAGAACGTTGAAACTTCCCTCAATTGGTCTACATACTGTTGCGAATATATCATATAGTTTCTATGAAAGCTGGTAGCATGCCGGAGGATCGACGAAATATCCTTAATCCTGACCGAGTAATTCCTCGTCCTGATTTCGCGAATATGGTCAAGCCTCCGCCTATTCATTTCGCGAGGCGGATCGAAAGAGGGTTTTTGCACGCGTGGTCGTTTGTCGCGTGAAAGGAGAAACCTCGGAAGAAACGGGCTGATGGCTCGTCGGAGGTTGGAGGAGACGGTTATGCGAATAACTCGGGGCTGGCACGGACATACTCGGCTCACGATCCGAACCATCCTCCCTCTGTCTGCTTGGCCTGGCTGTCCAGCTCCTAACATGCCACGGCCAATTTCTGCCCCGCCACATTTGTCTCCCTTGCCAATTGCAATGCTCCGCGCCGCTTGCTTTTGCCGAATGGAACACACAGAACCAGGCGGCAGCCACGAAAATAGGGGATAGAGATAGGAGCAGAGCGAGAGAAAACAAAACGCTGCGGCGAAGAGTGTGTGTTGAGAGAGCGTGTGCGCGCCGGATAGGAGAGAAGCGAGAAAAGCGGGCTAAGCGGATTCCGGTGCGGTGGATAACTCGGCACGGTCAATGATCGCGGCTCGATACCTCGAATAGTAGAGAGTAGCGAGAGCTTGGTGGCGAGACGAACAGAGAGACAGAGAGGGGAGCGAGATAGAAGTTCGAGTGCGTGCCTGATAATAGGAGCTCTCGGTTGGGTGGGCTGGAAAAAGGTCTCGATGGCGTCTCCGCCAGCCGTCGGGTAGCAGACTACAGCCTGATTGAAATTTAGAAAATTGCTCGCGGTTGTGTTGCTAGATCCGAAGTTGCGAGATCTATCGTACTCTTATGATTATTAAGGGTTGAAATAAGGTATATAGTATTAAGGGATAAATTCTCGCAGAAAAATCACTTCTTGGTATCGTCGATTCGATATTTGTGAACATTTCTCTGTCAATTTTGGATCACAGTAGAGATCTAAGTTTAAATCGTCAGCTAGATGGAGAAGTATTAATCAGTCATTAGCGCGTACGCTGTCTAAGATACACGGTAGCTTGCTATCGTAACGCGCAACTGTTGGATGATCAATTCTGCTAAGTCGTGCCACTTTTCACGTAAATCTCTTAAACTTGTATGTAATTATACCGAATATACAGATTGTTTGCAGCATTCCAACACAACAAATAGAGAACAGAGACTCCAGTGAATGAAATTCGTTTCAGCTATTTTTATCGATCTTCGTTCTCTCGCTTTGCTTTTATTTTTCATCCGGATCAAAAAGTTACGAAGGACGTACGTAATTGTTTTCTTCTGTCGGAACGATTCGAGTGACGTAAGAAATCCGATTTTTTACTTGGAAATTCGTCGTTGTCACCAGAAGGCTATCATTATGCGCCGTTGCGGGCTTTCACGAAATCTAACTGGCGCGACTACGAACGATGAAAAATGGTGGACGGTTGCACGCGGACTGAAATACGTTGTGGCAAGCTAAAGGGGGACTAAGCTTGTGCGTTGTAAGGCATTCTCGGTGTCGGTAGTGTGTCCCTTTACTGCAATGCAGAACATTGAATTTCCAACCGCAGTCTGTCTGCACACGCTCTCTTCCAAGTCGTTGTTACGGCTGCGAATGGTCTTCCGCATTCGAGCGATGATGCGTTTGATCACGTGTGATGTGTTTATGAATTCTGCGAGGAAATTCGGTCGCGTTCTCTCATTTTTCCCCTTTGAAATTTTAGATCGCTTCTTACGAGATCGGGAAAATTGATTTTATCCTTCTTAAATTTAGCATTCGTTTTAAGTGGAAATTTGACCGCTTTACTTTCTTTCTTTTCCTTTTTTCTTTTATTTTGGAAGCAATTTTCTAGTGGAATCATCTCTATGGCATCTATGTCATCTATGTCGACATCGTCCGAAAATTTTGTGAAATTATTAAAAATCCTCTTTCGATGTCCAGGAATCCTGGAAGTTCCAACAGAATTTTTTCAACGATGTCGAATTATATCGGATTATATTACTTCTCTACGAACAATACCTCGGTAATGTTTCTGCGAGACAAAATATAAAAATTTTATTTCCTAATCTTCCGCTGCACTTTGAAATTTCAAAGCGTAAAATTCTATATCTGTATATTTTTAACATTCCTGACCATAACCGCTAAGCTCTCTTATGCTATTGAAAAATTACGTGAAATATAACTTCTACAGGTAATTCCCCTAAATCCCCGTGATATTTTTATAACAGGAAATATTAAAATCGTAATTTAACATTTTTTATTATAACCGGAGATATGCAAATTCTGTAGGTAAATTCATCGCCATCGTCGCTAAGTC
This sequence comes from Bombus cullumanus, assembly GCA_014737535.1. NCBI lineage: Eukaryota > Metazoa > Arthropoda > Insecta > Hymenoptera > Apidae > Bombus > Bombus cullumanus. The sequence continues at coordinate 778,048 of JACXIX010000011.1, forward strand.
TTCCCACGCTATTTGTATATATATCTTTAGTTTATTGAAAAATTGTTTTAAACAGCGTTCGCTATTATAAAAGTAGAGTAACGATGGCAATACAAAATTATAAGCGAGACACGAAGTGGAGGACAATGAATTCTTCTCAGCGAGACTGTGTATTTGAAATCGAAACAAGCAGAGGGTGGGTCGAAATAAATGGGATAATATTGTTGCAGCCGAAACGAGACATCGTTCGATAATATTTATCTTGCTATATGGTCGATTTAGAGTAGGTCGTGGCTTGTTCCGTATATGCACATTGTTGCATCTGCTTTAACGACGCGTTGTTATTTTTACAGTAGACAGCTTTCCGCCTCTTTCACCCTTTGCTCCCCATTTTTTGTCTGTTCAATTTTCACGCTGACGGCGATGGACGCGAAACGTTATTATTATATGCGAAGTCGGCGCGGTCTCTGGTAGTAGTGGATTTTTAATTAAAAACGCGAACGATCGATGTCAGCGACATTGGACCTTGAATTTGATTTTGGTTCGTTCCATTCGATCTAAATAATCAAGAGGCACAAAAATATTGCGTTTAAAAGGAGCACGAAAGATATTTGGAAATTCTGTCAGACGTACAAACGATATGATCGATAAATACTGAAAGTTGCCTTAAAAATCTGACGACATTATATCGGTCTTATATTGTAGAATTTATCGTAAAAAAATAGTCAGGATGCTGGAGAGACTTTAAAAAATAAATGGGTAGAACTGTCGGGCAGACGCATAATTTCTACGGTCGACGATCGTACAAACGCGAAACGCCTCGACGAAAGGGAGAACAGAGTAGAAGTTCGAATGAAGGTAGGTCATGATACAGACAGCATCTGGTTGCAGCCGCGTTATTTTTACGTGAAAACTCGGTGGAGATACACGGCGTCGAACAAGCACCGTGTCGTGTAAGCAAAGCCTCCGGGAAAACGAAACGGCGCGCGGTGCGGTGACACATCAAAGAGATGAGTTACCCCATCTCTGTTTCTTTCTCTCTTTCATCTTCGGAAATTTTCTCAATCGCGGAACGCTCGAGCGATCGTCCTTTAAGTTTCTCAAATCGTAGAAATATTTCGTATATGTACTTATTTATCTAGCGTACTTCGATGCGATCGTACATTCCTTGAGTGTTCCATCTCTGTGTTTTACGTTTTATTTGTTCGCTCGTTATTTGGAATATGTATACATACGTATTTATCATACATCGGTGACGTTTTTTTCGATAATCGAGTGAGACGACATTGGTATTTTAGTAAATGATCGATAGTTTCATCGATGTAATTTAATCAATTTTACGTGCCGTCGGTTAAAAAGTTCCATATTTACCTTGTGGTAAAATCGTGGACTTTCACTTTATTAAAAATAAAGCGTACGAAGACTTTATCGACGGACTGCATATGTACACGGTATACGATATAAAAATGTATATAATAATATATATCTGTAAGACGATAAAAATACTTGCGGACAAAATTCAAGGGATGAACATAAGTAGACTCGTCACTGACTGTACGTATTATTATTAGATACGAAAGGAAGGAAAGTAAAAGCACAGACACAATTTCATAACGATAGCTGAGAGAAATGACAGAAAGAAGAGAAACGAGGAAACAGAAGGGGACTAATACTCGAATAAACTGAGTTAACAAGCAATTTCCTCCGATTCGTCCCGAGACACTCGAGCAGTCGTTCTCTTCTCCCTGCAATTAGAAGCTGGTCTTGCCTACTTCCACGAAAATCTCGGCCCGGCTGCAATTATATATTTAGCAGAATTACACCCGCGGGAAAGATATAAACGATCGGCTGGCTGATTTATAATCGACTTTGTCTAATCAGGTATTTTGACGTTTCACGGGAGGCAAGAAAACGAGGTATCTGAACGCGACGTCTTTCAACGTTTTTGGCATTTTACTCTAATTGCCATGCCCATCTTCCCGCCATGCGAATATTATACGCGGTTTCTCTTCATCCAGCCGATCCCGAGATCGGAATGAAACACACTCGGCTTCGTGTCTTTCGGTGTGGCACGGTCATCGTTCATCGAGAAACGTGGCAGCCGACGTGTCAGGATTACTTTCCAAATACATTAAACCCATCAACCACCGTTTCATTATTCATTTTCGACCGTATCAATTTTCCATTACCATTCGAACACCATTCGATGAAAAATAGATTTTCACCAGAACCAAGGTTTCCGCGTAGCAATTGGTTACCTTTATGCTCTGCCCCTTTTGTTAAAATGTCCTATCTAACGCTCCTTGCACGTTGCAATACTAAATTGTACTATCTATTTTGATACAATAGCGGTCATTTTTCATGTATCTACACGGTCATGCGAAAATCACCACTGTGGAACAGATTTAGAGTCACCGAAATGTTCAGTTCTGCAGGGATACGGATCTTCGCTCTTTGCTCGTAACGAATAGTCCGGTTCTAATATTTGCTTAATTTTCCATCATTCGTGATTAATATCACTAGTTCGTTCATCGTATAGCACATTCTCGTTCACCATCGTTCTCGGAGAACATGAAAATAGAGCTAGCATATTCGAAACACGCTTTCGTATGCATAGAAGAGGCTTAAGGGTGAAAGTTCGTCCCAGCTCGTTAGGGGGCTCGTTGATTCTCTTTAATTTTGCATTGCAATTAGGTGGTGTTCGAACGCGAAGAATCCCCCCTCCCCCTCTAATGAACTCGCATCTGTCATTTGCATATCACGTTTGTCGCGCCATTAACTATATCGTAGATAATTTTAAAGCGTTACCACTGGTAATTGAATTCTCGCGATACGCTTCAATGAAAGTGATCATCGTCAAAGGCTACAGTGCAAGATTTGTCAGTCTCTTTGCCAATGATAGGATTAATTATCGTTTTAGTATAATTAGTTTTGAATCTAAATCCAACTGAGCGAGTATTTGCGCGTAATAACTTATGCCAATTACGAACCATATGAATGGACTATTGGACTACATTGTAAGATCTGCTCATTCATGCGTTCCTTTTGCACTACACCGAGCTTCTTCGGAGTCACTGCCAAACAGGAGGCTGCGAAGTCTCGAGATCTCAACCTTCGCTTTCGCAACTTTCCTTCTCGGGACTTTACGATGTAGGGAAAGCGTACGCGAAATTTCGCTTACGTAATGCTCATAAAGTAAATTTAACGTACGCTTATACGTCATGTACAATCGGACAATTTATCGGTTTTTGAAATAACACTTCTGCCTCCTGGTTATATATCGGGATGTTTTTAGTTTGATGGGAGTGATGCTCAAAAAGTTCCGAGCACCGTTCGGTATATCGATAGGAAAGTTGAGAGTTCGTGAGAAACCGAAGGATGACCAGCGAATGCAGTCGATAATGGATCACGAAACTTTGCGTTGCGCAACCGAGGCACGGTGAAAATTATTCTTGGGCGCGGGCATCGGTGCATAATCCACTTTTTATGTATCGACGTTGGGCTAAAGGCGAATCGTTTTTATTATTTACATTATGTCTCATATTCAACGATCACGATCTTTCGACGTACCAAATATCACACGATAGCACGATTCTCCAATTATTTATCACTGCGTGTAGATCCTCTATGATAAAGACTGATCGATCATGTTTACGAGGCCGTTAAAGGATAAAAAAAAAGCGACCGAAGAAGTAATCTTTAATCTTACGTAAGCCAGCCGAAATGGCACGAAGTGAAACGTTGCCTGCCGCATTATCGTCGACTTTGCGTGTGCCGCGAAAGAGATTCCTGGTCGCGTATTCATCCTGGGTCGGTTCCACGATTACAGATTATAGCACCAATTATACCTACCACTCTCTTAGTAGTCGCGATAAATTATCCGTTCAACTATGCACGCCGAATGACAAATCGTCGACAGGTGGCTTCGCAGAATCGGCTCCCTTTCAAACAATCAACCAGAGAGCTTGCTGATCCCTTCGATCGCCTTTTTTGATCAGTTGTTTGTTACTGTCGTTGTATCGTTATTTCCGATCTAGTTACCCTCGGTTCGCTACTCGGGATCGTCGGACAGATACGTATTTTGTTATTGATTTCTAGCTTTTTGAACTTTCAACTTCAAATCGATATTTTGGAGAATGTTTTTCAATTGTATTTTGTTGAATTTTCAAAAATGTCACGTATATTCAAAGGTACCGATCTTACAATGATCTAATATTCCGTTTACTTATATTACAAAATATCGCTCTTGCTACCTAAACGACGTGCAAAAATCTTTCTCTTTAAGGGATTAATCTCCTCTACTTCTCTTCCTATCGCTTTAATCTCTCCGTTACTTTGGATCGCTTCTTCGTTAGGTATTTTTAGCCACCGCGTAGGTTGCACGTTGTATCGTGCAACGGGAGGGTTTTGCCAAGTTTTACGCGAAATCTGCTCGAGCGCTTGATGGCGGAGGTGGACGCACGGTGGCAGAAAATCGACGAATTGTTTCGGAGCGAATCGTTCACCGGTGGCCGGTTAGAAAGTGGGAAGAGCATTCTTCGACCAGATATTTTAATTATACCTTGTTACTCAACGAAAGTAAAAGTCTCGCGATGTGCAGGATCGAGAGCGTGCAGAATAAATCGTGTAAAGCGTCGTTCGTTTAGAACGTTTCTTTTTCTTTCTGTCCTCTCCGTTGAAAACAGATTTATCGTCGTGTTACCTATACTATCGACGAGGCAACAATTTTGGATTCGTCATCTCTACTATGCGTGATTTCTCACTTCGATTTTATGATTTTTCGTCTTAATTTTATCGAGGTCTTTCATCAAGGAACATAAAAAGTCGTAAACCAGTAAAGAATATGCAATGGTCTTGCAGTTCCAAACATCGTCCAATAAGTACAGGGGTGCGACCAATGAAGATACAACGCAGCGCACATTTATTATCGGGACAATTCTAGTGGGCGGAATCGAGCCATTAATTTCGAGTTATCCGCTACTGTGGGTCACGTTGCACGCGAAGGAACTCGCAAAGAACAGCGTCCGGCGCGAATCTTCCACGAACGAGTGTACAAATATCGCGCGAGCAAATAGCCAGGAGCATAGCTCTTTGTCGGCAACGAGATACGTGGTGGCTGTATGTGTTTCACCCCGAGTTCATCGTTCCTCGTCCACGCGTGTAAACGAACGGTCGTGCTTTATACTTTCATCTTTTCAAAATCAAATCGTTAACAACAGAAGTCATAACGATTACGATCCAAATGAAAAAGATTATAAATACTTTGATACCACGACAAAATTGTAATAGTTTCATTCTAAGAATTCCAAAATTTTCTTGCCAATTTTTATAAATCTGAAATAATGAAACTAGCTAGCTATTCATTGAAAAAGTCGATTCAATTATATATATGACATTTCATATTTCATTATACTTGATTCATTTATTATTATTAGCCCAGAAATTGGGCTTGGTAACGTAGGTTACGATATACTATACGCTATCTTTATCCCGTACTGTTGCCGAACTTGCCTAACATAATTATTTTCTTTGCTTTTGATTCTACAGCATATTTCATTATAAGTTTCGGTACATGTACCCGTTACACATCTAGATCAAATATTTAGACATTAAATACGAAAGTTGCATTAACGCAATATTTACTTTTCATTTTTTTTTAGTGGCTATAAAAAGGAATATCAGAGATCGCCTCGATACGTTCTTCGTTTCTATCTCTTTCATTTAGATTCTCGAATTATATGAAATTTAAACAAATTGCAGTATCTGTGACATGATAAATTAATATATGGCCCTTAAAGAATTAAAAGATAGAACTCTATTTTTAGTTGTATCAATACAAATCTAGATTAGCATAAACATCCGCAGTTTAGTTATGCATGAACGATCCGATCGAGGAAATTCAAGGTTCGCGCGCGCGTTATTCCGTATCGAGCGACGTTATGTCGCGTTACGTGGCGCGTTACGCAAAAACTCGCGTGACGAGGCCTCGTGTCAATGACTGGAAATCTCGTGCGTTGATAGCGTGCGTGCCTGTCTGCATATCCTTTGGTTCTTGGATAATAAACCGGCACCGCTCGATTTCGCATCGACTAGCGTGTTCTCCTGCATCTTTCGCTTCTTCGAATTAGTTTTGTACGAGCGTAACTCTAATTTCCGTGTCCTCTGCGGTTGCGTGATGCTATTACGCCTGAGTTTTCAAATTTTTGTTTTGGCATGTACAGCGTTGCGGGTTAATTTAGCGGGTTAATTACTTGTGACATGAGAGAAGCAGATACTTCACGTTGTGGCTACGTAATAGACTATGGTGGCTATTACACGGTAATTTTCATTTTTAGAAAATAATTTCACTGATATGACAGAGTTAATATAGATTTCAATTCGCAAGATAAGGGTTTCAATTGGATTATTCATTTCTTGGAAATTCTAGCTCAATGATATAGCAGAAAAAGCGTTCCAGCGATAAAAAGAGCTAATGCAAAGTGTAAGAAAGCGTGAAAAAGATTTGATTAGAAAAAAATAGCGTAAAAAGACTTCTGAGAGTGAAGCAAGAACCGTCGTAATATGAAAAAGGAAGGAACGTAAAAAGTAAAGACAGTGACATTGATGATTCCAGGAAGTTCCTGAACGAATACGATCTTCGTGAGCACGATCAAATTCCTGGAATATCCCAGAATCCTAAGAGACATATCACAGAACTTTGAAATTGACTAGCTTTAACCAGCTTCGAGTTACATAAGCTCGTCAATGCAAAAATATGACGTTATACGATCGAGTACCTGTACCTTACGATAGTAGAGTAGGATAATAATCGGTTGTCAGCGTAGACCAAGCGACCAGTTGCAATTTTGAAAATCCTTTCACCGGTGTGTCAAAGCAGTCAAAGCGTGACCTTCGCGAGACTTCAAACAGAAAGAAAAATTGCTTTTGTTCTCGAGCTACAGGTTTCAGTCGCGTATTCTTTTATAATTTCGAGCGATTCGGTCATTCGTATTAATCAGTTGTTCGTTAAAAAAAAAAAAAAAAAAAAAAAAAAAAAAAAAAAAATGCGATAAAATAATCCGATACAAGGAACATTAACGTATTCGTATTTTATAGCGATATCGAGAGAGAGATATACGTTTATCTGATCGCTACTGCGTTACTCGGTTCATTGATTCGAAAATATCTTTACATGATTAACGCAACGTGCTCGTTAGCTTCCGTGAAACTTGTCGCGGTGAATCTCATTGCACAATCCGCAGGCTTGTTCGGAATTGGTTCTTTTATTTAGTAAAATCGAGGACTTGGAAAGAGGAACTAGCGTCAAATATTCAGTCTAATATTGCAATTTATACACAGGATTTTCTATGTATATATGTATATTCAAGTCCGAGTGACTTACAGCCGCTAAAAGCAAACGTGGATAAGAAAGAATCGAATGAAAAACGAGCAACCCCTGTGCGACGATCAATCCCCATGAACGCGATACATATCGCGTACAAAGCAGAGAGTCGAGAGGAAGCCCTCCATTCCAGGGGACTGCCGAAGAAATCCTATCAGCCGAAAGAGACGCTGAGAATCTAATTTTTCCACAAAACGAAGAACTTTCGAATAACTTTGAACATAGTGTGTGACATATACATGGAGTATAAATTTTTATTAATAATTACGAATCGGTGATATCTGTCGCTTTGTGCTTTTAATGTCAATCTTTTACTCAAATTTGGTAATTTTAAAAAATTCTAAATAACTATTTCATCTGAAGATTTTTTTCTTTTAAAGATTCTCCGCACTTTATTAGAAACGAATTATATCGTATCTTTAATACATTTGCAAAAACTAAAATCAATTCAGCTAAAATTGATTTGTCTTCATTAACGTTTAATTCCATGCTTATAAGGAAATTCGATTAAGAAGAAACTCGGCTAACAGGTTAAGTTCTTCTAAAGAAATTATAAGGGAAGGAATTAATCGCACATAAACGAATTTATCGCTCGTAACAAACGCGCTACACCTCTGTAGTTACCTGGTTTCAGCCGGGTCGAAGCAAATGGCCGATGAAAATCGATTCGTTCGTCGGACTGACGTTTATTCTTTGTCCAAGAACGTCATGTTCGCGCGTGTTTGGTCTTTCCCTCGTTCCACTTGCAAAACGGAGCCTCGTTGTGTCACCGTATTCCTCGCAGCCTGTATTTGTCATTCCCGCCCTGATTCTGATTTTTCTCGTTCGCGGTTCCACGAAAGCGTGATTTGCAGTTTGTCGAGTGCGCCTTTTCGTTTGGTTCGAACGGGCAACGATTGATAGCGATCATTGTTATAGGTGGACGTACGATAAACGCTCGGTGCTATTTTTTCAGTATAGGCGGAAAATACGTAGGCCAGTCGATAAGTCATTTACTTCTTTCCTCTAATTTCTGTTCTAAGAGATGATTTTAAAATTTAAAAAATGCTAGATAGGACGATTTAACTGACGAGGATTTGGAAGTCTATGGATTTGTTGTTAAATTAGACTTGCCACGTTTGAGAATGATCGTGGATCAACGTCTGGAGTCCATGGTAGCGAAATTTATTCCAAGTTTGACATAGATTCTCAAATTTGACAGGGAATGCACCGTGAAATATATCCAACTGGTCACCTCCGCGAGAGCAATGGGTCCGTGATCAGCAAGTGTAATGACGGTCGCATTAATATTAATATTCGAGCCGTTCGTCTCTGAGCGAATGCACGTTTGTTCATCAATATTTGCCTTAACGTACGGCACCGGGTGCACCTGCTGTTTACCGACGCCTGTCATTTCTCTCGGTTTTAATAACGTTGAACGACTCGTTTCGACAGCGCCCTATTTAAAAGCAAAGCAAGTAACGCGGCATTAACGCAACGCGATCGAAATTTATCTGCGTTTATCCAAAACTTTACGAACTGCAACAGTTATATTTCAGGTTACGTTTCTTGCTTGTTGCTTTCACGGAGTTTGCATGGAAAGTTTCCGATAGAGAACAGAGAACTTTGAATATTTCTGCTCTTTTTTCGTCGACTTGAAGATTGTATTTTTTGCGAATTTTCCTACACCTTCGTCGCTTCGTGGCGTGGGAATGATGGGTTACAAGTTTTCGGTTATGAAATATTATGAAATACGAAAGTGTGTTTAATAATAAAGTAGCTATAATGCAGATTCACGACATATTTTTATTCATTCGCTCTTCGAGAACTCTCTCTTATTTTTATTACGAACCTGGGAACGTTCTATCTCAATGTCGTTCTTTAATAAGCAAAAGAGTGTTATTGATGTTTTAAGAGAAACCTTAATACGATATTCAAACAAGGAATTAAGCATGTTAAGGACCACCGTCCCGTCATTCTCCTACCATTATCTTTACAACGCTTTCTTTTCTTCTCCGGGATATGTGCGTCTCTTTCGCAATTATCCTTCGATGTCGCTTAAAATGCAATAATTCAGCGGAAATTGCTGTACGCGTATCTTATCGGCGTTGTAACGACCAGAATACTTTAACGTTCGTCACTGACCGGCAGTGAAGCGGAGTTACTGTACATACGTCGCATGAATATTTCGAGGAATCGCGCTTTTTCATTGATGGCATTTTAACCGAGCTTGTTTGCGAAAATTCGGCGGTCTCGGGGAAGGCCACCGTTTATAAATATGTGATTCGTTAAGGGAGAATCGGGGCAATATGGGATCTCGTTTGATAGTCTACGAGTATGCTCCGTCTGCTGAAGTTAGATACAGTTATATTCCCAGGTGTATGTCCAATTTTAGGTAGCACCTGTGTCGGTCGGTAATTATATTTAATGAGAATGTAAATAATTCCGGTCAAATCTCTGCCAACTTTCCAACGAGTCGATGAAATTGCCGTGTAATTTAATCGGCGGCGACTATTCCCGATCGTGGGCTTTATTTTAATGCCGAAATAATTCCAGACCCGGTGTTCGTGCTTGAAATCGTGCGATCTTCCCTAAATTCGCAGATAGAAATTAAAAACGGATTATACCTTTTTAATATACGTTTTACGATCTATAGGTTTTCGATGACATCACGGAGTATAAATATAAATCGTTTACAATCTTCTCTCTCTTTTTTTCTTTCAACCAAACATTTTACTGTTATGTAAGGAAACTTATCATCACCAGTAATTTGTTGTAATCTCTAACCGGCGAAACGTTGGTAATAATTATCCGAGATAACTTTGTTTTTTATCGTGAAACTGACAAAGATAGACGACATACCTCGTTTTACACGAGTCAAGTCGACAATACCGACAAATCTTATTTACACATTTATAAAAGCAAGCTCGATGTATTTTTAATAAAAAATACACTAATAAGTGTCGCCGTCAGTAGCAAGAAGCGTCTAAACGACGAGAGTACACGAATAACGGTGGTTCGACCAGCGAGCGAAGGGTGCGTGAGAGTCGAAAGACGACAGACAATGGGGCGGAAAAGGAAAAGTAGAGGGAGTGAAGGATGGAAAAGTCAAAGGTACGAAACGGTCGTACGGGTATCGGTGGAAAATGGGGTGGGCAGGGGGTGTGGTGCGAGCGTCTGGCGGCCTAGAAGCAGCTCGAACGAGGTGGTGGGGGTCGATGCGGCCATGTGCTCGAGCGTCGACGCTCGATCGGTGATCAGTCGTTGCCGCGCGCTCACCGAGTGAACGTTCGGTGCGTACGTATTATCCAAACTTCGTCTATTACTCCGTTTCATCGTGATCGACGATCGAACCTGACGGGGGACAAAATAAACGAAACCACTGACCAACCGACCATTGACTGAATACAAAAATACAAGAAAATAAAAGGAAAGATCGAACAGAGAGAATTTCTTAGGACGAAATTTGTCATTCTACGATGACGTCAGTGCACCCTAACGATAGCTCGTCACGCGTGTGATCAAGCAATTAAATCCTGAAATAGGGGATCGAGGATAGAATCGCGCGAAAAATCAGCCATCCCCGAGTAATCGTGTTGGAAGATGCCAAGGTGATCCTGTTGCTTGCCTCGATCGTTTCGTCACACGTTTCCTTGAGGCTGTTCGGCCTATAAATCGTAAATCGTAAATCGTAAATCGTAAAGAAGAAAACGCGTTAGCCGTAGAGTACGCCCCGTGATCCTGTGGTAAATCGTTTATTTCCGTTCCGCAAACGCATCCTGGCGCGTTGTTCTCGCCATACAGTGGAATCGTTGACGATTGTGCCGCGATCATGCACCACACGGCGCCCTGGTACCTACCCTGGGGCCTGAAGCTGGTGCCTCTGCCGATCCCGCCTGGACACCCCGCTTCTGGCATCCCGAATCCTGGATTGCACCTGCTCGCCCCGTTGCCAGGCATCTACGCCCCTGAACCGCGAAAGGTAGGATAGATTCTTCGTCGTACTTGTCTCCGTGTTTCAACTTTTGCTATATCGATCCAGTGAATTTCCGTCGGCGAATCGACGTATTCATTGTTTCGATTACACGAACGAATTACGAGTTACGATATCTAGTTTTTTCGTTTACGGTATGCGTCGATCGTCTTGCTTTGTGGATTTTCATAGATTTCTATTTCATTTCTTATCGCGCGATTGAGTAATTTTTCGTGCGTGTTTCTTAAAAACAAATTTACGATTAAAAGCTTTATCCGTCTTATCTTAATGAATATCGAAGAAGACGATTGTCACAGACTTCTTACCTACCGAAACGTTAATTACCAATTAGTTAAATTTCTACCGATGGAATTTGTATATCGTAATATGAGATATTAGTTGAACGAAAAGCCACAGGCAATAGAATGCGATTCAATGAAACATCGTAAGAACTTTGTATACCATAAACAAAATTCTATCCTAGCTTTGTTTATTATGATCGCGTGAACGTGTAGGTTTTTCACATAATACGCGACACTCGCTTTCGGCGAAGCCCTCCTTTGTCACGAGCGTTTGTTGATGGCCAGATTAGGAGGATAATGTTATTGGTCTCGGAATGACCCCCTAAGGGTATAACGCGAAAACAATTCTCGGAAAAGGCTGACGGGTGAACGCGAGAGATATTAACGCGTTGATAACGGTGTATATACATTAGTTTAAACGAGAATAACGATATCAGGTAGAATAATGCGATTACTTCGATTCAGGTAGCCCAGATAGCACGCACTTTCGTTACAAATGACCACGCGAAAAAACACTACCGCGAATGCCTGACGTTAGCATCTTATTAGCTTTATATTTGCTTATTGTCCACGGCACGAGGCGGTTCCGTCGTAGAAAAAGATCTTGCTCCGATGCAATGTTTATCCGAATGAAACTTGGCATTGTGTTACGCGAATCACCAGCTCCCTTTCCTCTGATTAAAAAATCTCTGTTCGTCGGTCCTTTCACGGTGCCTCGCTTATTGTGCCCATTTCGTTGCTATTAATTATAATCCAGCCGCGATTTTGACACCGAGACGTTGTGTAAACGAGCATCGGCTCGTTAACTAAGTTAACGCAACGTTGAATGCGCTCGCGCGCTTCTTTCGCGTATCATTTTATCGAGTTATATAATCGGTGCTTCTCTTTACTTAAGAAATTCGGAGAATTTCGTTTTTAAACGCCTCTTCAAGGTGAACGTCCTCGCGAAGAAGATTTCATTTTGAAACGATTTAAATCTGAACGTTAATTATCGTCAGTCTCCGACCGTTGTATCTTATTCGTCGTCGCAATTGAAGGAACTTGCCCGCCGCTGATGCATATTTTACCGATCGCGAAAACGATTCTGCTTCGTCGCGGGGATAAATGCATTTTTTAACGAATGCACCGATCCGAGTAGCTGCAAACCTGTTTTTGAAGCTGAAACTTCGTTGGCGTTAATTATCGTCGTCCGGGAAAAGTTTCACGCTGAGAATTAGTCTTCGTCAATTACGAAGATTCTTCTCTCGCATTTTTGTGCATTCACGCGGTCATACGGCGCTGTCTCGCATTGCTTACAAATATCGTCGATAAAAAATTCAAAATCATTTTTCTAATCGAGAGGAAAGACGCATTTTTCTATTAACTTTGAGTTTATCACTTGGTGAATATGAACTTTGTTTCACGTTTGCCCCGTACGTGTATAACTTTTTGCATTTTTAACGATTGTAACGATTTGAAAAACTTGACACCCGTTTTTTTTTCGACTGGAACTTGATCTACGTTAATTGTTGTCTTTTTTAATATAATTATAGAAATTATAGAGATTTTTTTTTTGCCTCGCTTACCGCGAATTCTGTGAGTTAGAGTGTTTCGAAATAATTGATTCGTATCTTTTTTCACGTTAGTTGTATACGATATCGATCAAAAATATGGAATAACTCTTCGACGAAATATCCCAGTATTTTTTCACAGACACAAAGTGGATCGTTTATGTCGAAGCCTAATTTTTGTCTTTGCTATTTTAATCTTTTCAAAAATCCGAATAAATTTTGAAATAGATACTTATCCGTTACATTGTATATAGCCACTGGCTTTTAGAGTCAAATATTTGGAACTTCCAATAAAAATAAGGGTCTTCTGGAAGAAATGAAAATATCGAAACTTTGTTTAAACTATCAACCGTCTACTTTCAGGTTACATATACCGATAAAACATTTTATCAAAAAGTTTTCTAAAATAACAAAATTCAAGCTAACTTGAAAGAAATGATTTCCAAATTATTCCTCGGTATAGGTATATAAACGTAATACATACGTGTGTACGTAGTTACATGCGATACAGTCTTTCGTTGATTCTCGATAATCGTGCTAAGTATTATGCACCGGTACTCGAAAGTTGCCAAGGATGCGGAAAACAAATAGACGCTTAGCAGTCGGCTATAGTTCGCGTTATTCCGGTCGCTGTTGCTGCTCTGCTTACAACAGAACGTACGTTTTATGGAGTTAGATTGGTGTGCGCGCATTTTATGAAATACAATGAGTCATAGATTTGTTGGAATATCAATTTATGCCGCTTTTGTAGCGTTGTTCCTGGTGTGCTGGAGGAAAGACATTCGCGTTGTATTGAATTTCAAACGTATTAGAATGTTTTGTATTCGTCCGCGAATTGCTCGGTCTCCAACAAAATGTATTTTTCCACATTTCGCTCGCATTTAAAATCTTCGTTAACGCCAGGAAAATGCAATTGAAACGAAAATGACGAGAAGCAGAGAGAAAATGTATTATTTGTAACGTCGACCAGAATTCGTACGCGAGGTAGGGGAATCTGTGACTCGTTGCATGAAACTAAACTGTCGCGTGGCCGCGTTGTTTATTTCAATGGAACACCAGTCGAATCGTTGGCGGTTTCGCCATTTGCGGTCTAGCTGTTGGTGGTCGCGGCTGAAATTTGTGTTATTAACAATTAAGGCGTCCGAATATCGGATGCTCGTGTGAAACGGGAAACGTCGCGCGAAATGATAGATAAAATCGATATAACTTAACACGTTAATCGATGAAGAAAACCATTGTTTACGAACGTTCGTTTCATCTGACGTTTGAAAACCACCATCGGAAACGATGGAGTTTCCAGCACATTTTATTCGACCATGCGTGACAACCGATTCTTTCGACGTTGCGAACGATATTAATAAAATGGATTTCATATGAAATATGACGCGTGATTTCACTTCGCGTAAATTATTCTGACATTATTTTATCACCGTTCTTCGATCTTTGAATTTTGCAAATGCTTGTACGGATTTATGGTTTCTGCACACGACGTGGTAAGAAACGTTTCCGATACCACGTGAAATATGTGACTGAGACGACGCGTAAGGTGTGCAGGAACACGTGTGTCGCATGTTCCAGCACTTATCAACGAAGAATGAACCTCCGTGCCGTTTTGGTCTTGTCAGCTATCGAACCGTAGGCCGTTATTATCAGCAAGAAACTAAGCTCTATATCGTAGCTTTTTTTTACTTAGATATTCCAAATTTTCTTATATTTCGTTTAATTTCTGACAAAAATAAATTACGTGTATCCTGCTTGTTAGACAGTCCGTAACGAAATTTAGCAACCGAAATTTAGCAATTTGATACAACATCTGATCCCAATTATAGCCAGAGGCAAAGAATCAACAATAGAGAAACGTTTCACGACCATAACTTTTAAAATGGAATTGAAATATTCATCTTTCGACTGACGCATAATAATATTCGTCGGATACATGAAAAATTTGCCCAAACACAGTACCATATAAGTATGTACGTGTCTCTTGGATCGTGACCAAGGAACGAAGGGTTTGGAATTCAATTTGGAATAAAATATCCGGCTATATCAGGGCTGTTTTCCAAGCTCACGAAACACGTTTGACTCGGTGGTTCCTAAGTGATAACTTAGTAATCACTTTGACCTTGCGAATGCGGGTTAATATCGAATACAGCTTCGGGAAAAACAGGGTCTATACCAACCGTTCGCCCGTCGAAAACTCTTTAGTTCGACAACATTCACGTGTAAGCAGTTGAGAAACTTTTATTCCCTGTCACGTAGAGCAGCATTCGCAAAACTCGACGAGTTGGTCATGACTCACGAACGTGGCTGACGTGTTCCTCGTTTGCTTTAATTTCTCTTCCAATCGTCTTATTAATGTAGCCACGCGATAGAAGATATAGAGAAAGAGGGCACGAAGAAAGAGAAGGAACCTGTTCGAATTTGGACGACGATCGTAAAATCTTCCGCTTTTCAACGATCATAATGGTTTAAAGATCCTATTAGAATCGCTCGAAATTGGCAGTCTTCGAAGTGCAAACACGTGCCGGTGTGATCGTGTTTCAGATTTGGACGAAAGTTGTCGCAAATAGAAATAGCACTGATTTATGTCAATAATATCTCGAATTGAATTATGAATTCTCCAGTTTTTCAATTTTTAATTTAAAATTCTCAAATATTCGATCTTTAGAATATGCTAATATTTGATTCCTAGATTTTTTCAACATTTCTATTTTCAAATGTTCAAACATTTAAATATTTAAACTTTCAAGCAACCTTCGAACTGAGCCTCAAAGTCGTAGCAATTTCAGAAAACATTGACTCGAGGCGGAAACACGTGTTGTTAGGATCGTGTTTCGAATTTTCAATGAAATTCGCCGCAAATACAAATTGCACGGATTTACAATGTCCAAGACCGTGGTCATTATTATTAGAGTAATTTATAAATAGCGAAGAACGGGTAACGTTGCAGTTCTGCTTCGCTAATTTTGAAGTTTGAATATACGTACACTACGGTGTCAAAACTCCTTGTCGTTCATAATTTTCGTTGTGACGTCTCTGCAACGATTGTTGTGTCGTTACAAAGGTTCGTAAGACTGTGATATTTAAGACCGACGTCTGTTTCAACGCTAAGCCTACCAAATCCATTGAAATAACTGCAGTCAAAATCGTTTTTGCGATTACGAAAATATCCTGGCGCTTTTAATAAAATTGTTACATATATTCCTGCTCGATAATTTTACGAAAATTCTCAATATTATTAGTTGATAAATTATCGCGCAAGATAGTAACGATAACGATATCAACAAATTTATTAAAAACGGACTCGATCGATTTGGCTTGCAAGGGGCTCGTATCCAATTCACTGCTTTAAATCGCCTTCTATAATCGTACAAGATACAAAGAGAAGAAAACCTGACACGTGATATCGAACGTCTTCGAAAGTCGCTCGATCATTATTCAAATTCGACGTGGACGTGGAAAAAAAGGCAATGGTGTTCGACGATTCCCGCGCAGTCATTCTTAAAATCCATCAATGGTGGTGAAATGGGTTCGTTCACCCGAGCTTGTTAAAGCGAACGATGTAAAAAGCGCGGAGGAAGAGCGGACACTTAGTGGAAGTTCGAATCGAGCAAGTGGCGACCCGAGTAGATGGGGTCGAAGCGCGCGTCGTAAACGTCCGCTGGCTGCATACCTATAATTTGACGAGCACTTTGCCATCACTTTACCATCGTTTTGCCGCTTTTCTGCCGGTTTTACGCGTCGCGGGGCTCACCTTTGCCGAGACACTGCATTACCGTAATTCGTGAAATATGAAATTCACGAATTTACGGGGGAAGAAATTGCGCGAAAATCGTATCGATCCGTGCAATGTCGTAAAGGGCAATCTGCTTCTGAATAATTTTCCAGACGAAATATCGTTCGGAAATTTATCGACTGCTGGTCGTTTCTAAATTTTTCTCAATTTTTAAGTTTGATAATGACTGAGAAAAGTGTGACTTGAAAATTAAAGAACTTGGACAATTGGAGTATTGTAGTTGCTGCTACTTCGCACTTCTCCGCAACTTGGTTCAAAGGATCCTTGTCTTTATGGCTCGAAGGTTGTTGCTGGATCTCCTAAACAATTCGCATCGAAGTCGTAGAACAACTGTGAAAGCAAAACTGGGTTGTTGAAAATCGCTGATAATTCTTTGTGTAAGTAATTAAGTAAATAATCATTTTTGGAATGTTCGACAGTACAATAGATACGCAAGAAGACATATTCAATTTTACGACCAATTGCAAGCACGGTTTTGGCAACACGAAATTGATTATTGAATTTCATAATTGTTTATCATATTTTTTGCCTCTGATCTTCGTATGTACGTAGTCTAAGTATACCGAGCGTTATTTCGAATCTTGTATAACAAGCGTTTATTTTCTTTACATCTCGAGGTAACACTGAAACTCGTTGTTCCACACAAGATCGAAATAATTTAAACGCAGGCTTTTACCCGTGGCTTCGCGAACATTTCTAGCTTCCACCGTCTTAATTTCCCCCTCCCTTTGTCAGTCTGGTTGTTCTAGTTTCGTAGAGCTTAAAACGTTAATGGATTGTGAGAGAGAATGTTGTGCGTTTCGTGATCGAGAACGATTTTATCGGTCGTGTAAGTCTTCTCTTCGAGGCACATAGATCCGGGATCTTGGACAAACTTCTGCGTTTGAAACGAGCACCGACCGTATCGTTACGCGTATATATCTTGCGCGTGTCCCTACCAGCGTTTCCTTTTTCCCTGCTTTTATGAACAAACCTTTATTTATGTGCGTGTATTAACTGGATATGCAATGTCCGTGAAAATCGAGGTAACACATACTACGTGCAATAGTTTACGAGCAGATAGGTGTGTCTCTGTTGCTTTGGTCGTTTCATGCATTGGTATCTTTCCGCTGAAAGATACGTGCGCTGCTCTCCCTGTCTTAATTCCCTCACGGTGCCATTGGACTTCCTCCCTATTCGAGAGAGGATATATAGCGTTCAGTAGCTGGTACAGTCGAGAACAGGATGATTTTACAGAGCGAAAACAATTTGGAATAAAATTTGTTCGTGGAGACTCTGCGGTGGAGAAAATTGATGGATGCGTGTGATTTAACTGTGATCGATTTTGATACTAATTTTTTATTTATTAGCACGTTCACGTCTAACGAAATAAACACTAATGGAGTCGTTGCAGGGAAAGGAAAAATTCTGACGTAATCTAGTGAAAAATCCTGCTTATTTGTCCCTTAATGTCAAAAATCTAACGATTTGTTGTACGAGGCTTTTTTTTTATCCCGGAACGCTAAGAATGGAACAATGTTCCTCGTTATCGATTCAAAAAAAGTGAAATGTTTTCTATTCTTATTTAAGATCACTTTATATCATATTTATTATTGGATCGTAATAAACGCAGATTGAAATAAACATCGTATAGTTTGTTACGTCGTAATATACTTTGTAGGGGTTAAGGTAGTCGGGGTGCTGTCAAATAGGAAAGTACAGTGCGGCTATTCGATCGAAATCGCTACGGGACATTGTTGCCCGTATCGCGGAACACCAAAGCGGTCGAAAAAAGCCGGCGTAGCGAACGTGTCAAGAGCCAATATTTCTTTGAAACGTTTATTTTGGGGTTCCTCTCGATCGTACGCACATCGTTAGATTCTACATAATCGAAGACACGATAGCTATATAACTGATCAAATAAATCAATAGCATCCTAGAAAACTGACGTTACGTTTTCATCAATTCGATAAAATTTCGCTAAAGAAGCCAAAGAAGCCAAGCTTTTTGCACCATCTCCGTGGTTGCATTGTATTCGCGAGCACATGGTGAATCTTCATAATTTATTTGTTCACGAGATGCATCTGCATCGTTTTTTCCTAAAGTTACGTTCGAGAAGGATGCGTTGAATTTAATATGTAAAATACGATGTATTTTCAATGTATGGTCTCGGGACCATAGAATCGAAAACAGACGCGCGTCGATAAGAAAAATGCATGAATTTACGTTTACATGTAGAAATCGAAGACGTTTCTTCTCCGCCCGAGAGGACAAACAACGAGCAAAGAAACTCGCGAATGGTCGCATGTAGATAGTTAATTTTCCTGACATGCTGTAAATTTCGGTGAATTAAACGGGAGCTGCGTGGCACGTGAAAAATCGCGAATCAGAAATGTACGGCGAAGAAACGCGAAATGTCAACGATTACCGCGTTTGTCTTTGTCGCCGCGGTGCAAATTAGCCCGCCAGAAGAGTGCTGCGTCTAGCGACTGATATATATTTAAGTGCGTTTGTCACAGACTAATCTAGGCTTTTTGTCACACTTCCATGTATTGTCCGAGAGACAATTTAGATTGCGTTCGAGTTCGAAACAGCTTTGGCGCTTCCCATATTAAGAGCCTGAATCCTCGAATTTCATAACACGTTGATGGCCGGATTTAAGTATCTTCGAAATTTCAAATTCTTGTATTTCCATGACGAAGATAAGTGTACTCATGGGCCATGATCTCCGATGCTGCAAATCTTCAAGTTTTTGAATTGTTAAGTCTTCGACGTTCCAAACGTTCGAATGTTCAAATTTTTAAGCGCTAAAATCTGCAAATTGTCACATCTTCAAATTTGTAAATATTCGAATTTCCAAACTCACGATCGTTCGTATCTTTGAAATATCGATATCGTCTAGTCTTTGAGATTAAATTCCCGGTCTCAAATTTGGAGAAATCTCAAGTTGCTTTTCATTTACGGTCGTAGCTTCGATCGGTAATCCGAAAGTCGACTAACCCAAATTCATTGGTATTAATCAAACACGTCGTTCATGAAAATCTTGCAAGTCCATCGGGTTTCATTGACACGAGATTTCATCGATGGAATGTGATTTACATGGACGTTCAATTAGTACTGTGACGGAGCTGCGACGAGGCTCGGTTTCTTATTTTTCGTCGACATTCGCGCTGCAGTCCCTTTGTATCGCGTCACGGGCGTTTGATCTACGCGTGATCTATGTCTGTCCGTGCGAATTCTCGCCTCTCTTTGAACGTTTCTCGCCACAGGTGTGGCTATTTTCGGAGAGTGTAATTATCTTTGTACGATAACTCGATCGCCACTCGGTCCAACGTTCTTTCCGTGACGAACGAATAACTAAGCGCGACGAGAAAAAATGCAGATAGAGAGGAGAGGTTAGAAAGGGGGGAGAGAGAGAGAGAGAGAGAGGAGCTTATGTAATCCGTAGACCTCCACATCGTTGACAGATGACAGAACTGTCTTTTTCGTTGCCAGAAGAACCGAGGTTATATCTATGTATATATTTATATACCGAATGCGTATGACGACCTCTTTCCACGATTTTCGGCTTGCGCCAACCGAGGTCGTGTTTCGGTCGTCGCTTAACATTACGTGATCGAGAGAATTGGCCGATCGATCGAAGAAAATCGACCTTACGCGTACCAAAGAAATTTTCAAATCCGATTTTATCGAAAACGTAGCGTCGTATGAAAAAAATGTTCTTCTGTATTTCATTTCATTTTCACGCAGAGTTCCCTTTGCCGATCGTACCATGATCACTGAGACATCTTGTATAACCGAATAATTTCGTGTCGTAGTAATCCGTTGAAACAGTTTTGTAACAGTTATTAATCGTTTTAGACATCGTTGAAGATTGAAATATGGAAGTTTATGCGGTAGCTTATGGGTGCTTTGATGTATCGTTTCGAAGCTGGTAAGTAAATATACTCGTAGACCATTCGTCCAGGGATCGTGTCTTGGCTCGTTTACGACATTCAGTAGGTTACCTAGTTATCAACTAATTGACGACAACATATCATATCGGCAACGCAACTGGTTTCTTATAAGATGCTTGTTTACCTTTTCGAATTATCTTAAAAACGTACCCAACATGCTATTATCTTAACAAGAGTGGAACTTGTTCAACTCGGATCATTAGCTTAATTGCCGTTCTCTTCGTTCGATTTGCAATTTCAATCGTCTTTGCGAACCTTCGCTTTATTTCTCTTAATTCCCTGCAATCTAATTTCTCGACATCCATAATTAACTTTAATCCTTCGCACTCCAAGTTGGTGTTATATCTTAAGAACGCCTCTAAGGTACGCTAGTAATAATTAATCCGCGGATCTGTGTGCGTTTGTGGGAAATTTAAAGATGCAAGACCTATGGATTTTTCATCGAATTACGGCACGATGGAAATTATCACCAGACTGTGGATTCTTACGCAATTATAGGAGATCTATGGATGGAAAAATGCGCATGATGTATCAGAAATATAATACTCGTTGTAATATTTCACAAATGAAACAATTGTCTATCCAGATTTCGTTCTTTTAGTCGTATGCATAAAAAATTGAATTTTCCTGCAAATATTAGTAGTCACACCTATCACACTTTGTACACGCGCAACACGCTAAGACAAGAAAACCTAGCCGAGAGAAAATCACGGTGCAAAGTTCGATCTATCGGAGAATCTTCGCGCATTACGTCGTGATCGGTGCGAGAACAACAAGGCGTGGACGTTATCTCGTTATTCCAGCTCTATTTCTTTTAACAGCCTCTGAACGCCTCTTTCTTTTACCTTTCTACTTCTTCCCCTTCTCTATTTCCTCTTTGATTTTCCTCTGCTTTACCTTTGCCTATCTTTGCTTTTATCCTTACTTTCTCCTTGCCTTTTCTCGTCATCCGACGTTGCTTTCGTGCTTGGAGCAAAGTTAGTCGCTCTTCTCCTGGCGGCTGAGTTTCACTCGGTTTAACTACGTTGGCTTGGGTAGGAATGCTGACTCGGAGAGACGCGGCAGGCGAGATCGTACTAGTGTGGAAAATAGGAAATATGCAACGGAACAGTTAGACCTTGGCTTCCACGTGTACTCTCTCGTTACTTCCGGCTGTCGTCGATCGACGTCGATGTGCTTTTAGGTAATGAAATTAATAAAGTTCACGGACGTTGGCAGATGTTGCGTTTGATCGGTTGCCAAACGGAGATTGGACGAAGCTGGCTGCTTCTCCCTGGATTTTTCTTTATTCCCTTTCTTCTTACGTCGCTTTTCTTACGTAAGATATTTATTTAACGTAACGGAGGCCCGGATACAGAGAAATTTACAGTGTATATAGGGTATGCTGGTAAAACTGAGCAAGGAGCGATTCCTCGTAAAAATAAATAAATTCAAAATGTAGAATAAAGTTTTCGCGTTCAAACAAGATCTCGTTCTCGAGGTAAGCGATTTTGAAAATCTGCTCGCTACACGCGCGCTAGTTTCGTCTACTTTTGGCATATTTATTATTAAGTAACCTATTTAAATGGAAAGAAACAAGGGAAAGTAGAAGTAAAGGAGCAGGTGCGACAAAAAGGTTTCGGTTGGCCACGTCAGAAGAGATTTTCGCGATTTTCGATAAATCGTAAAGGATAGAGATATTAGTCAAAAGCTTTTGAAGGCTGATGCACAGTGACATCAGAGTCAGAGAAAGATAACATTGTACGATACGAAGTTAGAACCAGACAGCGCCAGAAATACTGGAAAACCTGTCGTATCCGACGCAAGTTATCCCAGCCGAGGAACCCGCGTGTTAGGCTGGCATTCGTTTGGCCCGGCTTTCGAATATCTGCCGTTCTCAATCATTTTTCATTCTTAACTTCGATATCCTCCTACGATATACGACGTCTTCTAAAATCTTCGAAATATACTCCGATACTCTCAGTCAGCTTGTTTCCGTCTTTTGACAAATTAGTACACAAATTATTTCTTCGAAATAATATCCCCTAATATCTTCGATCATTTTATATTTTCAATTACGTAATTAGGTTTAAACAGATTTAAGAAATACAGACACGATCGCGTGAACAAATCTCCTTTGCAATAGAAAGTGCAATGCTTATGAACATGGCTGTACGTCGGCAACATCGTTTAAATAATTGAATGGACGCTACGTACGCGTCGCTATCAGCGAACGCATTGAACAAACAAAAGCTAACGTAATTACCAAATTGTATCCAAATCTCCTCTGCAATCCAAAATACGATACTGTATCATTGCCTCGTATCTGGATACAAAAATCGATCGTCCCTTGCGCGAGAGCATTCGCTCTGATTAACTGCCTATCTGGCAGCTTGCTGTATCCAGGATCCAGAGTAGTATGAAATACGTTTGGTTTGTTGGCAAACGGTGTAGCCCTTTGCGGCACGATTTCACCGCTTCGCGAACGAGACGAGAAGCGGCTGGAAAACACACGGCCGCGTCTTCGAACTCGGAGTACCAGGAAACGAGTTCGCGAATCGAGCCCTCGAAAGACATATTCCCAACGGGTGGAGGCCCGGCGTTCTGCCTGTCTGCGAAGACGAGACGTTTGAGTGACACGGTTCCGCAACTATGGTTCGGCCATATTGCGGCAGGCTCGCTATACGCTGCGCCAGCCAATATAGCCTACATATCTAATATAAACGGAATTTCATTTGGTTAATGCGGATGCGCCGCATTGCCAGAACAGCCCCCGGTTTGTTAGGGGACCTGCCCCCCCCCGCTCTCTCTTTCGTCTTTGTGTATGCGTGTTCAGTCAGTATGCGCGCGTCTCTCTCGTAGTTTCTCTCGTTCTCTCTCGCTATGTATACGTTAGAAGGCGAACCGATACGAGCCGGAAGAGATTGGTCGACGAAACGATGCTCGAGAATATCTACCGTCCTCTGTTAACCCTCGTGTGTAGCATATATATGTATATACAATATATATGTATATACAATATGTATATACAATTGCGTACATCGGTGAACCCCATTACGTAATTACGTGATTCCGGAGGAATGGTCATGGCGTTTTCCTGACCTTTTATTTGGGCGGTGGACCTTTTGGATCTCGTAGGCAGATTATTCGTCGTGTTATACCACTCCACGGTATTATAATATTTTGCATTTAGCGATCCTTAGTTGAAGAATTGAAACGTAAGGTTTATTACGATGATCCTCCATCCTAACGCGCGGTTAGGTTGGGGTTAGATACATTTCGCGTTATAGGAAATCGCATTACACGAATCTCATTTTTATAGCAGTTATAACGCAACCGATAAATCTTTTACGGGTTTATCTATTAACTTCTTTATCTATACATAAACAAGAAATAAACACACGTTCGCTACCCATAGTGGACTGCAGCAAAATACCCATCACGGCTCATGTTTTATTTCTTGTAGCTTTTTCTTGCTACTGCAATTTTTTTGTCGCGTTATACGAGTCCACGTTATGTAGAAATGTGTTATATGGGGATTCGCTTATATATAATATATTTTTATCGAGGTGGAATTATACCGAAATTATCTAAATTACAGAATCATAACTTGTATCATTTATTATATAACTGACCTAGTTTAGTATTACTAATCTGATCGCAACCGATCTAAAACTTTCTCTCGTTGAAATTGAAAAGTTGAATGTAAATTAAACCTTGTCACAAATACAACCAACTTTCGTCTATCTCGTTCGTCCGACTTCAGTTTCATTCATCATTTATCATTCTGCTGATCGAATTGCAACTATAATCCGTGTCAGGAACGCGTCTCAACGTTGCGAAGCAAGGAATTCTCGTTTTCTCATTGTGTTTTCTCATTGTGTTCTCTCTTGTAAGAATTGTTTACTGTTTGTCAGTTGTCACGAAGAATCTCGTAGAATCCTTGTCTGTTGTTTCAAATACTCCAAAGCCAGTCTTGATCGATCCTCCATTCGCAAAGTATATAAAACAACATGAAACGAGACCATGTTGTCTTCACGATCGAAACAAAATTTTCAGCTCAAAAGGCCCAAAGCTGCGCAAAGCTGCGCTGCTCAGTTTGTACGTTGGAATTCCGCAAATGTCATAGTTCGAGCGTAGCGTAATGCGAAGCAACGGGATGTTTTATCGTGGTTGTTGCTATTCGGTTCACGCAACCCCGTGCTAGCGTTTCTAAGTCGGCTTGACCGCTTTTTATAGCGCCGTAGTCGACGAAAATACACGCGGTCGCATAATATTCTGGGTTAATAAGTTTTATTTCGCACGAAAATCGTGTGGATTGCGCGCTGCCGTGATGCAAGCCGGCTGGGAGCCGTGCGATTGCAGATACCATTTGTCACTGGCGCGCAGAAACACGTTAGCGACACGGGTCACGCCAATGTCGCGTTTCTTTCCTCCCTCGGCATCGAAGTCTCTCCCCTTCTAGCTATCGTTAGATCCTCGCCTTGTTCGACGCGACGATAATTAATCGCCAGACAATATAAGCAAATCAATCGTTAAAGCAAATAGTTGGTGCCCACGCGCATCTGCTCCCTATTTCAATCTCACGCGGAACACGCAATTAGTCTCGTCATCGCGAAAACAACCGAAGCATCGCTTTAACGAACAATGTCCGTTAACGTTGCCAAACGAACGAGAGAAGCTCTTGAAGAAATTTTAGAGATGTCGTTGAAGATTCGTGAAACGTGACGAGGATGTCACCGTAAATCATTAGCTGCCGCAGGAAGAAGAGGAGCGAAAGGCTTCCTGGTGGAAAGTACGATTAGAACAGACAGCGTCGTTAGAGCCGCTTTCCGCGCGACCATCGGACAATCACGGGCCATTTGCAAAGACCGCGACGCTGGGACGTAACCTGTGGCGTGCTGCTTGCACATTTACGCAACAAATATTTTGGCAGCGAGCAGAGTCGGCGTTTCGTAATCGCGAATTCGCCATTATGGTCGTCGCGAGACCGGCCAATCGCGTCGCCCGCAAGGTAGATCGCGAATAATTAGTCGCGGGTCAAGGCACGCGAGCCTGAATAGAGAAAAGTCGTTCATAAAGCTGACTTCTCGAGTCGAACGAAAATAGAATTATCTTCTCTGTCCTCAAGAATAGAGAGTGCTGTGGTATACACCGTGCCTACGTTCGACCTGGTGCAACGGTCTATAAGATGCCTCGAAGCGGTTATCGGCGATCAACCATTTACCGCTGTTGGGAAATTGCATTCTTCTGGAATAGTGGTCATTCGAAGATTTGCTAACATCCTCGGATATTTGCTAACGGCAAAGCGTTTATTTTTTGTTTCGTCGAATCTTGCTAACTTCTTACAGTAATTACTAAATTATTACGATTTTTGTGACACCGCTTATTGCCACATAGGGTCCCCCTATAAATGCCATTGTGTACGAATCCTATTTCGAAAATTATTGCGGGTTCATATATTGATCGTACGTTAAAGCGATCGAAGAATCGCTGATATTAATGATTCCATAACGCGAAACCGAGGGAAAGGAAGCGATAAACATTGGGAGGTGCCATAAATTATTAGGTCTTTCTTGGATCTGTGTCACGTGTTAGCTGCTATCGACTGTTTTGCCATCGTGACGCACAGAACGAACATTCTCTATAGAGTCGACATTGACAAATGTACAAACGGACGTCTAAAATCCAAAAGGCACAACGGTATCAAAAAGTTTACTTTTACAATTAATCTTAGCCAAGATACAGGTTTTATAGTTTTGCTCTTACGGAGCACCGAACGACTGCTAGACAGTGACCATTTATCGTTTCTGTAACGACTAGGCTGGTTTTATCGGCTAGCTAACGGGCACAGGTGACTCTCTTTTTCTTCTGAGCAAATAAATGTCGGACTTTGGAAATCGTTTCCACGAGATCGGCGCATTGTACGCGCTCTGTCCTGTATACGTATGAATTACTTATTGAGAGTGGAAGTTTATGGTTGCGCAAGTGTTGCTTTTATCCGCTCTTGTAAGATAGGATTAGTTTAGTTCATACGTTTATGTCGATCGATGCTTCGTATTTCTTGTTCCGTGTGACGTTCGCCTCGCGTTCTAGTCCAAGTTGTAGAAGAAATCGTAGATTGGTAGAAATCGCAATTTGACCTGTTATCCATTTCGTTATCCGTGCACGAGTATTTGGACACTTGGTGAACACTTTCTCTACTATTAATTCTTTACCTTTTGCCATATCTGGGATCAAACGTATCGTTAAGTTAAAGCCGAAACAAGTAACATACCTGTACACATCGTGTTCCATATTTCTCTCTAATAAATAGTTGACACTTCGCAAAATCTGTATGTATAAACTTTTAGAATATTCCAACAATTTGGTACGTACAGCTTTGATCCGCAGCAAAATCTCGACCGAGAACGTATCGCGTTTGATAGATTTCACGGAATCGAGTGGTTGATAGGCAGAGTTGTGGGTCGCGGCTAGGCTTGGCTGGTCGCGTTCCAATGGATGAACTTTTGCCTAGCGGGTTTCCGGCGACACATCTACGTCCGCAAATACGCCTAAATCCAGACCGTTCCACGAGCGAGCTTTTCGGTCGGACTTTACGCTTTTCCGCGTCCTAGGCTTTCGGATACAAGTTTTCACGCGGATCGTATTATCCGCTTGAAACTCGACGCTGTCTCGTTGGAGAGGAGAAAAAGCCGCCTGTGGCTCGGCCACGGAAGAGGGATTGGATTAAAGTCGTTGCAGGGTTTTCAGCCGCGCGATTAGAAGCTCGTTGCACGTGTAAAAAGCTTGTACTTCTTTATTTACGGACGCTGGGCCCGACGAAAATATCGTGGCCTCGCCTTAGCCGCTTGCTTTCTTACAGCCTCTGACACTCTGTATCATTTAATTCTCTTTGTTACTCTGCGACCAACTTTCCAGAAAAACGTCTTGTTTCTCTGCTTTTCAACCCTTTGCTCCCGAGTTTTTAACGGCATTTCATCAATAAGGATGAAAGCACAGCAGTTGGGAATGAAAGTGACAGAGAAATATGGAGTTTTCAATTTTTGGATAAGTGCAGTACTGTGCTGAAAAAATGAGAGGAAAAAATGGAGGGTAGGCAAGCGTAAAAATGCGAGAAGATCATTAGGCGAGACTCGCTGGTCGACCGAGCCGAAAGAATGGTCCGAGCCGTTCGCACGAACGATTCCCGAAGGATTAGAAAACCGAAAACGAACCGTCCACGATCGTTAGCATTACGCCGTCCGTGACAATTGCCCCAGTTGCCGTGATATTTGCACTCTAACGAGCCGAACACGATCCCATCAATCTCGAATCGAACATCTTGCCGGTTGCATTACGATATCCTCTTGCGTTACGTCCAAGATAATTACACTGGGAATCCAATCATTAACAAAATTCGTCCCATTTCCAAGAATATGACCTTTTCCCGTGAACATACAGCGGCGAGCCTATACGTAGAGAAATATTTCCTTGTAAATTCAACTAATTGTATTATGAAAATTTCTATTTTTCCTTCCATGACGTAAAGTATAAAAGTATAATCTGCATTTGTTATATTTTGTCCTTAATAGGCGCCACGAATGTGACTCGATGCTGTAAAGCAAAGGGCCGATATCTCGCAAGTTAAAATCGAAGGTTTCGACGATAATTTTGTTTGCAATATCCGCCTGATCTCGTTTTTATACGATCCTGTTGGACTATCCAGGTAACGAGTCTCGCTGGAGGATGTTAGAGTTTCCACAGGGGATGATTCTCGGTAAGAAAAGGCTGGATTCGGGCGTAACGCGCCAAACAGAGCATTACGACAGGGAAATGGCGTAACTTGGCGAATTTGTAGAGCAGACAACTTCTGCCGAGCTTTGGCACGGAAGATTAGAACCGCACTGTTTCTTTTTCGATGTCTCCCCCGGATGTTTAAGAGCAGCCGTGTCTCAACCGGAAAAGCTTCCCTTTCACCCTTGTTCTTTAACGCCATTATCGCGCGACGAAATTATACGGTGTTTCGAACGAGCTCCTTTCTCTCTGTATTTTATACGAACATTCTCCGTTTTAAGACACTTGGATCGAATTTTTCTTTGAGTTTCCCTAACGCGTTATCGCTTAACCGTTCACACGCCGTGTAACTCGAATGTTACGCATTTCTATATCTGTATTTTTTAAATCTCATTTTTCATCCATTCGTGATTATAACGCTGTATTATTTTGTCGCTATAGGATCGTATAAATCTAAGTAAGTTATTTGCAACAGCTACAGTTTCAGTATTTCTGAAATCACAGAGAGAAGCTGTAATCAAGCATAACGTTAGCCTGGATTAAATTTGGGGAAGCAGATTCTGTTCTACAACTGACTTACATCTAACTTAATGCTGTCCATTGACCCTCCCCTGATCGGTTGTGTTCTACACCTAACTCGCAGACCATTCTCGGTCCCATTTTCAACCTAACTCGGTTAGAACGTAGCTTAATCTGTAATTGACCTAATCTATATCTGGCCAGGACCTTTCATCGTACTATGTTCGAGTTAGCTTGGAACCTAGTTTCTCGATTTAACTATACTGGACTCGGCGAATACTTCGGATAAGTTTTCAACATCAACTTTCTACAACTAGAATTTCACGGCAAAACAGATCATAGTCGAACAAAATTAATATAATCGTGGAATTATAGAGTTACGTTAAATTGGCTGTGTCTTCGGTTTGAAGAAGCTTACGTATATGGAATTCAAGGGAAGAACAGAGAAAGTTGAGAGTGTGAGAAAAATTTGAAAGTTTTTCAGTTTAACTGTCTATAGTGAGAATCCCGTGATAAAGGGGATTACAGCCGGCTAAATTTAATTTAATCGTGAAATCATCGTTGTGTCGACCTACATTTGTGTTCTCTCTTGTGTTCTACATTTGGAAGAATATATCGAATCGAATGGAAAAACGAGGGTAAGTTAAAGAAAAAAAAAGACGCTATTTGGAAGAGGCGTTGGAAGCGAGAGGTAACTCTATTCGCCGTGTTTTTCTTCGTGATAACAACATTTTTTGTTGACCGCGCGTCGTCGTCGTTTTCGGTGGATTAAATGGAGTGCAAAGTAGTCGATGGGATGGGCGGACAGAAGTTTGTAACCGACAGGATAAACGTATAGCGCTATTACGAGGACGAGCTGACTACATCGTGCACCCCATGATTATTTACGGTTATTCCAGAGTTTCTCGTAATTATCGTCGTTCACTCGTAACCTCGCGTCATTTCCACATGATTTTTATTTCGTTTCAGAAAAATCGGTTCGATCTACCGATTATTCTCGAAGCGTATTTCTGTCGAATTATATTAAATCGAGTAGAGTTAAGATTTAGAAATTGAAAGTGAAAAGAAGGAAGAAGAACGTCGCCATTTGCTCTTCTGAGATTTTCTTCATCAAATTACTTTGAAATATTATACTTGATGTGTATGGTATTTACGTAGTTGTTGCTGAACGGCGTATGAAAAGATTCGTGGAAGTCAGGGTAATTTATGTAATTTCCATTCTCGTTGGCGGAATAGTCGAGATTCAAAAGTTGCTTCTACCGTGGCATAAATATAGGGCGAAGGTAAGTTTTCTTCGGGCCAGGTCAGCATTATCATATCCCAGGGGTTAAACAGGCTGGAAAGGAGGTGGAGGCTGTATCCGACGTGCTAGACATATGGCGGCATTATGACGATGAATCAGTACATCGTGTACCTCGTGATAAGGATTAATGTCGAGATTCTAATGTGTCTCGTGATACGTTCACACGATTCAACCTGTACTCTCTGCGTACAGTATTTTCCTTCAACCTCCATTTCTTGTCGTATTGTACGATGATTAACTATCACGTTGTTCGATTTCTTTTTTCAAGTTTGTTAAATATTAATAATACCATACAAGTATCCATTCGTTGTAAGAAATTCACTTTACATTTAATTATTTTCGCGATAGAGTATAAGGTAAAAGGCGACAAAGGATAAGACGCGCAACATTTGTTAGTCAACGCGTCAGCGTTAGTTCCAATCTCTCATCTCATTTTCACAGTGATCAAGGTCAATCGTTTCGATACCACGATCGAGCCAAATAAAATTTTATCTAAGATGTTGCTAAAATTATCGGTTGCTATCGAGTCGAGCATCGTGTTACGGGCGATCAAAATTAATATGCCAGCTGGACGCGTCACGAAATTAATTAACAGAATCGAATCCCCTTGAGTATGATTCACACCAGCGAACGAAGTCGCGCGTCGAATCAGCAGCCTGGTGTCACGCGAAACCAAGGCAAGTCTTCGATTTCGCGTGAATTCACCGCAGGATGATTTGGCGAATCGGGCCAGGTGAACCAGAAAGAGAGTGCAGAGAGGGATTGAAGAGGTTAGGAGGGTTAGGAGAGTCGTGTCAGGTCATTCCGGCCGCATAAATAACATGTAAAGCAAGTTTTCCTCGTGCGAGGGTAGCATTATCATATCCCAGGGGTTAAACGGGGTGGAAAGGGGGCGGAGGTCGAAGCCGACGCGGCAGACGTATGGCGGCATTACAACGATGAGTCGGTGCATCGCGTCGTGTAGCTTGGCCAGGTGTTGGTACTTTCGTGTTTCCTTGGACCTGTCCCGCTGACGTAAGATTTCCTAAGGGAAAAGCACGCCTCAAAGATGGAACTTCAGACTTCATCGACTTTCCTCAAGAACCGTGTTTCCCTCCTGCGTGTTTCAACCCCCATCTTTCGAATTTCTGGGAAATGTTTGCGTACCAAGTGTTTTGGGAACGAAGCGTAATTCTAAATAAGAAGAGACTTTGTTCTGATCTAATTCGATAGTCGAATAACGATTCTTTTCTTTTCTTCCTTTTTCTTTTCCACCCCTTTTTTGGTGTTCGATAAGGTGAAAAATGTTCGATAAGAGGAATCTTTGATTTAACAATCGAGCGTTTAGAATTGTCGCTCACGCTCGCTGCTAACGGCCAGGTCATTTTATTACGAATTATCCGAGGATAGATATTCCATAGAATGCTCGATTTGACCTTTGCTATAAATTAAGTAGAATAAAGATATTCAAAGGACCAAAAAAAGAGAAAAGTGAAAAGATAAATCTTGGGAAAATCTCCAAAGAATGAACCTCAGTGACTTACGTAGGTGTAACTGATGACATATAACGTTTCAAGCTTTTGGTATCTTCGTTCCGTTGAAGTTTAGTATCCGAAGAAAATGGAATTCTGCGAGGAAATAAAAAAGGAGGGGCGCGCTATAATCGTGCGTGCGAGAATGCGAGAAAAATATTCTCCGCTCTGTTCGCGGAGAAAGAGAGACAGAGAGGAAAAGAGAGATTTAGTCTGGAATCCGATTTATTCGTTCGTCGGTTCGTGCACGCTCCAAGAATCATTCCTCAGGAATATAAGGGTTGGTGTTGGTGGTTAAAGCGTGAGAGAACCCGTAGAAAGGAAGATTTTCCGGTCTACATTTCCCGTAACGCTATCCGACGACTGACGTCGTGTCGCGACGTAATAATGCACGGGGTGAAAGTAACAATCGAGTAAACGCGAACAATAGGGCGTTTTAACCACGTTGAACGCTACATCGATAGCAGCGATTTCTTTCAAGTTGAAAAATGATAGGGGAAATCGGTTCGATGTTGTCTAAACGTTTTTTGCCTTCTGCCAACATATTTTTCCAGCAACTTCTTTGTTCTTAATAGTTTTTCGATTGATAAATTAACAAGCTTTAATAAGAAAGACAATGATTACAAATATGTCGTACAACTTGTTATCTTCTTCTCTGTGCTAAATTCAAGTATCGATTCGATTTTAAATTTATGCAGCTAATATCGTTTCCTGGCAACGAAGTTGTAACGAGAGTTTAGAGTTATAATAATACGATGTTTTCATAATAAAAGGATAAGACAACTATATGTATTCTATATTCGCGAACAGCGTAGAAACAGATGACAAACCACGAATTGTTTGCGAATACCGAATCGCGGAAAGCGAGGACGAGCCACAAGAGACTGGGTACTTGATTCTCGGATTTGACTGTCTTAGAAGGGAATGAAGAAAGATGCGTTATTAACGAGAGAAGGTCATAGAGCAGAACGGAGTCGTAATTACGGCTGAAAAGGGTGATTATATATTCTAACGATGGCTTAGAGTATCAGTACCGGAGGAATATAGGTCGTTCGATATTAATTTTGTCGAATTAATATCGAACCACGACCGGCCCTTTTTTTTCACGCGCCACCCCTTTTGTACGGGAGATATTCAGCTTTGACCTGGATTTTATATTCATCTGTTTGCAAAGCGATCGCATTCGCGTTCCTCGACATTAATTTTACGCTTCGAAGACGCCCCAACGATCCTCGTGTGTATGCGTGTGTCTATCCATAGACAGACACAAGTCCATAGAAAGCGAATTCTATGGACCGGGGATGCGCCTGTACACGGACCCTTTGGCCTGAAATATATTTGAAAATGTAATTTATCAAATATCATAATGTACGTGATAAAGCGATAAAGCGATACTCTTGCTGCAGTCGTGGCAAACAGAGAAGAGTTCGGCGAATCGCAGACCTACGGGTTCGATGGTTGGCGTCCGAAAGTTTGCGCTTCGACGTATTTACGCTATTGGTCATAAGTATTTGCCTGCTTTGATCGATTTCGTCGATTTGTAATACAAAGCGAAGTAAAAATGAATTTGTTCGGGTTACAGAAATTAATGGCGATTTAACGATCGAAAAGCTATAGAATTAGACTGATTATCGAAAAAACTTATAAAAAGACTCCGTAAAATAACGAAATATTTCTGCAGAGTTTGACAGTATCGCATATTGGTTTTTAAACAATTTAGTCGTATCACGATATTCCGTTACGCGTATCTATGGCGACTGTAAATATCAAAATCGAGGCAGTTGGATTTATCATTAATTTTGTAACTGTAATATAACAAAATATAACTTGTTAAGGGTAAGCGAGTGTCCGAGTATTTTTGAACGATACTGCAAATATAACGCAATGATCGTGACCGTCCCTCGAGATTATATCCCCTCTGGATCTCGTTAGAGAAGACACGTGACCACGATAGACCCTACGCAATCCTCGAAGCCTCTCCAATGGGATAAAAATAATCGCATGGTTTTCTACTCCGTGCGATGTTGCGTTTGGCCGGGAGCCACCGGTACCTGCGCTTATTAAGGGAGACCTTTATATCTACTGCTCGGTTGCACGTGACGATAGCGTCGAGCCAAGTACACACACGCGATCCAGAAGCCGAAACGCTAGGCCGTGACCCGTCTCAGATTATCCTCGACGTGCATCGATTCGTTTTTCGAATTATCTGTTCGATACGATTCGATGGAAATACCTTGCTGCTGTGTGTACAAATTTACAGATTTCTTACTCAGAGATTTTCAAGCTGTTCAGTTACGTATGAAAATTATTTGTTAAGCCGTGTTCTCACTAGCAAACATGTCTACGAACGCTGTTCACAAGCATGAAAATGTTCGCGAATATGTATCCTTAACAGGTTGACGCCAGCAAGACCCACCGGTAGGTCTCACGTGCATGTTTCGCGAGGCGGCGCGACCCACCGGCGGGTCTCTCGTGTCTGTTCCGAGGGGCGGCGACGGGTCTCGCGCGTATTTCACAAAATGCAAATGAGACCCCCCATCCCCCCACGAAACAGACAGTGAATTCGGGCGCCGCCCCACGGAGAAAACCATGAATATCGGCGTCGGCGTCAACGTGTTAAAACGATTCGTGTAATTTAAGTAAAAGATTTCGCGAATCTTCGATCAGCGCTGTTTATATCAGCAGACTGAACGATAATGCAGAGTTACGAAATCAAGTGCTATAGCCGACAGTACGTGGAGCCTCGAGCCAGTAACTGTAGAGACGTTGATTGGGTTAAGAAAGATACATCTGTCTTGTGGAACGACGCGAATGGAGACTGATTCTAGTTCGGCAAGCACGAAAAGGGGGAAAAATAAGCAACGTATGACACGTGTTCAGCGACTCGTTCGATTTCTGTCTTGCAATCAACAAAATGGAGATTTATATGAGAATGGATACCGTCCGAATGAATATGCTATGAAAATAAAAATTTAGCCGAGAAAAATCAGTGAAATAGAGAAGAATCGAAAGTAATTTTCGGAACATGCCTTGGATCATAGTAGATGTTCTCGTAGAAAGGTTTTACGACTAAAAAAAAAAGAGATAGAGATATAAAAATATAGAGAAGAAAAACAAAACTGTCTAGTATCGTAATGAATCTGTCTTCGAATGATGAATGCTTGTTTGCTTTAAAAATTAAAAGTTGGAAAGCGTCAGAAATGTTCTTTGAAAGAAACGAAACGCGAAACGTAAGTCGTCGGTCGGTCCCATTCGTGAGGATTCTATTTTGCTCTCTTGTTTTCTGTGTGTGTTTTTTTAAAATTAAATTACACGCGTTACGGATGTACGAAGCTGAAAACGTTGATCGATCCTCGCGTGATCCGATTTGCTGGTTCTTTGTTGAAATTCAACGGTAATCCGATTTCAATCGGTCACGCTGGTATCGTTACAAGAGAAGTCGCGTCCAGAAACGCAGCTAACATTTGTGCTTCCGTCTGATCGGTGATCTTCGCAGAAATATCAAAACGCTGAATTTCGCTTCGATTTACCTTACATTTCACGCGCGATATTTCTGCAAGATAATTTTGTTGGATGATTTATTTCGAATATTTTATTCCGCCCGAATCGACGATGGTTTTACAACGATATTTTTATCTTTTTGTTTCAGGTAAGTTGAGAACCATAAAAATACAGATTGGTAGCTGTCGATGTGAGTAACGTTTGGAAAATTATTTTTTTCCTCGTGCATGGTAGATGGGAAACGTCATTCCTTCTCTGGCCCGTGGTCGCTGTAAATTTCAAAGAGAATTCAATTTTAAAGCGTACACTGTTTCACGAGGCAACTCGTAAACTACAATAGACATTAAGTGCCGCGTTTATCACGAAGACCTTCGCTTTTCTGCTTTCGTGCGTGACACAACTTCCATCATAACGTGTACGCCGCGTCGTATAACGTTAGGTAGATTAGAAATGCAAGGATCTTGATGAAAAACGTATTCATGCGAATATTAACACCCTGCGCATTATTAAACTCTACCTTTCATTTTTCAGTTCGTAATTAAAGCTAAAGTTTGCTTTTCTCTATTCGTGTCTCGACACTTTCCGCGAAAGATTAATCGCTCTGCTAAGAGTTAACATCAACAATCCATTACTTGACCGCAAATCAAGTAGCTGCTACGCACAGTGTCGTTCAGCATAATGTCTCTTTTACGATATCGTTCGATATAAGATCGGTGTCTTCGATACCCTTTTCTTTCATTCAGAAAATTCACCTGTATTCATTTTTAGTTCAATATCGAACACTCGTTCGGTTTCTCTATCAAGAGGATTAATTTAAGGACTTTATCGAGAATAAAATCGCACAATCGATTATTTGGTCGAGTGGAATGTAAGATTTTATCCGTACAGAGGATCGCACTTGCAAATTTTCAATAATCTTTTGTTCAAACGAAATCTACCGTTCTTCGGTCTTACGTCAATGTTCATCAATCACTATTAACTTTCTTAGACCAAAAGATTAATTACGTACTTCGTTAAGAGTCATCCATCATATATATTTCGCTAGAACCGAAACTAATAGCTTTTATCCGGGTTATTAAAATCTACCGTTTTATAATATTATTTAAAAGCATAGTCTTCGGTGCCATTTTCCGAAGCAAAGGGTTTTTCTTCCATCGCTCTTCGTCGAATCGTGAGATATTTCAATTTCTTCAAATCTCACGACGTAAATGTAGAATCGAGATGGAAAAAGAAATAGAAGCGTTGAAAAATAGATCGAGCAAATTCTTCGAATTTCTTCTCGTATCCGCGATGTAAATTCGGCAGACTTCGATAATTTAAATTGACTGACAAAAAATTACGAACGGAATGAAACTTTAACGCGACGTTAGATTAAAGTTTAACGGTCCATCGGTTCGCGAAAACTCAATCTCGATAGTTTCGATCGTGTATCGCGAGCCAAACTGGTTGCTGAATTTTTGTATTCAAGGAATCACGATTCTCGGCTGGCCGACAACGTTTCTCCCCCGATGAAAGATTCAGGACGCGTGTAATCCCAGTCTACGTGATCCTGTCGCCGGATGCAAATAATCCTCCCTTCCCTCCCTCTGGTATCACGTTTGCACGGGTTGGCATGTCGGTTCGACGCGCTCGAATTCTGACTTTTCTTCGTATCCTGGTAAAAGCGATCGCTTTTGACGCCGTCTTCACCTTCGTTCCGGCTGTCGATTTCGGTTCGCCGCAAACATCACCCAACCGTCGGTGAATCGTGACGCTCTTACCCTTGTCTGAAGCTCGTGGAAAGTTTTTCTCGAGACGGGAATCGTCGGAGGATGTCGACGAGAATCAATTAGAGTCCCACGCGACACGCGGGGCTGCTCTTTGAAGTTCTTTTTTCCTCTTCCGCTCGCTGAAAGCTCGTCTCGAAGGGTGACCCAACCGCTCGAGGACAGCATGTGGCAGACGTTGTAATTAGGTGAGATTAAGCTTCAGGCAGCTTTTCCTCGCTCCGATGTAGGAAAGACGGTTTACAGGAAATATTGCTAGGATATTGACGTTGTACGTAGTCAGATATGCGCTGCTATTCAGTTTATGAAATTCCAATATTTAATGAAATCGAAGGGAAAGAACATCGATGCGTAATAGAGTGTAAAATACTTTATTTGATCAGAGAATATCAAGAATTGCTGCTCTTTTACCTTTTTCTTTTATTTATCAACATTGGATAGGTAACATAAACTAACGCGCTGCGCACGGAGTAATGAAGATTCAAGATCAAAGGGGCCTTGTACATTTTGTGGAGTGCTGTTTGTCAAAAACATTGCACTATCGTTTGCTTAGTCTATATTTAGGTAAAAACATTGCCAATATCGTGTAGCTTCTGACTGAGTTCTAATTTTTTCTCTATCAACCTTGTGTCCATTATAATCGTATTTACTACACAGAAGAAAATGGCAGGAATCGGTGGTCGGTTTCACAAGCCAAATTGCCATATACGTATATATACTTTGTAAGGAACCTGAAAGCTATTGTTACGATGGAAGATATAATTACGATCGTAATTCACGTACTACGAGATCGAGCTAACCCCTCGTTACACTTCGTTTTTAGTTTTCCCGCGTGACTTCGTACCTTTCACGGTCGTTCCCTATTTTTAGATACAATAAGAATTCTTTTCTTCTTACGCTCTTACTCTACCGTGACAACATGCAGGGTAATAAAAAGACAAGGTCGAAGATTCTTCGAAAGTTCTCTGCAAAAGCAAAACCAGGGCTACGATGGTTTGACAACATCGTATCTTCGAGACAATTACATGGCACGTCTATGGAATAGAGGTATATTATCGGACAATTTGGAAAATTGCATCAGCAAGAATCAAACGTTGTTCCATCCGTTTCACCATCATTTATCGGTTTACCGATATTCTCTTGGTCTTTCGCTTGAAATGCCCACGACTCTCATCTTTCACGGAAACGTCTGTATTTCATTTTAACGACGTTTTAGTCAATCTCTGTCAGTTGCATTGTGCAGCGTTGGCGGATCATCGAAGACTCTCGTCGCGAGAAGAATTCGGCTACGGCCGGTCTCCATTTCCGCGTCCCAGATCGCTCCACTCGTAAGTAATGGACGCGATTTTCAATGATTCGCACGGGGAATCGTTCGATCCAGGCCGAGGGGAACACTTTTCCATTAGCGCGTCTCGATTCTCCGCGATCCATTCACCGGAAGAACGAAAAAGAAAAGCAACTTGCACGGAAAGTTGTTACATTCTCCGGCTGCTGTTCGTTAGTCGGCCATTGTTTCCACTTTGTTTTACTCTCGCGTGCCATTTTCTCCACTCGTTGCTTCCAAACTGAGGATTCCTTCGTCGAAAGACTATCAGGAATCGGAAAACCCTATGCAACGTCTTGTCTATCGCCATCGTGTACTTCTGAATTCCGTGCGTTCTCAAATCCTCCCTAAAGTCTACATCTTCCGAAGCTTTCTCAACTCTGCTACGGATTTTGAATTTCTATCTCGATCTTACCTTTGTTTTAGAAACATCCTA
The DNA here is from genome assembly GCA_014737535.1 of Bombus cullumanus. Classification (NCBI taxonomy): domain Eukaryota; kingdom Metazoa; phylum Arthropoda; class Insecta; order Hymenoptera; family Apidae; genus Bombus; species Bombus cullumanus. The sequence continues at coordinate 817,058 of JACXIX010000011.1, forward strand.
GATCGTCGAAGAATCACAAATGCTGCAAAAAATATTTTAAGGACGGAAATCACTCTTCTCGACAAAGATTCTTTCGTATTTTCCTCGAACTCGAAAAGTTTGTCGAAGTCGAAGAATAAAAAGGTACGATTAGGTGTGTAAAATGATCCGAAGAACGGCTAATCTTAGTACTGGAATGGACGAACAACGTTTCACATTTCAGAAATTAAACGATTAACCTCGATCGAGTCGATCAATTTCGTTTCTATGTAACATAAATAACGTTTCGATATCCCCACGAACCTTTCCATTTCCTTCTTCCACTCGAGAGCACCGACAACGTTACCCAACGGAACACTTTCGGAACACTTTCATCAACTCGACCAAGCAACAGGAAGCCGGCTACAGGCAAACTGCAAACCCGTAAATCCCGGGCACGATATGAAGGATTAATCACGATCGACGGAGTTCCTTTCGCCGGTGCACGGGCTACGATCTCCTTTTTGTCTCGTGGCGCGAGTTCGATGAAAGGTCGCGATAAACCGGAACCCGGTACGGAATTGCCGCCTATCAGCCTCGCGTGTAAGCAAGAGGGAAGGAGAGTTCATCGACGAGAAACTACTGTGAATACCAGCAATAGACCGGGACGATACGCGCGTATCTAAAACGAGCCGCGGATCAGGGAATCGGAAGAATCGCGTTGCATTACGCGTATTCATCGACGAGACAGCGTTTCGATGAAAGATTCGAGAAGGTCGATCCACGGATGATCAATTTTCGCGATAATACGGACGATCCATGGTACGATTCATCCGCCGAGGTTACGTGTTTTCAATAGGAAGATTGGGTGGAAGGAAGGAAATTGCGGAGGGAGAGCCTCGATGGAATTAATAAAGAAAACGCTACGCCTTCGAGAGTCAGGATAAAAAACAGAAAATTATTGGTCGTAGACTGTGAAATTCTAAGCAGTGCGAACGTCGTACATTATCGATCCAATGAGACTAGTCTTCGAGTTTTGGCGACGGGTAAAATGCTTTACGACCACTTGACATCGTTGAAGATTCTCACGCGAGAACGTTTAGATTACGTCATGGGAAGATAGCCGTTTTTCAAGAAACACCAGTATGAAATTTTTAGAATATAATTAAAAAAGGAAAAAAAAAGAATTTGTAAGGGAATTATGTATATGGTTACAACATAATAGTATGTATAATTTAATTATCATAAATAATTTGCACGAGCTGGCGTAGCTCGGCAGAAGCTCACGATCAGCGTTGTACGTTACATCCTTCGATTTCGCGATTTAAGAAATTTTGTTGCTTCAAATTATTTATATATTTGTAAAGAGCTGTTGCGAAGATTATCATCTATGTCTATGACAGCAGAAAATAAAATTTCAAAAAACTGTGGGTGACGGAGGTAAATTTTGAAGAAAAGTTGTTTTGAAAATGTTCACATCCATAAAGAACACTACGACTTTTGATTTCACTCCTCTCCTATATCTTATATAGTTTCTTAAATATTATTTCGGGGATGTTTTTACCCCTAAGACCGTTTTACTGCAGGAAAAGAAATTGCTCCGTTATTTGCATCGCACCAACTACATTTGGGCAAAGTTTTACATTTTTTTCGAATTTTCGAGTTGCCGAACTTTCCTCGTCGGTTAAAAGCTGGAACAAAGACCAGAATTTTCCTGATAATTTTCAAGAAATATCTAATTCAGAAATACGAATTTTTTCAATCGAATCGACGCGTCCACAAACGCGTACAGATATCGTCGAGAGCCGAAAGGGTTCGTTAACAAGAAATTCGTACAATTTTCCGCGTGTTGTTTGCTTACGTGTCCTGGCTTCGCTATTCCCAATGCTGGAGTTTGCAGGCAGAGCACGGATCGGCGACAATTTCGATCCATGAACGATGAATTATCGTTGTCGAACACGAGGAAAACTCCCCTCTGTCTGTACTAATTAACTCGAGTTCTGGCTAGAATTTGTTACTACGTGAAAAATATCCAACGACGCTCGAAACTGTACGTTTTGTTTCCGTCTAATTTCTGAAGCACACCATACGAGTTCAGAAAGTGGTTGATTTTAGATTCGCACAATTTTATTTATCCCGTTGTTAATACGCATCGAAGAGTCCATAATCATAATCGTTAAATTATTTTGATCATTCCGTTTGACGTAATCCTCTCGTAACAATTTCTAAAATTTATTGATTGGTCGTCCATCGATCGTTCATTAAATTTATTATTTATAAGTTTTCTAGTCATAACGACGAAGAGAAGGTATTGCGCATCATTTAGTGAGATTTACTTGTACGCGATTTATTAAAATTGTTAATTCATCTTTATTAAATTTTGCTTAAAAATCTTGTTTAATCGCGAAATACCACAGTGGAATAACGAATATCATTTTTAACCAATTCAGAGTCGATATATCGCGAGACGAATCTCGACTAGGTGAAAACGCCACCGTAATAAACTGTTCTCTTCCTCGTATCTGTGCGTTCCAGCCCAAAGGGCAGCTGATCGATGAACAGTGGAGGGAAAGACACCGATCTCACGTTGTTAGGATCGATTACTCGCCTACTCGTAAGTAGTCTCTCGGATCATTGCTAATTCTCCAATCGAGTACCGTACTGATGAACTCGCGTGATCAACTCTAGCTACTCTTTCGGCTATCGTTGATCGTCGACCGATCACAAATAAGCCGAAACCTCTGTCTCTGTATACCCTTTGTCCCTTATTTGTATCTTCTTTCTTCTTTGGGAGGGAAATAGAAAGAGGCAGAGATAGGGATGGTAAAGAAGGGAATAAAAAGAAAGGGAGAAAAAGGCGAAGAATGTAGAGAAGATCGAGAGGAAAGAAGGGAATAAGAACAAAGCGATAAGGTAGAGGAAAATAGAACACGGAGAAATGGGAAGGAAGGAAGGAAAAAAAAGCAACAGGGAGGAGGAAGATTAAAAAGGAAAGAAAGACGTAAAGGGTTGAAAGAGCAGAAAGATGCAACGTAGAGCTTAGCCTAGCGTAGGAGTTTGTATCGGAATTTCCAACTATCTTACGCTAAATCTACTTCGCTATAACTCGATCAAGACTTTTAATCGTGTATCTGATCCGAGCTTTTTACAAATTTCTAACTATCGCAACGCTCTGAATTTTCACTAATTAGGTCAACAACGGCTAATTACTATTGCAACCATGAATTAACTCTGCGGGAGGTTGATCTGTTTGAAAAATTTAGTAATTAGGAAGTTTGAACTGTTATTTTGAACTTGCCTCCTTTTGTTATGTTTATTTTACAATTATTGTTTCTCTTCTACCATATTTATATTTTCGTTACTTTATTTCTTTCTCGGTAACTTCTGTCTAAAGCTCCGTGATCTTGCGATGATGGAGGGTGTTTCGCGTAACCCTTAATCTAATCGTAGAAAGATATACCAACAAAAGTCTCGTATACATCAAACAATCGGAGAAATGGTCGAGTGAAAAGGTAAGTCGCTCGGAAAAGCTGTTGGTCGTAAAGAACGAGAATAATATACGGTGGAGTGTATAATCCAGCTAGGTAGCTGAAGTCGTATTTCAAGCTTAAATCGCGATTATCGAGCTCGGTCGAGTCAGCAGTCGGTTAAAAAATGAAATTATCAGCAGCTTTTCGAGAAGCTTCCGGTTCGATTTGAATTCACGGTCGTTCGTCACGTTTCTGTTCCCCATTTGCCGTACGAGACGATCTTTTTTTCGCTTTTTCGTCTTTTGAGAGGGGCAAGAGTGAGGGAGAGAGGAAGAGAGAGAGAGAGAGAGAGGAGATGGGAGAGAGGAGAAAGGGGCATGCTCGATGCGCGAACTGGGCTATTTTGTGGCTGGGGAAAGAAATTGATACTCCACCCCTCGATCGACTGCGACGGCTGGATTCCGTCGACGGCACATCGAAGGCAGGGTGGTGGGATCTGTGGGCTTGGAAACCGACGAATGATCACGTCGTTAGTACCCTCGACGCGATCGGGTGATTTTTTACGAAATATCGACGGTACGAATTCGGTGAATCGAGCCGAGTTTCGCGAATAGAATTCGTGATTTCGTCGCATAGAATCGCAGGACGGATAAGTGAATTTGTGGGTAATAGGCCATTGTGTGTTTGAATATAAATTCTGTTTCATTTTGAATTCCTATTGTGTAAGATGGAGGCATTGTCGTTCTTTCGATTTGAATTAGGCTGAATAAAAGAGACAAAAGTAATTCGATCGTGAGATTCCAAGAGCCGCATAAAATATGTAGTACACGCCGTTTAGGAAATTCATGGAGAAATTTGAAGATAATTTCAAAGTATCTCTTTGGAATCAGAGATTTAAGAGAAAGCGCAGGACGTCCGTTTCGCCGGTGGTTTGCTTTTTATCGGATAACTTTGAATAATTCTCGTTTATTTAACAATTTTCGTTTGTAGGATTGGAACTGAAGTTGGCATTCAAACTGAACTTTGTTACAAATACAAGCTACCCTTGTTGAATTAAAACCGTAATCCCTGCCACAACTTCGATTTGTATTAAATTCTCGATCTACGTTTTCTTCAAGACCAAGCTATTTCCCGTTAGCTTGAAAAGTATTACGTCGGTATTATCAAAAAGCGTTACGTGGAAAACGCTATAATTTTTTCAGACAACCTATAATGTACCTTACTAGAAGAAATATCTGCGCTAAAGTCCACCGCTAAATTCCTCCAGAGACCCCGATAATTCCTTATCGAGTATCAATATTAAAGGGTGATCCGCTTTTGCACCTGTCAAATACATCCCGAAATCCATCGAAAGAGCCTCGTAACCTGCTACGTCGATCGTAGCTAGTTGAAAACCGATTAGGACGAATCACGGCGGGCATTGCGTTCAAACACGATGTCTCAAAGGATCGGAAACCAGCTAGAATTTGATCCGGTACAACCATCGAATTTCCACTCGAGTTTCCAGCCGCAGGTTAAACTTTTCCCATTTAGCTTAGTGTCTTCGCTATCGGGTCAAAGTAATCGCGATGGAGTTTCGCGGTCAACCGTGTATCATGTGGCCGTCTCGTCCGATAAGATCTCGCACACCACTTTTGCTTCTCGTTTCTTGAAAAACAGATTGTTCCTTCTTTCGGTTACGCCTAATGAGGGAAAAGTAACATACGAGTGGACTGATCGTTTACGCGACAACAGGTATTTCTTTTTTTTTTTATTATCGAGCGGTGATTAGCATTTCGATTTTAAGGAAGATTATACAAGATTTGCTCGTAAACAAGCACTCGCTCCATATAGAGTACTCGGTTGCGTTACGTTTTATACTCGAGGATCTAATTATTCGCGGATGGAACATTTTCCATCCTACTTTATATTAAGACTTACTCCGCTACTATTTTCCGTGTTAGTGTCGCCGATATTTCTTCAGCTTTGCCATTAGGGGTTGCTCGCGTGTACACGCGCGCACACTTGTAAACCTGGGAAATTTATGATCAGTAGGGTAATAAAGCCGATGACGTGGAGGAAGTGCGGTTCGATACAAGGGCTGAACGCCGAATGGCTCGTTGGAGTTCTCAGGATGTCGACTAGCTCCGACGCAGACGAGAGACGTTTACAATTTGCGTTAAAAAATTATCTAACGCCAATGGAGGATGCCCTTAGTCTTCCCCAAAGGAGATATTTATATTCGTGATATCGCATAGAGAAAATAATCTCACTTTATACGTTTTTAACGATATGATTGAATTTGCACGTCATTCGCAGGACGCTTCTTTTTCTTTAATGCGATTGATAATTCGTAGTTTGGGAAATTCGAACTCTCGCAAAGTGACATTTCACATGCGCCAACGTCGTATTTCTTTTTAGAGGGTTGTAAGAAGTCGATGGGGACGTAAGCGAGTCCGGGAAGCTCGCGTGTCGATTAGCGAGCGCGGAACGTTTGAACGGCGTTGGGAAATTTAAAATGGAAATTACCATCGACAGGTATATCTAAGGGAATTTAGACTATCATGGGGGGAAAGAGGCTTGTACAGTGTTTCCCCATGAATATTTATCGTGTTAGCGGTATCGGCTAAGTGGGAATTTCATTCATTGTGAAATCGTGTGCCAACGCGATTATTTATACTTGTAGTACATAGGTGGTCGGATGCTTTAAAGTACCAAATTTACGAAATTCTCCAGCTCTGGTATCCAAAGAAATAAATTTCAAAATTATGGAGTTCGACGCTGGAAATCTGTAAATCATTGAAAGTCGCAAATTCCTATAGACTGCCAAATTTTTGAAATTCCAGCATTCCAAAAGTTTAGAAGTCGATAATATGAAAGCTTGCAGGCTTCGATCGCGTGGATTTCTATAACGTTACAAATTCTAAAAACCGCCTCTCGATAATCCAAAATTCACGAAAATTCTAATCTCCGTTGTAATTGTTGCTAAATTTAAAAATTCTATGCTCCGAGAATTCTAAACTCGATGGTTCGAACTTTACACTTCCGAACTCATAGAATCCTTCGTTTCAGAATTCTAAATGCCCGGAATTCGAAGGTACACGAATCTCGAACTCGCATGCTTATTAAATTTATACTCCAGCGGTATTTGCTGATTTTCTTCCTTTTTCGAGGAGCACAACGTTCTATCGGATATCTCGTGATTGGTTTAATCGTCGTATACCATTGCGCTTGAAAAGCGAACGGTGCTAAACAAAGTGACCATCAACGTTCACGGGGTTGCGTTTAAGGTAGCCGAATGGAAGTTATTGGTGGAGGAAATTGCCTCGGTTATGATTTTATGGCGCTCGTTTACAGAAGCTCCATGTAATAAAGCGATATCGATTTACAAGCGGGAACGATCCTGGATATGGTGAACGTTTCGACTCGCCGAATTGCTCGGAGAATCCGGTTTTACGCTCTGTTCGTGGTGGGCAAGGAACACAATTGATTGCTCCTATTCCACCTCCTTCCGATATTGACTTAACACTTAGCGGCTCTATCCAATGGCGAAACGAAACGGCCGACGAATCAATGTGACTGCAGCAACCAGCAGTTTTAACGTTGACAACGTGAACATCGTCTATGCCACTTGTACAATTCTCGTTTTTCGATCGATTTAAAACTATCTCTAATCGGTCTCTTACGCAACTGGACCAATGCTATAATTAGCGATACTTTACAAAAGTTAGATGTTATGATCGACGAAAATAAACTCGTTGTATCTTTCACACGCGGTCTACGCATTCGAATTATAAGGTTTCAATAAAATTGTATTGTAATAAAATTGTATTTCTGGTGTGAAATTATAGACTAGGAAATAACAAGGAGAATATCTCGTATGCATCGTAACGATAAAATCCTCCGATATTTATTTAATCGTTTGAGATCGACTTGATCCAGATTTACGAGAGAATAAAAATAGATGGAACGTTTTCCAACGGTAGTAATTACGGGTCGTCACTTAATTTCCATCGAGAAAATTCAAGGTATTTGGTTCCGAGAGGGAAAGAATTTAACGGAGAACGAGTGGTTGAACGAATCGACCATCTCGTTACACGAGGAAAAAACGACGTGAACCGAATTGATAACGATGCGACAAGATCTTTTCCACCCTCTAACGAAATATTAAGCAAGGTCGAGTCGTAATTAACATAATACGATGTATTTCTGAAAAATATATCGTCAGTTCTCAACGAATCTGGCGGACGTAGGCCTGGCCGATTACGAACAAACATTGTTACATAATCGCGAAGATTTCTGCGACGCGGAAGTCGATTCTATTTTTACGACGAGTGTCTATTTCATCCTCAATTTCTAGGCATTTCGTGGAGAATTAATCGGGCAACTTTTATACTTTTATCGACTGAGGACCACCGGTTAATTTTTCTCGCATTTCGTAATTATTCAAGGATGGAACGAGAGAAATATCGATGCAAATTTCCGCGTAATTGCTTGCAACTGGCGAGCCGCGACAAACTTCGGAACTTGCCACGCCGCTTGTGCCGGGAACAATTGCAAATTAGTTTAGTTACATCAAGGAAGATGGCGAAGAAGCGTTTTGCGCAAAACGGTACCTCTGCCATCTACGCGATAGGTATCTCTGCGTTCCTGCAAATAAATATGCGCACACTCTGCTTGATTTCTGTCAACAATATGCGATTGTCCCCAAAATGGAAATACGAGAAATTCCACTTGCCACGTCTTTCGGCTATTGTTTTAATTTGTAATTTTGTAACCGAATTACATTCTCTCGCGAGTAAGCGAGTGTCCACGTACCTTTGAACAATAACGTAACTGCAACTTAGTGGCAGAACTCCCTTCTTCTGAAGGAAAGGGATTTGATAAAGTCGAAGAATGTAAAGGATTTTCAAAGATATTTCGTAAGGTTAATGGCACGGAATAATTGTCCCGTTTGCCTTGACACGCTATGATCTTGGATTCGGGTTATGGGATTTGTGCCGAGATGAGAGGATCTCGGCCAATTTGTCTTACAAGCCACGGACTGGATAACGATTAATCCAGTTACGTGCACCTTCTCTCTAAAGAGCAACATTACTATCTGACGTGCAGCTTCCAACAAGCTGACTGCCACAATCTGGTAACGAGACGCGGACACGATGCTTGGATAACGAACTAGCTTCGACCAACTTTCCTGCACTTCGTGTATAAGGCGAAGCTGCTACAATTCTGCCGCTTACCTGCAAGGGAAATTCGACAAATGGAAAGTCAGAAATATCTATATTTTTATTCTTGAATCCATTTCACTACCTTTCAGAATTCGTTACGTGGTATTTTTTATTTGGTCGTTTTTTCGACTCCTGCTGTTTAGATTTCCGAGCTCTTTCGAGATATTTTTTTATTACGGACATCGATATGTGTGTGAAATTACGGTCTTTCGCGGAGCAGAGACAACGAAATTCAAAGAGATATTTTGACGCTTTGGAAAAGTCAGCGACGTTTTTAAGAAAACAACGAAAACGAATCTTTAGATGAAATTGCACCCGAGATGCCCAAATACTTGTGATGCACAGCGTACGTCTACGAGTCGTTGTACGAGTCTAACGAGATAATGGGTGGATCTACGGGAAAATGGGAAATGTCATAGAAAATGTATTTTTCAACAATATCATAATTTTATCTTTTCTCGTATACCGAAATGAAACGTCATTTTCATTCCGCATCATTTTACACTTTTGCTTATAATTTTAAGCAATACGTAACACGTTAAACTGTAACAAATGAAAAGTGTTCGCCTCTCGTTATACGCCACAACTTACCTCTTATAATTGCGGTAAAAATCAGAAAATTTTCATTCTCGATGCGACGTAGCCAATGGCGAAGAGCGCGCGCACAGGACCAAAATCTGTTAAACCGAAAATTCGTAAAAATTGACATTCCTCCCTCTGCCGTTGTCCCCACAAATGTTACCGCTCAGAGTTCTCCATCGCTATTAAAATTCCTACTCGATCGCAAACATCTCTCGCGAATTCCCTTTCGATTGCCCTTTGAAACACAGCCACAGGTGGCCTGAAAAGAGGCAGCAGTAACGAAACGTAAAAACCCTCTGCCGGACATGGATGCGTGTTAATCGAACAGGGGATGAGAACGTTGGTGCGGTCGCGGGTCAGACAGAAAGATTAATATCCGATTCGATAGCGTTCGAAATAATTGCGATTGACAGGGAATAAACTGGTCGTGATTGGAACCGCGTCGCGACGTTGGTGGCCAGACCACGTTAAACCGCGAACCGCGTCGAAATTCCTGTTCGCAGTTGTGACCTCGTGTCACCCCTCTGTTCCACGTAAATGTACCGTGTTAACTGCCGCGCGACGGAAGCTGCGAGTTTCCAATGATTCGATCCGTGATGTCTGTGGCACGGTTAAACGACAAGTGGCCCGTTAAAACGAAGGAATCGAATTGTGTCGTTGAAATTTAATCGGCTGTGCGGACTTGGCGTTCACGGGATAATCGTTTTCGATGGCTTATCGGATGCGGTCGTCGTGCCACGTTTGCGGAGAAGATGCAATCGTTCGACTACGGTTCTCCGTACATTGCGTTTCTGAAACGCGAGGAAGAATGTTGCCCTGAAATGCTTGAATGTCGAAAGATGCTGTCCTGAAATTACTCAAAGCGATAAATTGATAATTCCTCGTACAAATTTACAGGTTTGTGATATTCTCGGCGACTTAAATGATTTTTGGTAAAGTGCACGGATGAAAACTTGTTTTCCCCCATTGCATTATGCACGTGTCTTCTCGTGTACCTTCCATTCTCATTTCTTTCGGTAAAATCGAACACGACGCGTTATGCGCGTTGCCTCTATACACGAGACGATCGATCAGAACGCGCATTACACATTATTCTAGCGTAGCAAAGTCGTTGAAGCTAACGTCGATGGTTGATCGTGAAAGGGATGTAATTTTCATGGAGACGCAACGTCTTCGAGCCACGTGCGCGATTTCTACGCGCTCATTGAGCAACGGAGACGTTGTTATATCACGTTGCAGCTGGTTCAGCGCGACGATTTTTACTCGTTCGTTGCATCACGAGATAATAACGCGAAGAATTTCCTCGACGAGTATGTTCGTTGCTAAATTGGAAATTGTAATTGGCACGGTATTCTCGTAGAATGACGAAAGAAGTTTTTCCCCCAGTTGATTCTGGTTGCTGTCATATTTTACGTACTTTGTTTCCTTAACGAACTTTAAACATGTTTTTATACGCATTGAAACGTTTGAAACGCATAACACCGTTCAAATTGTCAAAGACGGCAAAACGATGAAAATTTTCAGGATGTTAAGTATCGTATTAACGATTGTAACCACCTTGTAATTACTGCTCTGTAAGGAAACTAAGCGTATCTGGATTGAGGTGATTTCTAGCGAGCGATTCTAGTGATTTCAACGCCCATAGCACGACCGGTCCCTCGACTTTCTCATGTTTGATGCAGTAGAGACGTAATAGTTCTGCACGATTATCAGCCGTAGCTACTAGAAGTGAAATTAGCTGTCAATAGTTTGACATTTCCATGCATACAAGAGTTACGCAAACGACTAGCCGATAAATTCCGTTGTTATCTAATACGTCTAGAACTTTAGAATTTACAGATCTATCGTTCTTCGAAATCAATAGCTTCCTCGACCGAGTTGCAAAACTAAACAGCTTCACAGCAACGATCAAGAACTTTTTTAATCCGCAATTCGAGCAGGTGGCCTGTCTTCGAATTTAACGAACTTCCTTCGCGTACTTTTCACGTTCTTCCTCGGGAATCTTGTTTCAATTTTATCCGGACACGTTCAAATCTTAGACCGACTATCGAAGCTCTTTGAATATCCGCAGAAAATGAACGGAATAGAAACTGAACAAGAACATCGTACGGAATATCGACAAGAAGCGAGGAAATGATTGATAAAATATCGAGGGAAAGATAATGCGATTTACGTCTACAACAAAATTAACGTTATAGAACGTTATGAGAAATAGATTCTTCTGAAAACAAACGAATAATACGTCGCTAAAATCTCTATGGAGGATAAAATAATTGGAGTCTTTATTAAACGTCGTTCTATTTATTTACGGTATTTATACGCGGGATAAACGTATTTCATGAATGTAAAAGAAGCTACGTGGAAGGGAAAGCCACGGTATCGACGTATTCGTAAGAGGGCGAGACCGATGATTTACTCGTAGGGGTGACTATTGGGAAAACGGATACGCGCGCTATGTTTTCTCGCAGCTCGCATTCCTGTCTATCAAGGATAAAGCTTGACATTTATCGTGCGAGGCCAAAGCCGATAAAGCGGATTTCAGGACGGCAGACAGAAAAGTCGCGACCCGTTACGCAACTCCACCAGAGAAGCTTTATTGCAAATTAGCTTCTCCCTTTCTCTGCGGGACGAGAAGGATCGTGGAGGTTTCAAGGCGCTGAGAAGCGAAACTCGCGATTAAAAGCTGTACCTGACACAAGCCTTAAACGGTGGTCTACTTGGTACCGACAGCCTGATTCAAATTTACAAAATCCCTTAATCGCTCGCTAAATACCGGAAATGACAGACATCTTTCCGCAAATCTCCGAGACTGCGAAGAAGAGACAATTGGTGCGGCGATGACTTAAAAATTTTTTGGTCTCAAGAGGAGTAATTCGAAATGATTTATCTTCTGCAAATTTTCAAAATTCTCAAAGACACCATCTATAAGGGCAATGAATGCCAATGATAAAGTATCAAAGATTTTGACGAATTTTAAATGCATTTCCAGAGAATTTCTCTGGACGATGATTCGCCCTTTATAAATATTTAAAGCTCTGCGAAATAAATCCATATGGACAATGGACGTGGGTAGCAAGGACTTAAAAATTTGACAACTGTTAAATTATCTAAAATGCGCTTTCTAATTTTCGGTAGTTTCGTAACTTTATCGACTGTGTCACTTGTCAAATGTTACTTTTACTTCGAGTCCACTCGTTCCACCTTTCAATTTTCCGGAAATAGAAATTTGGCAACCCCATTAATCGTAGTAAACAGACCTGACATTATCGATCGCTATCGTTAGATTCGAAGCTATAATATCTTGCATTGAATCTTGGTTATGCGATATTTCAGTATTATATAATATATTTCTTGCTGAATTCACGCTACCTCGTTATTTTATGCTTTAAACAAACGAAGTTTGTCTCGTGAAATTGGCACGAGTCCCCGTTCAAATATCGTTGCGCGTGAGAGTTGTAAACTCGCGAAAGTCGAGAAGTTTGAATAAAACTTTATATAGAAATTTTCTCCAAGAGATTCAGCGTAAATTTTTTGAAATTAAGAGGAAATTTCCAACGCTATCTACGTTCCCGAACAAAAAGCTATCGCGTGGTACAGATTGGGAAAATTTCATTGAATAATAAAAAAAAATATACAAAGGTATGTTTCATTAACTTAACAGATAATTTTTAATGTACGCTATATAGCTTTGAAGCGAAAATAAATATCTTTTCCTGCGAAATTAGAAATAACGATTCGGTCGAACAAAATGACGGCACATGCTGCAGATAAATGAAAAATTATTTATATTCATCAAAGATATTGTCATGTTAATATTTCCTATAGCTTCTTTTATTTTTTTTTACAACCACTGTTGTTCCTTATGCTAACGATCTAAATATCTTTTTCTCTTATTTTTATCTCGCTCTTCGACGATGCGTCTGTTAAAGTTATTTACATCCTGCAATTGCCGTCTATTTTGATAAATTGCTCCTATCTCTTAAATTTGCTGGTCATTGTAAAACTTTGATCTTTTTGTAAAAAAAAAATGCAGTGAACCGATTAGCAGCGACATTATCCTCTTAGAATACGAAGTTTCGTCCTGCGATACGCGCTGCACGTGCTAAACCTTCGATAAATTGTTTAATAACTTGCGACTTTGCATCTAACAAGTATTTGCACCTTGTATTGTGCTCTCGCAAAGCATTGGACGAAAAAAAAAGAGGAAAAGGATAAATTTGCAATGCAAACATTTTCCAGAAATTTTATATTATCCAAAGGAATTATTTTCTCCCTCTGTGTTTCATTTTGTTTCCATCGCTGATAAAAGTATAATATAGTCGCGGTTATTGATATATCACCGATATACACAACCGTGTCATTAGTTCTTGTGATACATCGATTTATCAATTACCATTCGATTATCCAAATGATCGCTTCTTATCCATTCGATTATCAGCTCTGCGACCACATCGAATAATCGCTAGGTTTTTCATGACAGTCGATTTCATCGGTTCGCCAATCGTTAAGTCCTGTTGCCCAACTAATTGCTGTATAACTGACTGTTCATTATCGTCGAATCGAATATTAATTAAATCAACCGTGGCTGTATGCAATACGCTGTGTCATACCAAAATTAACGTTTTTTTTACGTGTACGGTTGGCAAAAAGAGGATATTTTACAAGACGATTTAACATCTTTCTAAAAGAAATTTGGACTTAACAAGTCATTTGTGAACGTTATTCTTCCTTCTCGTTCGTTCGTTTTCGCGTATCAATTTCATCGATAGATGTTTGTTTTAACGACCGATAGCACATTCAGCAAATGCGTTGAAACGATTCTAAAAATTTGTTCATAGATGGATAAGTCGAAAAGCATTTGTCGAAAAAGTAGAGCCGCGAAAGATCAAGATCGTTGTCAGTCGTGTTCGATGCTACGACCGTCGTCAAATTGAAGATTATTTTGCAACGCGATTATCGTCGTAGTTTTCTCAGGTGCTATGACGCAAACGTATAAATAGCCTAGAGCGGTCGCAGCAAAAGTAAAAAATTTCGTCATCGCATCGCTAAGCGGTTAATCGATGTTCGTACACGGTGTAAAGGAAAACCTAAACTAACGTCTTACGTCATTTGTATATATGCGTACGCGTATAAAAATACGCTATTATCGAAAAGTACGTGCTCGCTCAACTTATTATCTTCGATAGAATGTAATTTAGCTAGAGGAATTTATAAATTGAAATGTCCAGGACGATATTATTTTTTATTACAGCCGACGTGGAATATCATGACGCGTGAAAATTTATCTTTAAACGTTGATACGTGCAATTCGGAATTTGGGATCTGTAAATTTCAGGCAGCAGTTTCGTTATTTAAAAAGTTCATTTCATTGACCGTTTGGTTATCAAGTTATAAGGAAGATGGAGTAAGTTCTTCCAGATTAATAGAGAGAGACTATCGCGATTAGTACTGGCAATAATATTTTAAATCATTCGTGTAGCATGTATTCATGTAATAAAAAATATTTTGAGTATCATCGTGTATTTGTCTTCCGATATTTGTACGTCTTACGTATCGTTGGACGCGTGAGCTATCAAATGTACGTTTAATATATACACACTCGACCCTTCGCTGCGAACGGTAAAATTCTCGTTTCGCTTAAACCCGAAATCGATACACGAAGACGCATATGGCAGCGTAATATCAGGGCTCGGTTAAATGGCGGAGCGGTTAGAGCAGAAGGAGGGAAAGGTCGTCTGCGATCTCGCACGAGGCGAGGCCTAGACGACGAAAGACAGTGACCCTGTGTGAGATCCTGTTGGGAAGGGGTGACGTTATCCTGGCGGGATCGATCCAGCCGCAACTGGAAAAAGAAAGAAGGCCATTCGATCCTGGTTTCGTGTATCGCGACTCGTGCTTTCGATTTCTCGATTAGGGTAGTTCTCTTATCGTCCTTTGCAGCCTTCGCCGAAGATGAAGGCTGATTTTCGAGCGTCTGCCGCTCGTAAAACCTGCGTCTCCACCAGACGAACGAAATAGGGGAAACAAAAATGAAGTAGACAAGGGCGAGGGGTGGGAACGATTTATTAGTCTACGTCCATCCCCGTTGCGCGGGGAATATCGTATTTCAGTTTTCACAGCGGCGAAGGATAATCCTCAGCCGATCCTTTCCTGGCTTATTCCCCTGCAAGTTTCTCTCTATCGTTTTTCCTTCTTAGCCAGTGACGATCGGGCTATGCTGACACTCGAGAATTTTGTCCGCTTCGTGACTAACTCTGAACTCGGAAATATAGATTGATTTTGAAGTCAGCAGGACGCGAGTAGATTCGACAATTTACTTGACAAAATTGCACGTAAGAAAAATTCTGCACGATTCGGCAGTGCTTCACGCGAGCCGAATAAAAATCAAAAACTCCTCGCGATCTTCCCGTCGCTTTTACCTTTGCTCGTCCGATACACCCTCGAACGAGACTAAGAGCGTGGCGACGATGAGAAGAAACGGTGGAATCGCATCGGCAACGGAAAACGGTACCCGAAATGGCGGTGTGTGGACGAAGGGCGGCGGAAAGAGAGAAGGCTCTCGCGGTCACGTGTTCGATTTGCTCACGGGTCGACGGTCACCCTACGAAATTCCCGGTGTCGTAGCTCGATACGCCCCGGTTGGTTGGCCTTCGAACCACCTAGACGCTCGTAAAGGCCACCCTTCCTCAGAAAACTCGATTCTTCTTTTCCACCCTCTCGCTTCATTTCAGCTTTCGTCCACAGGCGACACCCAAAGTTCTCGTGAACGTCCGCTGGTTTCAGACACCGCTGCGAGCAACAGGCCCCCTTATCGACCGTGTTTTCCGCGTATTCCATTCCCGTTTCCCTGCCAACAACCCCTCAGCTATTCGATGCCGCCTTTCTGCCGTACCAGAGCTATCTGGGATTGCCGGGGTCGACCAGTCGCTGTTAGGCAACTTTTATTTTGCCGATTGCGTTCCCGTGGCTCCGCCAAGGGTCGCTTTTAACAGGGGTGCCTAGTCAGGGGATGGTGAATTTCGATCGGTCGAGGGGCTAACGACGTCCGATGGCTTCTGATACTATCCGAGAGGCTTATTTGTCGCGAATCGATCTTTTAGCGCGCATCTGCGAGCAAGGCAGATACCGAGCCAAAGAACGTTCCGCTTGAGACAAATCATGGGGGTGAAAAAAGGATTTTGCCTAAGAAGAAGAAGGAATTTGCTAAAGGGATACGCCATTCAGACAGTTTCTAAGAATCACATAATTTTTTTACTTCTTCCTTGCGTTTTAACCGTGTAAAATATCGCGTTAGTAGTCAGTTAAAATTCGACGTTGCAATGACGTTGCAAGGATGAACGCACAGAAAATTTGCCAGCGAGAAACGTCGTCCGGAAACTTCTCTTACGTTTTTCTCGAAACTACGTTTTCTGACTCGACACACCACGGAATCTCTCATCACGAACGACTACTCTGGTTAACATGTACTACGTTCTGTCATAGAGTTTGTTCGATATCTCGGTTATTTAATAATCTAACTGCCGGCGCTTTCACAATCATTAAACTATTCGAAAAATTCTGCGCTACAAGTTTAGGCGATAGATTCGTACTTACGAATGGGAAGAAATTTTTCACTTTAAATATTCCGGTCTTTGCGTGTCCTAGTAAAAAGTGTTTCGAATATAGCGAATAACTTTGCCATTTTCTCTTAAGCTGAAAAGTTACACGAATGTCATCTAAAAAATCGAAATTTTTCATTTTCTACTTACAAACGAAAAGTTTTAGATATCTGAGGGTGGTGTATTTCGATGATTAATAGCACGCTCTATATAGTAATTGTTTCTCAGATCCGACAGTTCACCTTGGTATTTTATCACCACTATAAAATGGAAGGACGAAGGCAAACACGAATGGCAAGCGGGGTCGAAGAGAAAGAGCGAGAGAAGAAAGCGAACGAATTGAATTTACCCGTTAATCGTTGCCCGCTTCTGTTCCCGTTTTGCTCGTCGCCGAGTAAACGGGCGTCTGGTTATGCATCTCTCTCCTGTTTTCTATCCTCGTGCAGCAGCCGAGAAGCGACGTTGATTAACGAACAGTACGCCGGCTGCTTTTTCGAGATGCCGTTCTCTTGTCGCCGCTTGTTCTCGCGTTTGATTTCCACACGTAGCTGTCGTTTTAATTTGTCTGCTTTAAGCCAGACCAGCAACTGCGCGAAACGATTGTCGTAATTTTTCTGCACGTTGATACACAGGATTTTTTTATACAATTAGTAAAATGCCCCGATAATTAGCCACAACGAGGATCGTTTTCTGCTCGTTTAATCGATTTTTATTTATATATATTTTTTAATTTACAGGCGACTTTTAGTTCCGCGTTACCCTAATACGTTACAGAAAAGAAGACAATTTTTCTCAACCACGAAATTTCTACTTTAGCCATCCTAGGATTAATATCGCTTTCGTTTTAAGCGAGCGGAAGACTTTTAACGTTCGAAACAAATCTGTAGCGGGAAATCGAAACTCGTTCTCGAGAATTAGAAAGGTTAATACCGTACTAAAATACTTTTATAATATCAATCGATATCGGAACGACAGCTCCAGTTAGTCGAACAAACCTTTTTACCTACTAATGCTTTCTACGTTATCAAATCGTGTTAATAAATCAGGAAATAATGAATCGTAAAGGACGTGCTGAGAAACTGGCGGCGATTATTAACGAACAGCTATATCCTTGTATTCCGTGGCGCAGGTACATTGTCTCTGAATTAATAATCTGGTTTTTCCCATTCGTTCTGCGCTCGTTGGCCGTCGCCGAACAAAAGTAACCTCGGAAAAGTGGCTTACATTTATAAGCTTATTTCAGCATTATGTAAATGCGTTGTACGTGTCCGCGGGCGGAATTTCGCGGGATCGGAATTTCGCGTTGGCAAAGTTTCCTTGTTAACGTTAGCGCGAGCGAGAGATCGGTGGTTGGATCCTGTTGGAGAGCATTAATGAACATCCGACTAGTAAGTTTAAACAGGTATTGTGAAGAAAATTAATGGCCGGAGCATAGACGCTATTAGAGGGAAGGGCGTCTTGTAATTTTGTCGCTTAATTTTTCTCATCAATCAACCGTGGTTTTCAAGCCTCCTTCTTCGTCCTGTCAATACACTTTTAGAGTACACCTCAGCCTCCCTTGCGAAATCTTTTCTGTTTTTCTGAACATACAATTATCGTTAATCGTGTAAATGAGCGATACCAGCGAGGGAATATATTAGGTCGTCCGAAAAGTTTCTTTAGTTTTATAAAGAAATAATGGATGCACAACATTTTCCGTTTTATATTATTTTATCGAGTTACGTATGATCCGTTTTGTTCTATCAAGACAAAGATCACAACGTTCGACAGATTAGGTTTCACGTTTGTATAAAGATGCGTCGTTGTAAAAGACGCGTCTGTAAAAGAAAGGCACTTTTCGGACAATCTAATATATTCATCGAACGTAGAACTTGAAACTTTTCGGCTAGAAGTTATCGTGTCTTTGAATTGATATACCAGGCAGAAAATGTAAGTTAAAAAGATATACTTGCGTGCTATGTAAATGCGGCTGAATTAGATAAGCTTCCGCTTATAGGTACAACATATAGATCCGAGATATGCTAATAATCGTAATATCTAACGGATATCTCGAAAGTTATACTACCCATAGGGTCTACCGCCTCCGACTTACCCTGGTTTCGTAGAATAACGACACTTGAATGTAACTTAGATAACGTAAATGTAAAGTATCTGCACGAGCCGAAAGCAACGCAAGCTACTCAGTCCGAGATTTAGCATATTTGCCGTCACAATGTATTGGAATCTTACGTTCGCAAATTATCTTTCCTACTTTTCGAATATCCTTCTAAAGTTAATTTCGAATGTCGAACTATAAATCATTTAGCTCGATTATTCGATTATTTTATCGGTAACGAAGCAAAAAGCTATACGACAGTCCTGGATCAAGATACACGCGTTTCTTTCTTCGTTGGCTTTCCATTTTGGCTTCACTGTTTTAATTTCTATTATTCGTGTATTTTATATGATCGGAGTAAGATCTAAACGAGCGTAGAAGTTATACGCGAGATACGAAGAACAGCCGTTTAGAAAGATCAGAGGTCCCGAAACTCGTAAGATTCGCTGGCGGACCGAAAATCGACGAAGGCCAGATTACAAGGGCAAATCTTGAAAGTAGCGAAACGAGCTAAACGCACGAACCGTCTCGACGTTAGAACAACGAGTTAAACGATCGTAGGAGGAATCGGTTCCACGAAACGGGGGCGATACGGAAATTTTCAGCTGGGTGGTAATTACGGTTGAAGACACGTACGCTCCAGGAAGGCTGTTAGAGAAACGGCGCGGTCGGAGGAGCGTGTCTGTATGTAATTCCTCTTTCCACGTTCGCGAACACGCCATGGTCGAGTCCGTGGAACGGCGTCGCGCGATTTCGACGCGGAACTTTTGCTAGCCGAACTCTCTCCGAGGATTTTCGAGGTCGTCGGTCGCAATCGGGCTAGAAATAAACTTCTTGCGACGAATGGACGGGCACATCACCGGTCAGGATCGAGTTCGAGTTGCATTATTAGTTTATTATTAGTTGTCTCGGTAACCGCGTTCTTTTTTTTCTCTTTCTTCTTTCTCTACTCTCCTCCTCGCCTGGCGTCGACAGTTTGTGCACGGGCTAACAGACAGCGTGTTAATTGCCTCCTCGCTGAGAAATTAACGGGGGTGAGACTCTATCGAGGTCGTTTTTCGTTTCTTCTCTCTTCCTCCGCTTCTTTTCGTTCCTTCGTTTTTGTCGTGCACGTTCTTGTCCCCTGATTTCCCTGTTTCCATCGCAGCTGTTTAAAGTTTAATTGAGATTTCCCTCGCGCGTGAAAGTAGGTAGATCTTCGACGAGTTTTAGTTTAATTGGATATGATATTTGATATTCCGAGAGGGGGAACACGTGACAAGCCACGTTTATCGTTTATCGCACGGGTGAGATTGCACGAACTATCGTAATTCGATAATATCGTCGATCAATAATCGTACGTTGCGTCAAAATTTCGTGGTTTATACCTTTAAACGGGTTGTTCCTTTTCTTAACTCTGTGTTATATCAAAGTAGACTTTATCGTCAGATAACTTCGAAATCAGAAAATCTACGAAATTGTGACACCGGACTAAATCGTTTAAACGACGAAAAAAGCAACTAGTTCGCCGGACAAAAGCGAAACGAATTAACCCGTTTACCCAAGCGGCAGGCCGTTGCCGCAATTGTGAAACAATTACGAAAGAAATTCGTCGCGTGATGGGGGTGGAAGCGTTTCGCTGGAGGCGGAAGCTGGGAACGTTGTCGCACGAGCGCGTTTCATATCCGTTTCGCCGTTTTCTATTTCCGAAAAGAGGTAAACGGGAACGAACGCGCAAGCGATTTAATCAAATCCCCGGCAAACGAAACGAAACGTAACGCGCGTTACGAACGCGTCGCGACAACGCCGGACTCGGTGAGAATAGAATTATATCGTAAATTAGTTGGTCCGCAGTTGGAACGTACATGCTAGTTGAAAGTCAGTTAGGAAATCGAATGGACTGTCGCGATTTTACAGTATTATACGCATTTATACGAACAAAAACGAATATTTGTGAAATTATTTGACTTACGTGTGCTAGCATTGTTGCATCTGATTTGACAATTGTATAATCTGTAAAACGTACGTATTAGGTTGTCCGGAAAGTGTCTTTCTTTCGCAAACGCTTTTTTTGCAACAGTGCATCTTCGTACAAACGTGAAACTAAGTCTGTGAAATGTCGCGTTGTTTATCTCAACAGAACAAGATGGATCGTACGTAATTCGACAAAATAATATAAAATAAAAAACGTTGTGCATCTATTATTTCCTCATAGAACGAAAGAAGCTTTTCGGACGACCTAATGCAACTAATAACTAATACGATCTACAGTCAGTTAGAAAAGTCGAAAAATCTGGATCTTAGAGAATCGTGTAAAAGTTGAGCTGACTCTCGATCTCGCAACCTGGTCTCGTGTCTGCCAGTTTCGCATACACCGTCAATCTCAAAGAATCGCGGCGCGCCATCGATCGGAACCACGATACTCCAATTAAACCGACCTGTCTTTTTACAATCGCATAGGACTTGGATAACATTGCATCATCGAGAACGCATCGAGAGCCGCTGCGTTGGCAATCGGTATCGAGAAACTCTTTAATTGCCAACCACCCCCTTTCTCTTCCCCTTTCCCTCGCCTTTTTCGCAATCCATTTCCTTCTATGCGTCACAGACACACTGCTATTTTTATGTCTTATCTTAGTAACCACATTTATTTATCGTATAATCCGCTTTAAAAGTTGCAAAATATCTAGTTATTCGCACAAAAATTCGCGATGCAACAGCAGAGATGCGTGTTATTTTATTTTTTCAAATAAAATTATGAACGTCTCTCTCTCTCTCTCTTCTTCGGTGCATGTGTGTGTGTGTCGTTGAAACGCAAGTCGAAAAGGGAATGGTTCTCCTCGAGGACGAGGAAATTAATTAAGGTGCGTGGTCCGTTCGTTGAAGGAACGGCGAAAAAGGAGCTGAATTCCAGCCGACGGAGCCAAAGAGGAAGGAAGAAGAAAAAGGAGAGGGAGAAAAGTGGCCATCACGCGGCGGAATAATCATAGCGGAGAAGGCCGCTGGAAAAAGCTCTCTTCGATGCTCGTAGAAGTCTGGAGCTAGACCACCTTGCGAGTGCTCCGCTCGAATTAATCGCTTTTCCCTCTAACTGCTTCCGTTTTACTCCCGGAGTCTTGCTTCTCTCTTGAGCGTGGATTTCTGGAGACGCTGCCTACCGGTTTGTCCTCGCGCGTCTTTAACCGCGAAATTGTGAAACCTCTGGGCTCTCGAGTGTGCCTAGAAGGGTTGAAAAATAAAACACGGTGCAGTATCCGAGTTTCTGCAATCTCTAACGTACACAGCGATCAAAGTACTTTTACCGAAGTTACGCAAGCGGTCGATTCTTTTTTTTTACAAAAGTCTAAAGTAACGTATCGCTATAGATTTTGATAATTCTTGATAAAAATCGTTTCGGTCGAGTCATCTCGACTCTTGGCAACTCGACATTTATCAGAGTCACGGAGGATGTAGCGTTGTAGGTCTCGACGATCTATGATAAAAATATTGCTATTTACTTATGTCATGTTACGTGTTAGTTGGTTACGTTAGTCGTCATAAAAGAACTATGCCAAGCTGTAGTCAGTTGTTTAGTCGAGGATGGTGAATATTATGATGCGCGATTTGTTCGATATCGTACCTAAACAAAAATACGTATGCTATTCGTTTTGCGCAAATAAAATTCTGGTTACGCAAGGTTAACTATTTCGGTAACTTCGTAGCGAAATCTCTTGGACGCGGAGTGTTGCCCCGTCTAATAGACACGATATTTTACTTCCCTCTTCCCTCTTTAGAGAGCATGGAAAGAAGATTAGATCAACCCTCGCAGGAACAGGCGCGCACGTATAGACAGTATAGGAACACTTAGGCGCGTGAATCTTCTTCGTTCCGTTGGGGTGACTCAGCGGCGCGGTGCGGCGGTCGCATCCGTCTCTCGACAGACCACTCGTCGTCTTTGTGGGCGTGTAGTACTCTAGCGGCACACAGTCATGGCGAACGGCCTGAATTAATTAACGTCGTTACGTTACGTGTGCACCGACGCTGGCTGGCCGACGCGACGCGCCGCTTTGATCGCGGGAACACGTCGGTGCACGCGTTCCGACTGTTTGACGCTGTAGATTGTGTCGCGTGTACAGCCGGAAGTCGCGACTGCTTTTCCACGGACGAAGATCGAAGTTAATGCTGTCCCCTGTTGCTCGACGTGACGCCGACCTGAAGGCACGTTGAAAGTTTCGACGTTTGGAAAATAATCGATCGAAGCTGTACACTATACAGGGTGTTACAAAAGACACTGGGAATATTTTTTTTCACGTCAAAACGGTGGAAGAAGAACCTGCGGGAAAAATGTCCTTTGAGGCTTATTTTTCGAGTTATAAACAGTTTCCTTTTACGTAGTTAGAAATACGTATAATAGTACGCAACAAACATTGTTTGTAGATATGGTCTGTATACATTGTTCCTGGATATTCAGCGCGGTGCGTTATCGCATCTGTCTATTATATCATAATATACGTATTGTGTGTCTATCCCTTCGCAATAGCATCGACTATCCGCAAACTGTCCGCAGATACCCAGAAACTTTGTTATCACACACGTGTCTGCAGACATTTGCTATAAGTCTGGTCGTACTTTTACGGGATTCTCCACTGTCTCTCTTTCTCTCTTCCTCGTTACTGGAAAAAGGAAGTCGAGGAAGGGATCCAGGGATCTAACGCGACTTTCTTCTTTTCATATTTCGATTTTAAAATAGGAATATGCAGAAGTATATTTTATGCGCAAAGTTATACAGAAGCTAGCAATAGCCATTTTGATCCACAGAGGCCGAGGGTCGTTTTAAATTACTGGTACGAAGTATTTCGATTTCTCAACCTCGTACTCTATGCTTTTAATAACAATAATACAGAAAAGAGACAAACGTAGTATTTCGCGGAAATACTTATATTTAAGAACATTTATATTTATTGACGATATTGTTGCTCGCTATAACGATCGCGAAATAGACACGAAACAGAAACTGCATCGGCATACTCCAAAGAACTAACGATGCGACCGTCTCGATATCGGTAAGACATTTCGAGGGAAAAATTCTTGCGGAATCTTGATTCAGCCATTCGTCTCGCGTTCGAGCGGTTCGATTAAACAGGTGCTCCAAGTTCAAAGATACGCGAGATATCGGGTCTCTAAATCAGACCAGCTGCGCGCATTTAACCGGACTTTTCCCCCATAAAGTTCCGAGTCGGACGTCCGAGTCGAGGGGGATATCGGTTGGTCCTGGTAATCGGTTCCGAGCGAAAAAATTCACCGCTCGCCTCAGTTAGGTTGAATTCCATCCCCGGCACGAGAATCCGAGTTGGCTTCGTAGACGCGGAAAACGGTGGTCTGGCGTCGAGTGGTAGAAGGAACTTTTTGGCGATTCGTGCGGTGAATCGTAGCGACGTTCCCCTTCCATCTTCTGGAAACGAGCATTCGAAAGAGCCTGATATTTTCCACGATGGTACTCCTGACTTTTTCCCTTCGCGAAAGGAACGTCGATATCCTTTGCTCGAACCTTTTCTCTACCTTTTTCGTCCCTTGAAGCGTTTTCTTCCTTTTCCTATCCCTCTTCACCCCCACCCTTTTTTTTTTAGTTTTCAGGACTGTCACTTTCTGTCTCTCGTCGTTGCTCCGTGCTTTACCCAAATCGTACGACAGATGTACGCGAAGAATTGCCGACGAATTGAAGATCTGGCTTATAGTTAGTATACTTTCTGGGAGTAGATTTCTGTTTAAAGCGTACGAGAAACAGTCGAATTTCAGCGATTCGGGGCTTCTGATTTTATTTGCCACGTTGGAACCGACGCTCAGGAATTCCTACTGTTAATTTATCCACGTGGAGACGTTATCTAACCACGTTTTTGGCGTGGAAGATACTCGCCGATGAAAGACCCGTTTGGTACACGCGCAATGAAATTTTCTCGATTTTTGGTTTGCGTTTCGGCGGGGCTCTTGTTATACGCGAGCCTACGCTACTCGCGTCCGATGCTGCTTATACGAAGTATTGCCGTAACTATCGTAAATCATTATCGTAAATGACCTAAGACTTTTGGACACTTAGTGTACTACAGTATGTTACACATCTTGCATATATTTCACGCTATATTAGTTACTTGCATTAGCGATGCATTCGTTGCACGCGTATCTTCTAAATGAATTTATGTCACGGAAACGACATTGCAGGCGAGTTTGTAGCTTTCGAGCTACTTTCGTTGCAAGAATTTTAATACGAAAAATCCATGCTCTTGTAGAAACATCGTCACAGGCAGCATGATCACGGATGAAACGACTTACGCGCCACTTGCGAAGTCCGTGAGTGGAATCTACGCGTGGCTGGCAGGCTGACGTTTGCCTTTCGCTGTCTGGCCTTTGCCACCGTGTAAGGAAAGGAAGACGGATCGAAATGATATCACGCGTCGTTCTTCTCGCGCTTACTGGATTTCTCTCTCTGTACTCGCGTCTCTCGATAACTTTGTTGCACTTACGGTTCATCGCTGTTTGTCACCACGGGCCAAGGTTTCCCTAAACAAGATTATAGATGCTTCGTTTGCTCGTTTGATTTCCACTAGTAATTGGATCGAAGAAGATTTTGCGCTTCGACTAGTTGATTTAAGAGGAAATCGATAATTCTGAAATTTGTGACGCAAATTTGATAGAAAGTTAGGAGTAAAATTATCAAAGTAATCGAAACAACAGATTCCTAATTATTCGTAGAATTTGTTCGGATATCCGAACTTTTATTTCGAGTAATAATTATAAAGCAAATTGAATTAAATTGAACGTAAGAAGAAATTTGATTCTTTGCTTGTATATTCGTCCGTGAATATACTTTTTGTATCGTACGAACATCTACGATCTACTGAACGTGTAAAGAATCTCGATCTGATTTATCATAAATTGAAAAGAAACGTATTCTACGAATAATTTTTCGCAAAATATGCAAACGAAATGATTTTTCTTCGTACATCTTTCGTTTCGACTTCTTTGACACAAGCTGTGTACTCTAGTCGTCTAGCGTTGAAGATTTCAAAACCCAGGCTCTCCTTTATCCCAGCCTTCGCGATAGGGAATTCACCACTTTATTTCTACCAGTCCATCCATTGCCGTTTCTCTAACAATCGACGTACATCAAACAAACCAGGAAGGAGACAAGGAAAAAGAAAGAAAGAGAAAAAACAATAAAGAGGGAGAAAAAGTAAAAAAATAGAGGAGGCATTCGCGGAAACGGAGTAATAACCGTGCACGTATGACGTCAAGAAACACAGAACATAGTACACGTTCCCATTAGAGTGGCAATGCCGCACTTAGCCCGGTGCACGCTTGAAACAACTCTCTCTCCCCCATCCCTACAACCCCTTTTCGACCGCGTTCTCTCTTTCCGGCCGAAGTTGTCGGTGGTTGGCATTCGCGAGTCTCCCAAGACGAGCCACGGAAGTCCCTTTGATTATTCTCGTGTAATTTACCGTGCAAACGATGTTCTGAAATATTACCGTGCTTGCAGACGCAAATTCCGCCGGGGTAGGACGCCGACGACACCGTCGAGACCGCTTCTCTCTCCACGCGGAATTACTCGGTCGACGGTTCCGCGCAACTGACTTCAACAGCGTCGTCTTTCTCCTTTTCCCTCCTCCTTTTTTCACCTTCTCTCTTTCTCTCTAGTTTTAAAAACCCTCTCCTTTCCTTCGTCTCTCGACCCTTCTCTGTCTCGTGCCTCACGCACGCCGATTTTTCCCCATATTTTCCTCGCTGCGTCCTCTTCGCTTTTTCCACCCGCGTTTAGTCATGGCGATTCCTCCGTCTCGCCTTATTTATTTATGGCTTTCTATAATTGATCCACCTGGTTTCGCTATGCCCTCCTGGTATCTCGTACTTCTCCTCATGTTGTTTCATTATCCTCGCTCTCTAGTTGGATCATTCTGGTTTGTCCCTCTATGCTGGTATTTAGTGGCTTTTCGGAATTGTTTGTTTTCTTTGTTGTTAATTTTTACAGCACCGTGGACTTCTTTTTCCTTGGCAGAACGAACCAACTCCGTCTAATTAAAACATTTTTCATTTCCCGCGCTAGCTTAATTATTTACAAATGCAGGAATCGCGGACGAATTTTAACGAATCTTGAACGAATTTTGAGAGTAAATTCCGCACGGAGCAGTCGCCGATATTTTCGAAAATTTTCCAGGGAACGATACTACACCTCGTTGATCGAACGAGGAAGAACAGATTTGCCGTGGTCGGGACACGCGTCAGATACTCGTTGCCGTATTTTCAGGTTTTAACGCTTGTCTTCTCAAATTCTCTTATCGTCGTCTATCTCTTTCTCGCACGATGTCGCATTTCTCTCCACACCACACCACCTTCGATATTTTAACATCTCTCCACCAATGGAGCAAACACAGTTTTGATTTCTACTGTCTTCCTTCTTCCATTTCTCGATGTAAACGCTCTCTCTCTTCCGTTATTTCTTTCTCGTATCAAAGATATTGGTGCGTCGGCCGTTTATTCAATTTTTCTTATTTTTACCACTTCCACTTGTTCCCGTATTCTATATCACCCTTTCACGCCACCACTTTTATCTCCCTTTCCGTTTCTCTTTTATTCAATTTCATTCATTCGTTGCCTTTTCAACGTTCCGCCTTCTCCGCTTATTTTCCTTAATATCTTTCCACCCTCTATTTCTTGTATTTCTTTCACTTAACCACCTTTTTCGTTTTTTCACGCCGTACCTATTTTCTGGGCTGACCCAACCTTACCCTACCGCGCATAAAAAGATACCGCGTGCCTGGAAACTTTAACCGATTTCTAACAAAGATACGTAAATTTTGTATCATCTTGTCAAAGACAATGTGTTTCTACGTTTCTCCGTCCACGTTGTTACGTCGCCCATCTTTCGTTCATCGTACGTTCTTATGAATATGCATATCATTCCTCGCTTACCTCGTTGTGTTCCTGGTACACATATAAATCCGTAATCCCGCACGAATAAATCTCTACAATACCAGTGCCGTTTCTTTTTAGTCTTCGTACCTTCGTTTGCGTTCCTTTTGGCCGCCGTCTTTTTCCCTTTTTGGACACTTGACGAATTAACGGCAGGTTCCCCGGATTAAACTGAATTCGTCGTTGAGCGAGGGCCAAACTGGCTTCTCGAAAGAACTCGCTGCCGAAAGACACGGCGAAAAAATACGCTTTTCTCGTGGTTGAATTCGCGAATCGGCCGGATCCTGTTGCTGGAATTGCTCGTGTCACGGAATTTCGTCTGTTCGATCCGTCGATTACGTCCCTTTAAAATCTGTTTAGAGTCTTAGAGCAGTGAAATAACGGAAAATTGGGCAAATGCACATTTGTTTTACTTTATTTTTATTATGAAAATTAATTGGAAAGCCTGTAGGTGTTTTCATATTCCATTTTTTCCTAGAACGATCAATACCACTTTGATTGTATTACTAATTAAAGCTATTCTACGCGTTTGAAATTTGAATTTTGAAGTCGTTTGTTAGTTTGTTGTAAATAAGTTGCCAAAAAAAAACTGTACGCAAATACAACGAGCAAAATACACAGTGTATGCTGTAACATAGAAAACATAAAATAGGAAAAAAGTAACGATATATGTATCGAAGAGAGAATTCAGGTGAATTTGCCGTAACGCGATGCACCGAGGGGAATTCCTGAAACTCAACGGCGTCACTTTATTCCGGATAAAGTAGGTTTTGTACCTTTCCATAAAGTAGAGAATGAAATAAAAACGACAGACGACAGCTGTAGTAATTAAATTCCAGAAAAAAAACATAGCATAGAATTAAAGTGCAAATACAAGAAGAAAAAAGAAAGCGAGCTTCGGGTGCAAACGATTAAATTTAAATGGACATTCTTAAAAAGACAGAACGTGAACTTTGTCGAGTCAGTTAAATTCTGTAAAAGGACGATCGAATCTTTCTCAAAAATTTGTTAAATGGAAGTAGCGTAAAAACAGAATTACGTGTACATCGATGATATTCTGTGATATTAAATCAGAAATGAAAAACAGAATTGAACGTAATTGGATCTGAGTCTCGCAAAATGCTTCAAACTGCTTTTTTTCCCGCTACACGACAGAATTTTGAAATAGAAATTCCGTGTTCCATAGGTAAACATAGGATATTTCCCCCCTCATTTCCTTTTTTTTCTTCTTTGCTTTTTACCCTGAAGCGCATTTCGATCTTAACGATCTTCGAAATTCTCACTGTGTGTGTCGTTGTTGTATTTTATCGGGAGGACGCACATCGAACGAAGTTTTGTCGTAAATCCGACGTTCTCGTCGCCGTCCTCCCAACAAAAGCCTGTTTCGAACGATCGCTTATCTCTCTACCCATTTGCCCCACTGTTTCCTCTTCTTTTTTCCTAACCACCCTTTTTCTCCCCTTTTGTGCACGATTGTTTCACTACGCAAACCAAGAATAATCCGATCGCCGTTAAAAGTATCGAGGCATGTTTTATGGGTTGCAGCCTTCGTGTATTCAGCAGTATCGATCGATATTTATTGCCTGACACGTGGCACGGTTCCTTTTCTCTGCCCTAAATTTTCCAGCGTGTTGTTTTTCGTAAATTTTCCCGCGGATAGCACGACCAGGATAGATGAAAATCTGGTTTCATTGATTTAGATCCACGATATCCGAAAATTGTAATCGGGACGGACATTTTTCTCTCAGGAGTTCACCTTACTTTCTCCCCACGAATTTTGCCTTCCTTCCTGCTCGTTCTTCCATCCCCCATTCCTTTCTCCCTCTTTTAATATGCTCTCTTCTTTCCTTCTTTTCTTCTTCTTTTTTTTTCCTTTAGAGAATATTTAATCGTTCAAAGGAGCGCGATAAATCGTATGCTACTTCCCCCAAACACTTCCACCCCCTTTCCACGGGGTTTTATCTTTTACGAGGGATTAAATTTTCTCTTCGAACAACGGCGCGTGAAAATTTTTAACCGACACGACGTCGCGGTTTTAAAACGTTATCGACTATTATTTGCAATGGAAATGCCTCGCCGATGCCGTCTGCCGTCCGAGTTCTCACCGTTGAAACCCCCCATTCCTCTCCGAAGAACTTCGCTTTTTTCCTCCTTTTCTTTGTACCTTTTCTGCCTTTTTTTTTTTTTTTTTTTTTTTTTTTTTTTTTTTTTTTTTTTTTTTTTTTTTTTTTTTTTTTTTTGCTAAGTTTATACGACGTTTCGGCAAACGGAATCCGCTCGAAGAGACACGGTTTTAATTCCGCGCTCGTAACTCGCCGAGACCGCCACGCGATCCAGTTTCCGATTCAAAATTTCGCAATTTCGGCCTCAACCTGTCACACGGTCATTTTTCGCAACCGCCGCGCCGTCGAAACGCGTACCATGAACCAATTACAAGCGCTATCGATTTTTACTGGCGACAGCAGCATGTACCTTTACATCGATTCAAGCAAAGGAAGTCGAGGCGTTTAATGATGTTCCGAATCTTTACTGAGATACATATGCGGTTATCTAAGAAATCGAAAACTTTATCGAAGCTTGTCCCTTACATAAACCAAAATTTGCACGTTGATAGAGAAATATCGGAAACTTGGTTAAAGCCCGTTACCTTTTCTCTCCTGTCTCTCTCGTCTGTCTGTCGCTGTAATCGTAGTTGCACTTGTTGTTGTTATTCGTTGCTAATTCACGCGAAAGGATTTTGCGTTACAGGCTTGTAAAACATACCGAGGAACGACGAACTTCCGACGAGTGTCCTTTTTACAAGTACGTGGTGACGTTGTTCGGAAATGGACTGGAAAATGGGGAATATAAATATCCCGGCGAAGTCTCGACGAATACGGATGTCACCCTTGCGCTTTTTTAGCGCTGTCGTGCGCGATTACTTTCTTCGATGGTGATAAAACTGTGTACTTGTGTTTTACGTATTTTAGAACGTGATCAGCTACTAAATTGCAATACAAGCAATAATATCTATTCGCAGTGTGACATCTCGGAAACCATTTAATTGTATTTATTCGATTTTATTAAACTTCCGAAGTAACGAAAAGTGTAATTTTGTTCCATAGCATATTATTCTACGCGCAAGATATTAGTTGAAAACAAAAAAGAAAAAGAGTAAAGTTCGTTCGTCTGAGGTTTGGGTTTCGTGAAAATCGAGTTTGAAAGTTCGTCGAGTACGCATGTACTTGAATAACTGCAAACTAGAAACCAACAAGGGTTTCAACCCTTGACACTCCACGTACAACTATCGATGCGTGATACGATACAAAGGATATACAATAGTACACGTAGATAAAAATAAATAAATATGTATAAATATTAATTTTCGTCCGCGTAAGAATTAATTTTAATATTAAACGCGCAAGAATTTTTGGAGAGTATTTTTATACAGAGTTACACAGAAATCGCCACTTCTTCCTCGAAACAAACATGATCTGCTATCATGTATAATTGCAACGGTCGTCGATACTTCTTCAAAATTCCCCGATCTCGGTACTCACGTCGTTTCGTCTATTCGGATTTCAACTTCTATCCAGATGCACTCGAATTTGTCCGTAATGCACAGAACGATTTGTCGCCGCTGCGACAACAATCGCTTACCAGCCCGGAGTAGCAAACACCTAGTCGACAGATCGTTTCGTCGTTTTTTCCCCACTTTTTCACGACTCGTCCCCTGACCTCTGTTCGATATAAATCGAGCCCCGACGCAATTAATTCCCTTCGACAGGCCAATATTCGCATGGTTCTCAAATTTTTTACCAGACTTCTGTTCGCTTGAAAAGTTACCAGGAATTTATTATTTCTCTCTCTTCGAAATCGAAGGTAGTTGCCTTTGCCAATTACGATCCAACTTTTTCCCTTTGACGTGTTCGTTGTGAACTGGAAGCTGGAATGCACCATAGTTTTCGGCGACGCTGTATTAAAATTGTAAAAAATAATGTGAGAAATTTTAGCGTTGCAGGAGCTCGAGTAGTTGACAATTGACGACTCCGTTCAAACTCGACGAGAACGCGTTTTACAAATTCCGAATCGATCCGAAAGCGACGTTGATAAATAAATGATAAATTTTTGAAAAGACTTTGGTTTCTATACTGAGAATTAATTTTTCTGTCGGATAAATCACAGCAGAAGGAATTGAGCGTGGTCCAATGTCGAAGGATCCATTTCACTGGTCACGGTGAAAAGATCGGCGAAATATAAAAGCCATTCGAACGAAGAAGAGGCGTTTCGCGCTTTTTACGACTTTCATCCCCTTTTTCTTCCCTCTCGTAGTAAAAATGACGACGTTTGTTTGAGTGAAAACAAAAATAATCAGCCGCAATTGTGAGAGATCGATCGATTCGAATCTAATCGGTCGGAAGGACCCATTCAAATCATCCAGAATTCCAACGACGCGTGTTTGCCATTGTTCCGGAAGCTTAGAGCGCCGCGGAATACAAATCGATCGTTAACGCGATCGACGGTTCTCGTCGCGGCACACCGTCCTCGAAATCTCTCCATTGAATTTCGACTAATCGCTCGTTTCGATACCTCGACAGGCGGCCTGTTGACAGTGAGTTGCTGTCGGCATGCCAAACGACAAAGAAATCGCTGACGACGCTGGAGAAAATTGGAAAAAACCGATCGTTTCTTTTCCTTGACGATCGACGATTTTTATTTGCTCCCTATTGCCTGTACATTTCAAATCTACTAATTGGTAATTATTTTTTCTGTAATTTGCACATAATTGGTTTATAAATAAGTAATAGAGTCGTTAATTGGTTTTCGGTGTATAGACAATTACGACGTTTCAAACTCTTTCTGCTTCGAAGATTTTTATGATATAATTTGATCGAGTTCAGCGATTTTTGAAGCGAAATCTAGTTAAATTAATATCTCAATTAGTACGATCAAAGTAATCGATTCTACGCGAGAAGGAAATAAGCTTTTAAAAAAATTGCACATCCAAACAAATCGAAACCTTTTGCAAATCGCAAAGTGTCTGCAAACTAATATTTCGCTATCAAAAAAATGTCACCTCGCTAATAAATAAATATCTCAGGATGACAAGCTGCGGCTTCAAGTTTCCTACTCGAATACAGTGCTTTACGTTTCTTTTCGTACCCCTGACAGGATCTCGCACCACTGCAAAAATCGTTAAGAGCGAAGGAAGAAACGCGAGAAAAAGCGACCTGTGATGTAAGACATAATGCAACAAGATGCATGAACTTTTAGCCCATTAGCGTTCCACTTTTACGCCGTTAAAGCGAAGAATACTTAATGAATTCCTCGAGCTTGTTACGTGACGCGGCTCTGTCACTGTGCCACCCCTAACGTGCACCTACCCCTTTCACGGGCGAATTATTTGAATTATTGCTTTACAGCGTGGAGTGCCGCGTAAATTTCTTGCGGCGACGGCAGCTTCTTACGAGAACTCGAGCCCCGGTTCGCTTTTAAGCCGATAGAGACTCTGAAGCGATCCTCCTGGCTTCGTCCTGAGCATTCTTCCGATATTCCGATAGTTCTTCGACTTTTGCGGGGCACAATGCGCGATTGTCCTTTATCGATGATAAAAATCGTATTTGAATAGAGAGAAATTGGAGGTTGAACCCGCAGTATACGGACGAAAAGAATTTATGATTGAGAATTCAGCTTAAGTTTATATATTACTTTTCGTTGTTCTCTTAAACGATGCTCAAGCTGGAAGTTAGGAAGCTTGTTCCTATTGTCCGGTGATGAGATAGAAAAGTATATCTATTCTACCGGTCGACGTATGTGCATGTATTAAGTTGTCCTAAAAGTTCCTTTCGTTCTATAACGATGTAGATGCACAACATTTTGTGTCTTATATTATTTTATTGATGTTGAGGTTATTAGATGTATAAAGGGAGAGACGCGTGGATAAATTGTAAGGTAGAAAATATATTTTGGATACAGAAGCGAAAGTACAAGTATGAAATAATAATTTGAGCTGGTCAAAAGGAGCCATCGCGTTTTCATTTCCTATTCGGTCATCCGTGGAACGCGAGTGTACCCGTTTCGGCTCTCTTCTTTCGATAATCGTAGCCCATTGACCGTCTCGTAAAAACTTATTATTCCACGAGGATAATTGTCGAGAAACCCGGAGCGTTCAGTCGCGAAGTCGGGAGAAGCGTACAACAGAAGAGTCGGAGGGAGGTTCGAAGGGAAACCGGGTCGAAAGTCGTAACTCACCGGAAGCGGGGCTTTCCGCGGAATTTCCAAAGTTAATATTTGCCCCGGTAACGACTATCAACGATAAATCCAACATTCTCCAATTTTTTTTCAATTCCCAGCACACTCCTTTTTTCTTTTTTATTATTATTATTATTATTATTTATATTTTTGCTTGCCTTCCTTTCGAACGAAGTTTCAAGATTAACGACGTGTCATCCGCGCGACACCTGCATGGCGACATGATAAATCGTTGTCGAACAAGGAGCAATAATCGTCACGACCTAGCCACCGAAATGGCAATTTACCCACGCTATTAATTATCATGGTTCGATCAGCGGCATCGATAAATATTGTTTCTACATCGGCGGACTTTTTCACGTCGGTGTTCCCCATTTGAAAATTGAGCATCGAAAGTTGGCGAGAGGCAGGGGGTCGACGAACTCCGCGAAAATGGGGATGTTTCCCTGCGTGTAACCCGAGCAATTTTTGTGGTTTGCTTCTCGTTGATATTCGTATAACGAATTTATTTAACTGGTATTTTTTTTATTTTCATCGTAATTGATGATACATCAAACGTTTGATATAATATTTTCCGATAACGAGTTCTCCTCAAACAAGAAATTTTTGAAAAAATGTTGTGAACGAACGAAAATTTGTAGATGCGTTCTACGTCCGTTTATGCTGCATTTCTTCTCTTCGTCGAGAAGAGGGCATTTCTCTGCTACAGATTTCGCTAATTGAGTTTCTGTGCCACGATTTCCATAATTTTCGTACGATCTTAGGAGCATGGAGGAGTGCGCGCGAACCAGTCAAACTAATTCCTCGAGTTCCGTAACTGCAATGAACGGTAATACCACTCGAATCGATCGTACGCCGATTAAATTAACGAAATACGATCTGCAACGCAACTTGCTCCATTCGTCCGTACGGTTTTACGTTTCCAGTCAGGACAAAAGTCCATGAGAATTAAAGTTGAGAGGATAAGATAAGAACAAGAGGGTTTACATTGTACGTAGCGAATATATTTATATATAATATTGATATCAAATTTTTATTCAATATAAAAGCTTCTCTTCGATGAAAAATATGCAGGATGAGAAATTGCATGTCATACAAGTTTATAATATTGTATTATTTTTATTCTATTATTAAATAATACATGTTTTATTATTTTATCGAATATTTTTCGAGGCAAAAATAATCTGCAACTCAACGTACCAACAAAACTGATAATATTTTTCATCTAATTCCAACATATTCGAATCGAATGGAATTATTGTGGGAAAAATGTAAGTTTTTTTTTTTTTTTTAGAGATACAGTTTCCATTTAAATATCCAACATTTTATTATATTTTCTTATTTCTTGTTGTCTTTCAAACAACTTTACGTTACGTAAGTAAACGTATTGCTTTTTATGCAATACGATGTCTAGCCTGACGCTCGAAAGAAGAAAAAGAGGGAGAGATTTCGCGTTTCGAATGAGATTATATTATAGGCTGCTTGTAGAGTGCTCCTTTGTTGAGAGAGGCGAGTTACTTCGCTCCTGACAGGATATCTAAAATTCCCTATCCGACAATCATTCGTTTTCTGGCGAACCCTCTGCCTGAACGCGAAACAATTTTCTTCGCAGCAATCTCCTTCGCTCCATCGTCTTTCTTCGTTGTGAAAGAGAATCGTCTGTAACAGAATCATTCCCTACATTCTTTCATATATAAAAAAACGCGACGATTTCCCATCGCTCTGTTAAAAATGAAAAAAAAAAAAAAAAAAAAGAAAAAGAAACAAAGAGGATGTTCCACGTTTTACAGTTTTGACAAAGAACGACATAATCCCTCCTTCGTTCGTTCTATTTTAGTTACTTGTCTTCAATCTTCGATTGATATCGTGTGCTTCAGCAAAATTAAACGATGTAATCTAAATATAATTCAAAGATAAATCAATATTTCATTTTTGTAAGATTTCCTTCTCAATTCTCTCGCTGCTTTCCTCGTCAGAAAAACGAAGCTTCTATGGAAAAACGGTTCTATGGTTTGCCAAGTAAAAAACATATGAAACCATTGCCACATTAAAAAAAAAAAAAAAAACGAGAAGGCACAAAAAAATATCGCTATATTTCGTAACATCGATGAACAATAAAAGAACGAAACAACTGAAAAGGTGTATCGGACTGACGTGTGGCGTCTAAGCAATGCCACCATATTTTCATCCGAGAAAACAGCATTTACATTCCCGTTATACTTCTAAACAGAAGCGTCGTGAATGCAACGTTCCTTTGAATAAATCACAAGTGAGAAACCGCACTGCGAGTACCGCGTTACGCAAAACCTATACGCCCCATCTAACATTATATAAAGTAATATGTTGTTATTTTGTAAAAAGGGGAAGGAAAAAGTAAAAAATGAAGGACGTGTCTTCTAAAATAATAAAAAGTGGATTTGGGGCGACGAGTGACACCGGTAGATGACGAGTTGGTGTGCGACGTCTCGCGCGAACCCTTAAAATATACAAAAAAAAAAAAAAAAAAAGAGGGAGAAAAATGGCGGTGAGGGTGAAGGGTGAAGGTGACGGATCATGGTTAGAGACTGGTTTCCAAGCAACAGATATCATTAGACGGCGGGTAACGCAGGTGCATGCGAATATAAAGGATTCACGTTCCTTCGTCGAGCGTTCTCTAGACCCATTGTCAGGCGTTATGGTGACAGGATAACGCAGGCTGGAAACCGAGGGGCACCGCAATGCAGGCAAGGGCGTTGTCAGGGGCGACCCTAGCGACCATAAAGCCTGATTCGCACCCAGCCAACGAACCGACTCTCTTCGTGAGTTTTCGTTACGAAATAACAGCGCGGGATATTGTAACAAATATCTCTTGGTCCACGCAAAGAAACTGAGTTAACCAATTTGCCCCGAGAGAAATTATTTCGTTTCTTAAAAGTTAGGCTGACACTTTAATCGTATACGAGTATCCTGAGTATTCTGGTATCAAAATTAAGAGTTTCCGAAGAAGTAGAATTCATCGATGATTTTTATACGCGTATAAAACGAACTTCTATCGTTGTTATGTACAAATGTTCAGCAAAGTATTTTCTTTAAGAAAAATCGCATTTCTCAAATAAGAAATCAGTAGGTATAAAATTGGACAAATTGTGATTATAGTAATTTTATCGTTCGTAACGGTCGTTAATGTACACGTGACAAAAGACCGGAGAGTAAATGTTTCTTCTCTCATAGATATTGATTTTGCTGATTCCCATTTTACTTTACTGGAAGACAGTAAAGATTCACGAAAGAGAAAAATGACGGTCACACGATCAGAACGCCGCTTTCCAAGCTTATTGCTGTATTATTCATTCACAGTCTCTCTGCGAAGGAACTGAAGATGTATTCACACATGCAAACACACAGGATACGAACAGCGACTTACTCCTTCGACTCTAATATGGTCGACTATTTTTATATTTCTTTTGACAATTTTCTATCTTTTATCGAAAATATTAGACAATTAATCCAAAGTATCTTACCGATATCGATGCGCAGCATAAAAATCGATACAAATGATTTAGCTCGATTTTATTCCAAAATAAATTTTCTTATATCGAGGGATTCTTCTTGTTAAATTTGTGTTATACAAGCCATTTTGAAGGATTTGCATATTGGAGAATTTGTTTTCGAATAAATTTCCGACTGCGAAGGGTGAAATGGAGGGACTGGATATGGTATAAAATATCGTGAAATCGCTGCGATTCTTCACCGATTTAGATGCTTCACATCGATCGTTCTGACTTTCTGG
Organism: Bombus cullumanus; assembly: GCA_014737535.1. Lineage (NCBI taxonomy): Eukaryota > Metazoa > Arthropoda > Insecta > Hymenoptera > Apidae > Bombus > Bombus cullumanus. The sequence continues at coordinate 854,890 of JACXIX010000011.1, forward strand.
AACAAAGTCCCCCTTTGCTTCGGCAGAAGTTGAAGAAGCACCGTCGATTCGAAACTTTCCTCAAACTGAAATCCACGTTTTCCAAAATAAAAATACTAATTACAGATAAGAATGTCATAATTTAGGTTGCAAAGAAACCATGTATCTTAATCAACGAGTATTAAAATTCTCAATTAATTTTCTCGTTTGCATCGCCGTTGCAACGGAATTCTCGTTTGCATCGACGTGCCTGTGAAAAATCATTGGCTGATAGCGAGAAACTTTTAATGGAAGATGATAGAGTCTACGACTAAAATACGGCGATGTTCCAAACTAGCCGTGGTAATTCGGAAAGGATAAGCAGTTGTAAGGTGAATTTTTAGCAGGATCGTTGGGTCTCGGATGAAACGGCTGGAGGAATTATAGGCCCGTAAGCAAGTTAATTACGCGACTTTATTACTTTCCGTTTCACGACCTCCCTTATTTTCCTATTTTTTCTCTTTTTCTTCTTCTTCTTCTACCGCTAGAAATAATCGCTTATAAACTGCTTAATCTCGTAATTGCATCGATTACGATAAAGTATAACCAGGACTGAAGGATGAAATTCGACTTAATTTCGAATTTCGAGATTTCCGCCGAAAGAGAAGACTCGTTGGTTTCGATATCGCGAATTTCCTCTTTCTGATCTTTGACGCGTTCGCGATATTCTTCGCTTCGTTGTAGTTAACGATTGCTTCTAAACTCCTCAACGTCCAAACGTTTTTTTTTTTTTTTTTACAAATTTCGATTTAGTTTCCAACTTCGAAATTGTCGTTAAGAGAATTTTTTATAGTCTCGATATCGTGGATTTCCGAAATTATACGTTCAATTATGAACATTCTGATTACGACGCGACGATTCCTCCCTGATGGTTGTTGGGACCTATGAATTTATGAAATCTCGGAATTGACGTTTTAAAAATGCATTTCCGTGCCCCGTTGATCCTTCAAACTCTGGATTCTATAACAAACGTGCTTTTTCGCTGTCTATCGCGTTTAGATTCCTCTTACCGAATTAGAGTTCGCCATCGGACACCGTGACGTTCCAAATCGAGGATCGACGTATATAGTTTAGGTTTAAATTACCAAGTAGACTATTTTTAAAACATTTCCAAATCTGCTCTAAACGAGAATAATAAGAATAGAAGGCGAACGAAGAGAGGAACAAACTGCGAAAAAGTTTTCCCATAATCTTCGAATCTCAGCTTAAACCATAATCGTCGTTGCATAAAATTTGCCTATAGCCTTGAAAAATCTCTCGAAACGCCTTTAATTGCCAACGTGGATGGAAAGTTCGTTGAAATTTCCTTCTCGGCCGTCGATGGGCTGCGCTGACTAATAATGAAATCGCACTTTTCCCTCCGGTTTAATATTCGAGTTAATTTCCACTGCTTAATCTTCCCTCCATCACCCCGTTCGTCCGTTAAATCTTCGATCCATTAATCTTTTCGGTGCTGAGAGAGGGACGGAGGGTAATTCTCGTCCGAGAGGAACCTTAACGCACCATTAAAACTTCGACACGTAATTACGCCATTCGCGAGCCCGTGCAACTCCTTAAAAGAGATCTTCGTCCATCGTAAATTAGTTACGTGGACCGACCGAACCTTACGATCTCTGGCAATTAAGAAATCCGACCATCGTCGCTCAGATCGCTGGATCAGCAGGTTTTTGCTTGTAGGTTTATGCGTGGACTCGTATAGCTTCGAATTTAAAGGGTTGCACAGCTTTGAACGCACGAAGAATTTCTTGGTACACGTTAACTGGATTTCATTTAAGAGCTACGAGGCAGAATACGATAAATCGGATTATTCTTTGCCAGAGATTTTACAATTTTTACAAAAGTTATCCTTTTATCTGATTTTGTAGCTGAATCGTTTCATTCTCTTGGTAACTCTAGAAATATCGCTTGTTATAATATCAAGTAGAAGATACAGCGTTTAGAACGTTTCTAGTCTCGATCGCACCTTTTGCTTTTACAAAATTTCGTCGACTTATACAAACTATTTTTATGCGACTTGTATCTTTGGACGTACAATGCAATTAGCATATATCGTGGCGGTATATGCGGAATAATCTTCGCTAATGGAAAAGCTTTAGCCATGTGAACTCGTGTTGGAACACGCAACGTAAAACGCAGAGAAACGGTAGTAACTGCGACCCAGCGATCGAATGGGAGCAGAAAACGATCAGTCGGTGCAATTGCATCGCTTTAATCGGGCAAAAGGAAAGCATCGGTTAACGGAGGAGTCATCGATGCACGACTCGCGCTGGTAATAACACGGTAAAATCCTGTGATCTGCGTGGCCAGAAATTAACTTGATTGGATGTAAACACGATACCGCTGCACGAAACGATCGGACTCGTTGCGCCAGTACACTGGCTGATCATCGCCGTCCAGTCTACCGCCAACAAAATTACGGCTATGGAAAAGCTATAGCCTGTACTCGGCGCTTAAATAGCGATGCACGGTCGATATTACACGAAACCGACGAGAAAAATCGGTTTACGAAATAATTTCCGAAGATTTGTTAACGTTGTCGAAGTTTTTCTCTGAAACTGGTGCAAAGCATCGGTGGGTAAAATGGGAACGTGACACGGTGTTTTTTTTAACAATCATTCGATAACAATCATTTAACCGATCGAATTAGTACAGGTGTTTACTTTTTAAACGTAGAATTACCGTTTCATGGGACATTCTGTATAGTTCGCAGATATATTATAACACGTTAAATACGTAATTAGTAAACTTGTAAATTTAATAGTAAAAGAATTGCAAACAGTGGTATTTGATTTGTACAGAAAGCAAATACCTGTTACGAAAACTTATTATCTCAAGCAATGACATTTTCCCTTTTTACGTTCTATTCTCTTTCGTAAAAGAAGCAGACCTATATTTCCATCAGATTTTCCGTCGATTCTTGACACACTGCTGAGCGTGCAATAACCCAGATACACCGAAATCCTTTCAAGCGAATAGAATCTCTGTTCCGCGACGATTCTCGAGACACGATCGGCCATTGTGCGTGCCTAATACGGCCACGGCCGAAGCTTTCGGACGCATCGATTTATGCTAATCGCTTTAACTCGTCCCAACTTTAGGCGTGCTGCCGCACACGCTAATTTCTCGTTAACGACGCGGCCAAATAGAGAGACGAGAGTCGGTTTAGCGGTTGGTAATTCGACCGGAGCCTAATGGCCGATTCGGTGAAAATGTAGTCGACATGTTGGTTGATGACACGCCCGTGGCTTCGCTCTAACGCGATTACAGCCTTGTTCTTGTCACGGCTCCTCTTTAACCTTCCTCCTGTCCTCTTTGACGAATCGGATGCTTGCCGGCCCATAATCGTGTCAAATATTTCAGTTTTATAGATGTACTGCGCGAAAAAATGGTCACACTTCTTACGATCCTTGTGTCATCTTTCTACGAGATATTCTGTTCTCGTAAATAATCGTCTTCTGCGATCTTTATTTATTTTTAACGCCCGTTGTTAAACCAACGATATTTTAAATCCATGGGACAACGATATATATCACCTTAATTGCTTCAACATTCTTTATGTCGTTTTAAATCAGTGAAAATGATCTCGCTTTAATTAACCAAGAACATTTTCTTGTCTGTTTCAGGTCGATCTGAAGCCTCTGCGGGAAGCGACGATCGCCGTCCCGACTCCGAAGATCTCTGAGAAGCGGAAGGCGGAGGAAGCCGACGCCAGCAAGGACTTGAAAAAGGTAAGCCACTTGACAGCCCTATCAACTCTTAAAAAACGAACAAAAGAAAAGAACAGGAAGAGATTCACCGACTCGATCATACACTTTGCAAGAAAGAAAGGTAACGACATCGTAAAACTTCCAAATTTTCGTCTTTCGCTTTTGCTCTAACAATTTTGTTCTGAGAATTACGTAACTAGTAGCACTAAAAGGAAAAGAAAGGGAAACTGCGAAACACAGAGACGTTAATGTACGAGGCAGCTCGAGCTCTGTCTATTTTCAAACATCGGAGCATGGATGATGCCAGCTCCTTAGCCGTCGAAATTTCGGTAGACGCGAAACCAAGCGCTATATTTCATCCGCTCGCCAGGGCATCTCGGTCGTTTCTCGTGGAATATCGACGAGCGGAGAGAGAGCATCCTGGCGCCGTGACGGGCCACGTCCTCATTAATCCACAACGGCCAGTCGTCATTAACGAAATAAACGGCCGTGAACCTTGCCGCTTTTGAAATTCGACGTTGTACCATCGTTCCATCATCCAGGAATTTCGTTCAGGCAGATTCGCCCCGATCCGACCAAGTCACTCCAGTTCGTACTACTTCTTCTTTTTTCTTCTTTCGGTGGATGTACTTCTTCCTTCTTCCTTACTATTTTTAATTATCCTCCCCCGAATCTTACTGTATTTGTGTAACGTTTTAACGGTAAGCGTGGAAGTTAACTCTCTTGAAAAGGATTTTCCTTCTTAACGATACGATACTATGGACTATGATATAATTCAATCTGAAAACAGGATATATATCCGCAATAAGAAATTGCATTCTTTTAGAGATGCTGTCAATGGTGAAACAGTCGAAGCGAGAATTAAATTAGAATCGGCAAGATGTTTGTACGATTCTGTGCACGTCGGCCGTATCGAAAGACGTATTTCGAATCACAGTTTCTCGAGGCAAGTACAATGAAGTTCTAATGCTAAATCGACGTGGTGAATTTCTGACGAGTGCCGTTGACGCTGACTGAGCACCAAGGGTGCTCAAACAGAACAGTTTTCGAGGATATACGTAGGTTCAGGTATTTAACTTGGAGAGGAGCCCTCGGTTACTGCGCGTGTTTAACTTTCCACAAACTTAAACTCTCTGCAACGAAAAAGTTACTCCACCGATGAGAAACATACAGAGCATTGTAGAAAAAGAATCTACAGCTTTGTAAGCTTATAGTACCGAAATACGACCGAAAAGAGCAAGAAACGTTCAATCGCTATATACGTAGTTAGAAAAATCTTCAGATACTCTCTGCTCTTGCTAATGTAAGCTACTGCTAGAAATCTAAACGAAGAAATAAATACGGTACTGTGTAACGTTATTTAATTACATAAGCTCGCAAAGTCTCGGACCTTTTTTTTTGATCCTCGTACCTACAAAGAAGAAGAAACAAGGAAAAATAATAGATAAATCTTCTTGAGGGAAGTTAGTTGATTTAAATCGCTCGAGTCACAAATGTATTGCGCGAGACAAACAGGGGAGAACGATAGAATGGAGTTGGACAGGAGCCACGTGAATTTATTTGGAGTTTCGGCGTACGCGTTCTACGTAGATTAATGGCGGATTAACAAAGTGTTCCCAGGCAGACGGAGTGGTCTCGGTTAAGACTGTAAGCGCTACCTTGAGCAATTAATTTCGAGTGGATCTTGTGAACCGGCGCCGTAGCAAACTTCCTCCGACATTGGAAAAGAGAAAGAAAGGAAAAAAAAAACAAACAAACAACCGACGGTAAATTATCCACTCCGCGCCCACTATTTCCCTTGGAGTAATTACGTCAAAATTAGGAAAACATCATGATCAAAGGATATATAGAGTTCCTGGTCTGAGAAAAATTTCTCCGTTTGTTTGCTCAACGTAAGTTGTCCATCGATCTTCGTAATCTTTGTATACCGTACTATATTACCCATTTTTATGCCGATACGACGCATCTGTGATTCGATAAATCATAGAAATTTCCAATTAACTCGCCATCCGAAACTTTAGTTTTACCGATATCGTTTACGTACCGGATCGTTCAAGTCCATGCAGTTTTTTCTAGGTTTTTGTATTTTGAAATATGTTCCCAAAATTGCCGAATACTCTTCCGAGTTTCAGGAATATCATTCAATAGTTTTTATCGTTGCGTATTGGGAAAGATTTAAAGTCAAAATGACTGGTCTTTAAAAAATACGTAATAACAGAATATTTTTATATTTATTGATTTATTACTTTTGGAGCCTTTACACTTTGACAAGTACCAGTCATTTTGACTGGTATTGATATAAGTAGCCTTGATACAAAATTATTTTCAGTTTGAATACATAAAAAACAAAATAAAATTCATTATATTATTCTTTTAGTTATCGTTACGAAACTCGTTACACCATTGCGGAAAAAATATAACACGAAGTAGGAATTTGAAAATAAAATTGTGAAACCAGTCAATTCGACTGGTGTGATAATTCTAGTGTTAAACGAAAGGACATTCGGCCCACCACTTCTTTGCCGTAGAAGCGGAAATTTGCATATTCATGGTTTGAATATAATACGAGACGATATGTTTATAGTATCGCGATTTGTTGTCGCATTTGGAGGTAGATAATCAAGGTTATGCGATTCGAAAAATTCAATGGTTGATAGGAGAATATATAAGCGGGGAGGAAGAATTAAGAACTTTCTTTTACAGCTTGTTTCGAATTCTCCGATAGAGATTTCAAGTTTCCTTTCAAACTCTCTGTATGGTTTATTCTGTCGCTTTATGTTCTTCCAATATGGCCAGCAAATTTTTAAAGAAACGATTTTTCTTCCTCGAAAACAAGAATATAAGAGAAAGTACAGCAGAGTTTTCTCCCTATCGAAAAAGGAATAAAAGAACAAGTTAGAGGCGAAGTTTGCGGAATCGAAGGACGCTCGAGCCTGTTAACACGCCGAAAATGCGGCACGTATACGGCCGTGGAGAAACTCTGGTGCAGCTTGTTGCCGCCTGTTGCTGTGCTACGTCGCTGCTATCCAGGCGTCGTCGGCAGAAAAATACGGTAATCCGTCGAGAAAGGATGAAAATCGGGCTACGTTAAATAAAACACGAGCGAGATATCGGATCGCGCCCTGGTTACACGCTTTTATTCTATTGACGCCTTAATGACGATAAGCTGCCACTTTTAAGTAAAACAGGACGATGGATGTAACGTTTTTAATATTTTACTTGTTTAGGATAACAACCTAATGTAGTTGCGAGTTTACAGTTGGAACAAAAAGAAAGATCTTACTCCTTAGGTATTTCAGGCTATGAAAGTTTGGAACTTTGAGGATCAAACAATTTGAAAATTCGAGTACTTGAAAACCGAAAAACTTGTCAGTTTGATCGAGAAGCATCCAAAGATCGAGTTTCTCCATCGAACAAATAGGTAATTCAAAAAATTGCCTGCTTCGTACGCCGATCGATGTAATCGTCAGAAACACGGCAAAGTGAATTATGGGACAGTGGGAAGATCCTTTTAACGCAGCGGTTTATAAACTGGTACGCGGGTGGTATTTGAGCTTGTTAGGGAGAGGAACTTTATCCTTTCACGGTTGAAAGGAAGTTCGGAAGAAAGGAGGTTCGAGGACACGCCTAAATGGCAGGATGTCGGGCAAGATTTCGGTGCCACCAAAGAAACCTTTGAGAGAAGCCTTTAAGGGAGAGAGTTCCTGCCAAAGAGAAGGAAAAGAGTAATTCCTCGAGAACTGGAGAAGCTTCCAGTGACTTTGATACCCTCTTAGGCTGTTTGATACTTACCTTTTACATAATCTCTTCTTATCGATTTTTGCGATCCGTGAAACATCGTTTACAGAAAGCTTTTTGACAAAATTGAAAGGGAAAGCTTCGATAAAAAGAATCGAAGACAAACATTTCATTACGATCTGGCGATTTTATTACAAGTTGCAGGCTTTCGCGACGTTCTTCCGAACGATTGTCGATCTTTCGAAAACAGGTTGAAACAAACGTTTGATCTACGTGTTCGATTTAGATCACGAACAAGTGGAAATAACACGATTTTGAAGAACGTTACGATAAAAATCGGCCGTATCTAAATCGAAATTTCGATTTACGACCGCGCTATGTCGTTTCCACCTGCCTTACACATTCGATCCTCGTTCTAACGCTTCGGAGAAAGAAAAGAGAACAAACAAAGAAAAAGGACAGCTTTAACTCGATCCCTCGATGCTAAGATTCTCCACTCGCATCATCTGTCTCGCCTACCTTAGAAGGAGGGAAAGAAAAAAAAAGGAAGGATCCTATGATAAGACGAAGCAGGAAGGAAAAGTCGAAGGTGGGTAAAGCCTAAATGGCGAATGGGGCGGCCTCGGAATTCACGAGGGTGGAAGTAGAGAAGGCCCGAGGCAACGAGTACGGCGTGGTCGATGTGGAAAGGAGACATTGACTTGCAGACAGAAAGCGTGACTGGTGGTGGCAGGGAGATGGTCGAGGGGTGGCTCGAGGGCCGGTCGATACAGCCGAAAGTCCAGAACACGGGGCCGAGTGGCGCGAAAATTCGTGCAGATGGAAACATAAGTCGGCCGTGTGGAACGGCAACGCAGCCGAGGGTGGTTTCTTGCTCTCCTTTTTCTACCACCTCCGCTTCTTTCCGTTTATTTGCCGGTCCCGCAACTTCTACGAGTCGAGTCTTCTAACATCGTATCGCGTTTGGAACACGAAACGCTTTATCCCGCGATCGAACGTGCTGTTTTCTCTTTCCTGTTCTTTTTTTTACCTTCTCTCTCTCTCTCTCTCTCTCTCTCTCTCTGGTTCCCTTTTGTTTCTTTTGCTAGGCGAGAGTTCGCGCACGAAGGGAAATATTAACAAAGTCGAGAGAGAAAGAGAGAGTATTCGTTCCTAGTAGAGAGTCGAGGATTTCTTACGTTGGTTCAAGTTTTTCAGGATATTTCAGAATACGGTACCGAGAATTTTGTGCCATTCAACGTAATAACTTCTTTAGCTAGGAATTCTCTAGTTCCTCTATACGTCGTTTCCTCTCTGCCAACAATACATTACATAATTTACTTGCATTGACATTGGTACGTTTTTATTAATCGTCTCGTCGTTATTTCGAGATTAATTTTCCAATTATAGAAGTTTCTAGTCAAGGAACGACCCGACTGAAAGAATAAATAGGTATATTAAACGAGCTAAGAATTAAAGCATCGTTTATCGTAGCCCTGTTCAACAGGCCTGATCCGAACGTTTCATCGGCATGGTCAATATCGAATCTACCGACGCTGTTTCCTGTGATTATGCAGAGCCCTGATTAACTTCGCACCCCTGCCCGGCCGCTAATGTAAATTTAATTGCGATTTAAACGTTACCATCGGCGGGCCGATTCTAACACGACAGGACGAGTTCTCTGTGAAATAGAACGAGCAACGTTAATTCACGGTCGCACGACCTCGTTAAATTAAATTTGTCGCTGACCAAGTGGCCGAGCTGTGCCGTTTGATCATCGTTGCCGGACACTGGAACACGGCTAGAATTTGGAAAAATCGGATCAACATCGACATCGAGTTCCATCTGGCATTCCATTAAGGTTTATCCGCGACGAGAACTTTCCCAAATTCGTTTCAACCTAGAGCATGGATATACATATTGCGCAATGTTCCAAGCGTATCAAGAATTACCATACAGTTGCGTCGCCTGTTAATGGAATTCTAAATGGCTAGAGACAACGAGACCGAGATTATCTGCGTACGAAGCTTAAGACCAATTCTTGGAGGAATTTTAATCTTAATATCTTTTGAACGTTTGCGAATTTGATAAGGGTGCTTTTGTCGTTTAATCGAACAACAAGTCGTTTCTCATTCAAAGTACGCGGCGGTGATCGATAACTAAAATGTTAATGATATACGTACGAACAATGGAAATCAATCGATATTATTGGTGGAATATGCAAGGGCTTTTCGATTACGTTGTTTCTATTACTCGACGTAATAGTATCGATCGGTTCTCGAACAGAATTGTTTGCACGTCGCGATTTCGTGTTACGCGACCGACCAATCGGATTTACATGGGTCGATGTTTCGACTAATTATTGTCTTAATTAAAACACGTATAAGCGAGATATTCGTTGTCGAGAGCACACAGGCTCTCGAATATTAGGATCCATTAACGTAATGCGCCGTTTGTTCCGGGTGTGCGAAAATCGCGCATCCGGACGTCGTTCCGAGCCTTTAATTATCGCGCTGATTAACAGATATTAATACGAGCCAAGCCATGATTTTCACGGGCCCTGTAATGGCTGTCGACGTGATCAACGATTTTAATAGAATGGATATTTAGGAGCGCAATCTAGGAGGGACGCGTTTAGATTAAGTGCAATTTTATTCGTCGATAAAACGCGCGCTATTACTTTGTTTTTTATAGTATATGATGGGGCAGAAATTGCTTTTTTAATCGACTAATGTTTTTAGATGTAAAGCGAAGTTTGCTTCGATATCGATAATTTCAATGTATCGGATAACGAGACGCTGGAAAATTTGATGAAATATGCCAGGACTGTATCGTAAAATATCTTCCTATCTTTTTTTTTTTTTTAATGGAAAGTCAGAAGTACGAGGCACGAGCTAGATTGAAATCGATTAAACGTTAATTAATTATGCTTATTAAATGAAGCTGCGCCAGTTAAGCGGATTATGATCCCAAAGTAAATTCGTCCTGGGAAAATTTTTAATTAATTCGTCTGGACGTTTAATGGATTCCGCGAAATTCACCGACCCGGCTGAATGGTAAATTTCAAAAATGCCTCTTACAATTCTTCTCGAGTCCATTTTTTCTACCTTTTCCTGTTTTTCTTCCTGTCTTTTTCTTTTTTTTTTTTTCGGTCTTATAGCGACGATACGAATCTTGTGAAAAGACCTCGCCGCTGGTATAAATGGTTCCACCTATAAATGGCGTAATCGTACCTAAAAGAAAAAAAAATACACGGTAGCACGTATATTTCTCCAACGTGGAAGGAATTTGGGAAATGGAAAGGGGGAGTTTTTCACAAATTCAGTTATTACATCTATCCTTACGTGACATGGATTTTATATCGATGTGAACAACTTCACGAAAACAATTTCGGTTAACGTATCCAGGCACGATCAGCGGTTTCTTGAAAATGTCGCAGAAATAATGCAGAAAATGTGCTTTGCTAGAAGTCGCTAGAAGCGCACCATTCCTCTAAACTCCAAGCTTTGTGATTCGCGCAATCTTAAAAGAAACAAAAGAAAAAAAATAACAAGTGTATGGTCACGTTGGATCGTGTGCTTCCGTCACGAATAGGAGCATTTCGCCGCGGGAGAACGAGAATGAAAGAATTATTGGCACGGGATCGAAGAGAGAATTAATGTCGGCCACGGGTAAATTTATTTCGGCCGACCGAGCGGCGCAACTCGGCTGCTATAATTGAAGGCTGGCCGCGCGCTGGAACACAACGCCGCTTTGCTTGGTTCACGTGAAACAAAGGGAAGATTGTTCCGTTCTGCTCGGGTTTGTCAGACCGCAGCTTCGAGCCGGAAATGGTCGGGACGCGTCACGATCCTCCGTGTTTGTCTTCGTTTGTTTTTTCCCGTGTTTTTCGATTTTTTCTCTTTTTTTTTTTTTTTGGTTTTTACGCGGTAGAGACAGAGGAGAATGTTTCGTTGTAGCTAAATTTCTCTCGTTTATAGCGCTCGATTGTTTGGCATTTCGAGTTCAAATTCTGTCACATTATTGTTGTATCGCATTTTTAATCTTCCATTGTATCGTGTTTTCATACTTTTTAAACGTAATAAATTCTTCCGTACGTTTGCTACCGATACTTAACCTCGTTTCCTTCGGTTTGCAATTTTATCCTCAATTTAACGCGATAATTAGCATTGATACTATATGATTAATATACGTACACTACCGCTCATAATTATGTAAACACTTTGGACGATTTGTATTAATAATGCATGAACGACGTTCGTCGAAAGTTATTCAAATGTACGAATTAATGGCAAAATAATTATCACAAGTACGTAATATTATCTTCATGTTCTTGTGAAAATAGCCGAATAAAATTATAAAATTTGAATTATTTGTTTTAAAATTATATTTGGTAACGCGCCCACGGGTTTTAAATATTATTACTAGAATTTTGCAAAATCCTTCTCTACCTAATCCATAGCATGAAAATTGAACGAGCTGAGGATAAAAAAGAAGCTTCTTAAACGACAAAACTGATGTTCGAAATTTTCAAATGCTAATTTTATTGTCGCATATTTTAACTTTTAGAGGTAAATTTTATCATATTACGATATTCTTACATCGTCGTTTCTATCTGTTCTATTCTATTTACCGTGTTAAATACCAGAAGCCACTAGAACACGGACTCAATGGCTGACCACATCGGTCACTATCTACTGAACGACTAACTGCGGTTGATAAATCCCGCTGCAAATTATTACACTGTCTTATCTTCGATGGACGCTCCAATATTTTCGCCCTTTTGCTCACAATTTCCACATTCTTGTTCATTTTCTACGGATCTTCTTCTTCTTCTCATTTTGTTCCAGATAGAAGAATTTATGACAGCGAATACGTTAATTAACTCCACCACGGACTTTTCAAACTATCCGATCTAATTGTGCTTTCGTTCGGTTTAAAGAGAAATCTTATTTTAGCACAAAACTCGATTCAGCAGATTTTTATCGATATCGGGAAATTTTTTCAATTAAAAAAAAGTGTAATTAGGTCGGAAATAGTTTAAGAAGTTTCTTTCGATGGATAAATTTTATGAAATTATTCTCTTTTCTTAATCTTCTCGATTGTAATTAAATATTGCGAAAAAAGGAGCAAGCGTGTGAATATTTTTCAGCGATGTTATACTTAAAACGTCAAATTATCCAATCCAATTTCCTTCAAATTATTCTTTATTACGACACCTTCCGAAACCGATCACCTCGAACGCTTCTTTCCAGAAACGAACGCCACGATCACCTTTGCCCAAAGTCCGCCCCGAAAATTAACCATTGCTAAAAGATGGAACGCTGCCTGGGCGGGAGCTCGAACGATTCTCTGCCCCTTCGATCCTCGTTCATGTTCTCTGGCTCGAGTTTCCGGTGGCCATGTGTCAGGCACCGATCACGAGGTATACGGTTCACTTATCTACTTTCTTTCTTGCAGGCGAAATTGGAAACGAAAGCTTTGAAAGCGAAGAGGCCAGGATTCACAGACGAACGGTACAATGAAACCAGTTATTACGTGGAGAACGGTCAGTATGCCCTCCGTTTTATCTTTAACCCCGGTATACACTATCGTTAACAAGTTTCGAATTACGTACTACGGGAATTTCAAATAAGAATTCTGAAAAACCTATCTTTTAAAACGAACTTGGTTCGGAATTTTTTTTGTAATTAAAATTTGATCGAGGCGAAGGATATACTATTATCGTCGATATTTGCGGCATTAATTTTGGAAATCAGTAGGTGACACGGACGCAGGTGCAATTGGAAAGGTAATTGCAAGTTTTTGTAGTGTAGCTATGATATTTCCAAAAAGACGACTGTAGTCGTTGCAGATTAAAAGAATAATTATATTTTAGAATATCCGCTTGCAGTAATAAGAAATTTTCTCGGCATATCGAATGTTAACTAAGGGTTAACTAAAGCAAAAATTGAATTATTTTGCAAAGTATCGTATTTCGGTTAATTGACGAGCGAACCGATATTATCCGATAAACTGCTTCGTGAAAACTGCGTCGTGTGTGAGTGTGTCCCTTCGGGGGGCCATTAGACGTTACATGTATCAGCAATTAACAGTTAACGCACGGATTTATGACGGTCGATCGTCGATCAACAGCGTCGCTGGCGGTCAATTAGACATAGATTGACAATTAGACGATGCGTGTGAATCGGTAACTCTATTTTATCGGTAAACGCGCACAGCGTTCTGTTATATCGCGCTCATCTGCGTTTCGGTCGTACAACGGATCGTGAGAATATACAATCGATTGGCTGTATGACGTGTATCTGGAGATTGGAGCAGTTTGTTGCACTAATACAAGGATAGTTCCTCGATAATTCGTCGTTTGATCCAACAAGTGGCGAGAAGAGATAAATTCTTTTAAACAATTGCAAAAAGATCTTGAACTGGTCGTCAGCGAAGACGATTGGCAAAATAAGCATCTTCGAGCACAGTGTGTGAGCGAACGAGATAGCCATTTGACAGATATTCATTTGTCGGATATTTAAAAATGACAGTATGCCGTCTTGGATATACCATTCCCCGCGTAGCGCCACGAAGCTTGCAGACATGAGATAGCTCGATCCCGGGCAGGGTCGATGAAAACGAAAACACCGAAAGAGCCCTTCCCCTCGACCCTTTTTCCCTTCGTGCTATTCGATTTCATTGGCATTGTGAACCACGCCGACTAACCCGCTGGTGCCGGGAAACGAGAGACAGCAGTCGGGATCATTGTTCGAATCATAGCCATTCGCGGGATTATCCGCGATTACCTGGTGAACAGAGAGAGAGTCGGTAAAGGCTGCAGTTACCGTTGTAAGGTCGTCGGGAATGCAGATGAAGCGATTAACGCGTATCGTTCCCTCTTTTTCATCGCTTTCCCGATAATTTCTATTCCGATGAAAGATAAAAATGGATGGAAATAACATCGTATTTAGCAGGCTTCGTATTTTCTATCGTTGTGACAGCGTCGTTAAAACGCCAGATTATCGAGGAATCTTTGGTAGTTTTGTTTATTCGAGCGATTCTTCGTTGCTCGTTAACGGGAAACGTGAATTAATTCAAAGAGCTTTGCATGCGGCGTTCGCCAGGAGGATCAGAAAGTTACCCCGTTCCGCTTTGCGATATCGCGAAGAACGAAGAGACGAGGAGTTCTAGCGAAACCGATACTCGTGGCTGTAATCGAAAGTATGGATTACTTTTAGGATGGTAGCAGGATTAGGTGACCTTGAGCAGCTGGAATCTTTGGCACTGTGGCAGCTATTAGGGCTTGCAATTCATTCCTTTCCACGGTTTACCGTATTGTCCGTTCAAATAGCCACCGTTTGAGAACCAAGCGGGACTAATTAGCCGGAGAGAGAGAGGACCTTGTACGAATTAATCGCTGTTATGCTACGTTGACTCGTTTTATCGTAAATAAATTAAGAGAGAGAGTGAGATAACATCGTTGTTCGTTCTTAAAATGTTCGGGAGTTTGTTGAGCGTTGCCTCGCATTTTTACCACGTGTCTATAAGATTCGACGATTCACTGGAAATTTGAAGTTTAGTAACTCGTTAGTAATTTGATTATCGTCAATGTGGATCGTAAATAATGTCAAGCATCGCTCCGAGCGAGTAATTGTAAAAGATGACCGGGACAACTCGCGGCCATTTGACCGGGCAACAATGGCCATAGGGTAAACAAAGGTTTCCTCTTTCGTTAGTCGGTGAACTTCACAATTAAATGAAAGTGTACTTCCCTTATCGAGTGGCAGCAACAATAAACTCTTTGCAAGAAACCGACGACGTTCTTTCAACGATACTGGCGAACGTTAATTAAAAAGCCGGTTACAGCTACTGTCTCGGTTTGACACGCGACTAATCAATCGATTTCACCGCACGAGGCCGTTTATTGAGAGTTTATTAAGCAGAAATAGGTGTATAGGTATGGATCCGTGGACTGTAAACGAATCTGCAGCCGGAATCGATGGAACGAGTCGACGAAGTCGATTTATCGAGTGTCAATACGTTCGGTAATTAAAGTAGTTGCTCGCGGCGATGGCTGCCTCTGTGTTTCCAGCCAACGTGCCGCATTATCGACGTTCCACGGGAATCGTTTGATAGACGAACACTGATAGGCGGCTATGGCTATGCTCATTAGTGGAAATAACGTTTACTCGTCGATAACGAAGAACGCTATGAGAAGGAGCGAAAGGAATGTCGAAAATGTTGAAGTAACTACTTCATGAAAAACTCTACATCTTTATTTATTTATATTCATCACCTGGAGACTGCTATTACGCAGAAATATTCTAAATAAGGAGCGGTACATTATGTTTCGGGTTGCAAAGTCTAAGAACAAAGGAACTAATAAACAAATTTCTATTTGTGTTCCCTGTAGCCTCTAGCCAAAGCTACAAGATTAACTTTTTTGATAATGTCCTTTTGCTATAACTATACATATGAACGTGCTCTCTATCAATTCCATTGTCTAGTAACGCTAAGAGAGTAAGGATCTGAATCAGCATAAACTTATACATTATACTTTTAATTATTTCAATATACTTTTCTATTACAAATTCATCCACTCGTTCCTCAATCAGTCAACCTCAATCTCAACAGAAATTGCGATTCCTGGAGCTCTCTCGATACTTGTAAACCTCTAGAGAAGATAAACGAGGCGAAGACGAAGATTCTTGTTAATAACGATCTCCTTTCAGAGATAGAACCGCCGAATATACATATGTACGATAATAGAGCTGCAAGGATATTCTTAGGAAGCAGTTTAAGGCACATCGTGATTTCTTCGACGATTTCTTCGGGAAATCTAAATTGCCTGTTTCACTTGAAACAGCGGTTTATCTTACGTCCAATATATCAGAGAAGTAACGGAGAACGTAGATAATATTGGAAGAGCTTGCGATATTTTATTCATTAAAACGGTATTAACCTTTACGTCCGAAGGAGACTTTCTTGCGTTTAACGAGTTCTTATGCTATTATACAGGATATCTTTGGTAATTGGACCGACCACGATTCTTTTTCAAGAAAAATTACAAAACACTGATAGAAACGATTATATAAAATGTATAGTTAAAAATGGGAGATAGGTAACGTTCTTCGTTAGAACGTTTTCGAGTAATGGACGTTACGAAATAGAGTTTTAAAGTTTCATGCCAAGCAACCAAATTTCAGTTATAAAATACATCAAAGATGGATTCGAGTAGCTAAATATTCCTGCTCCTATCTTGCTTTCTGGGAAATCCTTTAATCTTCTTTCTACCTTCTGGAAGGGTAAGTTGTGCCACCACTTAGAACCAAAGTTCCACGAACTTTCTCAGACTTCTTGTCGGTCTTTTTACTCAAAAAGGACCGATAAATCTTTGCGTTTTCCAATATCGATCGACTCTATAAGAATACTTGTTTCCATCGCGATCTTTCCATTAAAGAGATTGCAAAGTAGCAAACGAATCTTTCCTTTTTCGAATAAATACGTCTCGATTTCAAAGCTGATCGATTTTTCGCCGTCGAATTTGCGAATATAATAGTGACTTCTGGCTGATTTTACCAAGGTTATACCACTTCTGTATCAACGTTGGATCTCAGGGGCAAGCTTTCTGTCGTTAAGTACAAACCGAAACAAGTAAAGCTGTATTTGTATAAACGAAAGTATAGCGAAAAATATATTTTCTCCGAACTCCGCGTATTTTCATGAGGTGACTGTAGAACGTATTCGGTCTTATTCCTTCCATTGAGAACGCGATTTGGCGAGCAATTCCGCGGGAAATCGGTGGAAGTTGGTGGCGAGACCACGTTGGTCGCGTTCGATGTCTATCGATTGCCTGTTCGGTTCATTATAGCGAGTTTCAGTGGCGAATTCACGATAACGGGAACAACGTTAGTCGTGGCGGAGTGAAAAGGAAAGGGTGGTGTGCGCGAAGGCACGTAAGGATTCGAGTGTCTGAGAGAACACAGAGAGCTGACTAGAGCAAAGAGAGGAAAGAGGGGGAAGGATCGCGAAGACGAAGGGAAACGAAGAGAAGAGAAGAGAAGGTAGACGAGAGAATCGATCGAATATTTAGACCTACTGGCATATCGACAACCGATATCTGCTCCACATTCGAATAATAGACTCGCACGGCTGACGACGTGCTGCCGGAGCATCCTCCAGTTCCTCCTCCAACGAAACAAAGACCTATTAATGCCACTCGAAAGACACACGCCCACCGGCGTGCTTCTCCTCCGATTCTCGATGGACGTCCCCTTAACGCGAGAAACGCATTCCATTACCGGAGACTTGTGACACGGCCAACCAATATTCCCAACGAGTATTCCGTTCCATCTCTCTGTCTTCCCTGTATACGCTTTCGTTGCGCTCCGTATACTCTTGGCTACGGAGTTTCGATTCGTCGATAGCTAAATCAAACAGAAACACGAGTCTCCCATTCTAAAATAACTCAGAATATCATCAGTTTATCGAGTTCATCTTCTCTTTCTAAATAATCTTAATTTCCATCCTCGTATCGAATTTCAGTTCAGCTCTTTAATCTCAAAACGATCCCAAATACACTCGGATCATTGAATTTATTCGTTTGTCCATTAACCCTATCGTCTCCAATAATCCGTCTCAATTTTCATCGTTAAACCCCGACGAACAAAGGAACAAAGATTCGTCTCTGCATTTCTAAAACACCGACAAACCAAGCAAACAAACTACGAGACCACGGAGCTCGCCAAGCAAGATTCTCGCGACAATTAAATCGACCCCTGGGTCGTATCGAACCTTCGGACCTGGTTCACATCGAAGGGACCGTTACCCGAGCTACGTTGATGCAACGTTCACGCCACTCGGGGGTCATAGCGAAACGATCAGCCCGACATTGCTGATACCCGTGTATACAACGAAGATAGAGGGGTGGAGCTTCTACGTGATTCAAATCTAGATCCGATCCTATCTCTCGGTTGGAGGAGCCAAGAGTACGCTATTGGCTAGAGGAATCCTTGGCTCACGGTATACTTCGGCTATCTTTCTCTTCCTCTCCACCCTCTATAACTCCTTCTCTTCCCCTCTACTCTGTTTCCTCCCTTCCACCCTGCCTTTTTGGCCTCTCCACTCCTTTTAGAAAATCTTCTCCGTTCAACGAAGTCTTCTTCATTCCCGGAAGATCGAAGAAGGTTTCGAGTTAGCAGGTGGCTGTAGAACGTTGTATTTTTGTGTCTCTGTCAATGCTCCGGGTCTTCTTTCGTTCTTCTATCCTCGTATATACCGGTTACAGGAATGCTATTCTTTTGTCTCATAGGCTGTTTCCAGAATCTTGAGAAGCCAAGGCAAAACGGTTTTATTGGCTCGCGAAGATCTCGCCGTCTTAAGACCCGTTTCTCTCCTCGTTTCTCTTTTTCTTCTTTTTTTTTCTCGCGCTGAAAAGCAGCTGGAGAACAGATTCGCCTTCATCGTGGTTCTAGTACGTATATGTAATACGTATTACGGCGATGTTGACGTTTCCGACGCGGAAATAATTATTTCGTGGATTGTTTTATAAGATCTTTGCGGTGGTTAGCGGTGGAAGCTGCGTTTTCCTAAGGATGATATTCTCTTTCGCTTTTAAATGTTTCTTATTTCTATTATCGTATTAACGAAGACCCTCGGAAGTGGAACTCGTCGACAAAGCTTTTTACAAAGTTTTTAGTTTTATCGAGCAAGTAATCGGTGTACCGATCAAACACACTCGATGTACTTGATATATTACTGTAGGCAGTGGTGTCTGAAAACCGTGACTTTAAAGTATCTTTTCGCCTGTTCTGTGGGAAGAACCCCTAGCCATTATTACCGGCTCTGTCACTGGAGTACAATGATGTAGAGAAACTCTTTCTTTCAACCTTTTCTTGTTATTAAAGTAGGACAGGTAGGCGAGGGCCTGTCACACGTCGTAAAAACTGTGACAAGAAGCTCCTGGTTGTAGATATACAGGGTATCTCTCGAAGCTTGGTTCATTGTACATACAATCTTAGCCAAAATACACTTTGTAAAGACGGCGTATATTTCAAGAACTAAAATTTTGAAACATCCATCCTCTTAACGAATACGGCCAACATACTTTTTGTCTTATAATTTTAAACTTATCAAAATCAATTTTCGTCTCTAACACGAAAAATATCAACCATAAAATTTCAGTACAGTAACCTTTTATTTCGTTATTTTAAATTCACTAAAATTGTTTTCCATCCCTGATACGAGTAAGAAATTTTCAACTAAAATTTCCAAAGAAAAATTTACTTTCCTAATCTTTCATCCGTCATATCGATCGATAGGTAATTTACGAAACAGCCAATGGAATAAACTGGCGAATTCACGTTTTCACCCCTTACGTGTTTGCTTCGCTCTCCCGTTGGCTATATTTTTTCCTTGGTCGGCTTTGCGTTTCAAACGACTTTCGAATCGAGGAAAAATATTTCTCCAACCACCCCCGTCGTTTTTTAATCTCTTTCTCTCTCCGATTGTTACTGTACTCCCAGGAACTCTGACTATCGCGACGATCATTATCGTCTTCTTCGTTCGACGAATCAAGTTCTCCTCGGGCGACCGTAGACGATCCGCGACTTTGCGGCCTGGTTTTACATCCCAGACGATTTCCTACTTCTTCCCTTTGACGTGACTCGAGTCGTCGCGCCGCAAAGCAAAATTACTGTGTCTAAACTTCCTTTTTCTTGCGTGTTCGCTTCTATCTTTCTTTCTTCTCTTTCTGTTCTATCACAATAAAAAATTGAAATTGTAGCGAAGAGTATTCAGAACATTTTGACGATAACGTTGAAATTTTTAGTGGAAAGACGTAGCGCGAGATATCTACGTCGGCCGCCATTTCGATCTTCCATTAGATCTTGAGAAAATGTCTCATTAACGGGATTCCCCGGGTGGGCCCATCGCGCTGTCACGCGGATCATCGCCGAGACGCACGCGAGTTCGCCTGTAATCTCGATCCATCCACGTCCACCAGTAAATTCGAGGCTTCTGTCTGCCGTGTATAATTCGCAGTGAGATAAGATTACGGGCTGCGGAGGGTGGCAGGGGGTGTACAAGACACCGTAGATAGATACAGAGCTGCGATTTAGCGTGCTAGTAATGATACGTTGCGGGAGAGCGTTCTCTCTACTCTTCCTCGCGATTCCTCGATAACGCGTGAGAATATTAATGATGCTCGCCTGATTCGCCAACGTATCTGCTGATTCTCACTGACTCGTGACTGATAATTCAACGTTGAAATACGCTGGATGATTGCACCTCTATCTTCTTATATTTACTTTTAAATCATTTTACGTTGTAATTCTTTGTTTCGTGGTCGTTGTTCGGCGATACGTTGTTCGAACTTAGTCTAGTTATTTAAACGCGAGCTAGATCCATTTCTGAAGTATTTCTCGTTGAAAATAATTTTATTTGATCGTTTCTCGTTCTCTAGTTGACGATAGATAACGAAACATTGCTGCGACGATTTTTCATTTTACATATATGCGTGTGTTCCTAACGTGATTCTGCTGTTTTATCATCTTTATTATTCTCGTACTTTTATTCTTATGTTTTTAATTTTTTAATATTTTTATTTTTCAAAATTTCGAGTATACAACGGATAAACGCGCGTAATTTGACTAGCTAAACCCGCCTGTGTATGTTTAAATTCCATCGTGTTCGACCAGTCGTTTGGCTTTGATATTTCGGCCGGGGAGATACAGCGCATGGTAAAATGTGGCTCGTTCGAAATAGTATAAGTTTATGATTTGAAAATGATAACGGTTTTCACGAGCTACTTGCATTTTCTGCGAGAATATTGGTCGAACAAATTGCGTTGAATAATCGATACTCTCTATTGAAAACCACGGTGATTCTGTCTGATCGCATACTGGGATTTTCTACTTAAGAGCCACTCTGCTAAATCAATATCAATATAATTCAATTTCCCCGTGTTTATTTCGAAATATTTCTACTATCCACATTCCCTATCGATTATATCTTTACCTTTTAACAATTGTATACTAATTTCCAAAACTATTAATTAAAATTTTAATCTGGAGAATAAATATTCGCGAAATACGTTTAAAATTTGACTGAAAATAATTAACACAGCATCCTACGAACGATTGCCTTCGTTTCGCAAGATTATTTCGTAAGAGACGTATAAACCCGTGAAACTCTTTTGCTCTAAAGGCATGAAGTTACAAAATAGTGCGATCTATCTAGCAATGCTTGAGGGTAGAAAAAGAAAGAAACCTGTATACCCTTAAATTCACTTTGCCCGCAGCTTGGTTTCGCTAATGCTCGTTTATCCGTGAGTTTTACGACGGGATCGAGTTCATTACGCAACTAGATACGGCGCATGAATGCACGAAGAGTTCCCTCCAAGTTCAGTTTGGGAGATATCATCTGGTCGACGGTGGCGATCCGATAAAGATTGTTCCGCGCTCTCTCCCCTGTGTTCTCTCGCGCGATAGCGTTTATACCGCTGTACAGTCCAATATTTAAGCAGATAACGAGACGAATAATACGGTACGAGAGACAATGAAGTCGAGTGGATCGACGTGAACGTAGGAAAAAATGCGTTTCTGAGTGGACATTCCATAGGGTAGCGAGGGAAAAGAATTATTTCTGAAATCCATGCTGGATTATTGGCGAACAGTTTTGTCCACGAGTTTCTTCGAAATCGAAAATATTGCTTTGATAAATATAAAAATCGTACTTTGGTGAATATCGTTTTCACTCGAGAGAAACAATTTAGATCGGTAAAACAAAAATTTATTCTGCATTTTACATCCTCGATCTTTGCAATTAACCTTCGATTAAACATGCAAGGAAGGGAAAAATCAGAACAAATTGAAAATTCGAAACATCCGCAAGGATGGAGATTTCATACGGCGTGTCCGTGTTATTTACGCGAAATGCAAATGACGTTGCGTTTCAGCCTCACCCTCCAAGCAAACTACGATCGTTCGTGTTACAGGAACGAGAGAGGGAGAGAGAGAGAGAGTTAACGGGTAAACGAAAAATACCGAATTTCCATATCCACGAGGCATGATTGGAGGGTCAGGCGAAGGTGCATTCGCCGGCGTCTCGATAACGACCGACACAAATATTTAACGATATCTCTCGCGGTCGGTCCATGAATTTCGCAGACGTGGACGATTATTCTCGTTTGGTCGAGAGGTTGAATATTCCACCGTAGTCGAATATCCCTGCAAACTTGTTTGCCACGCATATTATTTAGACGATCGTTTGATTATCGGTGCTCGATGGATCGACTCGTGAAAAGTTCCTCGACCATTCGGTATTCTTTCATTCCACTCGGAGTATCTTCTACTTCTTAATCCTGAAGATGTTTTAAAATGTCATTTTCGTTAGAATGTACTACATGCAAAATATAGTTGGAACTTGGATGATATTAGGTTGTCGGAAAAGTTTCTTTCGTTTCATGAGGAAATAATAGACGCACAACGTTTTTCGTTTTATATTATTTTGTAGAATTACGTACGATCCATCTTGTTCTGTTGGGATAAACACCGCGACATTTCACAAACTTGTTTTCACGTCTGTATGAAGGTGGCCTGTTGTAAGAAACACGTTTGCGAAAGAAAGACACTTTTCGGACAACCTAATATTTACAAGTACCTGTTCTGTAGAATTTTATACACGTGAAACGTTACAAATTGTTTCCTCAGAAACGATCGCAGACATTCGCTTGAATTCTTCTCTAAATCAAATGGTTCCGAGACACCAATCTTCTAGAGTGCGAAAAGATTTGAGTACCTCTAAGAGATGGAAATGCCAACATTCTTTACGCGTTATTTGCAATAAACGATTGAATAGATTTCATCAACGTGTAAAGATCTATGTGGAGACACGTAGTTGTTTAAAAAATAATTACCTAATGCAATTTCCTAATTGTTCGATAATTTCCAAACACGACATTTTCCAAGCGACCTCACCTAATACATTCTTGCAAACGGGTCGGAAAATTTTCCATTAGCCGGTGCAATCGAATAGCATCGCCAGTTACGTTTTGCCTCGACTATACAGCAATGTGTACTTCGATTTTCAATACGAGAAATTGGCCAGCTCTAATACGTTACTAGTGACTTAAATTAATTAATTGGTCAATTAATAAGAATACATCGGCTCGCTCAAAGAGTTAAACCAGCGCGAATAATTGAAACTCGGGAAAGCCTGGAGTAAATTTTTGCGTTTTCTTTCGTCGCGAAGTCATGCACGCGAGAGAAAATTTATTTTCACGCGGAATAAGAAAAAATCGAATAACGTACTATGCTTCTTCTCCTTTTTTTTTTTGCTTCATCATGACGACGCTTGTAGTTTCTTCTTTTTTCTCTCTGTTCTTTTTTTATTTCTCGTTTGCGAAAGGAATAAAAGTATCGATAGGATAGATGAGGAATAAAATTGAAGGCAGTGGCAATGAGGTTCGTTAGAAGTCGTAAAGCACGACTGGCATTTGCATGAACAGGATGGAAAAAATCGCGGCGGTCTCATGCACACCTCTTGGGTTCGATTTGCCACTACCGCGAATAGATCGCTGATAACCGATACACGGAACAGCGTATATTTCTGATTGGTACCAGGAAACGCTGGCTGCCTTTCCGGAAGCATAATTTGAAAGAGTGTCGTTAGCTACATCGACTGCGATCTGCACGAAGATTTATGATCGATCGGTAAACAGAGCTCGTTATTACGTAATCGTCTATCACGTTTTCCAGCTTTGATTAATTGCTGTTTAACCGTTTAAAGTATCATCTTTTCCCTTGTGAAACGAATAACGACGTTTCGTAATATTCGTTATTGCATTTAGAAGATAAAACGAACGTTTATATTTGGTTTGCACTTATTCGATCGTGTTTACAAAAATAAGTATCGCAGTGAACCACAGTTTTTTAAAAATAAAATTAATCAAACAATCGTATTTGTACGATAGCAATTTATCTGTTAATATCATCCGAGTCTCGGAGCATGTAGAATTCCCTCGTAAATCTCCACTGGGCACATCGAAATTGTTCAGCGTATGATGTTTCAGACGTTTCAGCATTTATCATCCCCAAACTATCTAGATAGGCGTGTTAACAATGTCCCTCTGGAAGGGTGTTAATTGCATAGCCGCTTTAGAGGAGAGTACATTCCAGTCCCAGATACTCGAGTCTTTGTTGTCCCTTATTGCGTACATCTTGCCGTGCGACATTATCGATCAACAATTTGGATGGTCAATGGGTCGTCCGTGAATTTGCACGCTTCACGCTGCTCGGTAAATTCATGCTTAGTGCATCCACGTTCCGCTCTGTTCAATACCATCTATTGATATTTCTCTACGCAAACATTTACCCCTATTCCATTCGAACGGTCTTTCATTTCTATTTTTATTTAAAGTTAATTTACGTGAAACTTATTTACTTGTTTGCTTTAAGTTTACGGACTGAAAATTCCCATCGTTCTAATTAAAACTCTTTTGTACATACATATGAACGAAGAATTTAATTTATTTATATGCATAATTGATAAGGTTATTATTATATTCACGAATATACATATATGAATTCTTTGTAATGTACGATTTAAAATGAGATAAAAACGCTTAAAGGCTTTAATAATTTCCTAGTAATTATCAAGCTTTTTTATTCATTGAATTTATTATAAATGTCCCAGTGTTCATGAACGAACGCGATCACTGCGATCGCCATAGGCTTAAAAATGCTTCTCCCACTCGATTAACAACTTATTCTGTTTTTATTTTACCATGTAGGTAATGCATAAGTAATGTAACGAAGTTAGCAGGCGCCATTCGAAATTCCTACCCCGTCAATCGAACGTATCGGAGTATTCGCGTTGATTGGCCCGAAATTACGATTTACAACATTACAAAATTCCCAACAAGGGATTATAAAACGGGAGATACAACGGCGAGTGGCGATGAAATTTGCATCGCGACAACTCGCCGTTCGATACAAATTCACTGGCCGTGCCTGATCGATGAAATACGCCTGACGATGTGCAATCGCACACTCGACTACGCACGTCGCATTGTTTTGGGGGAGATCCACCCCGACTACCCCCGTGCATTCTGCTCTGAATTATACATCGATGATCCCTGATAAAAAAAAAGGACCCATCCACCGATCGAATTTCTCCCGACTCGACGGAAATATCGCTTCGTCCGTCTTACTCGTCGAATGTATTTATTGTCGTCTTTACAAAACTGATTCGAAGGGCATAAACAGGAGATAAAATACTCTGGACGTTTGTAACAGCTATTAGAAGGAATTTTGTTGTTGGAAAAGATATTTTCCAGAAGAATTTTTCGGAAAGGGCTTGTCAATGAACCACGAGCAGAATAGAAGGAAAGAAGAAAAGAAAATGGTTAGATCAGAGGACGAAGAACAATTATCTGGCCTAATCGGCGGATACGCTGCGATTGTTGGACAATTGGTGAATTTTCATGGACAGTAACGGCAGATGGTTCTCGTTGGTTGACCAGATGAGGTCCTTGAGCGATGTAGCAGTCTGTTTATTCGGACTGTAATCGATTACGTTCGAGGTCAGAATTTAGGTGGGTAAAGTCGATAGTCGTTGAAGTCTTCTTCTAAGTTTTTGCAAAGTTGGAAAATTACTTTGCGCGAAAGTTTTTTAGTAGATCGAGATATCTTAGGTCTTCAACTAGAATACCACTTTAACACAACTATCTCTGCATGGCATGTATAGACACATTCAACAGATGCCAGTAGCTGTAAAATTAGATAATTTAGATTCGCTATGGTTCACCTATTGTCCAACGACACCGATAAGAACTTAACGATTACTGAAATAGATAGCAGGGCCATTTAGATTTTTCTATTTATATTTCATTTACGAAGACACCCACCGTTTTAAAATCATCCGACGCTCCAAACATCCATCAAACTTTGATACCACTGGAGCATTTACTCCCCTGTAGCGTCGAACGTCCAAACCCCCACAGAGCAATTCGGCCAGCAAGCCAGGCCAGCCCTAGAAACGCTCCACAATCGACCAGTAAATATCCGCAGGCCCGTAAAACATTGGTCTCCCAAACGCTAGATATATCTTCCGCTACCCAACATATTACCAACCATCGAACAACGAGGACATACCGGTATACGTACGTGTCTGTCCCATGGATCGCGCCGATTAGTAACAGTTTCGGTAATTACAGCTCGAAAAGTAGCATGTATCTCACGTTCGCTCTAATGAATTTCGTGAATGTGCATGGTAGGATAGGTCTTGAGTCTTCTATTATTTGACAAAGGTGAAGGTGAGAGAGAAATAGTGGGCTGGCTGTCGGACGACGAAAATCGTTTCCCTCCGTAGCTGCTCGGAAACTTCGCCAGTTTCCTCGAAGAGTGGAGGCTCAACTCGCGTCGCAATGGAGGACGATGCATTGTCTCCTCGACGATCTCTTCTCTATCCCACTTTTCCCTCCTGTTTCCGACTACCGCGACGCAAGGTTCCCCGTCGTGATCGTCAGCGACGATCTCTCTCCAGGAGGAGAAGCTTCGGGATCCCCTTCTCTCTCTCTCTCTCTCTCTCTCTCTTCTCTCCCTACGCTAGCGGTGACGACGGTTTTCGCGCCTCTTGGCACGTTTCACGCTCGCCGCGTAATCCAGACCCTCGTGCTGGAGTGTTCTGGCCCCGCTAAAGCCTGTTCTCCTCTTTCCTCTTTCCCCTTCGTCGCTCACCACCACCACCCGGTTCTTTATTTCGTCAAGGGTGACCGTGTGGGTGCTTCTTAACACGCGAATCGTGCTCGATTTCGTAGCCATCCTCTTCTATCCTTCTGTCTTCGCTTCCCTTTCTTTCGCTCTTTTTGTCTCTTTCGGTTTTGTTCTCTTTTATTCTGAATTCGCTGGTCAAAGGAATCGCGAATCAAATTCTGAGCTGCATAGACGATGGTCGAGGCTTATAACGTTATATCGTTCGAAAGAGAGCTAAAGCGTAAACCAGGCTTATGACATACTCAAGGACAATCGCTTCTTCAGAAGCAGAATTCAGTTCTTGTTCCTCCCACTTGGATTTCGAACAATTTATTCGTTGAATAAACAGTTCGGTTCGAAGATTTTACACGGTCTATCGTCATCTTGTGCCGCAACAGACGTTTGTTTAAGTATTATTTGGATAGAGCACAGAGACCGGTATATCTGTATGATCGCGAAGAGTATTGTTCTTCGTTTTAAAAAGTTTCGACGAACTTTTGAGGAGCGTTCTGATTCTCTCTAGTTTAGGCAGGAGGAATTTCTTTGACGAGGAGCTTTTCAGAAAACGGATGGGTTTCTTGCTGGTCGTTTTCGTCGCTCTTTGTCAACGCTAGCGCATTCTTTCCTTGATTTGCCGTGTTTCTGCACGAACGCCAGCATGGCTTCCGGTTCGACGCGGAAATTGTGCCGTGCGAACGTTCGGTGGTATCTAGGGTACATCGAGGATGAAAAAAATTTACAAACGGTCGTATTGTCTTCGGCATCTAGCTCTCAAGAATTGGCAAAGACGATCGAAACGTATATCAAACACTTGCCAATCGTTTTTCGTATCATGTGACATTTGTAGTATAAATTATAATTCCATTTTAATAAAACCAATACAAGAGAATTTACGTTTGTCTGGAGACGTTAATCTTAACGAGAGTCACGCAGCTGTAATGATTAAAACACGGTATGGCGAAGATACTAATTATGACCGATAGTTTCAGGTTTTAATTTCGATCTCCGTTTTCTCTGTTTGAGAAACAAATTGAGGAAGAAAGCGAATTAACACCGAATTGTCTTACCAATGGTTTCTTCGTCCTCGTGCGATATTTACGATCATTCTCATCCGGTTTTCCCTTCGGCCAGCCAAATTCTTGGTTAGGATTTCCGTTTAATTCACCGAAAGAACCGTTCTGTCGACCGATTCAATCGGTTGAAAGGAGCCGATTGGTTTTCACGAGTAATCCCTGGTCGCGCAGATCGCTGCAATTCCGCGGACGATTGGTCTGGAATTCAGAGGAGGCTTCTTTTCCCTTGATTTTTCCGCTGTTTCTTCGATTCATCCATCGATTTCGTTTCCCTCTCGCCCCTGTATCCCATTTGATAGCATCTAGAAGGCAACAAATTTCTATGAAACCTTCCTGCCTTCTCTAAAAACCTTCCATTTCCGATCTTTAACCACCGCTGTCGTCGTCTTGCGTTCCATTTATGAAAATATTTTATATCAGCGGAAGAAATTTATGGAAATATTAAATATCATACGACGTCATATATCAAATAAAATTGAGCAGTTTTCTAGAGAAAGGACTCGTAGGATGTAAGAGGATAAATCGAGTATAAATAGCGTAGCAACTTTTATTCTAATTTATCCTAATCTTCGAATATTAGATTGTAATTATAACAAATTGAACGCTTGAACAAATTTCTTATCTATACATTATACTTTATTTCGTATTTCCTCATCGTATACATTCGTTTATAATATCCAATTGCTTGACTGTCTTTTAACGTACCGAAATAAATACTACAATTGATAGAGACATCCTGGTATTTTATTAATTTAACGCATGTAGTTTTGCCAATTAAATAAAGTTCAGATGCTATGAAATATTCGAACGTTAGCGCGAGTCACCGTATTTTTGATAATATTTCGGTGTTTTACATCAGACAAGATTAATGGAAATATATGTTGTATATTCGTTGATTTTATCAGCAGTGATCGTTAATCAACCGCGTATCAATTAATTAGAGCGTCCAACTACAAACAAGCCTTGCTTTAAGGGAAGATTCCGTTTTTCTAGGCAAAGGGGAGGAGAATGAAGGGGATGGGTTTCGCTTCGATGACACACCCTCTTCAAGCCGCTCCATAAATTGCAGGGTAATCTTTCCCTTCGGTGAAAAGGAAAAGCCCTGTGCTTTTATCCGCGACAGACGGCTTTCTTGCTGCCTGTTCCGGTTCGACGAGCCGATCGAACAGCTTCCAGCTGTTTAATTAAAATCATTTTAATTGCGAGAATGGAGTCTCTGGTGCTTTCCTTTGAAACTGCACCTTGGACGGGCCCTCGGTGATAATGAGGCGATTAAAAGAATCCATTTTATAGCGCTCTGATGCTTCAATGGCGTTGCGCTACTACGCGCGTTTTATAATCGGAAATTTTTACGTCTTGGGTGAAAAGAATTGGAACTTCAAATATCTAATATACTTAGACCTCGATCGTTAAGGCTTAAATTAGAAATTGCAACTTTTATTAATTTATTATTCAATGCCAACTCGTCCGAAACAGCGATCAAAGTCTACAGAATAAAACACAAACGTTGTAATCGCTCGAATAATTAAATTTTCCTCCAACTCTGAAGTTCTTTTACGTTGTATCTATATTTTGCAAATATGAAACAGCGAGATACAAAGGCATCGACCTTTCTTCCGCGATGTAGTAATTTTCGAGTCGATAATTCCGAAGATCTTGCTTCTTTCGAACTTCGAAGATATCCAGACAGTTCTGGTGAAATAAAAAGAAAAACGGCGGACAAGTAAATAGCAAAGAAGAAGCATCCTTTGAGTCGATCGAACGGGAACGTTAATCAACGCGCTGGCGTGTTTATCTCGTCGGTCTTTTTTCTCGTCGGCGGAAATCGACGTGACGGAAATTGTGTGTTACGAATGGCGAGTTCCGACTGCAGGCCGTTTGAAGCGTCGGATTAATTTTTGGTCGACCAGTGGAGACAAGATCGTGCTTTTTCCAGACGAACAGTCACCGAAAGGCAGACCTAATTTCGTTTACGTGCTCTAATGAAATGAAATCCTTCTTCGCTTTTTCCTGTTTTTTATTTTTTATTTTAAGATGTAAAAGAAAGGGTTCATTTTCTCTGTAACCATTTCCAATAGAGAAATAAACAAGTACACCTCGAAGTTTAATGAGCTTTCGATCCGAAAGATTTGTTAATATTTAATTAACCGTCCGTCGTCTTCAACGAAGCGAACAAAAGCATTTTCTATATTTTTCTAATTCGTTGACGGTTTTCGAAGCGAATCTCTTTTTGTCTGTGGAAGAAATTCCTCGCTTTATTTCGTATGTTGTAAATACTTATTTCTTGTGGAAAGTAAAGTAAAGTAGGTTAAGGTTATCATAACTTATAACTAGTTCAATTCGTCGTTTTATCCTCTAAGTACTTCACAACCGTACAGAAAATGAAGCGGCAAAGAATCCGTACAATTGTTCGAGTGTACGAAAAACGTAAGAAGTTCTAAATTAACCGGGCGAGGTTTGTTCGTCTCGACAAGTCCTCGAGAAGCAATCCAATACGAATACACGAGTGTTTCGAGTACTAGTGGAGGTAAAGGGAAGAAAGGAACGATCGATGGAAACGTTGGATTAATTTCTACTCGGCAGTGAGCTGAAAAAAAGCAAAAGGAAATTGCAAATCGTTGATAAAAATCTTGAAAAGGTGTATTCAAAGGAGAAAAGATTAGGTTGAAATATTTATAAAAGAAATTGTCGCGTTTTCCTTTGTTATTTATTTCGTTCTGTGTAAAATGGTCCATCGCTTCATCTAGTTTGTATTAATTCGTCCGAAGCGTCAGATTACAAATGCATTCAATGGTAGGCAACGATTAATTCGCTGGGTTTACGCGTGCAATTATAACACAGTGTATGCATAATCGTTTAAAATTTGTCATAACTTTCGTTACGGGAGGATGGTCGTTCGTTTAAACGATTGAAACGATGATAAACGATAATATTAATATGGTAATCTGGAGTTAAAAGGTGATGCGTTTGTATTTCTCGTCGACCTGCTGAAATTTGCATATTCTATACAAACATATCGCACAGCATATCGTACGTAGACATATAACAAATACTTAAAGAGTATATAACAAATACTGAAACGTTCGAGATTCCAGTCGCCATTCGTTTGTTTTCATTATTTTCTTTAATTATTAATTTCAAGTATTCGCGACTCCCCATCAAAGAGAAAGGAAATAAAACGAGAAAAATAAAATGAACGGAAGATAAATACAGCGAATGAAAGAAGTAGATATAACGGAATAAGATTGGGATAAATAAAATTTAAAAAGTTAAATAAATACGCCAGAGAAGAATGGATACAATAAACGATAAAAGATAAATAGAATAAACTATACGAAGAATGAACGAAATAACAAATTTAAATAAACGAATAAAGCTGATAGATGTAAAGGAACGAAACGAAAGAAAAGAAGTAAGAAAAATATAGAACAATCTCAAAACTGTATCCGGTTTGAAGATTGTTGAGATTGAAGTTGATTGATTGAAGAACGAGTGGGTGAATTTGTAATAGAAAAGTATATTAAAATAATTAAAGGTATAAGTTCATGCTGATTCAGATCATTATTTTCTTAGTGTTACTAGACAATAGAACGATAAAAACACATTTATATGTATATTTATAGCAAAAGGACATTACCAAAAAAGTTAACCTTATAGCTCTGGCTAGAAGCTACAAGGAACACAAATAGAAATTTGTTTACTAGTTCCTTTGTTCTTACACTTTGCAACCCAATACATAATGTATATTCAAGGGTACAATAATATGCACCTCTCCTTATTTAGGTCCTCCCCAGGTCACGAATATACATAAATAAAGACGTAGAGTTTTCCTCGAACTAGTTACTTCAACAAAGATAAATAAATATATTGAAAGCCACGTTTTGACCTCTGCCCTGTTGCAAGAATCAATTTCCCTCTCTCGTAACACGCTGAAACCCCGGTCGCGTAGCTCTTCAACGTTTTACCAAGTGAAATATAATCCTTGAAAATCCAGACTTCGGTTTTGAAGCGGGGCCAAGAGGATGGACTGCTGTCCGACGAGAACGCTCGAGGCGTTTCCATCCGACGCGACGTGAAGTGCCGTCGCATCTCTGTCACGGGACGGAGAGGATAATCATGGCCGACTGTCCGGCTTTTATTGTGATTTACGCGATTGGCGCGATACCGACCGGCTTTATTTTCGGTCGGTCAGCCACCATCGGTACCCTGGCCGCTGTGCCAATTTGTAATTAATTACGAAACAATCGCGTCACTATTTAAAGATTATAATAACGGGATCGCCGCAAACAGTTGGAACGCGCCGCGCATCCCTTATCACTTCTATTTCTGTCATTGCGATTTTCTATCGCGATACACGATTTCGTACGTACGCGGTTATTTAGATCACGCGTCCCAAACGCTATACCATATCCCATTTTCTACGTTCTACGTCGTATCCTGCATCGTGTATCCCAAAACCAATACTCCATTCTCCGTAACTACCAAGGCAAACGTATTCAAAAGTTGCGCGTTACACCTCACCATCCCCATCCCACGCTATTCGCATATCCTATATCCAATATCCAGAATCTAATACCCATTATTCCATGTGCGTTATTTCAAGCTTGTACCACGGTTAACGACGTTCCATCCCACATTCCATATTTCATACACCTTATCTGATAGTCTGTACCCCATAACTAGTATTGCTAACTCGAGTACGTATTTTATCTTACTTCCCACGCTAAGGCTCTCCGTTCCATATCTCATGCCCAATTCATATTCTCTTTCTCATATTCTATAAACCACATCCAGTATCCCTAGAAGATACCTTTTGTCCCTACCCTTCGCATCGCATATTCGTCTTACGTCTGACACGGAATTATTGAACTGGTACGTGGAGAACGGGATGCGGGACTGAAGATAATGGGTGGCAAATCTAAGGAATGAAGTAATGGAATGAAACAGGGAAGATTGGATGTGGGATGTTGGTATCGAATTTTGTACATATGATATCCATAGATATGGGGAATTAGAGAATAGAATTCAGGATACGAGACGTGTAGAATACATATATTCTTGATATTTATTATCTTCTATCATTTTCCTAAATAGTCTCTGTAAATTTCAGATCGGGAAATTGTGCACGTCGACTGCTAATTGTTGGAAATTGTTTCTATAAATTGGAAAGCTAGTCGAAACGTAATTACAAGCCAGTATCCTAACGTCCGTGAATGTTCGCGTAAAAAATCTCAACGAAAATTTATCGTTGGTTTAAAACAAAAGCTCATTGCGCTGTCACGCGTGTAAACGTACGTTGTACCTGTCGTACACGTTCCGTACGTGCCGCAACGAAACTTCCTCCGCGTTCAGATCGTTCTTCGACGATTCAATTCGATTTCCTCGAACATTCCGCCAGCTATGAATCATACTGCGAGATCAACTTGAGCTTCGGCGAATTGTAGAGAATTACGTGGTTGGTCGCTTGGAGAGACGAAGTTGGTTTATTTCTGCGCAAGTTTGGATTTACATAGCGAGGTCGTTGATTCAGGTTGCAAGGAATATACAAGGCTGAAGGGACGTGATTTATCGTTGTTGTGAAAAGGTGAACGATCGTTTGATCACGGTAAAGAGGTGTGTCGAATGACAGTGTGTAGACTCGACGATGAATTAACGAGCGATCGATTAATCAGGATATAAGGATCGAGACAGAGTCCACGTTGCCTTCTACCACAGCCTGCCGATCAATCAGCATAAAATTATTTTTAAACGAACGCTATTACGTGCCATTACCTTATCTGCAAATCGTCTGTCGCGTGTCGGAATATTATATTAATTGCGTGAATTCGATCATTTTAAACACTTTTATTTCGACTCGTCGTAATTTTTAGAATTCACGGAATACCAAGGCTAAGGAATATTTCGACGTATTTTACGTAATAAGACGAAATCTTTCGAGAAAAATAATCGGCTCCCAAAGGTGTTAAATTGATGGAAACCAATTAATTCGACTATTTAATCAAGGATTAGTTGCGCGATTTATGTACAAGACATTGCCGTAATTTAAACAGGACTTTCCATAAAGGTAAATTTAATTAGAAGGTGATGCTTGCTTATTTACAGGACTGCGGAAAGTGTACCCTTACTACTTCACCTTCACCACGTTCACGAAAGGAAGATGGGTGGGTGAGAAGATCCTCGAGGTATTCGCCAGAGAATTTCGAGCACATCCGGCAGAAGAATACGAACGTTGCATTCGTGCAGGCACTTTGACGGTGAACTATCAAAAAGTGGACGTCGATTACAGATTACGGCACAACGATCTGCTGGCCAACGTCGTCCATAGGTAAAAAAGCTTTTATACCTTCCACTTTGTTGCCCGTTGATTGGAAAATTGATCGTTAAAAATAGTATCGAATTATCGGCTATATTCTCGAGACATAATTATTTTATTATCGCTCGTAAGCTTGCAATTTCTGAATGGCGATCAAACACGACAGTATCCTTGGAGAATTTCTCTCTAAACGATAAAATAGTCAATTATAATCCGTTGCTACTGGCATACGACGCTAGTCGATGTTATTTCATTCAGACATCGTCGCTGTTGAATAGAACAAGAAACATTTGCGTTAAATTGTATTTAATGGAAGATGATAGATCGAAAGGAACGTAGAGGAAAGATAACAAAAAGTAGGGATCCCTGTCCGAAGTGACTTACGTTACTCGCCGTTTGAAACGCGGCAATTGTACAGGACGATTCTGTAAACTGGGACGAGATAAAACTCTTTTCCGAGCGGAACAGGAGGCGGGAGGGGATTGAATGGCTTAACGAGCACTATTTTTCTATGCTTCCAGACTTTCCTCGAATGCAACTCGCACGTTCCTTTTCTTCTTCGTCGTCTTTTTTCCTTCCGTGATATTATGTATCCCTTAATGAATCCCTTTTAATGGCATCTCCTCGTTATTCTACAAGCTGTTGAATAGTTGGCGAGAACGATAACGACGTATTCCGAGAAGTTTATGGAAAAACACAAAAATACGTTTATCAAACGTCCGACGACCAGTTTCATTTTCATTAAAGATTCGAAAGTCTGGCACATTTTACTTTCATTGGAGATTCAAAGCTCCGAGATATTTTGTTTTCATTGCAAACTTGGGAATCTTTCACACAAATCGTATCAAAAATAATAAAAAGTTCAAAGATCGATCTTGTCAGAGATTAAAACTCTGAAATATTTTATATACAGATATCGGAAATATTCTCTATTCTATCGTAGACATGATCGATCGCTGCGTAAAGAATTCTATCAATGATTCGCATCGATATAATCTGTAACTCAGCACGAGGAAAAAAGCTTCGGTCTTCAGCTCTGAGATCAAAGATAAATTCCTTCCATCTCCATTGGACAGACCTCTTCCGCTCCTTCGTCCTTCCAACGATCAGGAGAAAATCAGAATTACGCGGAAGTATCTTTACATTTCATTTCCAGTTCTGCCGTCTCAAAATTCGTAGATCTCTCTGCTCCCCCTAATAACCGAAAGTCGAACGATCTTCCCAGCCAATAATCCCGAAAGAAGGTATTATCCTATCTTGACTGAAATCGGTGGCAGACCGTCACCGGATGAAAGAACAAGAACGGAAATCGCTGGCACAAGTGTTGCCAAGTGCGAATAACAAGAAACCGGCGCGTTATCCTCATGTTCACGGTGGAACCGCAGGGTGGAGTGTCCCGCGATATCCTTGGCACGGATATAAAGGAATCTGTGCCTCGCTGTTAAACGCGCCATCGCTCAACCAGGTTCCTATTATCAGCACGGTTATCGTGTGCCGCGAGATTGCGATTCTTGCAACGGTGTTTGAATTTCAAGGACAGCCGTGAAAAAGAGAAACAGTAGAGAGAAGAAAGATTCGGTGGACACGTTTTTACATGTAAAAAGATATCGAGAACAGTTGGTTAATTTTGGCAAAAGATATAATCGAATTATGAGATTATGCGTAAGATTTGTATATTTTTTTTTTTTGTTTATACAATTTTATAATATCGTTTGTAATACTGGATACGAAAGAATACCGAGACTGTTGTCTATTTTCTACAAGATGTGATTCGATTATGAAATTAAGCGCTGCATATTTATGTATAATCCGTAAATCTGTTGAAAAATTAATTTGATATTTGAGGAAGATTATAGGAATATTAAGTCAATCGTACGTGACTGCGCGAAATCCAAGGCTGAGGATTTTTTTATTGTAAAACGAACCGAGAGAAGGATCACGAAATTTCGTCAACGTCAATGTTTCAAGAGATATCAGTTAAGATAATCCACGACAAACAGCAAGAGAAATATCCTTCCAAATAAAAGTGAACCATTCTGCCACTATTCATCGTTTTATTTATGTAGAAGAAGCGAAGCAATTGGACAACTGAGCGATTTAACCGATATACAGAAGTCATATAGAAAACCTTGGAGAAATAAAACAACAAATATACATACTTCGAAGAAATACATAGAATCCATGTTTAGGACATGTCGTCGATCACGAGGAAAACATAGACTTTGTACGATTATAGAAATTATGGCGAATTACGAGACAAATTACTTCGGTTTGATTCAAACATCCTTCTGACTCGAATAACCCTACCTTACTTTATTTGCACAAATATTCGCGGTTTATCTATGGTCCATTAAAAATAGCGATTCGAGTTTGCGTCGCGATCGAGAAGAAAGAGAAAGTGAGAAATTGGGTGGAGATCGCGAGCTGTCTCGTTCCGAAGATAATTGTATTCGATAAGTGTCCCGATTTTGAATAGACGTTCTACACATCGACCTGCTTCCATGTTGGACTCGTTTCTATAGAGGTCTTTAATGATGCTTTTAATGATACATCTCTTCGGTCTTGAATATCAATTTTTAAGCGCGTTGCCGCTAATTACCCGGCTTGCTGACCGACTTACAAACGTATTAAAAAATTTTCCGTGAAAATAACCTTCTCGTTATAACGAGAAAATGTTACGTTTATACAATTCTTACATATTGTTTCGCTGTTTGGTCTTTAAATGATCTTTAAAGCACGATCTAAACAGCGTGGGAGAAATCACTTTGTTGATAAAAATTTGTTCAATTTCGAACATTCGAGGTTCGTGCATTTCTACTTATTTCAGATGTTATCTTAGAAGTTTCTACGTAAATGTTAATCGATTCCAGCTTCATAAGCATAATATTATCTACTTATTATTCTTGGAACATATCCAATTTTCTTTTCATCCAACACTGCAAGAATATGCTTGAACATGCTCAAATATGCAAATACCATTCCTTGTACATGCAAATTAATTCGATACACCGATCAGATCGATTGGCAAGAATTAAATAGCGATAAGTCGAATAATAAGAGAATTATCGCCGCTTTTCTGAAAATCGCTCTTATGTAAAATCGTCCTTCTCGTCCATTAGGATCCATCCATTTTCTCGGGGTCGATGAATATTTTTTATGACCAACTCATCGAACGAAATAATTCGGAAAATAGTTTCGACGTATGGAGAATTTACGAGCTTACGATATTTGTTTGCCGTCCCTATCCTCCTTGCGCCGTATCATTTTCTTGGTGAACGGAAACGCGGCTAATTAATTCGTCTGTCGAATAAAAAAGTTCCTTCGAGGTCGCCTCGTGTTTCATTCTTCCATCTAGAATATTAACCTTCGTTCTTTTATTAACCATCTGATTTGCATCTAAATCGCGTGACATTGAATTTATTTCATCGACTACGTGGATTCCTTTCCTCGGTCACGCATAATATTCAGGCCAGTGGCGCGAAACCGAGCGCGTTCGCTGCCTCGTATGCAACGCCTGCCATTTTAATCGCCAGGCGAGAAGCCACATGGTACGCCCGCGGCGTAGAAATCGCGCTCGGATCGCGACTGCTTCTCGCGATTGCACAAAAGGCCTCCTCGATCAACAGGAAAGCCGTTCCTCGCGGGTGAAGGTCTCGAGAATAGATGATTCGGGTCAGCCTGTTACTCGTCGCTGACAATAAGACGCGGATACTGACGTCACTCTCGATGGAAAGATCGTTTTCGAACGATAAGCACTGTTAATTGCCGTGGCATTCTTGAATTAATTGCCCGATGCCGAGGCCGCCATTCTCTGTTACTTCGTGCAAGATTCTTTGGAAAAAGTCCTCGGTATTGTCGTCCGTATGTTTCTGTGCTATTTAGAATTCATCGTAGGATCATCTGTTTCGTCTGACATCGCTTGAATTTAAAAGTGATTTTCTTTGAATTACGATCGTTTGTATTTACAATGATTTACGTTCAGTTTCACATTTGAAAATTGAAAGTCTCTTTTCTGATAAATTTGCCAACGATCGAGTAGGATACGTTTTATCGTGAGAGAATTATCGATGCGTGTCTCTCGGTTCGCCGAAGCTGAATTTTTGAAGAACAATATGCTTTACCGATCGATTCGCGAAGCTCGCGACTCAACGTTCTCGAGTTAATGCTCTTTGCTCGATGCTTTGCAGAAACTTGATATTGCTCGACGAGTTAATGCTATCTGGTCGCTTAATCTCCGTTCGGCAACTTGGTCGTTTCAAAATCCTCGTGCAACGAGGCAACTTCTAATTTCGCTCGTCACTTTCGCAAGCGAGGAAAAAGTCGTGAAAGAGTTTAACAGGTTTTCTTTGTGGATGGATTTGGTCGTGAAAGAACGTCTTACGAGCTGCAGATGGAACATCATAGAATTTTCATAGAAGGACTGTAATGCGAAATCATGCGATTAATCGGACTTGAAAGCACGCGAGTTTTAATCACCAAAACATAAATCCGGAAAGATCTGAATGATCCGGCAAGATGCTTTTGAACAAGGAAAATCAACTGCCTGCGCGTATCTTTGCGCAAAATGTATCTACGTATTTTTTATTCTTGACTGCATTTTTTTTTCCTCGTTCTAGCCACGCTGCCCGTAACTTGGAATTTATCACTGCAATAAATATTCGCAATTGTATCGTGAATTTCAAGTAGAAGCCAGTTCGTACAAGGAATAGTCAAACATCAGGTTGAGGACCAAAGTTTCGTGGATCGCGTACCAAGAGGGTGGCGTTAATTCCGTCCATTTACGGACGAATTTCGTTTGGTCCCCGGAGGGAAAGGAACAGAGCGAGCTACAGGTGCAAGATCAGGCGGAACGTCAACTGCGCTTTAATCACGTTTCGAGTGTACCTCGAGCAGTTTATTAGAGCTCGGCTTTTCCACGCTTATTATTCCGTACGATGTTTAACGAGCGAGCGTTTCAGCTCTGTCTTCCACTCGCGTTCCGACTGTATCAGCGACAAAGTACTTTTTAATGGCGGATGACTACGTTGGAATACATATTTTTCATTTAAATGCATATAACTATGACTCTGCTGGATGAATAATCGCAAGGCTATCGTATTTTACTATTTCTACAGTCTCTGCGTTCAGCATTTCATAAATCTTTTGATTTCATATTATTATTCGAGATAGTCAAATATTTGGCTAATAAATTAATAATAACGTTATTTTTTTTTGTTTGGATGATTGAAATAATGGATGAACGATAAACAAATAACGCGCAAACATGGTCAATATATTTGATTCAACCATTAAAACGAAGGAAAATAACAATATTTTAAAAAGTGTCGTGAAAGGTATCGTAAAAAAAGTACTCAAGGATATCTGGGTTAATGTCGACTCACTTTTATACGAAACTCGTTTATCCTTGAATATGCTTGTCGTTTTTCGAAAAAAAGGATTATGGTTAGCTCGATAAAATCAACGCACTTAACATGTAGAGATCAAACGTACGGTAGATACATTTTTTAAATTGTCCGAAAATTTTCTTCGAATTTCTCTTAAAGAATAAGAAGTTCATAAAACGGTATAAACATAATTCGATGCGTGGCGTTTACATGTTTTCCGACTAGATACCGGGATAACAGTGACTCGAATATACTGTCTGTTCCGCGACTCGTAAATTGGATTGACCCCATAAACGCGCCCCTCTACTCTCTACATTTGCATGCTTTTATCAGAATCTATTGCTCGAACGGAATCAGTTTCGTTCGACTAGATGCGTCCTCTACCATTTAACGAACAATTCCATCGACAATCCATACTTTTTTCAACCGACACGTACTTGCACCGATCGCATTCTTTTACGCAATTTTTCCTTCTTCTTTCCCCAATTTTTCAACATTCGAATATCTCTATCGTCGAGCTTTCTAATTTTTGTATTTTCTAACATTTTCTAAATTTCGAATTCTCTAAACTTTCGAATTC
The DNA here is from genome assembly GCA_014737535.1 of Bombus cullumanus. Taxonomy (NCBI): domain Eukaryota; kingdom Metazoa; phylum Arthropoda; class Insecta; order Hymenoptera; family Apidae; genus Bombus; species Bombus cullumanus. Next base: position 895,421 of record JACXIX010000011.1, read on the forward strand.
TTGAAACTTGAAACAATCATTGGCGTTTTCCTGCCGTCTAAGCGGTCGCAAAAAGGGTACGTCGACAGGGGAATATCAACCCCTCAACAATGTCCTCTCATGTTGTCGCAGACTCGATTAAAAACAGCGAGGATCCCGAGATGCTGCTGTCTGCCTGTATTCCCAGAGAATTTGCATTTCATGAGGACACCGAATTAGTTTCCGCATGCATTAGTCGGCTATTGGATGGACACGCGATATTGTAAGACGAGACACGAGCCAGAAGCCCTGGAGGATCAGCTTGAAAATTGCAGAAAGATTAATTGTTCGTTGACCGAATTTATTTATGCTCGTCCCGATGATAAATTGTTCCTGTCACCTGTCCCGCTAGAGATTCTTTTCAAAGACATCTCGATTTGTTGTTGAGAAAAATTTAACAGAGTCTTTATGCGAACGGAGGCTATATTTAATTCAATTTAATTTAATTTAATTTATTGATCTAGCGGATGACAATAAAAGATTAAAGCACAACTTGCACGCAATGTTAATGATTACTTTATGTGTAGTCAGATTGAAGATGAGGAGAGTATATGTTATACTCTCCATGTGCGTTAACACGTTGTAACATGGAAAATCAAAAAATTCTATGTAAAACTTTTGCGTAAAAGTTGACGAACGTTGACGGTAAAAATTGATAGAAACATCGGGATAGAAATATTAAAAATTCGCATAAGCTGCTCGTTATCGTTTCGGTTTACAGTCAATAGGATTCAGATGGCCGACACGTTCGTTGATAATAAAATTAAACGTCGAGCTTTTAATCTTGCGGAGTGCGATTCGACGAAATCGGCAAGCGCTAGAAATATCGATGAATTCCGACGTAATATTTGCGGATCCATCGAAGTTGGAATTCCCAGTTTATAACGGGGCGACGCTTTTCCAATACGGATCGTGCGATTTCGTTCGAATGACTTTCATAATTTACACGCGTACGCACGCGTACCTATATACATGTACGATCGAAAAGACGGCGGTTCTACACGAAGAAACGAGTCAAAAGCATAAGCCAGAATATTTCGTTAGCAGGCTTCGCTTTCTAAAACATCTGTTTCAACTTCTTTCCATTTGTACGTGCGTGTACACCTAATCTATATTTCATTGAAGCATAATTCCAAGGTAGAATGGCCAATTATTTCTGTCAGTCGTATTAAAATATTTTCCAATCTCGTATTCGTTCTGTCGAATAACGGGGAACTTGAAATAAAATGTACGATAAATTTAATCGCTCTAGAAACTGACGTTCTTAAAATTATTTTCCTACTAGTTAATAATAGTACAAAACAAATTTCTTTGAATCGTCTTAAAAGCTCTTTAGTGGTTTCTTACATTTTTATAAATATTTTTCATTACCATTTTTGTGTTTTATTTCATCTTGATACTTGAACGACCGTTTGTTTTCATTACCGCATGTTTCAATCGAACGCCTCCTGCGTGTATGCATACTGTGTATCATTTGAAAATGGACGTACGAAGGAACAAGTAGTTCGGGTAGAAAATAAAAAACACTCGGTAAAAGTAAAATTATGTCGGGACCAGTGATTGAACGTTTCTGTTTCAAAATCCTCTTTGGAGCATGCATTTTATGGGACGACGCGACAGCTGATTCGCACCGGTTGGTCGAATAGAGAAAAGTTTTCATGGTCTCGTGGCTATCGATCCATGTCAACTTCAAATTTATTTTTTTACCTATGTATGCGTATACAAGCTACTGCGGTGGTCCAATATTTAACATCCATTATTATCTCGCCGGTTCTTAAATTTCTCGTACCATATTTTTCCCTCCCCTCGTCGAATTTATCCGTCTTTCCGTCTCTCTCTCTCTCTCTCTCCGATTATCAAACATTACGATCCAATCGATTCGCAATTTAAAATTTTCCGAATAATCACCTTGCCTCCACTCTATCGTTAAATGCGCAATTGCAAAATTCGAGAACCTGCAAAACCTACGAAATCTCCCAAACCGTGATCAATACTCTACCTAAAATTATCTCCCCTTGAATTCGCCGCAATTATTCGATTATTCCAGTTTACGAGTTACCGTTTCGAAACTCCTGCCGAAACTTGTTTCAAAACTTGTTCCTCCCCGGAGCTGAATTCCTTTAGTCTTCAGATTACAACAAAATCTCGGATGCAAAAGGAGGCAAGAGAGAGAGAGAGAGAGAGAGAGAGAGAGAGGTGACGTAACAGCTTGCTTAACGAAGCTGGTTGGCGTTGGTTAATCCTCAAAGATAAAGGGTTACCGGCATGCACTGACGTCGTTGGTCCGCTGGTAAGTCGAACTGAGTGGCAAGGGATGGGTTGAGCGTGTTGCGGGTCGAGGACGAAGCTGAAGCTCGGTGACAGGTTGATTTATTAGCTCGGACCGGGTGCACGATGATATCTGCAAGGATCGCAGGTCGCTTGTTTTTCGAGCTACACGGTATCTGTTACTCGCGAAGAAGCAAGAGCCTGATAGGTAGGCCTGGTGCGAGATCGTAGATATCAACCCTCCTGAGTTTCGACCTTTTGCACACGCAGCCGTTCACGCATCACTCGTCTAGGGGATCGATCTTCGTTCTAGTAACTCGCTGCTCTCGTCCTGAATCGAGTTAAGCCTGGGGTGTATTTAACGCTGGAATTGAAATTTTCCGAATAACGGAAGCGCCAAGGGTTTACAGGCTTCCGTGTAATTTTCCTGCTTCCGATAGGAAATTTAAGCAGCAACAAAATTAGAAAAATGTCGAAGGTTTTGTACAGTGGAATTTTTTTCCAGTTTTATGGGTGAGCGTTAAACAACTACGTCGAGTCTACTACGTTCTTCGAACCATTGTCGATTGAATCGTATTTTTTCATCGATGAAAAGCTTCTTAAATTTGAGGAAAATATAAAAGAATTATTGCTGGTCGATTATGTTACGATCGCTAGTATGTTGTCTATATTAACTCGGCTACCACGTTACATGTCACGAGCGTGTCTCGTATTTTCTCATTCACGCGCTGTCATAAAGCAAGGAAGTAGTTGATCGCGTGATTGTCGCACAAAGATTGCTCGTCAGTACCTTCGCGATTCCTCGACGAACAGAAGAAAATCAACGAGCACGAACAGATACGTCGTTCACAAAGGGACTCGACACAGAAAGACGAAGAGTTTCTTCTTTTCTTTTCCGTCCTTTCGCTCCTTTTCTTTCTCCTTTCTTCTCTTCCTTTCTTCTTTCCTTTTCTTTTGTTTTTTTTTTTTTTCAAACGTTAAAAAATATCCCAAAGCTCGTTTCGTGCTTGTTCCGTAACGGTTTGCTCGCGTCCGTTCCGGTCAAGTCGCTTTTGTGCCATGTTCCTTCGATTTGCAGAGCATTCCGTGGGAACTCCGGCCTCATTGTCCCGTCTACGTTTCTCTGTTCGCTGTACGCCGCGAAAATGGAGGAACGAGCGCGCGCGGACTCGATGTATCGTGCCTCCATCGGCACTACAAAAGGAAATGACCGAGAAAGGACGGATTGGGAAGAATGAAATCGCGGATTTCGCTTCGAATCGACCCCCTTTCCTCCCCACTTGTTTCAAAATTGCGCGTTTTGTTCGCCGAGGGTCGTTTGTCCCGCGACGATTTTTTAAAACGGTCATTGTTTGTCCGACAAACGTGGAAAGAATGGCTTCGGATTGGCCGATACTTGTAAATATATTGCTGCTCGGATTGATAATGATTAGTGGCTTTCTTTCTTATCGTATATATTATTGTTGCCTCAGATTATACAATTATCTATCATTTGTGTAAGTCGAAGGTGGAATTCGATGAAAAGCTTGGTACTTTCGTAACGTTACCCGAGTCTATTTACGCGACCAATTTTCATCCATCTTCGATTACATTCCTCTTTATTTATACCAACTAATGTCAACTATTATCGATATCTCAATATCACCTGATAACGTACGATATTCTAATTATTACGTATAATTATTGGAATTAACACGCGGTACAAACACGTCCGTAAAAACGGAAAACGAAAGACCTACAGAGGAGAAAATAAAAACATGGTAATCCGAAAAGGTTACAGAGAATGAAACTTTGTAAAAATAAAATTCTAAAAAGAGCCGACATATCCCTCGCGTGGAAAAGTACTGGACGGAGAAAGAACCGGAAGGGAGCTGTAAAAACACGCCTAAAAGCCGTGCCTTAAATGAGATAACGAATGAAAGTTGACGATGCAGGTATATCCGCGAAACGGCCAAAGCCAGTGAAAACCAGTAATTCGACGAAATTCACTGGGATATTTTACCGTGGTGGTTACCAGTGGAACATTTTCTAGCGAGAGATGGAATTTCCAGACAGTGGACGGAATTACGAGGGAAGGGCATAAATTCAAGGGTTGGATTGGCGTACAAGGCAACAACTCCGGAGCCACCAGCCGTGCTCCTCTTCCGCAAGTTCCAGAGCTGGCTGCCAAATTCAGCAACAAGTTCGCTTCCGTAACGGGGCGGTGTACAGGAGATGTCGTGGCTACGACCAAGTCCTCCTCCTCTTCCTTCTGCTCCAGCTTCTGACAGAGGAGAAGCGCCGATGGACGGTTGTATTTCTTGGCAACCACCTCCGCCAAACATTGTCACCGACCCTACGTCAATTTCAAGCAACAAGTACAGTTTCCGTTTAACTTTCCGTGCACACAACCTTCCCCCGGTTCTCGCCGCCATTCTAACCGGTCGCCTTGGCACTCGACCTCGCGTTTCGCGATAACACTTTTGTAGACCACTTATTCAGCGAGCTGGGATATACTCTTATCGCGAACCCGCGATTCTTATTCCGCTGTGTGGATTAAACGCCGCTTAACAAGTCGGCGAATCTTTATGCAGCTATACGAGTAAAAATAACGTGTTCTAAATGGGGTACCGATAAGGCAGCTACGTCGGACGAAAGAAAGGTAAACCAGAGGGGGAATGTACGATCGTAATTTCGTGGGATGGAATTACGTTTGATAAAATCAACGAATAGGCGTACAGCGATGTTCGTGAAAGTATAAACATTTAGCGTATGAAAGTTTTATTAATATACGCTGCATCTCTCGTGGTCGTAAAACCGTGCCCTAAAATGTTTCATTCTTAAACAGGTTCGAGATATAGCGGAACACGCATTAATGAAAAGATTAATTAGCTTGGTGGGAATAACTTATTGACATGGCAGAAAATCGCCGTAACATAAAAGTAGTAATTTTGAACTTTCTTTCACCCAACGTCTAAAAGTCACGTCTGAAAGAGTATCGACAGCTAAAGACGATCTTGACGCGGAGTTCTCTGTATCTGTCAAGAACAACTGCAACCATTGAAACTGCTAATAATCTGATTCTCGATTTCCCATTTTGCCCGATCAAAGTAATTGACTACCAAGCAGATGTAGCGCGCAGCTTTGTCCTTTCACGGATCATCCCTGGCGTGCGTTTAATTGCTCCAACCAAAGATTCTTTATCTTCCTGCATTCCGGAAGGACCCATCGTTCGTCCAATTATTCGTTACGCCGCAGCTTCTGCAGCTTTTCGGAGCGTCCAAAGGAAGGTTGGTCTTGTTAGACGCTACTCGAATTTTCCGCGAACATAATGAAACGTCGATACGAAGGGGATGAATAATCGGAAAAGCGCGTCCTCCACGCTCTTATTTTACTATTCTGCGTATCCTCTTCTTTCCTTTCTCTTTCCATTCCTTTTTTTATTCCTTAAATAATCCATCCGCTGGAATAAGTAATCGCAGCGAGCTGGTCTCTTACGCTTCGAGTGCTTTCGAATTGGCGTTCGATCGACGGAATTAATGAAAACGTTCGTATCTGTGTTTTTTATTCGTGAAACACGAGAGCCGGAGCTTTGTTCTCGAATGAAATACTCGTGGACGCGAAACAGCATAAATTGTGAACGGAAGGGGATGGGTAGTCTTCCGTTTAGCTGGTTAAATGCGTTTCTAATTCATTGCTAAAGGCTACTCTCGTGCGAAATTGCACGACGTGTCCGACGGAAGCGGATCGTTCGACCACGGAACCGCTTCTGGCTAATTGAATTATCCTACCCAATTTTCCGTGTCGCCAGGGACATGCATGAGGGCGGTTGTCGTAGGATCAGTCTCCCTGCGAACGAGGCCGGAATTAACGCTTCTGATCGCATCCTCTCTAGGTTTTCGCGTATAGCGTTTGACGTAGGTAGAAGTACTGAAAACCTTTTCTTCGTATTCTTGGATTTTTTATATTTTCTGTAGCGTGGATCGCTCATATCTTGCTTCGCACTTTTTAATCGCGTTTGGTATAAAATATTTTAGTAAAATTATACGTTAATGACTAAGCATTCGCGTTTGGACCAGACTCGTTCCTGTTGCGAGGGAATCTTTATACGTTCCATCGATCGTAAGAGCATTTTTTGCATCACGAGACGATCGTTAACCCTTTGCACTGCGAATTTTATTTCAATTTCGTTACCAGCAGCTCCCAACGCTTTTAAATGTTTCATTTGAAATTTAGTTTGACTAAAAAAATAGGACGATTCAAATAAATAAAGGAAGAAACGAATTCACTCAAATACCAGTTTTGTTCACGCTATTGTTGTATTTTGTAATTTTTCAGTGTATGGTATATCTTGAAACAATTTCGAAGACGCAATTCTAGTTTTCTTTCGCACGTTTCACAAAAAAAGGTGGCACTCGACAAAGGAACTCCTGAGATAAAAACTGATGCCGAGTCACGCTCAAAATAGGAGTGCAAAGGGTTAATGTTCAAAGTCTTCCGCTTGTTTCCTTGATTATCCGTAGCATTTATTCGAGACGAGGAAAGTCGCAACTACCTTATCTCGTGCAGAAAATTTCGCGGTTTAATTAAATTTTTGCTGAAAATTTTACCTCGTCTTCGTGATAATAGAATAAAATCATTTTGTCGTTAGTCGCGCGTCTATAAGGCGACTATTAAGTGGAGAGAGGATTGGCAACCGAATTAAAAGGCCGTGTTTAGACTCGATAGAAATATAGAATTTCCATGGAGAAGCGTCGCGTTAGACGGTCCTAGACGCGTTGCCGTGTCGCATCGGCTGACATTTGAAAAGTGCAACACTCACCGTGTTACAACTACGACGCCTTCCAAATTTAACGCGGGTCGCATACCGACGTGACATGCATCTCCAATGAAATATGCACGGCTGTTTCACACGGGTATAGTCGGTACATCGGTGAAACGGTCGCTCACGAATCGTCGATAAATCGCACGAGTATTAAATTGACGTTCTTCGATTCTTCATTCTTGTTCGCCAGATAAGGTATCGTAAAAGTATTACTCAGCGCTATCCGGAACTCGTAATACGGTACTCGTTTATCCTTCAACATTGTTTTTACGGACAAATTATGATCGATTTGATACAAATTGTCGTATCCTCGTATATTTATATCATTTCTTACAAATTGATATTTCATCGTTAATGGTCATCGATGGATTAAAACTCGTCCTCTTGAGTAGAATTTCTACGAGATAAAACGCTAATTACTCGTCGAAATCCAATGTGAATCATAACAACGTGAAAATATGAATTACAAACCGAGCGTCGTTTCACTGAGAATTTCCAAATATCACGTAGAATCGTGGAAACATTTCTTGCGTATAAGTATCTAAATTCGTGACGACGATAAAGTAACAGTCGGTGTAGCGTTTGAACGAGCCGCTTGCAAGTATAAGCTGGCGGTATTCTGTAAATCTTTCCGTGGTGTCAGGAGCTATCGTCGGCCAATTATTCGCGATCTCGAAAAGCAGTCGCGCCTAATTATTAGATCACGGCTAGACCGACGTCGAATCTCGTCCCTGAGCTCGAAAAGCATTTTCGTAATTCCGCGTTGTCCGGCCTGACTCCCGAAATAAATCCAGATACTGGTTGTTCGCGGCGGAAACGGACCGGTCGTCCACGGTGGGACGGATACAAAATGGAATCCCTCCGAGAATTGCACTCTCCAACACTGGATTTTCTCCGATGTTAGTTTCCTTTGTATCCTGAATTAATTGCCGTTAGGTTTCCATTCGAAAATCGTCGAAAGAAATTTCTTACTAATTACGAAAAGGCTTACTTCGTTTCGTTTCAATTTGTACGCTACATCTTTCCACAGGATCCAAAACTATCGCTGGAAGAATTAAAATTTCAAACGACTGTTATCTCACAACATTTCCATATTCTCCTCGAGTTCCCAGCTTTTGTATTATTCCGTTTATTCGTTGCACTTTCGCTCGATTTATTATTCCTTTCCTTTCGCGCTACTTCGGCTAAATTTTTAACGACTCACCGACCTCAAACTCATTCCTTGACGGCGGCTCCGCAAACGGGCCACCGAGTTCGATTAGTTCCATCATAACTTGAGCAATTGCGGATCGCACAGCCAAAGGACCTTCGTCCCCGGTTCGACCCCGATAACCGCGGGGCAAACTTGCCGAGATAAGGGATACTCGTGGTCGATTCCTGTGCGGTTATCTGGCGAGGTGGCGAATCGAAAGGTCGGGACGTCGTTTGTCACCCAGAAATCGTGTCCTCCTTCCCTTTAAACTTTGAATCGCTTCCCCAAGCTGGAAGAAATGTGTTAATTTCAACAAAGATCAATCTGTCCTTCGCAACTCTATCCTTCGCAATAATCTGAAAATTTTCGTTTACGCCCCCCGGTTCGTCCAATTACAATCGCTTAAAGCTCCCAATATTTTTCATTTTTTAAAATAAAAGTAAGAGCGCGCGAGCAAATTCTGATAGGGAGAAGTTTATTAACTCTCTCAAGGCTGAAATTTTGTTCAGACGTCGTACAATTTCATTCGTAGCAATTAACGGTAATGGAAATACAAATTTCCCAATGTTGTCGCAAAAAAGATATAACGCAGCCAAATTTAAGATTAATTCGACCAAAAACAACTACATCTGTCGGTTAGTTTGTTAACGTTTAATTTACTAGCACGTTAAAGTACAGTATAGCTTGTACTCGATATTAAACGTGATCAACTGTGTTCCAGCGTAAATGTTTTAGTTTCTGTGGTTAGTTCGAAATATCCGCGCATGAAATTTTCCCAGTTCTATCAGCCACGTTTCACAGAGAAAGCAGACGGAGCGAGGAAACCTCTGCCAGTCAAGCTTGATTAGAAACGTTTTGCTACAATATCTAGAAGCACATTCGCGCGTTTCTCCTTTTTCTTCAAACAACCGTGCATGTTCTCGTATTTGTTTTGCTATTTAAACATTGATTAATTTCATCCAAATATATATTTATCCTAAATTTCCTCGCAATAACGTTGCCGTACGATTGAATTTCGCGTGTTATTAACACTAGAACTGCCACACCAGTCGAATTGACCGGTTTTACAATTTTATTTTCAAATTCCTACTTCGCGTTATATTTTTTTCCGCAATGATGTAACGAGTTTCGCGACAATAACTAAAAGAATAATATAACGAATTTTATTTTGTTTTCTATATATTCGAACTTGAAATAATTTTGTATCAAGGCTACTTATACCAATACCAGTGAAAATGACCGGTACTTGTCAAAGTGTAAAAGGGTCCTGCGATCCGTTTATCGAACCCCAATTAACCAGTTTCCTCGTTTTCTACAACTTCCCACACGTTTCTAAAATTTTTACCACGTATCATTCGATATGACGATATCAGTTATCAGGAAAATTCCTAGATGCCGATACTAGAAATACCACACCAGTGAAAATGACTGGTTCTACAATTGTATAAATGTGTCGACCCTCGTTTAGGAATGATGGTCGCAGATGGGTTAATAATACCAAAAATGTACTACATAACACGGAATTGCTTCTGAAAAGAAAGTAATAAATCAATAAATATAAAAATATTCTATTATTACGTAGTTTAGTTCTAGTGTTAAAATGCAACGTGCTGTAATAAAATTTACGAAGAGGATAATTATACAACTGAAAGTAATTGAAAGTTTCTTTCGGTATTACGTAACCGTTGACGCGTGTTAATCTTGGAGAAGAAGGAAAGACACTAACGGAGTAGTTACAGTGTGTATTTTGCGTGTTACATCCTGCACGCATTTCGCGAAATAAAGAATAGCATGCTAGATGTACCATAACGGAAGAGAATGGAAGATAAATATTTCTCCTTATTCCGAGAGGAAATATTTTTAAGACACGTCAGTCCATTTTCTCGCGAGAACTCGCTCCCTTGGTTTTGTGTTGTAATTTTACGGCGAGAAATCCTGAAATTATTTACAACAAAACGCCATCAATTTAATCCGGCATTATGTAACAACTCTGTGAAACGGACTAATGCGCGAAGATTCCATTCGGTACGGACATTATCCTACAACGTTTGTTTAACAGCCGTCAATTTCCGTCACGCGTATCCCCTAGAACGCTAAATTAAGCAGCGAGGGATAATAAATATGTCGATCTCTGCCTTCCGAGATCGATTCGCTGCCAAAAGTCGATCGGGCCAAATGCGCGAAGCAGAGTCCCAACGACTTCTTCCTCCACCAGGCGTGAAGAGTTCGCGCGATTTATTGAAAGAGGAAACAATAGTTTCGAAATAGACCACGTTTGTTTGTGGAAGAAGTGGAGTTCGCGAGAACTCGTGAAAGCGCTGAAAGTAATTTCTGCGATTCGAAAGATATTTATTCGAAGTAAACTTACGTCAGATAATTGTTAATTAAAAATAACCAAGTATATACAGTCAGCCATGAAAACCTTCGTACACGCTTAGCCAATCTATTTTTTTTTTTTTAACACCAAATTGTATCTTAGATCTGCTGTATCTTGCATAGGGAAGATCATAATTCAAAGACAGAACAAAACGAAGGAGACTGTGCTTTCATGAAACTATTAGAAAACTATGAAAATACGTCGGCTAAATTAAGTTTCGAAATACATCGATCGGACGAAGCATGCGGAAGTTTCGATGGAAACGAGCAGTTCACAAGGGTCCTTTTTATCCGACGACATTCTAAACAAAAAGGCAAGCGACGAATCGATCTCGCTGGCAAGATGCTGTTCAACTTTTAATTGTAATGCTGATGCCTCATCGCCGAGCGATCCGAAACTTTGGAAGAAATTCCTTTCCACCGTCGATGCTCGAGCTTCTTCGTTGTTTAATCATAATGGTGTCTTATTTCGACCGAGGTAATTATTGGATTACAAGTAAGAAACTTGCTCTGGAATCCATTTTATCGGACAACGATACATCATGGGAAAAGAAATTGAATTACCTTCTGAAAAGTCATCGTAATCTGATAATCTCTCCGATAAGTCAGCTGATTCAGCGACTCGTCCAACTACTAGCATAATTGTTTGTAACTCGAGGAGTAAGCTTCGAACGACGATTTCATAATCAAATACTAAGAACACGCCCCTTATAAATGTCCCTTTTTCTCTAACACTTCGTATAAAAACGACCGTATAAAATTCAATTCAATGGCCGTCGTTCCTCCAAAAATCCAGTCGCCACGCGCCGTTTCGAAAACAGAGTAGAATCATCTTGCACTCGAGTCGACCGAAGGACAACCCTTAGAAATTACCCAGACGCGAATTGAATTATTCAAAGAGACGTCTCGGAAAGAAGAGGGAAGCGTTCCTTCCCCCCCAACGATACTTTCCTTCGCCGACAAACAGAAGGAAACACTCGGTGCGCACGGCGATAGAGTGAAAGAGGAAGAAAACGGAAGGAAGAAGAACAGAGAAGGAAGGGGAGAGAAAGCGCGAAAGTACGGTGAAAAAGAGAAGCGACGAAATGGAGGATGACGCGCAGAGAGCATTGGAAAAAAGTACGTGGCAGAAAGGCAGAAGAAGAAGGCTTCGCGGTGTTTTTCTTATTGTTTTCGAAAGCGAAAGAGTACCGACGCCACGCGACGACTAGCGCAGTTTCAAGGAATGCATTAGGTAGATGGAACGTGTAATTGAACTCGCCGAGAACGTACACGAGCTTATACGGGGAAAGACTGGCCACCTGTCGTCGTTGCGCATCCTCGTTCTTCCCAACCGTCCCTGGTATCCTCTTTGTCCCGTTTTCACGATCGTTTTTCTCTTCGCATCGCCATTAATCTGTTTAACTTACGCTCTGCGGGAGCGTAAAGGGTCTGATCGACTTGCCCGAGGACAATGAGGAACTTGAAGATAGGGATACAGATACTATAAGCTCTTCGGAGAGTTTTGAAATTTGAAGCGTTAAAAACGGGTTCGGAGTAAATTTTGGATTAGTCGGACGATCCCTAAGAGGATTGCTGCGTATCGAAAATCTTCTTTGAATAAGGAAGGAAAGGAGTGGAGTTTTCGGAGGATTTGGCAGATGGGAGGGTTTTAGAATATTATCGATATTGGTTATCGATCCTTAATTTACACTTACACGACATTTTGGTCGGATCGCAAGTGACGTTTCGGATTAACGATAAGTTACTTAACTTTGGAATATTTTATTCTAATTTGTACTTTGCATTTTATAGCGTATAACAAAAATTGCCGAAATTTATCATACAGAATCCGAATAGAAAACGAATACTTGAAAGATCGTTCGAGATCGACTGGTATTTTTAACGAAAAGAAAAAAAAAGTATTGCGGTGTTTTGCGACGTCAGCAAGCGAGGGTTAATTAAAAAATTAAAAACGGAACAGTTACAAAGTGATTGAAAATTGAAAATTCACTTGTCGACCGTGTTTCTCTAAAAGTTCGAGGTACAAAAGAAATTGGAGCGAAGAGAATGTTGGATACCATGGAAGGTAAAGTATTTGACAAAAGACATTTTCTGTCGTGTCTTTTTGAGTGATATAAATCGAACATCTGAAACTATGACACTTGACGAGCGAAACATTTTCCATCGTGTTTTTTCTCTTTTTGAATAATATTAAAATGTAGGATTTTTTTTGGAGAGATACAAGTCATTCAGAAATCCTCGAAACCGCATGAGCACGTGTTACGAGTTATAACAGTTCCAAAGAGAATCATGCACGTTCAACACTTTATGGACTGGAAAGAACAGACATGTTCGAACACCTTCCCTCGTGTTTCGAGATCCGACTCCCTTCCCGCGAATCGTTACTGTGCACTTCTCTGTCGTCATTTCTACATGTACGAGCTTCGTTTATCCGGACATTTGCCACCAAAGAAGTATATCGTAATCAAATTAAAAATAATTACCAATGTCGAGTTTTTCTTAAAAGATTGAAAGAAAAAGAAATTCAGAGTTTTCCGTTCGCATAGTATGGTTATTATATACCTTTAGAACTCTTTATATAACATCCATACTATCCGAAGGGTCTTGGAAAATGTAAGTGCGACCGGTAAAAATACCAGTTTCTTGTGTTACAGTTCTCTACGCCAAATTTTCCATAGAAATTAAAATCAATCCAAACTTATAATTTTTTGATCCTAGTACCAATCCTAAAATCGAGAGTCAATATCATTAATATTCATAACCGAGATCGAAACGCAAGAAATCTTGTGCAACCCATCCATCACCCAACTATCAAAGACACACGTCGTTTCATTGGAAATCCCGCACGAATAAACGAAGCTCCATTCTGTGGTATGCGTGCGTGTAAGAAAGAGAAAGAGGGAATGAATGAGAGTACGCGCAAGAGGAACAAAGCCACGTTAAGCTGGTTGCGATTGGTGTGTTGCAGACACGAGGTGCCTGTCACCTCGGAGCCGATCACGGTGATACACATGGACGAGGACGTCGTCGTGGTCAACAAGCCCGCCTCCATCCCTGTAAGTGGTGTACTGCCAGGACTGTACTGCCAAAAAAAAAAAAAAAAAGAAAAAGAAAAAATAAATAAATAAAGTAAAATAAAAAGAGGAAAAGAAACAGATGGGAGCATCTACTCGGTTGCAGTAGTTTCTATCTGTTTTTGCTATCGCGGCCGATTGTCCGCGCTACTACGACGATTGTTCGCTCGGCCTTTCGCTTTCTGCGGCCCAGGCCGATTATTTTTGGCCCGAAGCCTCGGCCGCGCGATCAATCCGAACGAATCCGTGTTTGTTTGCTGTTCGAGATCCCATGGTTGTACTAACCCAAATTATTCACTCGCTGGAATACCTTCGATCTTCATTGTATCCAATTCTGGGGAAGTTGGTCGAATCCTTGCGTAACGTAGTCGGAATCTAAATGAAGAATTTATCGACGATGGAGAAGAATGTTCTTTTTTCGTCTTTCTTCTAATGGTAGCTTTTAGTATCTTCTACGGAAAATATTCGAATTTATCAAGTTGGTTTACTGAACTTGTTAACTTCTACACCGTTAATCCTCCGATTTATCGTAACGAAAACCGCGAAGGAAAGAGAACTTGCTATTCCTAAATCGAAGGTATTCTCAATTACATTGTTTAAAAATATAAAAAAAGAGAAAATAGAAAAAAGAGTGGAATATAAATATATAATAAGAAAAAAGCGTTCAATCGTCGTGCATATTTTCATACTTGCCGCATGTTTCATTTTGCCTTGTATTCTTTTTCTATCTTTCTTTTTTCTTTCTTATCGTGTCATGGTAAGTTTCTATGCATTTCGTTGGCTTATGATTAACCGCACGTCCATCGTGCACCTGTATTTTTCCTATTACTGTTTTCTACCTGCAGTTTGACGCGCCGGTGGGCTTTGCTCATCGTCTGTGACTCGACGGCCTTCGACGTGGCAAAACAATTATGAATAATCACGCGGCAATTTTGTAATGCGTTTGTACACGATGACTGCTTTTCATTTTGCCCGGCTCGTCTCTCCTCGCTTCCCGCCAGTCTTCTTATTTGCGATCCTTCCTCGTGTTTACCTCTTTAGACTCTCTTGTTTTCCCACCAAATTCCCGCCGTGAATGTTGCTTTGCCGTATTAATCTTTTAAAGTGCCTCGGCGCGTATTTCTTTTTTAACGATTTAAAAAAACACGTTACAATTTCGTCTTCTTTTTGCGAAAAAATATTTTCCTGCAAACGCCTGCTCGTGACTCATTTTTGTAATTAATACGATAAAAGCGCAATTACGGTTTGTTGCATGTCGCCCAAATGTAAATTCATCGAATTTTCGAATGTAAAGAGTTCCTCTATTAAAATCTTTCTCTGTTAAAATCTTCTTTCATGTTTGTATAAAGACGCGTCGTTGTAAACGACGTGCCTGTAAAAGAAAGACACTTTGCCGACAACCTAACGTACGAGGTACTTACCTGCTTACATACTATAGCGTTTCATAGAAATAGAAAGTCAGCGTACCGAGGCAATTTTTCTTTTCAAATTATTCTCACGTCGATCACGTGGCAGTTTGCGAAATCCTTAATGATCTCTCGATGACATTTCCACCGATTCTCAGCGAACGAATGATTTACTCACTGATGCTTCTGCCGTAATGTTTCCAACGACCAAGCACAGAATTCCAGTGATTTTATAATCGTATAACTCTAACCGTACATCCTCGATTGTATCTTAACGAGGGATAATAATTTACAGCGAGTATTATACGACCGTGTAATTTTCAATTATGACGCGATCGCGTGACGAGGCAAAAACACTCTGTAGTTAATGTAATTATACCGAAATAGGTAATGAAACATTATGTCAAACATTATGGAATCTTTAAACATTTGTATTATTTATGGCACTTTGGATAATTGACATTCTTCAAAGATAAATTTTAAAGCTAGAATTTTATAATTAATAAACATCGGTGATTTTAATTTAAGTCTCAAGAAATTTAAAACTTATTAATGTCGCTAAATCAAAGATTTCTTAGAACTTCTTCGCGTCGACAAGATTCTTTATATTCAAGAAACTATTCGTTGATATTCATGAAAGATGTAAACGAAAAGGAAAATAATTTAATTCGTTAACTAGTTTCGTCGATCGGCAGGTAACTGCCACGAAATTGAAACTTATAACAAAGTTTCTCGGTTCGTCACGATGGCTTTCAGGTTCGACGTGTCCCGCTTTTGTTTCCCCGTTTAATTTGCGGTCCTCGCTCGTACGTGGATCAAAGCCAAAGAGAAACATTAAGCGACGCTTAATTACCATTCCACGCGTTCGGTTAATTGCCGCAAAAACATTTTTGCGACCGCGGAATGATCATTTAATTACGCCCGGGAACAACAGACCGGATCAGTTTTATTTTCCAAGCTTTTGTTCCGCGAGTTAGATTTTACGAGTCCATTCGATCGCCACCCTCGCCAGACTACGCCAAACAGTTTACGAATTTAACTCGTTTCACGTTCCCTCTGTGTGTGTATGTGTGCGCTTTATATCCTGTAAACGTTAAATTGATATACACTTGAAATTCAATGAACACGCGCTTAAAAAAATAAAAGCGGAATTAATACCATTTACTTGTAAACTTTTGATCGGAAATATTTAATTGGATTGAGTTTAACGAAGGTGTAAAATAAGATGGTACCGAACGTAACGTTATAAAAATACGAAAATACTTAATAGTCGTTTCTGTCGGAAGCAAGAGCAAGCGCGAAAGAAAATAATTAGAAGAATATTTAAAGTCGAAAATCGAAGCAATTTGTTATTTAAAAATTCGTAGAGTCACGCATTTGAAAGCCACAAGTAAACCAAAGATTATTATATCGAGGATTGATAGATAAAGATTAAATAAAAAATTAGATTTCGTACTACGTAAGAAAGTCACAAATAATCGTGCAAATACACGAGTCTAAGAAATTGAAAGGATAAAATTTCTATCGCGACGACCCTCAGATTTCGCGTATTTTGATCGCATAGGAAAGAGGAAAGGGATGAGGCGCAAAGTCGAGCGACCGATGTTCATCATCGGCAATCGCCTTAAAAAATTAAGTCCGCCGCGAAAGCCTCTTATAGCGATAGAAAATAGTTTGACCTAAAGAATAGGAGTAAGGGCAGGGGAGGAAGCGAGGTTTTCGCGATGTATATCCGCATGGAGCACATCCGATGCTTCCAGTGAGTGGGTCGGACAATACGATAGCGACAAAGGAGAAAGGAAAGGGTGACAGAGACATAGAAAAGGGGGTTAGTTGACGAGCAGCGAGATGAAGAGCAGGATTATCGGGTAAATCGAGTGGTTCTCGTTGTCGCTCGGCTGTCAGCGCGTCTTTACGACCTGCTACTTCCTGTTTATGTACTATTTATGCCTCTAACGATCCCTCGCCTATCGACCTATCGACATCCTCCGCAGAATTGCTCGTACAACTCCTTCGAATTTATCGTTACGTCCGTGAATTGCAAGTGTTTCTTCTCACGTTCGCACTCGTTTGCCTTTGTCTTATCGTGATTGTAGTATGTATGAAATACTAATATGTATGTGTTACTTTAAATATTTATAGACAATTTGGATAACGTAGATGTTTATTCTTCTATTAGTATTTTTTTTAAATATGTTTTACGTATGTCTAAAGAGTGATGTTCAAACGTCATTCATCGTTTACATACATTAAGGATGCATAATTTATGTATCGTGCTCTTTTTCCTACAGTATAACGAACTTACGTCTATATTTAGAGATCGTGATAGTATTAAAATTTTAGAATTTTATTTGTATTTCGCAAACGTCGCTAGCAAGTTACGAATATCGGTAATATGAAGAATAAAACGTGAGAACAAGTGTTGAATCAGCGTTAAGTGCTTCGCTATTATATTGCTTCACTACGATTAGGATACTGACAGATTGACGTTAATGAATCGGAGTGTTGGCAACGAGTGTTACTTGAACTATGTGTCGCTTTATAGGCCTCTTCGATGGAGTATAGTATATCTATTGCGGATGTTTCGTCGTTGTAACTGTAGTCCGAGTAAAATTGTACTCAAAAGATCCTTTAACAGAAGTTGGAAGTTTTTCGTAGAGCAAGGAAATTATCATCGATGCACGGTGTCATTGGAATTCTCTATTGCTAAGAAAATTAGTGGTAAATTAGGTATTTAACTTAAGGTAGCTACTCAACTCTTCGTATTTGTACTCCTTCTCTGTCATTTTCTTCCAAATGTGTAAATTTGTCTCAACTTTACCGCGCTCTTGCAATTTCTGCGTCTCGATCGTTCGTTTCAGTAAATAAAAATACTTGCAACGTTGTAGGAAATTTTTTTCTGCATAAAATCAAGGCGTGAAATTACACGTAACGATTCTTCCGTTTCAACTTTTTGGGCTACGAGATTTTAAGACACAAAAATGTACTTTTGCGCTTTTAAATTTCCCGTAAGTGCACAAAGATGCACAGTCTGTTTATTATATTTTTAATATAAATACAAATCGAAACCTAATTTTTTTCAACCATTGTAAGCGTTTCGCTCATTCCAGAAATTCTTTCTAATGGGATTTTTCAACGCGACAATTCCGGATCAACCATTGTGCCCATATTGCGGCCGACACGAACACGCAATCATCGAATCATTCCCTTTTGTCATAGAGTCAATCGGTTTTTTCTCTTCGAATTGGGAGAAATTGGTCGACGTCGCATGCAGGCGGCCTGTTTGCACGTGCATTCGCGTCAAATCGTTTGCCCTAACCATCGTCGGTACCATAATGGCGTCATGCAATCGCGCTTAGCTTCGAATTTCGATCGTATACCGTCAAGACTGCTGCTTCTCACTAACGTTATATGTTTACCCGTTGTACGTCCTGTCAGCTTGTCTAGTGAATGATGTGGTTAGTGGAAAGCATTTTTAATTTAATGGTATTGACTGTAGAGATGTACATAGTCCACGGTACACAATCCGTTTGAAAAGTAATGGGATTGCCAATATATTAATTCAAATTCTAATCGTATTTGTAGAAATCGTTCGTTTTATTCAGAGTATGTTCCTTTAGCATCGATTTATTTCAATGCCGAACATGGTCAACCAATAAATGAATAGATTTGTGGAGATTTGCTTTTGAAATGGTTTCGAGTATTCTTTTCATGACTGTCTTTATACTTGGAATATATAATATGCATTCTACGTTAATTCGTAGTCAGCGTTTTATTGAAATTCTCTGTATCAAACATAGAAAGTAATCGTAAAGGGAAAACCACACGATTATGACAGACGAACGATCATTGCTGCATTGTTTTATTCTGTGAAAATTTATTATGCGCAAGAATTCAGATGTGCTACGAAATATTATAATATCGCTTCGATTGCGACTTGATTTGTATGCGGTATGTGATCGTAAAATATTACCCAAGAAATTGTAAATCGATGGAAGAAAAATTATTTCAAACGAAGAGTACTCTAACAGTCAAACAGGTAACAATGTTGGAAAACGAAACGATTAGCTTAGAAGCTAAAATGGTCGGAGAATATTCGTGGTGGAAGAGAGGAGCACCTCTTGCAGAAACACTTCTGGTGTCTGTAAATACAATAATACAATAATCCCATTCCGCTTTTCTCGTTCTCCTTGCCGAGTATTTTTAACCGTAACGCGTAACTCGACCAATTGCACAATCCTCGATCTTCCTCGTCCTCTTTTCCGCTTCGCGTTCTGTTTTCTCGACAAATAAACCGAGCCGATCCTGGAATTGCAGGTGCACCCGTGCGGACGATACCGACACAACACGGTAGTCTTCATTCTGGCGAAGGAGTACAATTTGAAGAACCTGAGGACAATCCACAGGCTGGATAGACTGACCAGCGGCATTCTCCTTTTCGGTAGAACGCCGAAGAAAGCGAGGCAGATGGAGCACCAAATAAGAAACAGACAGGTTCGTTTCGTAACGGTGTTATGCGAGGGAAACCTGCTTAGATCCGCGGGTTTTCCAATAAATTCCGCCCAACACCGTTAGAGCCGGATTGGATAAGAACAAAAAGACATGTTAGATAGCGTTTCATGTTTTGTAGAGATTTACGACTTTTACGAGGTATTATTTACAATTGTCCCGATCGAATGTCAACTTTGATACTAAAAGAGAATCGAATCCGTTTCGTAATAATTTTCAGTAGTGTATGTAATTCATAAGTGCTATTACCATATTACTGCTATATTAATTGCTTAGTGAAGAAGTTAGATTGCGTTTCATTCATTATGTAATTAAATAACTACGTAGAGATTTACGTAAAGTCGTATTATAAGATTCTCAACAGAATGTTAATTTTAATATTGAAAGAATGACGTCGGTACTTAGGTAAGCACAATTTTTAGGATACGATATATACGTTGTTCCATTTCCTATAGAATCGAATATTCTAATAGATCGCACTGATATCAGAAAATAGATCACAATCTGGCAGCCCTTTTGAAAGTTATCTTCCATTGGTCCTGAAAGATAAATTGAGAAATTTATAGAAGTAATTGCAACCTATAATAATCTAATAATACCCAATAAACACATAAATTCTTATTTCAGGTTCACAAGCAATACGTCTGCAGAGTGGAAGGCGAGTTCCCCGAAGAGGAAGTGGTCTGCTCCGAGCCGATCGAGGTAGTATCCTACAAGATCGGCGTGTGCAAAGTCTCCGAGAAAGGGAAGGACTGTGTAACCCGTTTCAAGCGCCTCAGCTACAACGGCAAGTCGTCCGTGGTGCTATGCAAGCCTCAAACGGGACGAATGCATCAGATCCGTGTCCATCTTCAATACCTGGGCTACCCAGTGGTAAACGATCCTCTCTACAATCACGTTGTATTTGGTCCTGAGAAAGGAAAGGGCGGTAACATCGGGAAGACCGATCAGGAGCTGGTCAGAGATCTGATCAGCATCCACAACGCAGAAAATTGGCTTGGCATGGATGGAGATTCGGAGATGAGTCTGTTCAAGCCAAAATTAGACATAGAGGAACGCGTGTCGTTGAACAACGACAAGGATGGATCTTCTCCATCCTCGACGCCTGGCCTGGGCGAGGAGGAACAGCAGCAGCAACAGGAACAATCGCTGAAGGTGACGGTAGGCACGCAGACTGGATCAGAGCCGCCGGATTCTAGTTTCACGAACGACAAGATGACGGTAGATCCGCACTGCTACGAGTGCAAAGTGAAGTACAGAGACCCGAAACCATCCGATTTGGTCATGTACCTGCACGCGTGGCGCTACTGCGGTCCAGGCTGGGAATATGAGACTCCACTTCCGGCTTGGGCAGCCAGCGACTGGACCGAAGAAGACCGATAGTTCCGGTCCACGAAGCATCGAAACGAGCTGTCATCACCCTTCGTACCCCTTTTTGATATCCTTACCCCGTGCCTTCCATCCGCCAGCGAGCGATCTCGACCATCGTACATGTACCCATCCCTGTGACCAGGTCGCTGGACTCGCGAACAAACGAGAGACCTCTCGGTTGGTCCTCCGAGATTGGTGTCGCGTCTGGTCTGCGCTGACATTCGAGGCTCCTCGCGCTGACAATATCGCGGTGAATCTGTCGGGATCGTTCCCAGGATGATTATCAACGAATGGCAGGTTCACCCGTGGTATTTCGAACGTCGTAGATCATAAACGAGGAAGATTGATGGATGGCGAACTATGAGCGTCACAGCGTTAATTGGCTTCAGACGAAGCGAACGTTTGCGTGTGACAGCCTGCAGGTGTTCCGACGAATCTTCCAGGAACGTTTCAGGCCGTCCTTGATCCATGACGCGTTCATCCGTTGTTGCGACGCGCGATCGATCTAGAACAGAGCTGCACAGGGTACAGTGCTGTTCGCCAACTCCTCTTACACCATAATTTACTCGCTATTGATATTAGAGAGTCGATACGAAGCGACGGTCGTACATCGTACAAGATTATCTTTTTTAAAATTTTACAGCTTTACGTTAAAGAGGATAATCGAACGATTTATAGTTCGTGAAATTTGCTTGTAGAATTTCATTCGCTTCGTTGTCAAACTTATTCCACGAGATATGTGACATCACTGCCCATAATTTTGTCCTCCCAAGAACCATTACACAATTCTGATTTAGAATAACGTAGCATCGATTAGAATTCGCGTGGTTCGATCTGAATCGGTGGTATTGTGGTTATCCCATGCGGAAGTATAGATTCTCGTCCAGGATGCACCGATGAATAGCGTAAAAAGATCGAAGCATCAACGTGGCACGGGGCGACGAAACGATCCTGATCGGTTCTGTAAACGGGTCGGTCGAACAGTCACTGCCACTGGTGCGCGCACGAGAGAAGATTGATGCAACTGTCAACCGCGAAAGCCCGAATGGATCGTTATCGTTCGTGTCCTTGATTTATGATGCAGATAGGAACAAGGAAAGCCGACGGTCTTTTCTATTACTCAGGTCCCCTGCGACTGGGAATCTTTATGCTTCTGATCTCGAAGGAAAGCACGCTCGAAACCGAGTCCCTTTTATGGATCTTCTTCCAGCGAACGAAGAGGATTCGTTCTTTGTTTATCTTTTTCTTTTCTTTTTTACTTTCTATTGATGGAATATACAAGATCGAAATAGTTCCTTCGAAATATCATGGGCAATTAGTAACGCCACTTAACGAAGATGATTGCTATTTTATGTTTCCCTTTTCCCTTTTATCAAAGGGAATTAAATAATGTTTATCAGTTGTGTAACAAATGCTTCATTCTATCAATCGATAGATATAACGAAACTTTGAAATGTATTATGGAAACTGTATTACAGAGTACCGCAAACCCCTTAACGCAAAGCGATCTACCCTCATTCCCTTAATTAGAAACGCCTGCAGAGTCACCTCTTTCCGTAGCTATGGCAAACGATCTTCTGTGTATTTCTTAATCAGATTATCTAAACGTAGAATAGCTACAGTAACGTCATTCTCTGATCCAAGCTACCCAGAGCCCCTTAGATCAGCAAAATTCAATTCTACGACTAATAACTTCCATCCTACCACGCTTTCAACAACGTCTTACCTTTAACAACCGTTCCAGAAATCTCTGCAATCACCATCCATCCACTTGTTCTTTCACAAACGCTCATAACGCAAACTAGAATAAAAAAAGACAAGATCGTGATCGAAAATTGTTTAATCCCTTAACGGTATAGCTTGAGATACTTGGGTGTTTTCAGCTGTGGTCTTCGAACGTTATCAAATAACGTTACTAATATTTATTTCTTGTAAAAGGTTAAAAGCACGTATTTTTATACGTCTTCTTTTATATGCAATACCAGAAACGCAAAAAATTCGAAGGGTAAAGAGATAATTGTTCTTTAAATCGTTCGTTCTGAATTTACTATTCTGTTGCTACTGTGAAAAGGTCAAGAATGTTTAAGAATCATCATCGACCAGCGTTCATCCTCGAGAACCGCGCAGACAAGGGGCTGACGTAGGAAACTGCAATAGAGACGCGTCTATTTTTATGGCTGATTATATATACAGGAAACTAAATAGTGGCGCAGGTCCAGCGGCAGAGGTCTCCAACAATAAGCGTGATCTTGCCAGGAGGATATAGCCAACGATCATGCCAAAGAGCGCGAGCGCGTCCGGCGAACGAGAGCGAGTGTATCCGGAGATGGAGTGAAAAATAATAAATGTATGTGTGTGTGTATATGTATGAGAGAGGGAAAGAGAGAGAGCTTCTTTCAAGCCATATCGTGTACGTGTACCTTGTTCCCGCGCGTCGAATAAGACCGCGTCCAAAGTGGCAGGACTTGCAACAAGTACAATCGAGCGAGTGAAATAACGAGATTAACGTCGTACATTATTTTGCTACGAGTCACGTTCGTCTCCTTTAGCGGGGCTATACATAGGCTTTTATCGCGTGCTCGGGATATCTGGAAGAGGTGATGAGAATGGTAAACCTTTCGGATCTTTTAATTGTTTGAAAGAATTATATTCTGGGCCAAAGATGAAGCTTGTTGTCATTTGATTGTATCACATATCCTTTTACATCCCGCTGTGTATCATTTCTATTCATTTTTATTCTTCTGATAGAAGATCGTACGAACCGTTTCAACTGAAGCCTCCATCGATTCTTTTCATTCAAATTTTATATCATTTGGTAATCTGTCTTATGGCTCATTGAATGATGCACGGAGAATGGATAGTTTCAAGCGGATTTTGATGTTACGAATTATGACTCAGTTTCGTAAATTGGGTTCTTTTGGAGAAGTATTAGGGGAAGTTAGAAGAAAGTGGATTCTAACTGGTAAAAGACGTGCTCGAGAGAACACGGTTTACATAAACGCCAACAACGTTAAAGTTGAAATCGCAAGAAGGGAACAAAAACCATCTTTTATACGAAAGCTTTGTAATAATCGCGAGCTATTAAATAAATTATCGAATGGGAGAATGGAACAGGGTGAGAAGACATGAAAAGACAAAAAGAAAACAGTTCTCGTTACCTCTCCGGATTCTTGTAAGCAACAGGCAAAACAGAGATCAGTGAACAGAGATTTTAGATAGATAGAAGTAGGAGGGAGATAACGTAATAACGGACCTATCATAAAAGACAGTGTGTGCGCTTACTAACCCAACGGGATAGCTTGCGGCGAGAGACGAAATGAAAGAAAAAACAAAAAACAATATAGCAAGCTATCCCGATATTGTAACAGCTAGCTTAATTTTATTTAAGTAAAAGAAAAAGAAGGGAAGAACTAACTCTGGAATATATATCGAATGAAAGAAAGACAAAGAGAAAAAAGGAATAAAAAAAGAGAAAAGAGTAAGGACGAAAGGAGAAACTCCAAAAGACAGTCTCGACTTGATAGCACAGAGACAAAAGGAGAAAAAGGGGGAAAGAGAATGTGTGAGAGAGCGAAAGAGAGTGTGTGTGTGTGTGTGTATGTGTTGAGAGAGAGAGAGAGAGAGAGAGAGAGAGAGAATGAAAGAGAAAGACATCGGTCTGTAAATCGAGCGAACGCTTTTGTATGTATATACATATATATATTGTATATTGTATACGCACATTGTACCGTAATCTGAGCGACATCATTGTCTGTATCCGTAGTCAGCGGAAACGTTAGAGCTAGAAAAACTTTTTTCTTGTATAATGAACGAATAAATGTAAAGTATCGTTCGGTATACACATCGTGTGCCAATGTACCCTTTATCTTTTTGTCGATCTTTGTTTCATCGTAGTCGTTCCATCTTCTTTCACACGCCTTCTTTACTTTATTCGATCCAAAAATGTACTTAATAGTATTGAATATTTTAAACATGATATTTTGCATTCTGGAAGTATTCGATGTAAGAAAGAATAATGTATACAATACATATTTTAACGCGATAAAAATGTTACATGCGATTACTTGGAGGTTGAGATGTACAGGATGATTCAGTTAACGGTGTTAGGTAATCTCCTCTGTCATTATTTTTGAATCATAATTAAAACTGTATTCCGTGAGTAAGGAATTTATTAAAAGTTTAGTAATCGGATCACCCTGTACATTTTGTTCAAATATACAGGAACGAACTGTCACATTATATGCTATGATTTAACGTTCGCTGTATCTCGGATTTTCAGTGAGAACGAATAAGATCGATGTTATTTCAAACAAGATTAGAAGCTGTTATTTTCTTGGATTCCGCTATCGTTGAAATAAAATCACAATTCTCTTTGAGTACCTTTTACTTTAGTTTTATTTTAATTTCCCGATATTCTTTAAATTATAAAGATATTGTAAAATATCGCGTTTCACGTTCAGTTTCCGTTAGAGAACGAATACTTTCGATCACGCGCTTTACCAAATTATTTTTCCTCCTATTACAGCATGTAAAAAATTATCGAATTACCTTGAAAAGTTACGTCTGCTTCTATATTGATACAGACAAATTACATTCTATCTATTTTATTTACTAGATCATCGAAAGTTGAAGATTGAAAGAAAATTACATAGGAAATTCAACAACACCGCATTTTGCAAAGTTCGACTTATATATACTGTAAATAAGTACAATATTTTACAGATATATATATATTCGCACTTTCTACAATCGACTGCTTTGCGGTGAATAAATATTGAAACGTTCAATGGTTTCTAGTTTCTCTACCTTTATTTTAATTGGACACTGCTTGCTTGCGTTCTTTAATACGTGCTTCTATTTCCGGTCTGAAATGTCTGATCAGTCCCTGAACTGGCCACGCTGCACCATCCGCCAAAGCGCAAATAGTATGCATTTCAATCTGCTTGGTCAACTCCCATAGCATATCTATCTCGTGTATTTCCGCTTGTCCTTGGGCGAACCTAGACAGATATTCATTACATGATTTCCAATATATAATTTATTTCTTTTTTAAATAAAATAAAAGGAGTTAACAAATAGGACTATTTTTGTACCTTCTCATGATTTTATACATCCAACTTATTCCTTCACGGCACGGAGTGCACTGACCGCAAGATTCGTGCTTATAAAAACTGATAAGACGCGTAATGGCTTTAATAATATCAGTCTGTTTGTTCATCACGATTACAGCTGCGGTACCAAACGAGCTCTGTACTCTAACGAGATCATCGAAGTCTAATAACACTGTATCGCATACGCTGCAACATCATACGAGCGTAATTATAGCTGTTAACTCAATTTTGACCGGTATGTGCTATAGAATCTTATTCCCAGTTGGTACTCAAATATATACAAGTACCTTTTGGGAATAACCGGAGTGGAAGATCCACCTGGAATCACACCTAACAGATTATCCCATCCACCGATTACTCCACCAGCATGCCTTTCGATGAGTTCCTTCAGAGGAATGGACATCTCTTCTTCCACAGTGCATGGATTGTTCACGTGTCCCGAGATGTTAAATAATTTAGTTCCGTGATTGCGTGGACGACCGAATGACGCAAACCACGCTCCGCCTCGTCGGCATATAGTCTATATATTGAAATTTCTATTTTAGAATTAAGATTTTCTATGTATGTGTATATTTCCTAATAGCGTTAAATATATGATAATTACATACAGGAGCTACAGCGACGGTTTCGACATTTGTGACAGTGGTAGGGCATCCAAATAATCCAACGTCGGCTGGAAAAGGTGGCTTTAGCCTAGGCTTTCCTTGTTTTCCTTCGATGGATTCAATGAGGGCAGTTTCTTCTCCACAAATGTACGCTCCTGCTCCTCTTTGCACAAAGATGTCAAAATCATATCCAGAGCCACAAGCATTCTTGCCAATCAGGCCTGCCTGATAAGCTTCGGCAATGGCGACTTGCATATTTGACGCTTCGTTATAAAATTCACCACGAATATATATGTAAGCTGCACAAGCTCCCATAGCACGGCCAGCAATTAAGCAACCTTCTACTAGCTTGTGTGGATCGTGGCGTAGAATTTCACGATCTTTGCAGGTGCCAGGCTCACCCTCGTCGCCGTTAACTACCAGGTATTTTGGTCTTCCATCAGAGGGCTTATTCATAAAGGACCATTTCATGCCAGATGGAAAACCTGCACCTCCACGGCCTCTCAGACCGGATACCTTAATCTCATTAATGATCCAGTCTGCACCTTTTTCTATAATTTCCTTGGTCTTATACCAATCTCCCCTTTTCAGAGCACCCTGTAATCTCCAATCATGTCTACCATACAAATTTGTGAAGATACGATCCTGGTCAGCCAGGGGGCCTCCCTTTTTCTAAGAAAAACGATAATAACACAAATCGTTCCATATTTACGTTATTTTAATACGACAAACACTAATTAAAGGGGGAATAACACGCACCTTCCCTTCGGGCGCGGCATCGGCAAATGTTCTTTGCTGCTGGCTACTCAACGGTGACCCAAGGAAACCTTAAAATCATAACCAAATTTTGTCATTACATAACCTTGTTTCAACGACAACGTAAAACATCAAAATTCTTCTTAAATGTGAAAAGCATCGGAACATCGATGTTCCCTACGTCGTGGTTGGCCTTGAATGACGCGAACGTCGTGAATATGGTTACAAATTAAACACAATAGCATCAAATCTTACCCAATTGTCTCCTTGGGAGCTGAAAACAACGTACAATGGTGCCAGCCATCTTGCTGTTTGCGTTCTCGCAGAAATTCACGATATCGAGCTGTCTACTTGGAAGATTACAGTATAGCCATCTCGCAGCTCGTTCAAGAAACAAAGTAGTGCGGTAATGAATACGTGTTCATCATTGTTTTGTCGTCTAGTTGTCTGTTTTTATGAAAGACTTACCGTAACCGTATCGAGCGTGCGTGCGTGAGTCGAGTGAGACTCGAGTCCCGTAACTGTCGTTCGCTGCTTGTAAAAAAATTGGGAAACTCGACGGAAGTTCGGTTTTCTAGCCTAGTCATGGTCCTTGGCTATCAATAAACACCTGTCTAGACGACAGTGACGAAAGCAAGAACGTTTGTCCTGGTGTAGCAATTGGAAACAATATGCCTTCCAGGAGAAATAATTGTGACCTGCTGGCCAGGGTGAATTTTCCACTGTATACGCTGCAAATGTTGACGGGTAGGCATATCTTGGTCGGTGGTGGTGGAGGATCCTCGAAGACTGGGGTTGCTAATGGCTTTGTAAGAATTCCTTCTATTTTAGTCATTCTTACATACATATAAAAAGTGAGAGTAATTTCATAATTTGATTAAATTGAATCATTCTTCATGAACAGGAAATATTTGAATTGTCTCACAATGGATCTCAGTTCATTGCGGAGGAAGTGACCAGACACGAAACAGGTCCTAGTGTTGTTATGAACTGTACAACGTACAATGATCAAAAGAGGATCTGGATTGCAGCTGGTCAAGAGAGTCACTGTCAACTGTACGATGTGAGTAGTAAAGTGGTGAGTGTGAAGAATGGTGAGGTTGTTAAAGGAGCCAGCGGTAATTCTAAGGAAGGCATTAGACACAGAAAAAACATAGATAAAGCAGAAGAAACTGTTACGCCTGCAGAAAGGATAGAGGAAGTTAAGGATGACAATTCAAACATTAAGAGCAAGAAACTTCAATTGATAGTAAAGCCAGCAGATAGCGTACAAACAGATTTCAGGTAACTATATTTTTATAAAAATGTGCAAAGTTTCTTAAAATAATTGTTCCAAATATGAAAAATTCCTGCAGCGAGGAAGAACCACTTCAGAGGATCGTTAGAATAAATTCAAATGGAAAATTCATGGTCACTGGTGGCACGGATGGTCATATAAGACTATGGAAATTTCCACAATTACACAAACTACATGATCTAGATGCTCACACGAAAGAAATAGACGACATAGACTTTAGTCCAGACAGTACACTGATCGCAAGCATAGCAAAGGATGGCAAAGCATTTCTATGGAATGTGAGCAATGGTTCTAAATCCAAGGACTTAACTTGGTCACCCCCAAATGGATTGAAATATATGTACAAAAGGTGCAGGTTTAGGAAGCTGGAGGAGGACAAATCAAAAGCACAACTTTTTATGCTCTCCAATGCAGTGGTTGGGAAGAATATTAGTTTTCTTCAAATGTGGGATGTGGAGTCTGGAAGTGTTGTCAAGATGGTACCATATAAAGAAACCCTGTCTGCTTTGGCAGTCTCGGATGATGGAAAGTTTGTGGCAGTTGGAACAATGTTCTCTGGTAGCGTGGATATATACATTGCATTCAGTTTGAGGAGAGCTTTGCATGTACCTGGTGCACATAGTATGTTTGTAACTGGCCTAGAATTCTTACCAACCAAGTTAGATGGTCCTACTATTGCTAGTAACACTGAAACTGCGGTTGTCAGCATTTCTGTGGATAACAAAATCTGTATACATAGCATACCGTTTAGACGTAAGTAATTAAATAATCTTTTTATTCATCCTTATATCGTTTTGGTAATCTTAACGTTTGACAATTTTTTCTGTTATAGACACACTACCATTCTGGTTTGTCATTATACTGATTGTCCTTAGTATTTGTGGAGCGTTCATCTTCTGTAGTTATCTTGGAATATGACCTGAGAGAATATACCTTTAATACCAAGTACTTTGTTTAGGGTATTTTAATATCATACATCGAACTTTCACAGATGTGTTTCTTTAGTTTATAATTGTTATTGATAGTACGGGAAGGAAGGTGTAATAATCTGTTCGATTTTATGAACACGTGTGCACGATTTTTGTGACAATAGACATTACTACCTATAATTTGTTCGATAGTAAATAATTCACGTGCGTGATTGTCCGTGTGTTTAGAACCTCGTTCGTTCAATTAATGTTAAAACAAATGAAGTGATGCTGCTATGAGTAACTACTCTACATTAGATAAATTCTTTGATAAACATAATTGTAAATAGATATCTCTAAATAAGTTTGTGCTTGGACACACAAATAGCTACCTTTTCTTCTCACATATTTCTTACACTTTAAGACCAATTTATACGGTTTATTTTGGTACGGAAGACTCAGCTCATTTTGACTTTTATTGCATTTATGCGAATTGTGTCTGTGCATTGCTCACGTGTATAATGGAATATAGATGTCTAGCGTGAAATGTTATGTATGCGCATAGTATTAAAGTTTTAGTTTTATTTTATTCTTTGATCACTATGTTCGGATAAGAAACATATCGTGATTGGTCCACCTTGAAATTTAGATTAAGCCAAACTGGTCACGTATAAATAGTACGTATGCATCACATGAAACTTTATCAATTTTATAATGCATTTCATGGGAAACAGTAATTTTCTATTTAAGGAAAACGTTGCCATAGAACAAGTACTGGGCAAATATACTTTGTTAAGTTGAAAATCAAACTTGTACGCTTTTACTTACCCTCTTCCGATTTTTTTAAAAGATTCAAATTTGAATTTCTGAACTGGAATTTCAATTTTTATTGTTATTTAAATAAACAAATTGAGAAAATTTAAATAAATATGAACACATAATCATGCAAAAATAAAAGTCAGAAAATGTAAGTAAACGAAGCAAATATGTAAACAAATGAGAAAAATCTGGAAGATAAATACCTAGTATTCTTATTAAGAAGCAAAAATAAAAAATTCCGTTTCTGTTTGTCAGTGCAAAGAAAGTGCAAGGAATGTTTGCTTATTTAAGCGACGATTCAGGACTCGTGATCGAAAAGGAATGTTGTCCAAAATGGAAAGGTGCCCCCAGGGTTTTCCATGGGAAGGGGAAGGACGAGTCAGTAATGACATTTTACGACCTTAAAGCTGGCGCCTACCAATAACTCTCAAGGCTGTGGAGAACGTATCTTGTCGAATAACTAAATTTCCTTCGAATTCGAAAGTTTCCGAAATTGACTCCTTCGTTTTTCACTTTTTTACCGTTTCCTTTTTGCATCGAATAGATTGGTTACCATGTGAAATGTTACGAAGAAGCGTTCGAAAAGAGAAGAATGCAACTAAATCGTATCGCGGAGGAAATAAAATTTATGCTTCAATCTTTTTTATTTTTTATCTAAAATATATGTTAAACAAACATTATTTTAAGATTATCAAGAATCAATTCTTGTATAATATCAAAAGCTAGTTTCAAGAAAACAAGGATCCAAATGATTAATTATCATTATTATGTTATTAAAAGTCGAGGTTTTTGAAAATTCTGGGAATAGGTAGAAAAAGATTCTATATTTTCGACTTATTTATCACGAGCTTGCCAATTGCGTCACGATTTCGAAATCACTTTATATATTCAACAGGTGTGGAAAAAAATTCGAAAAGTCCTCAGTTTCGTACAACGTTTATTGTGAAATACTTTAATAAAGACTCTAAGAATTACTTAATTACTCTCACGCGTCTCTTAAGCACTAACGTAAACCAAGTGTACAGTGTATACGGTTCGGCGCGCTACGACGATACCGATCGATGGATCGATACGTACAACGCCCCGCAGAAGAATGGGATAAGGATCGGAAGGGCAAGGATACGGTGGTTATGTACAAAGATGAATAAGCTTAATCGAAGAACTTGTTCCTCTATGCTGCGGAAAAACAACCTCCTCGTACTCTTTTCATTTCTTTCGATCACCACAATCGACCACAGAAACGCTTCGCGAACGTTTGCTAGGGGAACTCGGACCCACGATACTCTTCTGTCGCAATAACACGAATACAACTCAAGAATCCCACAAAAATGATAATTTAACGGTTATCCCACTTATAAAATTCCGTTCCAATAATATCACAATAAAATGAAAATACATCTCAACTCGCGAAGAATTTCTAACTTATCTGCATATAATAAAATACATCAGAATCCTATTGCACTTGTTTCTCGCTTCAAAATTGAAATCAACCGGACAACGTCAAGTCGATTATGGTAAGAGATTTCTTATTTCCGTTCGCGACACGTTTTCCGCGCGACGGTTCGACGCGTGTTCTTCAAGGAAAAGCCTTTTGACGCGTTACTTTAGCGTGGTTTCTCTTAGGAACACGCGCCACACGATCTATAGATCTCAACCATGAAGTGCTCATTTGTTGGCGGTGAAACCGTCGCCAGTGGGATCGAGCAGCCACGGGTAATAATTCGGGCACTCCATGCAGGTGAACAAGCGAAGAGTTTCGCCAGGAAGTTCTCTGGTAGTCAAGGGACAGGCGTTAGGAAGAGAACAGTAGGGCTGGCCCTTCTCGTCGCAGGTTTCTTTCCAATCCTGGAAGTCCCTCAGTGCCGAGAGTTCTGTCGGAGTTTGCATCCACTTGATTACCTGCAAGTGGTATGAGAAGGTATATAGTCAGACGAGATTCTAGGCAAATGGCTGAAATAACTTGGCTATAATGTCTGTCTCTCGGCTTGAAATAGAAAATTTGAAGTAGGAAATTATTAATAATTGAATTGTTTGAAAAATTTTATTTCGTTTTATTATTGATGTGAATCATAACCTTTGAGTTTTGCGAATGTCTAATGAAATATTGTTTATATGTACTGTTTACTATAGAAAGAGGATCGAAACAGTTTTTAAATTGTGATATTCTTCTTCATGAGACATATAAATGATATAAGTATAAATGGCAATGCTATTTTAGTTATCCGTCTGAAACCAGTTAGTTTGTATTCAAACAAATCCTAATTGAAGCAAATTGACATATATGAACGTGAACTTGAATTCAAGTAGCTCGGCTAATCTGGGAAAGGATCTATGTATTACGCTCGATTAGTGATAAGTAGAACGAGAATGTATTTGGTCAGACGGAGCACGAAATTAATTTTTGACAAAAGTGACCTGTTTGCGGTGTTCATATCTTTCTGAGATTTTTGAAATTGTCTCGAAATCTGATTTAGCGAGCAAACTTGACGTATGACACCGACGTATTTAATCTGATGTTACTGTCATTTAATTTTCTAATTTTCTTCGATGTAATAAGAAAGATACTCACATTTAATCTACCGTTTTTATTCTATAAGAGTAATCAAAATAGGAATCGTGTTCGAGAATCGAACGAGAACGAAACTAACGCAAGTTATTTTTGGTATACAGAGAGAGAAAGAGAGAGAGAGAGAGAGAGAGAGTTTGTATCGCGTGACTATATTGAAAGCGGAAAATAAATCGACGCAAAGCGAAATAAATAAAAGCAAGCCCGAGGCTCGATGGATCATGAATGAGAAACGTCGTGATGCGGCGAGATTGAAACCGGCAGATAAATTGGAATAAGCTAGGAGACTCGTAATAACAGTCTTGGGGAATCTCTCCGGAATTAAATATAATCTCCGCTTGACTTGTTTAAAGGGAAGACAATGCGATTCTCAAAGACGCTTTAAATAATTTTTAGGTTTTCCAATAGTTTAAAATATAATTTTTTAAAATAATATTCAAAATGTCTAGTATCACGAAATATAATATTTTGAAATAATATGTTGTATTTCCGTCTTCGTGGTTTCGTTTAAAATTTGCGATAAATGCCAATTAAAGCAAAGAAGTTTCGAGAAAAGTTCTTTCCAAGAACTTTTTTATCCAATTCTGAACCAACTCATATCGCACGATACTTCCGGGCAATTTCATCCTCCCGGATCAGACATTCCTACAAATCACGATCAAACTCACTCACCTGAACCATGGTAACGAAATACACGTCGCTCCTGGCCAACATCTCCTCGATGAACTTGATCAATTCCTCCCTATACTCCTTTTTGCTCTTCAACCACGAGGCATGGAAGTGAAGACCAAGAGGTGCCCTGTTGCTGTTGAAGTGCCTGTTAAAGTTGTGTCTGAGGAGCCTGGCGAATTGTTCTCCAGTCTGAATGTTCGAGCAAGAGTCCACCATGTGACAACCAGGCAGAGACTCGTCGAAAGTGGGATCGTCTCTTCTGTCCAATTCGTTCATCACCATCTCCCAAACAGGATGAGATCTTGATGGACAGTTTCCACCGTTTCCATTGCATTTGTGTGGCATTCTGAAGTACAAAGTGTACGGCCAGATGGGTACACGACCCAACGAAGCCGTGATGGAGGCGTCGTAGACGAAGAATTGGTCGGCCATCATTTCGAATTGTTTGTTACCGCCCACGCGAAGATACGGAGCCCTCATTCCGATAATAGAACCGTCGGTGATGTTTGCGAAACGTTCTATGATGAGTCTAGCTCCAGCCATCTCTGCCAGCCAGTCGTCGTAGGTTCCTTGGGTCCAATATTGTGGGTCGTCTTTGTGGGTCAAAGAGAACACCGCGATTTCGTGACCACGACGGTGAAGGTCTTGAACGGCGGAGTAATTTGTGTATTTGTGAGAGACGAAGAACGTGCCTCTGATCTGGCATCCGTTAGGGTTTTGACGTTGGCCATTGAAGATCTCTTCGTACAAGTCGATGTTATCTACGTTCACGGCTCCGTTGAAAGTGATCGTGATCATCTGGGGTACCTGGGACGGCTCGATGTTTCCGGGGATCCTGGTTCCATCGGCGGAACAATAGCAATCGGGGAGCACGCATTGCGTTGGATCGCAGTCTGGCGCGCGATTTGGATCGGTTTCCACAGCTGCGGGGGAAGATGTGGTGAAGGTTAATAAACAATCATTAAGGAATTTTAAAGCTAACGCGAGCCTTAAGACTCTCGAGAGAGGATGTACGTCTCTGATGTTCAATTTTCATAGAAAAATGAAAACTTCGCGTAGTATTGATACATTGTTGGTTAACGTCAAACCATATGTGATTTGTACACACATCGATTTGCATAATTATCAAATATAAAATCATTACGACATTGTTTAGTGGACGTACTGCGTTAAAGTTCAATTATACCATCTTTTCTTGCGAGATCGTTAGAGCGATATTAAGAAAACAGAAATTCGAATTTAAAGGATTGACGTTCAAAGCTTCCACTGTAACGTATCGACAGATTTTCCTCGCATCGACGCTGAAAGTCACCGATTGCTATACCTCGCTATCCGCACTTGTGACCAAAAGAAGCGCGGATTGCGATCGCGAATCGATTAAATCGACACTTACTGCACGCATTCTCGTCGGATTCGTCCTTGCAGTCGGGTTTACCGTTGCAGAAGAGCTCCTTGTCCACGCACTCGCCGTTACCGCACGACAATTTCCCTTCGGGGCAGACTGGTTCGTCGGTCCTCAGGATGGGCAACACCTTACGCGGCTCTGCAAACGTAATCCTCGTTAACGGGCCGACTTGTCGGCTGATACGCGACAACCAATCGCTACTACGGGACCATTGGCGTTCACCATAGCTGTAACTTCTACTTTTACTTCGCCCAATTTATGTACAAAAGATCGTGGCTCGCTCACCAGTGGCGCAGGAACCTGTGACACTACTTGGAGAAATATATTCCCGAAGAAATCGATTAACCCTCTATCAATGGAAATAATAGGTCTCGTAGTTAAAACTACTTACAGGATAGGAGATACTATAATATTAGAATAATCGATTTATTTTCTGCATGGAAAATCTTTCGTACGGTTAAAGGTTGTTACTGTGCGGGATTAATTGTGACCCAAAGCTACGGTACCTCGCCAGCTTGGATATTAATTATCGGACTAATTACATCTTGTACGTCCAGTTACGATTTCCTGCCAGTGTAATCTGGTATCTATGTACATGTGAACTTTACGTACAGATGTGGACAGCTTTCTTAACACCCTCGTGATTGTCTTCGATCGCGAATGTAACGAAATTAACTTTGGAATACTATAGCGAGATACCATGTTCCTTACTTGTTTCTGTTTGTTCGCGTTATTTATTCGTCGTTATCCTGGCTATTTGTAAAGGATATACACGATGTGGTGTTATTCACGGCACAAGCTGAATCACGAAGGTATTAAGCAATTTATCAGAGGATTTGGTTTGGCCTTGCGTTAACAGTTCCTACGCCACTGCGTTCAACCGGCCTTTTCGTTAGCCTCTCTTCAATTCCTTTTCGTTCGAGGAATTTCCCTCTGATTTCTAGTCGCCTGGCGACTGGAAAAGCGTAGCAGAACCGACGTGATGGGCATGACGAAGGAAACGAATTGGAAAATTTAATAAAAGAAAATCCTCGTGAATCGGTCTTGAAGATCTTCTAAAAAGAACCGCAGATTTCTCCGGCGAATTCTTTGCTCGAGAAACCTTCAAGATCGTTGGGAATACGACGGAACGAAAGACACGAAATGGCGACATGCAGAGTGTTGGAGAGAGACGAAACATCGACGAACTAACGTTGCCCATCACGAGAAGAGTTCACGTCGAGAGTATCGTTTGTATCGTTGGCTCGCAGCGATTCGCACGTAGCTAATTCCATGATTTATTACGAATAAAAACATCGACCTACGAAAGTATCCGAATATTTATAAAAACTTTTCCTGAATATATCATGTACACTATACGAAATATTCAGTATAATATACGTAATATGTTCATAAGTATTTGCTATGCTAAATCTTCGAATACTTTCGCGAGTCACTGTAAATAAAATGAGACGAAATATGGATACACACACATACGCAGGCACTGTTGAGATAATAATGAGAGAGAATAGAGATACGTGGTGAAGAGATGGACTGTTGCGAAAGGCGAAAACAGGCAGCGGAGAAATAAAAAGTGAGACGGTGCCTCGACGTGCCACGCGTCGAGAGAACGAGCGCGAGAAAAGAGAATTGCAAGTGGACCAATACACGCATAGATATCCACATACAGGCTCATGTATAAACAGGTACACGCATACACATGGCGAGCAGAGAGAAAAAAAAAAATAGACGGAGAGCACACGAGACTGGTCCGATTTAATTTCATTCGCGGCACTGCGCTTTCAACTCGTAATGCAGTTTGCTCGAAACATAAAAGAAACAAGATAATCTTCGCGGTTGAATTATTAACTCTGTAATTTTCCTCCTTTACCTTCTACGCCTTTTTCGTTTCAGTTACTCTAATTAGAGGTAATATTTCTTTACCGAGCTTTTCAGTTCGCTTGAAATTACGAGTTTATTAAAAATCGGTCATTTTTTAATAGTTTCTGACGCAACAAGGATATATTGCTACGATCATTGACGCTCGGAAGGCAGAACACAGGAACGAGGTTGTGCCGTGTATTAAAATCAATCGGCTGTAAAGTAAATAGATCGATAATTCACGGTAAGTAACACGAATAAAAATTTTCAATATACATAATGTTCTCGAATATTATAGAACTGTCTGGTTAATTAACTTTCTAAATGTTTTTACGATACGGTTCCAATCCAGACAGATCGAAACATTGGACTTTTCTAAGGAAAGAATTTTCTAAGAAAAAACAAACGTCATAAACGTTTGTAGATTTTCTAGTGGATACGATCTCCAAAATTCTCCTCGTAAATCAAGCTTAACGCCGTGCAAAATGAATCTATCAAATTCTGATCGCAAATAAAACTTAACGCCGTTTGAAGCGCGAACGATTCGATGATCGAACCAAGCGCCATTTGCATTTCCTTGAAAATGAGCAATCGCCAGTTTCTTTTCTCGCACGAAACCAAATCGGAGCAAACAGGTCTCGCGTGAGCACGAGCAAACCGAGACGCGCGCTTCGAAACGGAAGCGGAGGAATTCGACTCGGTTGCGACCACAACGAGTGCGCGGAATAAAAAAAAAAAATATAGCTGCAGCGCGAGAACAGAGGAAGATAGAGATCGGCAGCTGGAGAACGCTGCGTTCGCAACGGGGTAAGATGAGATTAATCCGGTGAGAAAGAGAAAGAAGGAAGGAGAGAATTAATATGATTGATCGCTCGAATACTTCGCACAGGTTTCGAGCGGTAAAAGCGAACGAGTCGACTAAATAACAAGGAGCCGTTCTAAGGAGGCCAGATCGTCGAAGCGAAACCGATCTGGATGTGGACAGACAGAGCAAGAGAGACAGAGACAGAATATAACGGGAGAAAGAAAAAGAAAAAGAGAAAGAGTGATATATGCGTATGTATAGCGAGACAGATAGACGAGAGACAGAGAGAGAGAGAGAGAGAGAGAGGGAGGGGGAATGGAGAGAGAAAATAGGAGCGAGATCAGCGATTGAGAACGTGCTACCTCGTACCTGGAGCGATCGCGAAGAGAAAGAATCGTGCGTCTGTCGATGTGTGAGTATATAGTATGTATATATGGTGTCGATATGTACAGGTGCAACAGCGTGTGAGCGTGAATTCTATAAAGCTGAAAAGTCATTGCGTGCCGAGGATCGTTTTCGGGAGATCGATATACGTGACGTATCGAAGCGCGGAATAACTCTATTTTCATGTTGAATCTAGATTTAATAGTCGACACGAACTTTTGAATAATTTTCTTTCGGTGTCTTTTACGCGATTGGACCCAGATATGCCAGATATTTTGGGAAATTTGATCGTTAAACGAGCTCAACGATCTTTCTTTTTGTTCGATTGCTTAATTTTTAAATTCGAACGATATCGATGGCACGGAATGTCTTAATGAATAAATTTAGACTGTTCAGAAAGCGACTAGATTAGAATCGGCGAGATGGATGAAGCTTGCATATTCGCGGTGTTAGTGATGCGACGTGAATCGAGAAAATTGCGTGAATCAATCAGGAAGAGAGCATCGATGAGCTGGAAACTGGGTTAGATCGCGCTCGAGGCACGAGCTTCTCGTCTCCCGAGTTGCACTTTCGCTCAAAATCGAAACCAGTCTCTGGGCCGCGAATCGAAAGTGACCGGACTGGAGATTACAACGTCTCGAAAGTGGTCTCGCATGTAATGGTCGTGTATTTTCACTGCGGCGAACGTATCGAACGTTCGCACTTGCGCCGTTCGCGTAACTACGAGATACCGTGACGAGGTGGAAAAATTTCAGCAAACTTGCGAATGAATCGCTTTTGCGTGACTTTAGAAAGTATAGAAAACTCGATTTCATTGAACGTTTAAACTTCAGGTACTTCCGTTGCAACTTTATATGTACTTTGATATTGTATTATTAAAATTTCGTTTAGTTTGCGAAAGAATATTCGTTCTTTGTTAGACTAGTCTTTTCTCATTTTAATTCGAGATTAAGATACTTCGATATTAAAAGGAAAGTTAATAAAACTCGACAGTCCGAACTCGATGGTAAGAACGTAAAATTTTCAAAAAATAGAACGATACGCACAGAATTAATGAAAAGATGCGAAGGATGACGTTAATCGTTTATCTTCGTTTGTGTTTCTGTTCTTTTCTTTTTATTATTCTTTCGGAGACGAGAAGGATCGTGGATGAATCTCAAACGTGCGCGAGAATAATCGTGCGTTAGTACTACCTTACGAATGGTGCGGGCTACGTTGCGAGTCTACGAAGGAACCGGCCTTCTCCGTATCTTATGAAACATTTTTCATCATCCTTGATAGAAGGAGGAAAGAAAAATCTTCTCAAAATGGTGTTCTTTCCAAGGGAATTGCGTTTAACCGACCTATCCCTACTTTTCTGTTCCTCGATTATATAGAAAATTAATCGACTGGAAAAAGAAGCATAGATTACAACCCTCGAAGCTACAAATTTTTCAACACCTGAACGATTACAAACGCATTCCCCGAGGAATAGATACACCGGAAACGGAGACAGGTACGTCGGCTCAACCTGGTCGATACATCGACTTACTCTCGAGCTTGTCACAGTTGGTGACTTTGCCCTTCCAGTCGCAGGTCTGTTTGTCCAAGTCAAAGGCCAGTCCACTGGGACACGTGATTTGCTTGAGGCCGGATTTCGTGCACCTGTTCGTGTCGGACAGAAAGCAAATCGCTCAGTTAAACTTAGCAATCAAAATGAATCGCTTACTCTCGAGTTGGTCACAGTTCTTCACGTTTGTTTTCCAGTCGCACGTTTGACGCTCGATGTCGAATGCCAGACCTGTTGGGCATCGTACGGTCGCCAATCTGGTCACTCCAATTTCGCTCGCTTTGTCGCATCTGCGATTCAAGTTTAACTCTTTCTAGTTTAAAAAATATTTAACTCGTGGTTCTCGTCCAATTTTTGAACGGTTTAAAACCCTGCTAAAAAAGCCTCGCTGTTATCCTTTTTATCGATGCTATTATTTTTGCGCAGTATTCGTCAGATCGAATAGGAATATATTTCGTCACGTGTAACAAGCTGTAATCCTCTTACAGTTTATAGTATCTGATATACGATGATCGGTACAGTTGATCGTAAAATAATCTGGCTATGGTAGAAATCTAAATAGATTGTACTGAAAATTATGAAACAGTAAAAGAGAAAGTCTAAAATAAATCTATCCTTAACAAATGTCCATTATCAATCGTGAATGAAATAAAAAAGATTCAATGGGCTGCATACTGACTGACACCCACTGTACGTATACCTGCTATGCATAGAACCTAGTACTATTTTGTCAATAAACGAACCCACGCAAAAATCGATAAAAACGGAAATAAAAACAGATTCACAAGGCTTGCGAAGGAATTCTCACTAGAACCAAGCGAATAAATATTTCCTAAAGAATTCTATAAAAAAAAGTAGTAATATAATCCGTATAAATGGACGAGAGAAGATAAAGGAATCAAAACAAAATTTTACGATTCGCAAGAACTCGTCGAATTGTTCCAAGATACGCGACGTCCCGGGACAGGATCTTGCGTTCTTGCTCTGTGAATATTTTTGCCCGCGTGTCCTTGACGATGAAATAGTTTATCCGTTCGAATGAGTCAGGATACACCGTCTGTCGTCATCGACTGGAAGGCGAGTCCTGTATCTGGTATCAGGCTCGCCTTGAACCTTCCGACGCGGAATTCGATCACGAAGGAACCGAAGACAGGAATTCGCCGTCCGATCCTCCGCGATCGATCTTTCTCGTAAATACCGCTTCTACCGTTAACTTCACTGACCTTCGACGTTATTTACGCGCTGCAGAATCGACTATGATCCATTACGAAGGATCGTGGCGTCTTCGATTCGTATAATTGATTAGAAACACGAGTATCTCTTTTTTATGCAAAATGTTTATCTCTGATTTGAAAGACGACGATTTAAAAATAAGAATTAGGTACGACGATTTAATGGAAATTTACCTCACGACGTCACGGCAGTCTCCTTCGACGTTCAACCGGAAGTATTCGTCTCCTGGCCTGTCCTGGCATAATTCCTCGGCATTTGCGTCAATTCCATCAGCCCCTTCCTCGTCTTGTGCTCTGACCTGCGTTCCTGGAAATTAAAAAACGCCGTTAAACGATCAAGAAATCCTTTAATGAATGTATATAGTTTTCGTTTAAGAGTAAAAGTGGGAATTTACATGTTCTTCACAGCTGAAATTCGTCGCTTTAACGGATTTGCTACTTCTGGTGCTTAAGTACAATCGTAAAACTTGTTTTTCTCGTTTCTTATTTCGAATAAAAGCGATCTTCGAGAGCAAAGAGATACCACGCCTCGTTCTCCGGCTTTGACCACTAACAATTACGTACTTTCTATCATCGATTACATAAACGTTTCTCGATCCACGAGCACAATCTCTAACGTGACTTCGCAACATCGCTCCTTCCTTTCTTCGTCCCATTAAAGAATCTAACGATAAGTTAGGTTAGACACGATTCCTGTAAGTTCCTAGTTTTCCTTCTTTTATAATAGCGTTGGCAAGTTAAAAAATACTTCATTTACTTTTCACTCGCGTTTCCCCTTTCCTTTTCTTTTCTTGTCGATCTTGATAGACGGAAACATGTAAACGGAACGTGAAAATAATCTCGTCTCTCGATCAAAAATATCCAAATCTTAATGGACACCGTCCAGGGGGCACGCACCTACTGCTTTTTATTTTCACGGACCTCCGCAATTAAATTAGAAGAAAAAACGAAGGAAACGTCGCCGACAGAGCGGTTCGCGTGACATTTGAATAAGAATGGCATAGATCGGTATTGTGAGGATCGTATAAGGAAAATGTCGCGATCGTTGGAAGCCACGATCACTAGAGATCGTAAACCGAATACGACGGGGTCGGTGAACCCCCGTAGAAGTAGAAAGTCTTGGAAATGTCAGGGCAACGAGACACGAGTGGGGAGAGAAGCGACAGTGGTTCTCTAAAGTAGGTTCTGTCTGTCTTTCCCTCTACCCCTCTTGCCATAATCGAGCATCCTTGTTCGAACAAGTCTCGAACGTGCCTTCTTCTTCATCCACGACCACGAATCGTGATCTGTAATCGTGATCGACGCCACTTCCGGACAACTTGTCTTTGTTAAAACTTTTGCATCGGCCGAGATGGTCTTACGAATCTCATCTTATCAACGAGACGATAAGAGAATTATTTATTGAAGTGTACGAATTTTATTTTATTGTCGAGAAGTTTACTTTTTAAATGGTTGCCTTTTGGGAATAATATCGAAATTGTTTCGAATGTTTCAAGTTTGTTAGGATTGAAGAGTCTTTCGATTTTGTATTGAAAAAAGATCTTTCGATCGTCAGTCTGGCATTAACCGGTCGAGGTGTCGCGATCGAATTGACGTAGCTGTACTAAAGGAGCCGTTTGACATGTCTTGTAGCGGCTTCGATCGTTGAAGTCACCAGAACGTTCATGGCGCCGAAGGACCTATCGATCTCGAGTCATCTAAGGCGACTGTGAAACTACCGAAACGCTTTCTAACCTTTCTTTAATTTTTACAAGTATCTCCATTGATTAAAAAGTTCTACTAATTAAAAGTGTCGTCTATTTTAAAATTATAATAGAAATTTTGCATTGAAATCGAAGTGTAACGCGGGTTGTATATTATTCGGAAGAACCAAGGAACGATAACGTTAAACTACGAGGGATCCTCGAACGGAAAGTTCTCGTGGAAACTCGTTTCGTCCGAAGGAAATTCTGTAAACGTCGAAAGCAACTTTCACCTGTAACAGGCATTCGAAGAATCGGAGCCTAGAAGGCCAGGTGTTTCTCTTTGACGAGAAATCATGTTTATCATTAAAGATTCTCCATCTTCCGATCAAACTTTCACCCTAAACACGATATTCCAACGTTACCGAATCTCCTGCTCTACTAAAACTCTTTAACGAACAAATAAATTATTTAAAATCCGACATCATCCAATCTCAACTGCCATCAAACTTCTAAGAACTCTTCAGAATTTAATCCTCCAACTTTTAACGCTTCCAACTTCCATCTAAATTCAAACTTTAAGATACTTTTTCGAATCTTAATCCAAAGCTTAAACGTTCTTTGAATCGAACTTTTTAAAAGTATCGAGAAACCAATTTGTAGCGTCGATGTTCGATACAGATGAATAAAACACGGGCAAACGGAAATAAGGAAGACGTAGCAACAGTGTGTACTCACCGGCAAACAGAAAGAGAGATCCAAGAAGGAACAGGAACTTTGGCGACATCGTGGCCGCTGCCGCCGTCGTCGTCGTCGCCGTCATCGTCGTTGTCAGGACAAAGAGCGTCTGGACAAGCCGCGCCCTCTCGCCCCTCTATATGTGCACCACCACTCCTTCCTCTTCGTCGAAGGACTTTCACCATCCGGATGGTGCTGCCACCTTCCCCACGTCGTAAAATAGATGGAGAACAAGGGTTCCATTCCTTCCGTCTGTTCGTGGAGAACGAGAGGGGACTGTGGCATTCCATTTCGTCTCGATCTTCCTTGTCTCGCTCGATCCAATCGGAGACTACTACTTGCGGTTTTTGACGAGAGATCGAGATGAAGAAGATGAGCGATCGTTTTGGAGTTTGTCCGACGCGATTGGTTATTCTCGTGGCCCGAATTTCCTTGGTTTGTTCTACTTTCATCGATATATAGTTTTCTAACCATTGTTTCCACCTTTCTTTAAATGGAGAGTTCCTTCGAGAGGAAAGGCATGCACGTGGGACCATTCGTGGCTTGAATTTCTATTACTTTGGAAAACGAAAGATCGATAATAATGGTAAAATCTTCAGTCTTTTGAGGAGAATGCCATTCGCAATGATCGCTAAAATTTATGCATTTGTAGGAAATATACTTGTAGGAAATTAATTACTAATTACGATCGAATTACTAATTTTTGGACAGGCGAATCGAATTTAATAGGAAAAATATAGTTCGTTTGGGTCTGCAGTGTATTCAAGGTCCGCGTTACAAGGTCCCTTGTAAGAAGTGAAAACGCGCTTTACGCATCGTTTTACGGCCTCCACGAAAATATCGGCTGACAGCGGCAGCTCTAAAAGGGGGCGACGAAAAATGGCTCGCGCTCGTAAAACTCACGATGAAAGTATCGTTCACGTGGCCGAGTAACTTTCCACGAAAAATGCCCTGTATGTCATGTTCGTCGACATGACACGAACCTTGAACCTCTCGGCTTTTAGCGTAAAATTCGCCGAGGTACGTTCCAACGAATTTTGTACCGTCACTTTCGACAAAATAATGAAAAAGAATTCGTCGTTCCTCTTAATTCCTCTAAAACCAAAGAGAAGCTTTATAAAATCATGAAACATCGTACCACGGAAGTACCTATGAACGACTCAAATTACTTTTAAAACACGCCATTATGGAATCGTCGATTCTCCTGCAACGTAAGCCACATCTCCTTCATAAGGCAGAATTTTGAAGGGATTCTTTGTTTCTCCGTTTCTATTTCATTTGCTTCTACCGATGCAAATTACTGCACGGCTGCCTGAATTATTTACGCGGTTTTAACGTTGCTTACCAAATAATTCTCATCTCTCGGCCTTCTACCCCTTTGCCCAACTACCACCGACTGCTGCATTTTCTCCCTATCGTTGTTACCGTGGCACGTTTGCGCAACACGTTTATTTATTCCTGAGCTAAGCCAGGATACACCGGGTGGTCAATAAATTTGCAGTTTGCGCGGTAAAAGGTTATCGACGTCCCCGGCGAAATAACTTC
This sequence comes from Bombus cullumanus, assembly GCA_014737535.1. NCBI lineage: Eukaryota > Metazoa > Arthropoda > Insecta > Hymenoptera > Apidae > Bombus > Bombus cullumanus. The sequence goes on from JACXIX010000011.1 coordinate 940,376, forward strand.
GCGGGACGCGCTATTGCGTTAGAGCCACGCTGCATACCGCAATCCACGGCACAATCGCACTCGCATTGATTCCACTTTATCGATAAAAATTATTTCCATGTACGCTGTTTGTCCTCGTGAGTCGCTCGTATGCGATATAATTCTCGATGCAACGGTTTGATTTGAAATATCGCTGTCATATCTTAGGCAGCAGTAATTGCAAAGTATCTCTTATCTTGTATCCGCTTTTTATTCGTTTAGTAGCTACAGTTTATTTTGTTTATTTAAACGTGTTCGTTTGAAACGTTGCAATTTTTTGGAGAGCAGGTAAATGCAATTAGCGACATAATTATAATATCGGATAGTTGGATAAGTTCGATCGGCACGAAGCTTGTTGAAATTAAAGCGAAAGGTATATAGAAAGATATATCTGTATATAATGCAAGAAAAAGCTGCAAAATTATATTTAGATGTTCTACCAAAATATTATTCAAATCTGCAAAGGTACATCATTATCTAGAAAATGTCTATAAAAAGATCTGTGACACTGCTATACAAAATAACCAATTGATCAATTCGAGTATTCTAGTAATTCTAACGTTAATTGTCACTTTTTATACGAAGGCAGAAGGTGTCCTGATATGTTCATGAACGAGAATGTACGAGATTTCCGCGAAATCGGTGATAGGGAAACGCGTGAGATAAATTCGCGAAGTGGTCTGTTCTCAATAACCAATATCTACGAAACAAAGGATTTGCGTAGACCAAACGTCCTTCTTGGCATCGAGATCGATCGAGACCTGTGTTCCCATCGGGTATCCCCTGCTTCGCCTTTATCTCGACACGTTCCTTCGACGAACGTCGAATAACGTAGCCGAAGAGGATTTAGAGAAGTATTTGTTCCCCAGTCAGGATCAATAAATCCCGAGATAACGCGAACTTGTTGCAGATAACGTTTAATAACGCGTGGGACACGTTGAATAAATCCTAAATTCCTAACTTCACTTTGAAATATATCGAACAATCGAAGCAATGAATTCCAAAGCAGTTCAAATCCACCGATAAATAGTTCGAGAAAGTTAGTTTCTTTTGTCTATCTTTTTAAATACGTTGTTTATCTTGTTGACTTTTTCTGCGAATATCGTTTGTACGTACGTACATACGTACGTCTTCGCTGTGGTTATATCTTCAACATTGTTACATTCAACGACGTTTTTTGTAAAAAGGTTCGTAAAGCTGTAAACTCGTGCCGTTTCGGGTGTCGTCGAGTAATTTATTCCATTTTTAGACAGTTCGTGCGGAGAATGATATCTAATGGGAAGAATATTTATTAAATTGAATTACTGTCCCGAGACAGTCGTGACTTACGTCGTCTTGGATTTGGTGGCTTCGATTGGTTGATGAAGGAAAAGAGCGAAGAAATTGAGAAACCGAGATTACTTGGGATAACGTCGATATATCTCGATGTGCAAAAAGGAAAACAATGAGATTCGAATCAGAGGAACGGTGTTTCGCATTAAGAATGTTGTAAGTCGTTTCTAATTGCAATTAACAAATCTTGGCTCACTGGTGAACTTCTAAATAGGCCAAAAGAACACAGTGGCGTCGTTAGAAATAACGTACGTATGGAAAGAATCTTGATGTAGACACGATGATGACGATGAATTGCACAAAAATCCCCCATTACCGTCAGGTTTCTTCTTTATACGCTTTTTTTCGTGCTCTTTTTTTGCGAGTCTGGACCAATCGAAGATTACACACCGTGGCTTTTCGTTAGAACGAAATTTCTGGGGTCGTTCGAATGGAAAGGAGGATCGATGAGGCAACCGAGTGGTCGCGAAGGAAGAGATATTCAGCTACGGTCCGGAAAGTTGCGTCCGTAATACGCGAAACGTTTCGCAGACTGGCATGTATCACGAATGTTAATGATGAAACATGATATGCTAATCGATGAGAAACATCATCGTCGGATCTGAGGCAACTGAGCGAAAACGGAGCCAGTGCTGTTGGTGGAAGAGATAGAGCGAGATTGTAAATTCAAGCGTTGAACGACGATATGGATCGATCTAACTTTAAACCAGAACTACGTGCGCTTTAGATGTAGAAATACTTCGAATTTCAGGCTGCAAAAGAATACATAATTTTTTCACTCGACTTTGTGTTTCCATCAAATATCCGCTCGAGGTTGGATCGCTTGAATTCAAGCAACCTAAGTAATCCGAACGAGGCTTAGAATTGAAAGTATAAATCGAAGAACACGAGAAAATTCATCTGGAATGTATACAACATTTTATTAAAGACCTTTCGATATATCACCAATGGAATTTCATATTAATGAAAGTGGTACGCGAATGCAATAAACTCAGGCGAAGAAAGACAGAGAGAGAGAGAGAGAGAGAGAGAGATTTACATCATCTTCGGCTATAAAATGAAATGTATTAATCTTCGACTTCGTTTTTCTTGATAAACGAGCGGAACGTTCGAGTAGCTCGTAATGCACGCGTTCACGTGAACACGTGTCTCGTGATTAACGACTAGGAAGTAGCTATTTCCTTATTTAATCTGGCAACGGCCCTGAAGTTTCGTGGGATCGATGGAAACGCGACCGATAGAAATCAGCTATGTTGAAACCGTGAATCACTAGGTCTTTGTGCTCCTGCGATCCTAATCACGCAAGCGTCTTTTATTTTATCCTTTCTTGGCGTTTGTTTCGTTTCAATCATCGATTTCATAATTTTTATTCCAAAGACATTCTTCCAATAAGCGGATGCACGTCGTTCTACAAAAATTACGAAATTCCTTAATAACAAAATGTCAGACTTTCGGTGATTAAAAATTTCTCGGCTATTGCGTATCCAATTTTTAAGTCGTGAACAATTTTTATACTAAAAGAAAAGCCTTCTAAATACGTAATAAATGTTCAGCCGAGGAAATTCGTACAAATACCGATCTCTCCCCAGTTATTAAGAATTGTCCAGCTGTTAGAAATAATTTCTTGAACTATTAAAAAAGATTCTTAATCGTCCCTTACCGGATTTTTTTACTATCAAAAAAATCTCCTAATTACGTAATGGATTCGCAACCGCTAAAGAGATCTTCGCTTGAATCTAACAGCTTAAACTAGCAAACAGAAGATAAATGGTTTTTCGTTTCTACTTCGTTTCACGGCAAGTTACAAATTATTACAAATTGCAAGGCTTACGGTAGATAGCGATTGCTGTTCCCCAACAGCGTTATCCACGGCATTTCTAAACGCGTTCTAAGCTCCGAGTCCTTGACGAGATGCACACGCTGGGATGCCAACGGGGGCACACGTTCACCCGTACAATGAATACAGGGAGTCTGGGGAAACCAGTTTTCGTAGTTCACGATCCTATGCACGCCGTCTCTTTATTTTCTTCTTCTTTTTATCCTCCAGTCTTTTTTCTTTTCCTATTTTCTCCAGTCTTTTCCCAGTAACCTATGCAGTTGCAAAAATAATGGTCGAGAAAGTGTTGCTTGGAACCTTGATCCTTCAGCTACTCGCTTGACTTTTCATCTTCGATGTTTGATTCGCCTTTTTCACTTTTCTGTCTGACAACTGTCAGTCGTTGATTGATCAATTGTTGTTTGTCGGCGGATAAGCTTGTGGTTCTGTACGATGATGATTTATAGAATTAAAGTTTTGTTATGGGATACTTTCGATCTTCCACCAAGACGTTGGGAAAGGAATAAAAAGAAGCATTCTTGGCGATCATTTATCTCTCCACTTTCTTTTTTTTCATTTCTTTGATCCTTTCACCCATCAACCCTTATCGCTTAACTACAAATGTCCACGTTTTTCCAATTACCGCAGAAGTACGATCTCTAGGATTATTTCGTGATTTTACTCATCGAATGATCGTGTTGTAAAGATTAGAAAAACGTTTCTTTTGATCGAAGATACTCCAATGCCGAGTAGTTTTTAAAATGTTCCGGTACATTATGCTAATGAAATAAATCTTCAGATAAATTTTAGACACGAGTGGTTTATGGTTTCGAGCTATTGCTTCAAACGACAGCATTGCTGCCAGAATTTGTTGGCATAGATATCCAAATGGGTTATTTAGAAGTCACATCGACCTACTGTTAACTGTATTAAAAAAGTTATCTTTGTAAATACAATGACACATCGATAGATTCAATATACCAGTGATTCTAATAAACCGACAAACAGACTAATTTTAGAAGGCTCGTTTCGCAGAGACTAATGACGATCGATCGAGGGGAAAACGTATGAAATAAGTTTTATACGCGAGAATCGAACGCTGAAGGTTATTCGGTTACGTAATCGAATAGCACAGTGACCCACAGACCTTTTTCTCTTGCTCTTTTCTTCCTCCTTCATGCTTTCTACAATCGCAACCTCTCCTTGAACCATCCTCGTGCCTTCTGGAGATCGTCGCCGGCTCGAGGAACACGCAGCTGACTTCAATTAACGTCCACATCCCTGGATCATCGATCCATCCTCATCAAACTGTGTCGTCTAACGTTATCTTGAATGGTTCTGAACAAGGAATCGTTCAGAATCGAGATTCTTATCGAACATATTTTCTACGCAAGAAAAAGCTGCTTACCTTTTTTCTTCGATGATCTATGGAATCCTTAACAATGGAGACAAGTTATAAATCACGATGAGTAGACTCTTCATCGATGATAGGTCGTGTTTTGATGACTTGGAAGTTTCCTTCGTACGAGCTCTGAGAGAATATTAAAATAGACACTTTTTTTTCTCTAAATATCGCTGATTTCAAAGCTTCTCTCCTTTGAACGTCAGGAAAGTTGAAAATGAATTTTATTTAATGCTATTGAAAATTCTGATCTTAGTTTGATGAAATATTTTATCGTGCATTATGAGACTTGTCTTTGACATGTTTCGAAGCTTTGAATATTCGAAGCTCGAGAGAGAAGGAAGAAAATAAAAGCAGAAATCGAATTGCGTGAATCGTTGAACTTTCTCCCAAAGAAATATTCGTCGCTGTAAACACCACGTTCGTTTTAAAGCAGCGATTCTTCTCTTTCGTTCAAATAGAAAGCGCGTCGAATTTTGATTTATAGATGACCCCCCCTGAATATTTATAGGATCGTTCGAACGCAACCTCTGCTTGAAACAATTCCGAAACCGTCGAAAACTTCCTCAAACTTTATTACTCCCTGCTATTCAAATTCCCACATTCGTCTAAAAATTAATCGTAATAATAACTTCACGCTATAACGAAAAGGGGGACGAAAGATAGTAAAATAAAACAATCGAATTATTTCAGCGAAAGTATTTCAATATTTTCATTTACGCGTATCATTCGTTTCGATGATACTTCCTTTTAATTCAGTGTTGTCTGACGGGAAAATATAACAAAGGAAAAATACCATTGTCAATTCATCCCGAATATCAACTTAATACCAACAGCCACTTCATATCCTTACCGAAGAAAAATAGAATGAAATAATTGAGAGAAATGCAACATGTACTCCAGTATTTCCATCTGGAAATTTTCTAACTGCGTAAAGATGAAAAGCGGTACGCTGTTGTCACGTAGGAGACACAAGAAATCACGAAAATGACAGATCACTGGTGATCTCCTCGCGTCGCAGTTCGAACGTTTCACAAATAAGGTAAAGAAATTGAACTTTATATATGGTAATAGAATTTATTATGCGAATCCAACAGAGTGACGGTTCAAAGTGCTACAACAGAAAAAGGTGTCGTTTTTATACTGAGGTTTTAGTCCCCCCGGAGGGGTTATCATCGGGTGTATATCAGAGGCGGCTATTCCGTTACTATCTGGTTATCGTTCGATAGCTGTGGCATGCAGGATGTTTAGTCTTTCCTATTACTGTTTCCGAGCGTGTGACACTGTCATGGTTAATTAAAATTGCTATTTGCAAGTTCAAACAAAAGTTTGATTATTTTTTTAGAGACAGAAGAATGGTATGGGCAGTTGCAAAGGCTTTCTTTTTGTCGTGGCTTGGTCGCGAATGGGAAAGTCGAGTCAACTGAGCCGGTGGCACAGGGTGCGCAAAAGAAGAGAAGCGCGAGGAGAAGGCAAAGTTTCGAAATACGAGATGCGCATAATTATACGCGCCTACTTAGCTGCATCGGGAATGCAACGTAGTCCTCCGTTTTTCTGGCACGCCCCGTGTCTACCTTTCGATCGGCCTTTGTCCGTCCCTGCTGCGACTCCCATTTATGGCTGATGAACCTTATAATCCGCCTCGTCCCCTCGTAATTCAACGCCCTCCTAACTGTTGTTCCATCCAACGATGTGACGCAAATTTCGCGTCAAGTCGCTGTAATTGCCTCGATCGAACACGTGACGAATGGTAAATCACAGATAAAATGTTTTTTCGAAAGGAAATTTCAAAGTTAGTTCCAGGTTGCTAAAGTTTCGAATTCGATTACAGGTCCAAGCAGAATTTTAAGTCTGCTACGCTCTTCCAATTTTTATATTCCGATTTCATTCTTGATTCAACGAAGGAAAAGATCTACCGTATTCTAGTAACGTGTTTCCTCTTAAGAAAAATAACAGCGCTAATGTAATTGCAAGATGTTTTATATAACGCGCGTAATATGGACATAAAAGTCTTCTACGCGAGCCAATGCACGATTCGCTATACTATAATAAATGTTTGCTTCAAGATATTCATCGCAACACACATACAAGAAGTAGGCATTGAAATCAATATGATTATGAAAAACGATTGCCTAATTAATTTCAGCAACGTACCCGCTTGCCTTCGGTTTTAACAAGTTTCAACATTGTTGTCCTTTTCTTAAATAGAACATCCGTGATACTATATCAGAGAATATTGTGGCAAAAGATCGTATTAGGAGAGCTAAATAACGACACGAACAGTTAAAAAAAAGTATTCCTACGTAACACGCGACTCTTTTCTACTCCCTTAAAAGAAACAAATCGGAAGAAGAAACATTTCGCAGAAGATACAATGTTATTTATATGGGTTAGATGATGAATCGTAGATCAAAGAAAGGAAGAGACTCGATGCCGATCACGCGCCGGAAGAAGACTGTTTCGTATGATCGACACACACCACCGACGACGTGATTTTCACCTTGACCGTGGACGGGTCATCGTCCATCGTTCTACCTTTGCTGATACTGCTGTTGTCAGGTCTCGTATTTGATGTGGGGCACTCGCCTCGATGTCGTTAACACCGATAACATCGTCCCTTTTCGCACGTGTATAAAACATTCCATTCGAGAAAGTAGGCTAATTTTGGGACTGAATTATCGAGCTAATCGATCGATCGTCATGAATGTTGTTTATCGAGACGCGGAACGAAGATCCGCAGTCTACTAACAACAAATTCTCAGTTACCCCGGTTTCAGCTAAGCGTAGATTATAGAGCGGTCATCACCGTTGGAAAGAAGAAAGGTGGTTTACCTTGCAGCAGCTACCCACGTCAAGCTATGTAAGAAGCTGAGCTTCTGCAAAAGAGAGAAAAGAAGCTGAGAAGAATGGAAAGTTATTCCTCGTAGAGAGTAAACCGCTGCTTCTCGACGATTGCGAGACATTATCGCGTTTAATTGTCGTTCTCGCGTTGAATTAGCATCGTGAGAATGTTAACTCGACAAAATTTCTGATGACATTTCTTAGAAGACCACGAGTTAAAGGTCAGCTAATAATTATACGTCTTCTCACGACTCCATTTGCTACGTTTAGAAATTCTCTACATTCCGTTTCGTATTTCCTTCTTTCTCGTTCGTGTTGCATCTTGTTTTCATTTTGAATCGATCCGCAAATTTTCTTAGTTTAGTTCGCAACGAATAATCGGAAAAGATGGAAAAGGTACGAGTCTTTGTCCGCATTGTCCGATGACCGAGCGACTCACGTCGATTAGCGATACAGGCGATCTATTAGAGGAAAGCGTGGATCGATGGCGAATCGATATCGAGCTGGCCGTGGCGTCTATTACGAGGAATAACGGAAGGCTGTTCCTGCAAGGTAAACCACCTTCCTTCTGATCTACGAACAGGTCAGTCGACGCGTGTTCTCGCCTGAGCAGAATTTCTCTTTCGATTCCCTTTCATAGAATCACCGTGAACATGAAGAAACGATCTCTCCTAGTCTGTCCTAACGTAAGAATCGTGCCAAAGAAACTTCTGTCGGCTACTCTCTGTTGCATATTATCGTAGCTATATATCGTAAAATACATCTATTACAACGAAATGGATTTATCGTTTAAATGGAATAAAAATTTAACATCTGATATCTAATTCGTATATCGATTAACAATTTAAAAGCCTCTTTTGTTTCCGGAGTAATCAATTTCTGAGCTACAAATCGAATAAAGTAAGTTTCTCTAAGCCGATAGAAAAGTCATAGCAATTAATTGCGGCGATGATATTCGAAACTGAGAGGCAAATCGACGAACCGTACTCTTAAACTTTTATGCCTGCTATATTATACTAAGAATTTGTATAAATAATTATGTAAATTTATTGTCGAGAATTGTGGATCCTAATCGCCGAAATAAAAGTAAAGGAACACTAAGATTACACTTGTTATTCATATTAAAATAGTTTTAGATTTATTTGACAAATGATTTGCAGGATCTTCGTCGATATACATTTGCACGCGTCTCAGCACTCTCTTTGTCTCACCATCTTCTATACCACACTGCTAACGGAACAGTTGCATTCGTCTGTTTTTCGAGACGCTATGCACACACAACTTCCATACACTCATATTCACGTACGCGTTTCATCATAATATGGTGGTTCCTTTGTCACTAATTTGTACATATACGTATTTTATAAATCCTTGTAAACTCACACAAGTCATTTAAATATAAGATTTTCTAATTCGCGTTTCCCAATGTAACATATCCTACAATAATGCAGAATCTAAACCGGTATGCGTTAATAAATCGTGCAACATTTTTACCAGCGCATATCGCGATATCTGGAGCCTTTGTCGAGTTCCAAGAATTCCATGCTTCGATAGCACGATCGAGATCGACGTGACGCCGATAGTCATGTTTCGCGCGACGTCACGTTTGCAACTAGAATGCCGTTTCTTTGTAAAATAGGCTCGATCCATATTGTTCGATAGACACAGAGTTCTACGACCATTTTGTTTTCGCTTCGAGCGACGAGAATGTTTAATTCGAGGCACGTGTAGCACGCTGGATCTCCATAAAACGTGTCGCGAGCCAAGACAAAGGAAAAGTACTTTTAAAGTCAGGGTCACTCGAAAACGAACAATTTCACGAGTCGTGGCACGGTGTGTTCCTGTTTTGCCGGTGTTATTTGTCGACATGACGTTCATTTCGATTAATTTATCACGATTCCAACGATCACAGTCGTTTCAACGACAGTTGTTTCGACGCTAGTGGTACAAAACAAATCATTTCGAGGAACTAACTGTTAGTGTCTGGCCTATCGCTCACGTAATCTACTTAAAATTCTGTTGTATTTCCGGTTAGCTTTATACAGCGGCGAATAAAAGTATCGGACGATTCGACAAGTTCGAGGAATGATCACGATATGTAAGAAAATAACCGATCGATGATAATGATTTACGATATATTTAAATTTTAATCTCAATAATCTTACTTCATAAATAATTGAATAAAAAAAATTATATATTTCTCAATTTTGTATGAGATTTTACAAAAAAATATTTATTCATCGTTGTATGTGATCACTAGTTTGGTATTCCCTAATGGGACATTTGCGATGACGTTTTCTCGTTCCTCGAAATGTTAGTTTGTCTATTAAAAAATGTCTGACGACTGGCTGGAACGATTTACGAAGAGAAACTGCTTTTCGTCGACATTGTTTTTTATACGATATTTGAACAAGATTTTAAAATATTCTGCGATTTAAAGGTTAAGAAACGAAGATGAGATCGTCATGGTTAATCCTGGATATTTTTTAAATGTTTAATCCGTTTAATCGAGTTTGTCGGTCGAATTGATATTGACACTTGGATTATCAATCTCTTGGACGGAATAATTTTTCTACTTGAGGATTCTTTTCCCTTTATCTATTTTTGTGATGTTAATTCGTCTTTGTTAAGTTCCAATTTTCAACCGAAACGCAACCCGTTAAATATCAGAAACAATTGTTACGATTACGTGTAGAATAAGAACACAAGTTTCTTCAAACTCCTTAGGAATAATAAGACGGCTAGAAAGAAACGACGGTATACTTATCGTACTATTTTGGACGGAACGATGCTCTAGTCGATCTTTCGAACATCGTCCACAGTTTGTCGAATATCGAATAACGGCCATAATCGAAGACATCCCGGAAACCCTCGCCGGAGGTTTCACATTGCTCTTGCACCTTTCTCCGCGGTAAGCATATTATTCACTCGTTACACGACACCAAACGCATACTATTTTACTCAGACACGTCATACGCGTGCGTTCTCTTACATTCAAACGGATTGAACGTTTTAAATCAAATAGAAGCTTTCATCCCTGAAAAACTGTCGAATGAAATGTTTAAATTATTACTCTCAGCTTTTACATTTGAATAAAATTAAAATATAATTTGCCAGGGTAATTTCGTTACGATTAAACGTTATCTATTTATTAAGGTAAACTGAAACTAATTAGATTTCAGTGGATATTAACGAAGCACGAAATTTTGCGTATCGATCGAGGCGATCGGGTGCCAATTTGGGTTTCCAACGTGCAGTCAGGGCGAGAGCTCATGTTCGACTAACGACCCTTCATCAAAGTCGTTTAACTGGAGGATGTTCGCCTCGTGACTCTATTCGCACCCCTACCCCAAACATTTCCCTTACCTCGATATAATCTCGCGTCGATTTCGAATTCTCCAACCGATATACAGATTTCTGTGTCGATTAGCTGTTGAGATAATTCTGTACGATGGAATAAACGTATAATTATGCAAAGTTGGTTGAATCACGGTCATGGTGTAATAGAAGCAGCACATTGCACGAAAGTACATACTCTATGTATATTTGTTTTCCACGCTTTCGCCAAGAAATGTTGTGCGATGTCACGTGGAAATCCGGGAGAAACTCAATGACACGCTCTAGAACCTAATAGCATCATCCGAATCGTCTCGTAATTAAAGGAATTTCGAACCTTTCGTAGCTAAGAAGATTCTGCTTGTTTTCTTCCACACGATTTTAATATTCAGCGCGTTCTGACTGAACATTAATTGTACGAGCGAAATCGAGTATTTCATAATTTCCCTGGTAAGAGCTTTATAGCTTGGCTGTCGGTAATCGTAATATTAGTTAAATACAAGTTAAGATTAATTAAATAACAAGTATTAGGCTGTCCGAAAAGTATCTTTCTTTCGCAAACGTGTGTTTTACAACAATGCACCTTCGTACGAAGGTGAGACCAAGTCTGTGAAATGTCGCGGTGTTTATCTCAACAGAACGAAATGGATCGTACGTAATTCGACAAAATAATATAAAAGAAAAAACGTCGTGCGTCTATTACTTCCTCATAAAATGAGAGAAACTTTTCGGACAACCTAATAGATTTAAAAAGGTTACACTTTTCTGATCTTAATAAAATCGCCCTTGTGTCGATGTCAACATGCAACGACACATCGAAGGTACAAACAACAGACGTGATATGCGTTTGTTTGTCGTTACTTTCTCTGTTAATTGCACCTAATCGGGCACGTAGTCTCTAACAACCGGATCGTTTCAATAACGAGCAATTTACCGTATTAGCGGTTTTCATTCCGCGATGCTTGCGTAACGTGTTTTTCCTCGTCGGCGCCGAGCCGTTTTCGAGAAATTCTCGATTTTGTAACGCGAACGACCTTGTTCTTGTCACTTTCACTCGGCTCGTCCGCGGACCACGATCGCGATCGTCCAGAGCGAGCATCGAGAGATCGTTGCAGAACCACGTGCACACGCCCATTTGTCTCGCAACGATCGTGCCCGCGTAGACTGAACCCAGGAAAGTCGACCTTGCCCTTGACAAACGACTTTAAACGCCAAAAACAGCTTCCACTGGACCTTACAGATTCTTTTCAAGTTGATCACCTACTGACAATTTTACGAGCCGATTTCGTTTATGTCAATTTACAGATCACAGTTTCTCAATCTGCTTTAGAAGAGTATTTTACGATTATTTCTCTTTGGAATGTCGTTTAAACTACGTGTACCAGTAAATTGCTGATGGGATTTTTTTATTTGTGCCTTGTGTTTTTGTTATTGTCTTGTCATATTGTCAGGTATTGTCATACCTATTACTAGTTGATAAATTATTATATGCAAGAAGGTTCTCTCTATTCTGCTCATATTAGACAGCCAATTTTTGTAAATGTACTCGATAGAAGGAACAATAGAACGTTTTCCTATTTCATCGTTTTTATCGTTCTTTTTTTATAAAATTATTAATGGCATTGATTCGAATGTTATCGAGCTCAAGGTACGCGCTTTAGTGCGCGATGCGATTGTCCAAGGTCGCCATCACCTTGATTATTTATTCCAAAAATTGAAATCGTATGTATCCGAGGGAGGAAGGTCGACGGCAATGAAGGCATAACGCGTGGATCGATGCAAGTGTCACGTAAAATTCAGGGTTGGTTGATGAAATAAAAAAAAATAGCTGAGTCGTAACACAACTATCGTCTTTATTTTCACAGCACAGGTTTACATAGATCGGAGAGATGTTCACTGTTTGATGGTGTCGTCTATTCTCCTAGGTGTCCTCGTCTCATCACGGAGGAAAGCTCGGTGTGTGTGTGCCCTTTGAACGAAGAACGCGGATTCGTTACTCATTCTTTTCGCCAAGGA